>CM075870.1:24672124-25313035 GCA_038021265.1 Cyprinella venusta | reverse complement strand
TAGTGTTACCCCTTATGGTTTTTTTTTTGGGTCCAAATTTTGACCTTCGATATCTCGGCTCTGGAAGGGTCTAGAGCCTCCATTTTTGCGCGCTGGTCGAAGTCTCATGGCCCTCTGTCAGAATCCAGAGTTTCAAGAAGATCGGAGGGGGTCAAAATTTCGGCCAAAACGACAGTGTTACCCCTTATGTTTTTTTTTTCGGGTCCAAATTTTGACCTTCGATATCTCGGCTCTGGAAGGGTCTAGAGCCTCCATTTTTGCGCGCTGGTCGAAGTCTCGTGGCCCTCTGTCAGAATCCAGAGTTTCAAGAAGATCGGAGGGGGTCAAAATTTCGGCCAAAACGACAGTGTTACCCCTTATGTTTTTTTTTCAGGTCCAAATTTTGACCTTCGATATCTCGGCTCTGGAAGGGTCTAGAGCCTCCATTTTTGCGCGCTGGTCGAAGTCTCGTGGCCCTCTGTCAGAATCCAGAGTTTCAAGAAGATCGGAGGGGGTCAAAATTTCGGCCAAAACGACAGTGTTACCCCTTATGGTTTTTTTTCGGGTCCAAATTTTGATCTTCGATATCTCGGCTCTGGAAGGGTCTAGAGCCTCCATTTTTGCGCGCTGGTCGAAGTCTCGTGGCCCTCTGTCAGAATCCAGAGTTTCAAGAAGATCGGAGGGGGTCAAAATTTCGGCCAAAACGACAGTGTTACCCCTTATGTTTTGTTTTCAGGTCCAAATTTTGACCTTCCAAATTTTGACCTTCGATATCTCGGCTCTGGAAGGGTCTAGAGCCTCCATTTTGCGCACTGGTCGAAGTCTCGTGGCCCTCTGTTAGAATCCAGAGTTTCAAGAAGATCGGAGGGGGTCAAAATTTCTGCCAAAACGACAGTGTTATCCCTTATGTTTTTTTTTTTCGGGTCCAAATTTTGACCTTCGATATCTCGGCTCTGGAAGGGTCTAGAGCCTCCATTTTTGCGCGCTGGTCGAAGTCTCGTGGCCCTCTGTCAGAATCCAGAGTTTCAAGAAGATCGGAGGGGGTCAAAATTTCGGCCAAAACGACAGTGTTACCCCTTATGTTTTTTTTTCGGGTCCAAATTTTGACCTTCGATATCTCGGCTCTGGAAGGGTCTAGAGCCTCCATTTTTGCGCGCTGGTCGAAGTCTCGTGGCCCTCTCTCAGAATCCAGAGTTTCAAGAAGATCGGAGGGGGTCAAAATTTCGGCCAAAACGACAGTGTTACCCCTTATGTTTTTTTTTCGGGTCCAAATTTTGATCTTCGATATCTCGGCTCTGGAAGGGTCTAGAGCCTCCATTTTTGCGCGCTGGTCGAAGTCTCGTGGCCCTCTGTCAGAATCCAGAGTTTCAAGAAGATCGGAGGGGGTCAAAATTTCGGCCAAAACGACAGTGTTACCCCTTATGTTTTTTTTTCAGGTCCAAATTTTGACCTTCCAAATTTTGACCTTCGATATCTCGGCTCTGGAAGGGTCTAGAGCCTCCATTTTTGCGCACTGGTCGAAGTCTCGTGGCCCTCTGTTAGAATCCAGAGTTTCAAGAAGATCGGAGGGGGTCAAAATTTCTGCCAAAACGACAGTGTTACCCCTTATGTTTTTTTTTTCGGTTCCAAATTTTGACCTTCGATATCTCGGCTCTGGAAGGGTCTAGAGCCTCCATTTTTGCGCGCTGGTCGAAGTCTCGTGGCCCTCTGTCAGAATCCAGAGTTTCAAGAAGATCGGAGGGGGTCAAAATTTTGGCCAAAACGACAGTGTTACCCCTTATGTTTTTTTTTTTGGGTCCAAATTTTGACCTTCGATATCTCGGCTCTGGAAGGGTCTAGAGCCTCCATTTTTGCGCGCTGGTCGAAGTCTCATGGCCCTCTGTCAGAATCCAGAGTTTCAAGAAGATCGGAGGGGGTCAAAATTTCGGCCAAAACGACAGTGTTACCCCTTATGTTTTTTTTTCGGGTCCAAATTTTGACCTTCGATATCTCGGCTCTGGAAGGGTCTAGAGCCTCCATTTTTGCGCGCTGGTCGAAGTCTCGTGGCCCTCTGTCAGAATCCAGAGTTTCAAGAAGATCGGAGGGGGTCAAAATTTCGGCCAAAACGACAGTGTTACCCCTTATGTTTTTTTTTCGGGTCCAAATTTTGACCTTCGATATCTCGGCTCTGGAAGGGTCTAGAGCCTCCATTTTTGCGCTCTGGTCGAAGTCTCATGGCCCTCTGTCAGAATCCAGAGTTTCAAGAAGATCGGAGGTGGTCAAAATTTCGGCCAAAACGACAGTGTTACCCCTTATGTTTTTTTTTCGGGTCCAAATTTTGATCTTCGATATCTCGGCTCTGGAAGGGTCTAGAGCCTCCATTTTTGCGCGCTGGTCGAAGTCTCGTGGCCCTCTGTCAGAATCCAGAGTTTCAAGAAGATCGGAGGGGGTCAAAATTTCGGCCAAAACGACAGTGTTACCCCTTATGTTTTTTTTTTCGGGTCCAAATTTTGACCTTCGATATCTCGGCTCTGGAAGGGTCTAGAGCCTCCATTTTTGCGCGCTGGTCGAAGTCTCGTGGCCCTCTGTCAGAATCCAGAGTTTCAAGAAGATCGGAGGGGGTCAAAATTTCGGCCAAAACGACAGTGTTACCCCTTATGTTTTTTTTTCAGGTCCAAATTTTGACCTTCGATATCTCGGCTCTGGAAGGGTCTAGAGCCTCCATTTTTGCGCGCTGGTCGAAGTCTCGTGGCCCTCTGTCAGAATCCAGAGTTTCAAGAAGATCGGAGGGGGTCAAAATTTCGGCCAAAACGACAGTGTTACCCCTTATGTTTTTTTTTTCAGGTCCAAATTTTGACCTTCGATATCTCGGCTCTGGAAGGGTCTAGAGCCTCCATTTTTGCGCGCTGGTCGAAGTCTCATGGCCCTCTGTCAGAATCCAGAGTTTCAAGAAGATCGGAGGGGGTCAAAATTTCGGCCAAAACGACAGTGTTACCCCTTATGTTTTTTTTTCGGGTCCAAATTTTGACCTTCGATAACTCGGCTCTGGAAGGGTCTAGAGCCTCCATTTTTGCGCGCTGGTCGAAGTCTCGTGGCCCTCTGTCAGAATCCAGAGTTTCAAGAAGATCGGAGGGGGTCAAAATTTCGGCCAAAACGACAGTGTTACCCCTTATGTTTTTTTTTCGGGTCCAAATTTTGACCTTCGATATCTCGGCTCTGGAAGGGTCTAGAGCCTCCATTTTTGCGCGCTGGTCGAAGTCTCGTGGCCCTCTGTCAGAATCCAGAGTTTCAAGAAGATCGGAGGGGGTCAAAATTTCGGCCAAAACGACAGTGTTACCCCTTATGTTTTTTTTTGGGGTCCAAAATTTGACCTTCGATATCTCGGCTCTGGAAGGGTCTAGAGCCTCCATTTTTGCGCGCTGGGCGAAGTCTCATGGCCCTCTGTCAGAATCCAGAGTTTCAAGAAGATCGGAGGGGGTCAAAATTTCGGCCAAAACGACAGTGTTACCCCTTATGTTTTTTTTTCGGGTCCAAATTTTGACCTTCGATATCTCGGCTCTGGAAGGGTCTAGAGCCTCCATTTTTGCGCTCTGGTCGAAGTCTCATGGCCCTCTGTCAGAATCCAGAGTTTCAAGAAGATCGGAGGGGGTCAAAATTTCGGCCAAAACGACAGTGTTACCCCTTATGTTTTTTTTTCGGGTCCAAATTTTGATCTTCGATATCTCGGCTCTGGAAGGGTCTAGAGCCTCCATTTTTGCGCGCTGGTCGAAGTCTCGTGGCCCTCTGTCAGAATCCAGAGTTTCAAGAAGATCGGAGGGGGTCAAAATTTCGGCCAAAACGACAGTGTTACCCCTTATGTTTTTTTTTCGGGTCCAAATTTTGACCTTCGATATCTCGGCTCTGGAAGGGTCTAGAGCCTCCATTTTTGCGCGCTGGTCGAAGTCTCATGGCCCTCTGTCAGAATCCAGAGTTTCAAGAAGATCGGAGGGGGTCAAAATTTCGGCCAAAACGACAGTGTTACCCCTTATGTTTTTTTTTCGGGTCCAAATTTTGATCTTCGATATCTCGGCTCTGGAAGGGTCTAGAGCCTCCATTTTTGCGCGCTGGTCGAAGTCTCGTGGCCCTCTGTCAGAATCCAGAGTTTCAAGAAGATCGGAGGGGGTCAAAATTTCGGCCAAAACGACAGTGTTACCCCTTATGTTTTTTTTTCGGGTCCAAATTTTGACCTTCGATATCTCGGCTCTGGAAGGGTCTAGAGCCTCCATTTTTGCGCGCTGGTCGAAGTCTCGTGGCCCTCTGTCAGAATCCAGAGATTCAAGAAGATCAGAGGGGGTCAAAATTTCGGCCAAAACGACAGTGTTACCCCTTATGTTTTTTTTTCAGGTCCAAATTTTGACCTTCGATATCTCGGCTCTGGAAGGGTCTAGAGCCTCCATTTTTGCACGCTGGTCGAAGTCTCATGGCCCTCTGTCAGAATCCAGAGTTTCAAGAAGATCGGAGGGGGTCAAAATTTCGGCCAAAACGACAGTGTTACCCCTTATGTTTTTTTTTCGGGTCCAAATTTTGATCTTCGATATCTCGGCTCTGGAAGGGTCTAGAGCCTCCATTTTTGCGCGCTGGTCGAAGTCTCGTGGCCCTCTGTCAGAATCCAGAGTTTCAAGAAGATCGGAGGGGGTCAAAATTTCGGCCAAAACGACAGTGTTACCCCTTATGTTTTTTTTTCGGGTCCAAATTTTGACCTTCGATATCTCGGCTCTGGAAGGGTCTAGAGCCTCCATTTTTGCGCGCTGGTCGAAGTCTCGTGGCCCTCTGTCAGAATCCAGAGTTTCAAGAAGATCGGAGGGGGTCAAAATTTCGGCCAAAACGACAGTGTTACCCCTTATGTTTTATTTTCAGGTCCAAATTTTGACCTTCGATATCTCGGCTCTGGAAGGGTCTAGAGCCTCCATTTTTGCGCGCTGGTCGAAGTCTCGTGGCCCTCTGTCAGAATCCAGAGTTTCAAGAAGATCGGAGGGGGTCAAAATTTCGGCCAAAACGACAGTGTTACCCCTTATGTTTTTTTTTCGGGTCCAAATTTTGATCTTCGATATCTCGGCTCTGGAAGGGTCTAGAGCCTCCATTTTTGCGCGCTGGTCGAAGTCTCGTGGCCCTCTGTCAGAATCCAGAGTTTCAAGAAGATCGGAGGGGGTCAAAATTTCGGCCAAAACGACAGGGCCACGAGACTTCGACCAGCGCGCAAAAATGGAGGCTCTAGACCCTTCCAGAGCCGAGATATCGAAGGTCAAAAATTGGACCCGAAAAAAAAACATAAGGGGTAACACTGTCGTTTTGGCCGAAATTTTGACCCCCTCCGATCTTCTTGAAACTCTGGATTCTGACAGAGGGCCACGAGACTTCGACCAGCGTGCAAAAATGGAGGCTCTAGACCCTTCCAGAGCCGAGATATCGAAGGTCAAAATTTGGACCCGAAAAAAAAACATAAGGGGTAACACTGTCGTTTTGGCCGAAATTTTGACCCCCTCCGATCTTCTTGAAACTCTGGATTCTGACAGAGGGCCACGAGACTTCGACCAGCGCGCAAAAATGGAGGCTCTAGACCCTTCCAGAGCCGAGATATCGAAGATCAAAATTTGGACCCGAAAAAAAAACATAAGGGGTAACACTGTCGTTTTGGCCGAAATTTTGACCCCCTCCGATCTTCTTGAAACTCTGGATTCTGACAGAGGGCCATGAGACTTCGACCAGCGCGCAAAAATGGAGGCTCTAGACCCTTCCAGAGCCGAGATATCGAAGGTCAAAATTTGGACCCGAAAAAAAAACATAAGGGGTAACACTGTCGTTTTGGCCGAAATTTTGACCCCCTCCGATCTTCTTGAAACTCTGGATTCTGACAGAGGGCCACGAGACTTCGACCAGCGCGCAAAAATGGAGGCTCTAGACCCTTCCAGAGCCGAGATATCGAAGGTCAAAATTTGGACCTGAAAAAAAAACATAAGGGGTAACACTGTCGTTTTGGCCGAAATTTTGACCCCCTCCGATCTTCTTGAAACTCTGGATTCTGACAGAGGGCCACGAGACTTCGACCAGCGCGCAAAAATGGAGGCTCTAGACCCTTCCAGAGCCGAGATATTGAAGGTCAAAATTTGGACCTGAAAAAAAAACATAAGGGGTAACACTGTCGTTTTGGCCGAAATTTTGACCCCCTCCGATCTTCTTGAAACTCTGGATTCTGACAGAGGGCCACGAGACTTCGACCAGCGCGCAAAAATGGAGGCTCTAGACCCTTCCAGAGCCGAGATATCGAAGGTCAAAATTTGGACCCGAAAAAAAAACATAAGGGGTAACACTGTCGTTTTGGCCGAAAATTTGACCCCGTCCGATCTTCTTGAAACTCTGGATTCTGACAGAGGGCCACGAGACTTCGACCAGCGCGCAAAAATGGAGGCTCTAGACCCTTCCAGAGCCGAAATATCGAAGGTCAAAATTTGGACCCGAAAAAAACATAAGGGGTAACACTGTCGTTTTTTTTTTTGGCCGAAATTTTGACCTTCGATATCTCGGCTCTGGAAGGGTCTAGAGCCTCCATTTTTGCGCGCTGGTCGAAGTCTCGTGGCCCTCTGTCAGAATCCAGAGTTTCAAGAAGATCGGAGGGGGTCAAAATTTCGGCCAAAACGACAGTGTTACCCCTTATGTTTTTTTTTCGGGTCCAAATTTTGACCTTCGATATCTCGGCTCTGGAAGGGTCTAGAGCCTCCATTTTTGCGCGCTGGTCGAAGTCTCATGGCCCTCTGTCAGAATCCAGAGTTTCAAGAAGATCGGAGGGGGTCAAAATTTCGGCCAAAACGACAGTGTTACCCCTTATGTTTTTTTTTCGGGTCCAAATTTTGATCTTCGATATCTCGGCTCTGGAAGGGTCTAGAGCCTCCATTTTTGCGCGCTGGTCGAAGTCTCGTGGCCCTCTGTCAGAATCCAGAGTTTCAAGAAGATCGGAGGGGGTCAAAATTTCGGCCAAAACGACAGTGTTACCCCTTATGTTTTTTTTTCGGGTCCAAATTTTGACCTTCGATATCTCGGCTCTGGAAGGGTCTAGAGCCTCCATTTTTGCGCGCTGGTCGAAGTCTCGTGGCCCTCTGTCAGAATCCAGAGTTTCAAGAAGATCGGAGGGGGTCAAAATTTCGGCCAAAACGACAGTGTTACCCCTTATGTTTTTTTTTTCAGGTCCAAATTTTGACCTTCGATATCTCGGCTCTGGAAGGGTCTAGAGCCTCCATTTTTGCGCGCTGGTCGAAGTCTCGTGGCCCTCTGTCAGAATCCAGAGTTTCAAGAAGATCGGAGGGGGTCAAAATTTCGGCCAAAACGACAGTGTTACCCCTTATGTTTTTTTTTCGGGTCCAAATTTTGACCTTCGATATCTCGGCTCTGGAAGGGTCTAGAGCCTCCATTTTTGCGCGCTGGTCGAAGTCTCGTGGCCCTCTGTCAGAATCCAAAGTTTCAAGAAGATCGGAGGGGGTCAAAATTTCGGCCAAAACGACAGTGTTACCCCTTATGTTTTTTTTTCGGGTCCAAATTTTGACCTTCGATATCTCGGATCTGGAAGGGTCTAGAGCCTCCATTTTTGCGCGCTGGTCGAAGTCTCATGGCCCTCTGTCAGAATCCAGAGTTTCAAGAAGATCGGAGGGGGTCAAAATTTCGGCCAAAACGACAGTGTTACCCCTTATGTTTTTTTTTCGGGTCCAAATTTTGATCTTCGATATCTCGGCTCTGGAAGGGTCTAGAGCCTCCATTTTTGCGCGCTGGTCGAAGTCTCGTGGCCCTCTGTCAGAATCCAGAGTTTCAAGAAGATCGGAGGGGGTCAAAATTTCGGCCAAAACGACAGTGTTACCCCTTATGTTTTTTTTTCGGGTCCAAATTTTGACCTTCGATATCTCGGCTCTGGAAGGGTCTAGAGCCTCCATTTTTGCGCGCTGGTCGAAGTCTCGTGGCCCTCTGTCAGAATCCAGAGTTTCAAGAAGATCGGAGGGGGTCAAAATTTCGGCCAAAACGACAGTGTTACCCCTTATGTTTTTTTTTTCAGGTCCAAATTTTGACCTTCGATATCTCGGCTCTGGAAGGGTCTAGAGCCTCCATTTTTGCGCGCTGGTCGAAGTCTCGTGGCCCTCTGTCAGAATCCAGAGTTTCAAGAAGATCGGAGGGGGTCAAAATTTCGGCCAAAACGACAGTGTTACCCCTTATGTTGTTTTTTCGGGTCCAAATTTTGATCTTCGATATCTCGGCTCTGGAAGGGTCTAGAGCCTCCATTTTTGCGCGCTGGTCGAAGTCTCGTGGCCCTCTGTCAGAATCCAGAGTTTCAAGAAGATCGGAGGGGGTCAAAATTTCGGCCAAAACAACAGTGTTACCCCTTATGTTTTTTTTTCGGGTCCAAATTTTGACCTTCAATATCTTGGCTCTGGAAGGGTCTAGAGCCTCCATTTTTGTGCGCTGGTCGAAGTCTCGTGGCCCTCTGTCAGAATCCAGAGTTTCAAGAAGATCGGAGAGGGTCAAAATTTCGGCCGAAACGACAGTGTTACCCCTTATGTTTTTTTTTTCGGGTCCAAATTTTGACCTTCGATATCTCGGCTCTGGAAGGGTCTAGAGCCTCCATTTTTGCGCGCTGGTCGAAGTCTCGTGGCCCTCTGTCAGAATCCAGAGTTTCAAGAAGATCGGAGGGGGTCAAAATTTCGGCCAAAACGACAGTGTTACCCCTTATGTTTTTTTTTCGGGTCCAAATTTTGACCTTCGATATCTCGGCTCTGGAAGGGTCTAGAGCCTCCATTTTTGCGCGCTGGTCGAAGTCTCGTGGCCCTCTGTCAGAATCCAGAGTTTCAAGAAGATCGGAGGGGGTCAAAATTTCGGCCAAAAAAAAAAATGACAGTGTTACCCCTTATGTTTTTTTTTTCGGGTCCAAATTTTGACCTTCGATATCTCGGCTCTGGAAGGGTCTAGAGCCTCCATTTTTGCGCGCTGGTCGAAGTCTTTTTTTGTGATGTTGTTTGGAATGATGCAATTCATTTTATAATAACTATATGTAAACTGCGTGTAAAGACTTTATAGAACAGTCTTATGTAAAACAGCTTTCTATATGAAACGATATGTAAACTGCTTCTAAAGACTTTATAGAACAGTCTTTTATGTAAAACAACTTTTATATGAAATCATATGTAAAAGACTTTATAGATAGTCTTCTGTTGTACAGTTTTTATATGTAAACTGTTTATAATAAATACACAGAAACATATTGTAACAAATGTTTATTGGTTTTATAAGAAAGACACAGAAACATATTGTAACAATAATGCTTTATTAATGGAATGTAACCAGTATTATGCATGTAAGTAGTAAAAGAAAAAATCTATTACCTTTATGTTGTGTTCCATACTAAAAGGCGAAGGATGCTGAGAAACAGTGTGAGGAGAAGGAAGATCAATCTAAAGAAGGCCGAGATTGTTCATGGGACTGAAAGAGTTAAATATCTTTCAGTCAAAATTTCGGCCAAAAAAAAAACCCACAGTGTTACCCCTTATGTTTTTTTTTTCGGGTCCAAATTTTGACCTTCAATATCTCGGCTCTGGAAGGGTCTAGAGCCTCCATTTTTGTGCGCTGGTCGAAGTCTCGTGGCCCTCTGTCAGAATCCAGAGTTTCAAGAAGATCGGAGGGGGTCAAAATTTCGGCCAAAAAAAAAAAAACACAGTGTTACCCCTTATGTTTTTTTTTTCAGGTCCAAATTTTGACCTTCGATATCTCGGCTCTGGAAGGGTCTAGAGCCTCCATTTTTGCGCGCTGGTCGAAGTCTCGTGGCCCTCTGTCAGAATCCAGAGTTTCAAGAAGATCGGAGGGGGTCAAAATTTCGGCCAAAACGACAGTGTTACCCCTTATGTTTTTTTTTCAGGTCCAAATTTTGACCTTCGATATCTCGGCTCTGGAAGGGTCTAGAGCCTCCATTTTTGCGCGCTGGTCGAAGTCTCATGGCCCTCTGTCAGAATCCAGAGTTTCAAGAAGATCGGAGGGGGTCAAAATTTCGGCCAAAACGACAGTGTTACCCCTTATGTTTTTTTTTTTCGGGTCCAAATTTTGATCTTCGATATCTCGGCTCTGGAAGGGTCTAGAGCCTCCATTTTTGCGCGCTGGTCGAAGTCTCGTGGCCCTCTGTCAGAATCCAGAGTTTCAAGAAGATCGGAGGGGGTCAAAATTTCGGCCAAAACGACAGTGTTACCCCTTATGTTTTTTTTTTCGGGTCCAAATTTTGATCTTCGATATCTCGGCTCTGGAAGGGTCTAGAGCCTCCATTTTTGCGCGCTGGTCGAAGTCTCGTGGCCCTCTGTCAGAATCCAGAGTTTCAAGAAGATCGGAGGGGGTCAAAATTTCGGCCAAAACGACAGTGTTACCCCTTATGTTTTTTTTTCGGGTCCAAATTTTGACCTTCGATATCTCGGCTCTGGAAGGGTCTAGAGCCTCCATTTTTGCGCGCTGGTCGAAGTCTCGTGGCCCTCTGTCAGAATCCAGAGTTTCAAGAAGATCGGAGGGGGTCAAAATTTCGGCCAAAACGACAGTGTTACCCCTTATGTTTTTTTTTCAGGTCCAAATTTTGACCTTCGATATCTCGGCTCTGGAAGGGTCTAGAGCCTCCATTTTTGCGCGCTGGTCGAAGTCTCGTGGCCCTCTGTCAGAATCCAGAGTTTCAAGAAGATCGGAGGGGGTCAAAATTTTGGCCAAAACGACAGTGTTACCCCTTATGTTTTTTTTTCAGGTCCAAATTTTGACCTTCGATATCTCGGCTCTGGAAGGGTCTAGAGCCTCCATTTTTGCGCGCTGGTCGAAGTCTCATGGCCCTCTGTCAGAATCCAGAGTTTCAAGAAGATCGGAGGGGGTCAAAATTTCGGCCAAAACGACAGTGTTACCCCTTATGTTTTTTTTTTCGGGTCCAAATTTTGACCTTCGATAACTCGGCTCTGGAAGGGTCTAGAGCCTCCATTTTTGCGCGCTGGTCGAAGTCTCGTGGCCCTCTGTCAGAATCCAGAGTTTCAAGAAGATCGGAGGGGGTCAAAATTTCGGCCAAAACGACAGTGTTACCCCTTATGTTTTTTTTTCGGGTCCAAATTTTGACCTTCGATATCTCGGCTCTGGAAGGGTCTAGAGCCTCCATTTTTGCGCGCTGGTCGAAGTCTCGTGGCCCTCTGTCAGAATCCAGAGTTTCAAGAAGATCGGAGGGGGTCAAAATTTCGGCCAAAACGACAGTGTTACCCCTTATGTTTTTTTTTCGGGTCCAAATTTTGACCTTCGATATCTCGGCTCTGGAAGGGTCTAGAGCCTCCATTTTTGCGCGCTGGTCGAAGTCTCGTGGCCCTCTGTCAGAATCCAGAGTTTCAAGAAGATCGGAGGGGGTCAAAATTTCGGCCAAAACGACAGTGTTACCCCTTATGTTTTTTTTTTTGGGTCCAAATTTTGACCTTCGATATCTCGGCTCTGGAAGGGTCTAGAGCCTCCATTTTTGCGCGCTGGTCGAAGTCTCATGGCCCTCTGTCAGAATCCAGAGTTTCAAGAAGATCGGAGGGGGTCAAAATTTCGGCCAAAACGACAGTGTTACCCCTTATGTTTTTTTTTCGGGTCCAAATTTTGACCTTCGATATCTCGGCTCTGGAAGGGTCTAGAGCCTCCATTTTTGCGCTCTGGTCGAAGTCTCATGGCCCTCTGTCAGAATCCAGAGTTTCAAGAAGATCGGAGGGGGTCAAAATTTCGGCCAAAACGACAGTGTTACCCCTTATGTTTTTTTTTCGGGTCCAAATTTTGATCTTCGATATCTCGGCTCTGGAAGGGTCTAGAGCCTCCATTTTTGCGCGCTGGTCGAAGTCTCGTGGCCCTCTGTCAGAATCCAGAGTTTCAAGAAGATCGGAGGGGGTCAAAATTTCGGCCAAAACGACAGTGTTACCCCTTATGTTTTTTTTTCGGGTCCAAATTTTGACCTTCGATATCTCGGCTCTGGAAGGGTCTAGAGCCTCCATTTTTGCGCGCTGGTCGAAGTGTCGTGGCCCTCTGTCAGAATCCAGAGATTCAAGAAGATCGGAGGGGGTCAAAATTTCGGCCAAAACGACAGTGTTACCCCTTATGTTTTTTTTTCAGGTCCAAATTTTGACCTTCGATATCTCGGCTCTGGAAGGGTCTAGAGCCTCCATTTTTGCGCGCTGGTCGAAGTCTCATGGCCGTCTGTCAGAATCCAGAGTTTCAAGAAGATCGGAGGGGGTCAAAATTTCGGCCAAAACGACAGTGTTACCCCTTATGTTTTTTTTTCGGGTCCAAATTTTGATCTTCGATATCTCGGCTCTGGAAGGGTCTAGAGCCTCCATTTTTGCGCGCTGGTCGAAGTCTCGTGGCCCTCTGTCAGAATCCAGAGTTTCAAGAAGATCGGAGGGGGTCAAAATTTCGGCCAAAACGACAGTGTTACCCCTTATGTTTTTTTTTCGGGTCCAAATTTTGACCTTCGATATCTCGGCTCTGGAAGGGTCTAGAGCCTCCATTTTTGCGCGCTGGTCGAAGTCTCGTGGCCCTCTGTCAGAATCCAGAGTTTCAAGAAGATCGGAGGGGGTCAAAATTTCGGCCAAAACGACAGTGTTACCCCTTATGTTTTATTTTCAGGTCCAAATTTTGACCTTCGATATCTCGGCTCTGGAAGGGTCTAGAGCCTCCATTTTTGCGCGCTGGTCGAAGTCTCGTGGCCCTCTGTCAGAATCCAGAGTTTCAAGAAGATCGGAGGGGGTCAAAATTTCGGCCAAAACGACAGTGTTACCCCTTATGTTTTTTTTTCGGGTCCAAATTTTGATCTTCGATATCTCGGCTCTGGAAGGGTCTAGAGCCTCCATTTTTGCGCGCTGGTCGAAGTCTCGTGGCCCTCTGTCAGAATCCAGAGTTTCAAGAAGATCGGAGGGGGTCAAAATTTCGGCCAAAACGACAGGGCCACGAGACTTCGACCAGCGCGCAAAAATGGAGGCTCTAGACCCTTCCAGAGCCGAGATATCGAAGGTCAAAAATTGGACCCGAAAAAAAAACATATGGGGTAACACTGTCGTTTTGGCCGAAATTTTGACCCCCTCCGATCTTCTTGAAACTCTGGATTCTGACAGAGGGCCACGAGACTTCGACCAGCGCGCAAAAATGGAGGCTCTAGACCCTTCCAGAGCCGAGATATCGAAGATCAAAATTTGGACCCGAAAAAAAAACATAAGGGGTAACACTGTCGTTTTGGCCGAAATTTTGACCCCCTCCGATCTTCTTGAAACTCTGGATTCTGACAGAGGGCTATGAGACTTCGACCAGAGCGCAAAAATGGAGGCTCTAGACCCTTCCAGAGCCGAGATATCGAAGGTCAAAATTTGGACCCGAAAAAAAAACATAAGGGGTAACACTGTCGTTTTGGCCGAAATTTTGACCCCCTCCGATCTTCTTGAAACTCTGGATTCTGACAGAGGGCCACGAGTCTTCGACCAGCGCGCAAAAATGGAGGCTCTAGACCCTTCCAGAGCCGAGATATCGAAGGTCAAAATTTGGACCCGAAAAAAAAAACATAAGGGGTAACACTGTCGTTTTGGCCGAAATTTTGACCCCCTCCGATCTTCTTGAAACTCTGGATTCTGACAGAGGGCCATGAGACTTCGACCAGCGCGCAAAAATGGAGGCTCTAGACCCTTCCAGAGCCGAGATATCGAAGGTCAAAATTTGGACCCAAAAAAAAAAACATAAGGGGTAACACTGTCGTTTTGGCCGAAATTTTGACCCCCTCCGATCTTCTTGAAACTCTGGATTCTGACAGAGGGCCACGAGACTTCGACCAGCGCGCAAAAATGGAGGCTCTAGACCCTTCCAGAGCCGAGATATCGAAGGTCAAAATTTGGACCCGAAAAAAAACATAAGGGGTAACACTGTCGTTTTGGCCGAAATTTTGACCCCCTCCGATCTTCTTGAAACTCTGGATTCTGACAGAGGGCCACGAGACTTCGACCAGCGTGCAAAAATGGAGGCTCTAGACCCTTCCAGAGCCGAGATATCGAAGGTCAAAATTTGGACCCGAAAAAAAAACATAAGGGGTAACACTGTCGTTTTGGCAGAAATTTTGACCCCCTCCGATCTTCTTGAAACTCTGGATTCTAACAGAGGGCCACGAGACTTCGACCAGTGCGGAAAAATGGAGGCTCTAGACCCTTCCAGAGCCGAGATATCGAAGGTCAAAATTTGGAAGGTCAAAATTTGGACCTGAAAAAAAAACATAAGGGGTAACACTGTCGTTTTGGCCGAAATTTTGACCCCCTCCGATCTTCTTGAAACTCTGGATTCTGACAGAGGGCCACGAGACTTCGACCAGCGCGCAAAAATGGAGGCTCTAGACCCTTCCAGAGCCGAGATATCGAAGGTCAAAATTTGGACCCGAAAAAAAAACATAAGGGGTAACACTGTCGTTTTGGCCGAAATTTTGACCCCCTCCGATCTTCTTGAAACTCTGGATTCTGACAGAGGGCCACGAGACTTCGACCAGCGCGCAAAAATGGAGGCTCTAGACCCTTCCAGAGCCGAGATATCGAAGATCAAAATTTGGACCCGAAAAAAAAACATAAGGGGTAACACTGTCGTTTTGGCCGAAATTTTGACCCCCTCCGATCTTCTTGAAACTCTGGATTCTGACAGAGGGCCATGAGACTTCGACCAGCGCGCAAAAATGGAGGCTCTAGACCCTTCCAGAGCCGAGATATCGAAGGTCAAAATTTGGACCCGAAAAAAAAAACATAAGGGGTAACACTGTCGTTTTGGCCGAAATTTTGACCCCCTCCGATCTTCTTGAAACTCTGGATTCTGACAGAGGGCCACGAGACTTCGACCAGCGCGCAAAAATGGAGGCTCTAGACCCTTCCAGAGCCGAGATATCGAAGGTCAAAATTTGGACCTGAAAAAAAAACATAAGGGGTAACACTGTCGTTTTGGCCGAAATTTTGACCCCCTCCGATCTTCTTGAAACTCTGGATTCTGACAGAGGGCCACGAGACTTCGACCAGCGCGCAAAAATGGAGGCTCTAGACCCTTCCAGAGCCGAGATATTGAAGGTCAAAATTTGGACCTGAAAAAAAAACATAAGGGGTAACACTGTCGTTTTGGCCGAAATTTTGACCCCCTCCGATCTTCTTGAAACTCTGGATTCTGACAGAGGGCCACGAGACTTCGACCAGCGCGCAAAAATGGAGGCTCTAGACCCTTCCAGAGCCGAAATATCGAAGGTCAAAATTTGGACCCGAAAAAAAACATAAGGGGTAACACTGTCGTTTTTTTTTTTTTGGCCGAAATTTTGACCTTCGATATCTCGGCTCTGGAAGGGTCTAGAGCCTCCATTTTTGCGCGCTGGTCGAAGTCTCGTGGCCCTCTGTCAGAATCCAGAGTTTCAAGAAGATCGGAGGGGGTCAAAATTTCGGCCAAAACGACAGTGTTACCCCTTATGTTTTTTTTTCGGGTCCAAATTTTGACCTTCGATATCTCGGCTCTGGAAGGGTCTAGAGCCTCCATTTTTGCGCGCTGGTCGAAGTCTCATGGCCCTCTGTCAGAATCCAGAGTTTCAAGAAGATCGGAGGGGGTCAAAATTTCGGCCAAAACGACAGTGTTACCCCTTATGTTTTTTTTTTGGGTCCAAATTTTGATCTTCGATATCTCGGCTCTGGAAGGGTCTAGAGCCTCCATTTTTGCGCGCTGGTCGAAGTCTCGTGGCCCTCTGTCAGAATCCAGAGTTTCAAGAAGATCGGAGGGGGTCAAAATTTCGGCCAAAACGACAGTGTTACCCCTTATGTTTTTTTTTCGGGTCCAAATTTTGACCTTCGATATCTCGGCTCTGGAAGGGTCTAGAGCCTCCATTTTTGCGCGCTGGTCGAAGTCTCGTGGCCCTCTGTCAGAATCCAGAGTTTCAAGAAGATCAGAGGGGGTCAAAATTTCGGCCAAAACGACAGTGTTACCCCTTATGTTTTTTTTTTCAGGTCCAAATTTTGACCTTCGATATCTCGGCTCTGGAAGGGTCTAGAGCCTCCATTTTTGCGCGCTGGTCGAAGTCTCGTGGCCCTCTGTCAGAATCCAGAGTTTCAAGAAGATCGGAGGGGGTCAAAATTTCGGCCAAAACGACAGTGTTACCCCTTATGTTTTTTTTTCGGGTCCAAATTTTGACCTTCGATATCTCGGCTCTGGAAGGGTCTAGAGCCTCCATTTTTGCGCGCTGGTCGAAGTCTCGTGGCCCTCTGTCAGAATCCAAAGTTTCAAGAAGATCGGAGGGGGTCAAAATTTCGGCCAAAACGACAGTGTTACCCCTTATGTTTTTTTTTCGGGTCCAAATTTTGACCTTCGATATCTCGGATCTGGAAGGGTCTAGAGCCTCCATTTTTGCGCGCTGGTCGAAGTCTCATGGCCCTCTGTCAGAATCCAGAGTTTCAAGAAGATCGGAGGGGGTCAAAATTTCGGCCAAAACGACAGTGTTACCCCTTATGTTTTTTTTTCGGGTCCAAATTTTGATCTTCGATATCTCGGCTCTGGAAGGGTCTAGAGCCTCCATTTTTGCGCGCTGGTCGAAGTCTCGTGGCCCTCTGTCAGAATCCAGAGTTTCAAGAAGATCGGAGGGGGTCAAAATTTCGGCCAAAACGACAGTGTTACCCCTTATGTTTTTTTTTCGGGTCCAAATTTTGACCTTCGATATCTCGGCTCTGGAAGGGTCTAGAGCCTCCATTTTTGCGCGCTGGTCGAAGTCTCGTGGCCCTCTGTCAGAATCCAGAGTTTCAAGAAGATCGGAGGGGGTCAAAATTTCGGCCAAAACGACAGTGTTACCCCTTATGTTTTTTTTTTCAGGTCCAAATTTTGACCTTCGATATCTCGGCTCTGGAAGGGTCTAGAGCCTCCATTTTTGCGCGCTGGTCGAAGTCTCGTGGCCCTCTGTCAGAATCCAGAGTTTCAAGAAGATCGGAGGGGGTCAAAATTTCGGCCAAAACGACAGTGTTACCCCTTATGTTGTTTTTTCGGGTCCAAATTTTGATCTTCGATATCTCGGCTCTGGAAGGGTCTAGAGCCTCCATTTTTGCGCGCTGGTCGAAGTCTCGTGGCCCTCTGTCAGAATCCAGAGTTTCAAGAAGATCGGAGGGGGTCAAAATTTCGGCCAAAACAACAGTGTTACCCCTTATGTTTTTTTTTCGGGTCCAAATTTTGACCTTCAATATCTTGGCTCTGGAAGGGTCTAGAGCCTCCATTTTTGTGCGCTGGTCGAAGTCTCGTGGCCCTCTGTCAGAATCCAGAGTTTCAAGAAGATCGGAGAGGGTCAAAATTTCGGCCGAAACGACAGTGTTACCCCTTATGTTTTTTTTTTCGGGTCCAAATTTTGACCTTCGATATCTCGGCTCTGGAAGGGTCTAGAGCCTCCATTTTTGCGCGCTGGTCGAAGTCTCGTGGCCCTCTGTCAGAATCCAGAGTTTCAAGAAGATCGGAGGGGGTCAAAATTTCGGCCAAAACGACAGTGTTACCCCTTATGTTTTTTTTTCGGGTCCAAATTTTGACCTTCGATATCTCGGCTCTGGAAGGGTCTAGAGCCTCCATTTTTGCGCGCTGGTCGAAGTCTCGTGGCCCTCTGTCAGAATCCAGAGTTTCAAGAAGATCGGAGGGGGTCAAAATTTCGGCCAAAAAAAAAAATGACAGTGTTACCCCTTATGTTTTTTTTTTCGGGTCCAAATTTTGACCTTCGATATCTCGGCTCTGGAAGGGTCTAGAGCCTCCATTTTTGCGCGCTGGTCGAAGTCTTTTTTTGTGATGTTGTTTGGAATGATGCAATTCATTTTATAATAACTATATGTAAACTGCGTGTAAAGACTTTATAGAACAGTCTTATGTAAAACAGCTTTCTATATGAAACGATATGTAAACTGCTTCTAAAGACTTTATAGAACAGTCTTTTATGTAAAACAACTTTTATATGAAATCATATGTAAAAGACTTTATAGATAGTCTTCTGTTATACAGTTTTTATATGTAAACTGTTTATAATAAATACACAGAAACATATTGTAACAAATGTTTATTGGTTTTATAAGAAAGACACAGAAACATATTGTAACAATAATGCTTTATTAATGGAATGTAACCAGTATTATGCATGTAAGTAGTAAAAGAAAAAATCTATTACCTTTATGTTGTGTTCCATACTAAAAGGCGAAGGATGCTGAGAAACAGTGTGAGGAGAAGGAAGATCAATCTAAAGAAGGCCGAGATTGTTCATGGGACTGAAAGAGTTAAATATCTTTCAGTCAAAATTTCGGCCAAAAAAAAAACCCACAGTGTTACCCCTTATGTTTTTTTTTTTCGGGTCCAAATTTTGACCTTCAATATCTCGGCTCTGGAAGGGTCTAGAGCCTCCATTTTTGTGCGCTGGTCGAAGTCTCGTGGCCCTCTGTCAGAATCCAGAGTTTCAAGAAGATCGGAGGGGGTCAAAATTTCGGCCAAAAAAAAAAAAACACAGTGTTACCCCTTATGTTTTTTTTTTCAGGTCCAAATTTTGACCTTCGATATCTCGGCTCTGGAAGGGTCTAGAGCCTCCATTTTTGCGCGCTGGTCGAAGTCTCGTGGCCCTCTGTCAGAATCCAGAGTTTCAAGAAGATCGGAGGGGGTCAAAATTTCGGCCAAAACGACAGTGTTACCCCTTATGTTTTTTTTTCAGGTCCAAATTTTGACCTTCGATATCTCGGCTCTGGAAGGGTCTAGAGCCTCCATTTTTGCGCGCTGGTCGAAGTCTCATGGCCCTCTGTCAGAATCCAGAGTTTCAAGAAGATCGGAGGGGGTCAAAATTTCGGCCAAAACGACAGTGTTACCCCTTATGTTTTTTTTTTTCGGGTCCAAATTTTGATCTTCGATATCTCGGCTCTGGAAGGGTCTAGAGCCTCCATTTTTGCGCGCTGGTCGAAGTCTCGTGGCCCTCTGTCAGAATCCAGAGTTTCAAGAAGATCGGAGGGGGTCAAAATTTCGGCCAAAACGACAGTGTTACCCCTTATGTTTTTTTTTTCGGGTCCAAATTTTGATCTTCGATATCTCGGCTCTGGAAGGGTCTAGAGCCTCCATTTTTGCGCGCTGGTCGAAGTCTCGTGGCCCTCTGTCAGAATCCAGAGTTTCAAGAAGATCGGAGGGGGTCAAAATTTCGGCCAAAACGACAGTGTTACCCCTTATGTTTTTTTTTCGGGTCCAAATTTTGACCTTCGATATCTCGGCTCTGGAAGGGTCTAGAGCCTCCAATTTTGCGCGCTGGTCGAAGTCTCGTGGCCCTCTGTCAGAATCCAGAGTTTCAAGAAGATCGGAGGGGGTCAAAATTTCGGCCAAAACGACAGTGTTACCCCTTATGTTTTTTTTTCAGGTCCAAATTTTGACCTTCGATATCTCGGCTCTGGAAGGGTCTAGAGCCTCCATTTTTGCGCGCTGGTCGAAGTCTCGTGGCCCTCTGTCAGAATCCAGAGTTTCAAGAAGATCGGAGGGGGTCAAAATTTCGGCCAAAACGACAGTGTTACCCCTTATGTTTTTTTTTCAGGTCCAAATTTTGACCTTCGATATCTCGGCTCTGGAAGGGTCTAGAGCCTCCATTTTTGCGCGCTGGTCGAAGTCTCTTGGCCCTCTGTCAGAATCCAGAGTTTCAAGAAGATCGGAGGGGGTCAAAATTTCGGCCAAAACGACAGTGTTACCCCTTATGTTTTTTTTTTCGGGTCCAAATTTTGACCTTCGATAACTCGGCTCTGGAAGGGTCTAGAGCCTCCATTTTTGCGCGCTGGTCGAAGTCTCGTGGCCCTCTGTCAGAATCCAGAGTTTCAAGAAGATCGGAGGGGGTCAAAATTTCGGCCAAAACGACAGTGTTACCCCTTATGTTTTTTTTTCGGGTCCAAATTTTGACCTTCGATATCTCGGCTCTGGAAGGGTCTAGAGCCTCCATTTTTGCGCGCTGGTCGAAGTCTCGTGGCCCTCTGTCAGAATCCAGAGTTTCAAGAAGATCGGAGGGGGTCCAAATTTCGGCCAAAACGACAGTGTTACCCCTTATGTTTTTTTTTCGGGTCCAAATTTTGACCTTCGATATCTCGGCTCTGGAAGGGTCTAGAGCCTCCATTTTTGCGCGCTGGTCGAAGTCTCGTGGCCCTCTGTCAGAATCCAGAGTTTCAAGAAGATCGGAGGGGGTCAAAATTTCGGCCAAAACGACAGTGTTACCCCTTATGTTTTTTTTTTTGGGTCCAAATTTTGACCTTCGATATCTCGGCTCTGGAAGGGTCTAGAGCCTCCATTTTTGCGCGCTGGTCGAAGTCTCATGGCCCTCTGTCAGAATCCAGAGTTTCAAGAAGATCGGAGGGGGTCAAAATTTCGGCCAAAACGACAGTGTTACCCCTTATGTTTTTTTTTCGGGTCCAAATTTTGACCTTCGATATCTCGGCTCTGGAAGGGTCTAGAGCCTCCATTTTTGCGCTCTGGTCGAAGTCTCATGGCCCTCTGTCAGAATCCAGAGTTTCAAGAAGATCGGAGGGGGTCAAAATTTCGGCCAAAACGACAGTGTTACCCCTTATGTTTTTTTTTTCGGGTCCAAATTTTGATCTTCGATATCTCGGCTCTGGAAGGGTCTAGAGCCTCCATTTTTGCGCGCTGGTCGAAGTCTCGTGGCCCTCTGTCAGAATCCAGAGTTTCAAGAAGATCGGAGGGGGTCAAAATTTCGGCCAAAACGACAGTGTTACCCCTTATGTTTTTTTTTCGGGTCCAAATTTTGACCTTCGATATCTCGGCTCTGGAAGGGTCTAGAGCCTCCATTTTTGCGCGCTGGTCGAAGTGTCGTGGCCCTCTGTCAGAATCCAGAGATTCAAGAAGATCGGAGGGGGTCAAAATTTCGGCCAAAACGACAGTGTTACCCCTTATGTTTTTTTTTCAGGTCCAAATTTTGACCTTCGATATCTCGGCTCTGGAAGGGTCTAGAGCCTCCATTTTTGCGCGCTGGTCGAAGTCTCATGGCCGTCTGTCAGAATCCAGAGTTTCAAGAAGATCGGAGGGGGTCAAAATTTCGGCCAAAACGACAGTGTTACCCCTTATGTTTTTTTTTCGGGTCCAAATTCTGATCTTCGATATCTCGGCTCTGGAAGGGTCTAGAGCCTCCATTTTTGCGCGCTGGTCGAAGTCTCGTGGCCCTCTGTCAGAATCCAGAGTTTCAAGAAGATCGGAGGGGGTCAAAATTTCGGCCAAAACGACAGTGTTACCCCTTATGTTTTTTTTTCGGGTCCAAATTTTGACCTTCGATATCTCGGCTCTGGAAGGGTCTAGAGCCTCCATTTTTGCGCGCTGGTCGAAGTCTCGTGGCCCTCTGTCAGAATCCAGAGTTTCAAGAAGATCGGAGGGGGTCAAAATTTCGGCCAAAACGACAGTGTTACCCCTTATGTTTTATTTTCGGGTCCAAATTTTGACCTTCGATATCTCGGCTCTGGAAGGGTCTAGAGCCTCCATTTTTGCGCGCTGGTCGAAGTCTCGTGGCCCTCTGTCAGAATCCAGAGTTTCAAGAAGATCGGAGGGGGTCAAAATTTCGGCCAAAACGACAGTGTTACCCCTTATGTTTTTTTTTCGGGTCCAAATTTTGATCTTCGATATCTCGGCTCTGGAAGGGTCTAGAGCCTCCATTTTTGCGCGCTGGTCGAAGTCTCGTGGCCCTCTGTCAGAATCCAGAGTTTCAAGAAGATCGGAGGGGGTCAAAATTTCGGCCAAAACGACAGGGCCACGAGACTTCGACCAGCGCGCAAAAATGGAGGCTCTAGACCCTTCCAGAGCCGAGATATCGAAGGTCAAAAATTGGACCCGAAAAAAAAACATAAGGGGTAACACTGTCGTTTTGGCCGAAATTTTGACCCCCTCCGATCTTCTTGAAACTCTGGATTCTGACAGAGGGCCACGAGACTTCGACCAGCGCGCAAAAATGGAGGCTCTAGACCCTTCCAGAGCCGAGATATCGAAGATCAAAATTTGGACCCGAAAAAAAAACATAAGGGGTAACACTGTCGTTTTGGCCGAAATTTTGACCCCCTCCGATCTTCTTGAAACTCTGGATTCTGACAGAGGGCTATGAGACTTCGACCAGAGCGCAAAAATGGAGGCTCTAGACCCTTCCAGAGCCGAGATATCGAAGGTCAAAATTTGGACCCGAAAAAAAAAACATAAGGGGTAACACTGTCGTTTTGGCCGAAATTTTGACCCCCTCCGATCTTCTTGAAACTCTGGATTCTGACAGAGGGCCACGAGTCTTCGACCAGCGCGCAAAAATGGAGGCTCTAGACCCTTCCAGAGCCGAGATATCGAAGGTCAAAATTTGGACCCGAAAAAAAAAACATAAGGGGTAACACTGTCGTTTTGGCCGAAATTTTGACCCCCTCCGATCTTCTTGAAACTCTGGATTCTGACAGAGGGCCATGAGACTTCGACCAGCGCGCAAAAATGGAGGCTCTAGACCCTTCCAGAGCCGAGATATCGAAGGTCAAAATTTGGACCCCAAAAAAAAAACATAAGGGGTAACACTGTCGTTTTGGCCGAAATTTTGACCCCCTCCGATCTTCTTGAAACTCTGGATTCTGACAGAGGGCCACGAGACTTCGACCAGCGCGCAAAAATGGAGGCTCTAGACCCTTCCAGAGCCGAGATATCGAAGGTCAAAATTTGGACCCGAAAAAAAACATAAGGGGTAACACTGTCGTTTTGGCCGAAATTTTGACCCCCTCCGATCTTCTTGAAACTCTGGATTCTGACAGAGGGCCACGAGACTTCGACCAGCGTGCAAAAATGGAGGCTCTAGACCCTTCCAGAGCCGAGATATCGAAGGTCAAAATTTGGACCCGAAAAAAAAACATAAGGGGTAACACTGTCGTTTTGGCAGAAATTTTGACCCCCTCCGATCTTCTTGAAACTCTGGATTCTAACAGAGGGCCACGAGACTTCGACCAGTGCGGAAAAATGGAGGCTCTAGACCCTTCCAGAGCCGAGATATCGAAGGTCAAAATTTGGAAGGTCAAAATTTGGACCTGAAAAAAAAACATAAGGGGTAACACTGTCGTTTTGGCCGAAATTTTGACCCCCTCCGATCTTCTTGAAACTCTGGATTCTGACAGAGGGCCACGAGACTTCGACCAGCGCGCAAAAATGGAGGCTCTAGACCCTTCCAGAGCCGAGATATCGAAGGTCAAAATTTGGACCCGAAAAAAAAACATAAGGGGTAACACTGTCGTTTTGGCCGAAATTTTGACCCCCTCCGATCTTCTTGAAACTCTGGATTCTGACAGAGGGCCACGAGACTTCGACCAGCGCGCAAAAATGGAGGCTCTAGACCCTTCCAGAGCCGAGATATCGAAGATCAAAATTTGGACCCGAAAAAAAAACATAAGGGGTAACACTGTCGTTTTGGCCGAAATTTTGACCCCCTCCGATCTTCTTGAAACTCTGGATTCTGACAGAGGGCCATGAGACTTCGACCAGCGCGCAAAAATGGAGGCTCTAGACCCTTCCAGAGCCGAGATATCGAAGGTCAAAATTTGGACCCGAAAAAAAAACATAAGGGGTAACACTGTCGTTTTGGCCGAAATTTTGACCCCCTCCGATCTTCTTGAAACTCTGGATTCTGACAGAGGGCCACGAGACTTCGACCAGCGCGCAAAAATGGAGGCTCTAGACCCTTCCAGAGCCGAGATATCGAAGGTCAAAATTTGGACCTGAAAAAAAAACATAAGGGGTAACACTGTCGTTTTGGCCGAAATTTTGACCCCCTCCGATCTTCTTGAAACTCTGGATTCTGACAGAGGGCCACGAGACTTCGACCAGCGCGCAAAAATGGAGGCTCTAGACCCTTCCAGAGCCGAGATATTGAAGGTCAAAATTTGGACCTGAAAAAAAAACATAAGGGGTAACACTGTCGTTTTGGCCGAAATTTTGACCCCCTCCGATCTTCTTGAAACTCTGGATTCTGACAGAGGGCCACGAGACTTCGACCAGCGCGCAAAAATGGAGGCTCTAGACCCTTCCAGAGCCGAGATATCGAAGGTCAAAATTTGGACCCGAAAAAAAAACATAAGGGGTAACACTGTCGTTTTGGCCGAAAATTTGACCCCGTCCGATCTTCTTGAAACTCTGGATTCTGACAGAGGGCCACGAGACTTCGACCAGCGCGCAAAAATGGAGGCTCTAGACCCTTCCAGAGCCGAAATATCGAAGGTCAAAATTTGGACCCGAAAAAAAACATAAGGGGTAACACTGTCGTTTTTTTTTTTGGCCGAAATTTTGACCTTCGATATCTCGGCTCTGGAAGGGTCTAGAGCCTCCATTTTTGCGCGCTGGTCGAAGTCTCGTGGCCCTCTGTCAGAATCCAGAGTTTCAAGAAGATCGGAGGGGGTCAAAATTTCGGCCAAAACGACAGTGTTACCCCTTATGTTTTTTTTTTCGGGTCCAAATTTTGACCTTCGATATCTCGGCTCTGGAAGGGTCTAGAGCCTCCATTTTTGCGCGCTGGTCGAAGTCTCATGGCCCTCTGTCAGAATCCAGAGTTTCAAGAAGATCGGAGGGGGTCAAAATTTCGGCCAAAACGACAGTGTTACCCCTTATGGTTTTTTTTGGGGTCCAAATTTTGATCTTCGATATCTCGGCTCTGGAAGGGTCTAGAGCCTCCATTTTTGCGCGCTGGTCGAAGTCTCGTGGCCCTCTGTCAGAATCCAGAGTTTCAAGAAGATCGGAGGGGGTCAAAATTTCGGCCAAAACGACAGTGTTACCCCTTATGTTTTTTTTTCGGGTCCAAATTTTGACCTTCGATATCTCGGCTCTGGAAGGGTCTAGAGCCTCCATTTTTGCGCGCTGGTCGAAGTCTCGTGGCCCTCTGTCAGAATCCAGAGTTTCAAGAAGATCGGAGGGGGTCAAAATTTCGGCCAAAACGACAGTGTTACCCCTTATGTTTTTTTTTTCAGGTCCAAATTTTGACCTTCGATATCTCGGCTCTGGAAGGGTCTAGAGCCTCCATTTTTGCGCGCTGGTCGAAGTCTCGTGGCCCTCTGTCAGAATCCAGAGTTTCAAGAAGATCGGAGGGGGTCAAAATTTCGGCCAAAACGACAGTGTTACCCCTTATGTTTTTTTTTCGGGTCCAAATTTTGACCTTCGATATCTCGGCTCTGGAAGGGTCTAGAGCCTCCATTTTTGCGCGCTGGTCGAAGTCTCGTGGCCCTCTGTCAGAATCCAGAGTTTCAAGAAGATCGGAGGGGGTCAAAATTTCGGCCAAAACGACAGTGTTACCCCTTATGTTTTTTTTTCGGGTCCAAATTTTGACCTTCGATATCTCGGATCTGGAAGGGTCTAGAGCCTCCATTTTTGCGCGCTGGTCGAAGTCTCATGGCCCTCTGTCAGAATCCAGAGTTTCAAGAAGATCGGAGGGGGTCAAAATTTCGGCCAAAACGACAGTGTTACCCCTTATGTTTTTTTTTCGGGTCCAAATTTTGAACTTCGATATCTCGGCTCTGGAAGGGTCTAGAGCCTCCATTTTTGCGCGCTGGTCGAAGTCTCGTGGCCCTCTGTCAGAATCCAGAGTTTCAAGAAGATCGGAGGGGGTCAAAATTTCGGCCAAAACGACAGTGTTACCCCTTATGTTTTTTTTTCGGGTCCAAATTTTGACCTTCGATATCTCGGCTCTGGAAGGGTCTAGAGCCTCCATTTTTGCGCGCTGGTCGAAGTCTCGTGGCCCTCTGTCAGAATCCAGAGTTTCAAGAAGATCGGAGGGGGTCAAAATTTCGGCCAAAACGACAGTGTTACCCCTTATGTTTTTTTTTTTCAGGTCCAAATTTTGACCTTCGATATCTCGGCTCTGGAAGGGTCTAGAGCCTCCATTTTTGCGCGCTGGTCGAAGTCTCGTGGCCCTCTGTCAGAATCCAGAGTTTCAAGAAGATCGGAGGGGGTCAAAATTTTGGCCAAAACGACAGTGTTACCCCTTATGTTGTTTTCTTCGGGTCCAAATTTTGATCTTCGATATCTCGGCTCTGGAAGGGTCTAGAGCCTCCATTTTTGCGCGCTGGTCGAAGTCTCGTGGCCCTCTGTCAGAATCCAGAGTTTCAAGAAGATCGGAGGGGGTCAAAATTTCGGCCAAAACAACAGTGTTACCCCTTATGTTTTTTTTTCGGGTCCAAATTTTGACCTTCAATATCTTGGCTCTGGAAGGGTCTAGAGCCTCCATTTTTGTGCGCTGGTCGAAGTCTCGTGGCCCTCTGTCAGAATCCAGAGTTTCAAGAAGATCGGAGAGGGTCAAAATTTCGGCCGAAACGACAGTGTTACCCCTTATGTTTTTTTTTTTCGGGTCCAAATTTTGACCTTCGATATCTCGGCTCTGGAAGGTCTAGAGCCTCCATTTTTTGCGCGCTGGTCGAAGTCTCGTGGCCCTCTGTCAGAATCCAGAGTTTCAAGAAGATCGGAGGGGGTCAAAATTTCGGCCAAAACGACAGTGTTACCCCTTATGTTTTTTTTTCGGGTCCAAATTTTGACCTTCGATATCTCGGCTCTGGAAGGGTCTAGAGCCTCCATTTTTGCGCGCTGGTCGAAGTCTCGTGGCCCTCTGTCAGAATCCAGAGTTTCAAGAAGATCGGAGGGGGTCAAAATTTCGGCCAAAAAAAAAAATGACAGTGTTACCCCTTATGTTTTTTTTTTCGGGTCCAAATTTTGACCTTCGATATCTCGGCTCTGGAAGGGTCTAGAGCCTCCATTTTTGCCGCGCTGGTCGAAGTCTTTTTTTGTGATGTTGTTTGGAATGATGCAATTCATTTTATAATAACTATATGTAAACTGCGTGTAAAGACTTTATAGAACAGTCTTATGTAAAACAGCTTTCTATATGAAACGATATGTAAACTGCTTCTAAAGACTTTATAGAACAGTCTTTTATGTAAAACAACTTTTATATGAAATCATATGTAAAAGACTTTATAGATAGTCTTCTGTTATACAGTTTTTATATGTAAACTGTTTATAAAAAATACACAGAAACATATTGTAACAAATGTTTACTTGGTTTTATAAGAAAGACACAGAAACATATTGTAACAATAATGCTTTATTAATGGAATGTAACCAGTATTATGCATGTAAGTAGTAAAAGAAAAAATCTATTACCTTTATGTTGTGTTCCATACTAAAAGGCGAAGGATGCTGAGAAACAGTGTGAGGAGAAGGAAGATCAATCTAAAGAAGGCCGAGATTGTTCATGGGACTGAAAGAGTTAAATATCTTTCAGTCAAAATTTCGGCCCAAAAAAAAACCCACAGTGTTACCCCTTATGTTTTTTTTTTCGGGTCCAAATTTTGACCTTCAATATCTCGGCTCTGGAAGGGTCTAGAGCCTCCATTTTTGTGCGCTGGTCGAAGTCTCGTGGCCCTCTGTCAGAATCCAGAGTTTCAAGAAGATCGGAGGGGGTCAAAATTTCGGCCAAAAAAAAAAAAACACAGTGTTACCCCTTATGTTTTTTTTTTTCAGGTCCAAATTTTGACCTTCGATATCTCGGCTCTGGAAGGGTCTAGAGCCTCCATTTTTGCGCGCTGGTCGAAGTCTCGTGGCCCTCTGTCAGAATCCAGAGTTTCAAGAAGATCGGAGGGGGTCAAAATTTCGGCCAAAACGACAGTGTTACCCCTTATGTTTTTTTTTCAGGTCCAAATTTTGACCTTCGATATCTCGGCTCTGGAAGGGTCTAGAGCCTCCATTTTTGCGCGCTGGTCGAAGTCTCATGGCCCTCTGTCAGAATCCAGAGTTTCAAGAAGATCGGAGGGGGTCAAAATTTCGGCCAAAACGACAGTGTTACCCCTTATGTTTTTTTTTTTCGGGTCCAAATTTTGATCTTCGATATCTCGGCTCTGGAAGGGTCTAGAGCCTCCATTTTTGCGCGCTGGTCGAAGTCTCGTGGCCCTCTGTCAGAATCCAGAGTTTCAAGAAGATCGGAGGGGGTCAAAATTTCGGCCAAAACGACAGTGTTACCCCTTATGTTTTTTTTTCGGGTCCAAATTTTGATCTTCGATATCTCGGCTCTGGAAGGGTCTAGAGCCTCCATTTTTGCGCGCTGGTCGAAGTCTCGTGGCCCTCTGTCAGAATCCAGAGTTTCAAGAAGATCGGAGGGGGTCAAAATTTCGGCCAAAACGACAGTGTTACCCCTTATGTTTTTTTTTCGGGTCCAAATTTTGACCTTCGATATCTCGGCTCTGGAAGGGTCTAGAGCCTCCATTTTTGCGCGCTGGTCGAAGTCTCGTGGCCCTCTGTCAGAATCCAGAGTTTCAAGAAGATCGGAGGGGGTCAAAATTTCGGCCAAAACGACAGTGTTACCCCTTATGTTTTTTTTTCAGGTCCAAATTTTGACCTTCAATATCTCGGCTCTGGAAGGGTCTAGAGCCTCCATTTTTGCGCGCTGGTCGAAGTCTCGTGGCCCTCTGTCAGAATCCAGAGTTTCAAGAAGATCGGAGGGGGTCAAAATTTCGGCCAAAACGACAGTGTTACCCCTTATGTTTTTTTTTTCAGGTCCAAATTTTGACCTTCGATATCTCGGCTCTGGAAGGGTCTAGAGCCTCCATTTTTGCGCGCTGGTCGAAGTCTCATGGCCCTCTGTCAGAATCCAGAGTTTCAAGAAGATCGGAGGGGGTCAAAATTTCGGCCAAAACGACAGTGTTACCCCTTATGTTTTTTTTTCGGGTCCAAATTTTGACCTTCGATAACTCGGCTCTGGAAGGGTCTAGAGCCTCCATTTTTGCGCGCTGGTCGAAGTCTCGTGGCCCTCTGTCAGAATCCAGAGTTTCAAGAAGATCGGAGGGGGTCAAAATTTCGGCCAAAACGACAGTGTTACCCCTTATGTTTTTTTTTCGGGTCCAAATTTTGACCTTCGATATCTCGGCTCTGGAAGGGTCTAGAGCCTCCATTTTTGCGCACTGGTCGAAGTCTCGTGGCCCTCTGTCAGAATCCAGAGTTTCAAGAAGATCGGAGGGGGTCAAAATTTCGGCCAAAACGACAGTGTTACCCCTTATGTTTTTTTTTCGGGTCCAAATTTTGACCTTCGATATCTCGGCTCTGGAAGGGTCTAGAGCCTCCATTTTTGCGCGCTGGTCGAAGTCTCGTGGCCCTCTGTCAGAATCCAGAGTTTCAAGAAGATCGGAGGGGGTCAAAATTTCGGCCAAAACGACAGTGTTACCCCTTATGTTTTTTTTTTGGGTCCAAATTTTGACCTTCGATATCTCGGCTCTGGAAGGGTCTAGAGCCTCCATTTTTGCGCGCTGGTCGAAGTCTCATGGCCCTCTGTCAGAATCCAGAGTTTCAAGAAGATCGGAGGGGGTCAAAATTTCGGCCAAAACGACAGTGTTACCCCTTATGTTTTTTTTTCGGGTCCAAATTTTGACCTTCGATATCTCGGCTCTGGAAGGGTCTAGAGCCTCCATTTTTGCGCTCTGGTCGAAGTCTCATGGCCCTCTGTCAGAATCCAGAGTTTCAAGAAGATCGGAGGGGGTCAAAATTTCGGCCAAAACGACAGTGTTACCCCTTATGTTTTTTTTTCGGGTCCAAATTTTGATCTTCGATATCTCGGCTCTGGAAGGGTCTAGAGCCTCCATTTTTGCGCGCTGGTCGAAGTCTCGTGGCCCTCTGTCAGAATCCAGAGTTTCAAGAAGATCGGAGGGGGTCAAAATTTCGGCCAAAACGACAGTGTTACCCCTTATGTTTTTTTTTCGGGTCCAAATTTTGACCTTCGATATCTCGGCTCTGGAAGGGTCTAGAGCCTCCATTTTTGCGCGCTGGTCGAAGTCTCGTGGCCCTCTGTCAGAATCCAGAGATTCAAGAAGATCGGAGGGGGTCAAAATTTCGGCCAAAACGACAGTGTTACCCCTTATGTTTTTTTTTCAGGTCCAAATTTTGACCTTCGATATCTCGGCTCTGGAAGGGTCTAGAGCCTCCATTTTTGCGCGCTGGTCGAAGTCTCATGGCCGTCTGTCAGAATCCAGAGTTTCAAGAAGATCGGAGGGGGTCAAAATTTCGGCCAAAACGACAGTGTTACCCCTTATGTTTTTTTTTCGGGTCCAAATTTTGATCTTCGATATCTCGGCTCTGGAAGGGTCTAGAGCCTCCATTTTTGCGCGCTGGTCGAAGTCTCGTGGCCCTCTGTCAGAATCCAGAGTTTCAAGAAGATCGGAGGGGGTCAAAATTTCGGCCAAAACGACAGTGTTACCCCTTATGTTTTTTTTTCGGGTCCAAATTTTGACCTTCGATATCTCGGCTCTGGAAGGGTCTAGAGCCTCCATTTTTGCGCGCTGGTCGAAGTCTCGTGGCCCTCTGTCAGAATCCAGAGTTTCAAGAAGATCGGAGGGGGTCAAAATTTCGGCCAAAACGACAGTGTTACCCCTTATGTTTTATTTTCAGGTCCAAATTTTGACCTTCGATATCTCGGCTCTGGAAGGGTCTAGAGCCTCCATTTTTGCGCGCTGGTCGAAGTCTCGTGGCCCTCTGTCAGAATCCAGAGTTTCAAGAAGATCGGAGGGGGTCAAAATTTCGGCCAAAACGACAGTGTTACCCCTTATGTTTTTTTTTCGGGTCCAAATTTTGATCTTCGATATCTCGGCTCTGGAAGGGTCTAGAGCCTCCATTTTTGCGCGCTGGTCGAAGTCTCGTGGCCCTCTGTCAGAATCCAGAGTTTCAAGAAGATCGGAGGGGGTCAAAATTTCGGCCAAAACGACAGAGCCACGAGACTTCGACCAGCGCGCAAAAATGGAGGCTCTAGACCCTTCCAGAGCCGAGATATCGAAGGTCAAAATTTGGACCTGAAAAAAAAACATAAGGGGTAACACTGTCGTTTTGGCCGAAATTTTGACCCCCTCCGATCTTCTTGAAACTCTGGATTCTGACAGAGGGCCACGAGACTTCGACCAGCGCGCAAAAATGGAGGCTCTAGACCCTTCCAGAGCCGAGATATTGAAGGTCAAAATTTGGACCTGAAAAAAAAACATAAGGGGTAACACTGTCGTTTTGGCCGAAATTTTGACCCCCTCCGATCTTCTTGAAACTCTGGATTCTGACAGAGGGCCACGAGACTTCGACCAGCGCGCAAAAATGGAGGCTCTAGACCCTTCCAGAGCCGAGATATCGAAGGTCAAAATTTGGACCCGAAAAAAAAACATAAGGGGTAACACTGTCGTTTTGGCCGAAAATTTGACCCCGTCCGATCTTCTTGAAACTCTGAATTCTGACAGAGGGCCACGAGACTTCGACCAGCGCGCAAAAATGGAGGCTCTAGACCCTTCCAGAGCCGAAATATCGAAGGTCAAAATTTGGACCCGAAAAAAAACATAAGGGGTAACACTGTCGTTTTTTTTTTTGGCCGAAATTTTGACCTTCGATATCTCGGCTCTGGAAGGGTCTAGAGCCTCCATTTTTGCGCGCTGGTCGAAGTCTCGTGGCCCTCTGTCAGAATCCAGAGTTTCAAGAAGATCGGAGGGGGTCAAAATTTCGGCCAAAACGACAGTGTTACCCCTTATGTTTTTTTTTCGGGTCCAAATTTTGACCTTCGATATCTCGGCTCTGGAAGGGTCTAGAGCCTCCATTTTTGCGCGCTGGTCGAAGTCTCATGGCCCTCTGTCAGAATCCAGAGTTTCAAGAAGATCGGAGGGGGTCAAAATTTCGGCCAAAACGACAGTGTTACCCCTTATGTTTTTTTTTCGGGTCCAAATTTTGATCTTCGATATCTCGGCTCTGGAAGGGTCTAGAGCCTCCATTTTTGCGCGCTGGTCGAAGTCTCGTGGCCCTCTGTCAGAATCCAGAGTTTCAAGAAGATCGGAGGGGGTCAAAATTTCGGCCAAAACGACAGTGTTACCCCTTATGTTTTTTTTCGGGTCCAAATTTTGACCTTCGATATCTCGGCTCTGGAAGGGTCTAGAGCCTCCATTTTTGCGCGCTGGTCGAAGTCTCGTGGCCCTCTGTCAGAATCCAGAGTTTCAAGAAGATCGGAGGGGGTCAAAATTTCGGCCAAAACGACAGTGTTACCCCTTATGTTTTTTTTTTTCAGGTCCAAATTTTGACCTTCGATATCTCGGCTCTGGAAGGGTCTAGAGCCTCCATTTTTGCGCGCTGGTCGAAGTCTCGTGGCCCTCTGTCAGAATCCAGAGTTTCAAGAAGATCGGAGGGGGTCAAAATTTCGGCCAAAACGACAGTGTTACCCCTTATGTTTTTTTTTCGGGTCCAAATTTTGACCTTCGATATCTCGGCTCTGGAAGGGTCTAGAGCCTCCATTTTTGCGCGCTGGTCGAAGTCTCGTGGCCCTCTGTCAGAATCCAGAGTTTCAAGAAGATCGGAGGGGGTCAAAATTTCGGCCAAAACGACAGTGTTACCCCTTATGTTTTTTTTTTCGGGTCCAAATTTTGACCTTCGATATCTCGGATCTGGAAGGGTCTAGAGCCTCCATTTTTGCGCGCTGGTCGAAGTCTCATGGCCCTCTGTCAGAATCCAGAGTTTCAAGAAGATCGGAGGGGGTCAAAATTTCGGCCAAAACGACAGTGTTACCCCTTATGTTTTTTTTTTCGGGTCCAAATTTTGATCTTCGATATCTCGGCTCTGGAAGGGTCTAGAGCCTCCATTTTTGCGCGCTGGTCGAAGTCTCGTGGCCCTCTGTCAGAATCCAGAGTTTCAAGAAGATCGGAGGGGGTCAAAATTTCGGCCAAAACGACAGTGTTACCCCTTATGTTTTTTTTTTCAGGTCCAAATTTTGACCTTCCAAATTTTGACCTTCGATATCTCGGCTCTGGAAGGGTCTAGAGCCTCCATTTTTGGGCACTGGTCGAAGTCTCGTGGCCCTCTGTTAGAATCCAGAATTTCAAGAAGATCGGAGGGGGTCAAAATTTCTGCCAAAACGACAGTGTTACCCCTTATGTTTTTTTTTCGGGTCCAAATTTTGACCTTCGATATCTCGGCTCTGGAAGGGTCTAGAGCCTCCATTTTTGCGCGCTGGTCGAAGTCTCGTGGCCCTCTGTCAGAATCCAGAGTTTCAAGAAGATCGGAGGGGGTCAAAATTTCGGCCAAAACGACAGTGTTACCCCTTATGTTTTTTTTTCGGGTCCAAATTTTGACCTTCGATATCTCGGCTCTGGAAGGGTCTAGAGCCTCCATTTTTGCGCGCTGGTCGAAGTCTCGTGGCCCTCTGTCAGAATCCAGAGTTTCAAGAAGATCGGAGGGGGTCAAAATTTCGGCCAAAACGACAGTGTTACCCCTTATGTTTTTTTTTTCGGGTCCAAATTTTGATCTTCGATATCTCGGCTCTGGAAGGGTCTAGAGCCTCCATTTTTGCGCGCTGGTCGAAGTCTCGTGGCCCTCTGTCAGAATCCAGAGTTTCAAGAAGATCGGAGGGGGTCAAAATTTCGGCCAAAATGACAGTGTTACCCCTTATGTTTTTTTTTCGGGTCCAAATTTTGACCTTCGATATCTCGGCTCTGGAAGGGTCTAGAGCCTCCATTTTTGCGCGCTGGTCGAAGTCTCGTGGCCCTCTGTCAGAATCCAGAGTTTCAAGAAGATCGGAGGGGGTCAAAATTTCGGCCAAAACGACAGTGTTACCCCTTATGTTTTTTTTTCGGGTCCAAATTTTGACCTTCGATATCTCGGCTCTGGAAGGGTCTAGAGCCTCCATTTTTGCGCGCTGGTCGAAGTCTCGTGGCCCTCTGTCAGAATCCAGAGTTTCAAGAAGATCGGAGGGGGTCAAAATTTCGGCCAAAACGACAGTGTTACCCCTTATGTTTTTTTTTTTGGGTCCAAATTTTGACCTTCGATATCTCGGCTCTGGAAGGGTCTAGAGCCTCCATTTTTGCGCGCTGGTCGAAGTCTCATGGCCCTCTGTCAGAATCCAGAGTTTCAAGAAGATCGGAGGGGGTCAAAATTTCGGCCAAAACGACAGTGTTACCCCTTATGTTTTTTTTTTCGGGTCCAAATTTTGATCTTCGATATCTCGGCTCTGGAAGGGTCTAGAGCCTCCATTTTTGCGCGCTGGTCGAAGTCTCGTGGCCCTCTGTCAGAATCCAGAGTTTCAAGAAGATCGGAGGGGGTCAAAATTTCGGCCAAAATGACAGTGTTACCCCTTATGTTTTTTTTTCGGGTCCAAATTTTGACCTTCGATATCTCGGCTCTGGAAGGGTCTAGAGCCTCCATTTTTGCGCGCTGGTCGAAGTCTCGTGGCCCTCTGTCAGAATCCAGAGTTTCAAGAAGATCGGAGGGGGTCAAAATTTCGGCCAAAACGACAGTGTTACCCCTTATGTTTTTTTTTCAGGTCCAAATTTTGACCTTCGATATCTCGGCTCTGGAAGGGTCTAGAGCCTCCATTTTTGCGCGCTGGTCGAAGTCTCGTGGCCCTCTGTCAGAATCCAGAGTTTCAAGAAGATCGGAGGGGGTCAAAATTTCGGCCAAAACGACAGTGTTACCCCTTATGTTTTTTTTTCGGGTCCAAATTTTGATCTTCGATATCTCGGCTCTGGAAGGGTCTAGAGCCTCCATTTTTGCGCGCTGGTCGAAGTCTCGTGGCCCTCTGTCAGAATCCAGAGTTTCAAGAAGATCGGAGGGGGTCAAAATTTCGGCCAAAACGACAGTGTTACCCCTTATGTTTTTTTTTCAGGTCCAAATTTTGACCTTCCACATTTTGACCTTCGATATCTCGGCTCTGGAAGGGTCTAGAGCCTCCATTTTTGCGCACTGGTCGAAGTCTCGTGGCCCTCTGTTAGAATCCAGAGTTTCAAGAAGATCGGAGGGGGTCAAAATTTCTGCCAAAACGACAGTGTTACCCCTTATGTTTTTTTTTCGGGTCCAAATTTTGACCTTCGATATCTCGGCTCTGGAAGGGTCTAGAGCCTCCATTTTTGCGCGCTGGTCGAAGTCTCGTGGCCCTCTGTCAGAATCCAGAGTTTCAAGAAGATCGGAGGGGGTCAAAATTTCGGCCAAAACGACAGTGTTACCCCTTATGTTTTTTTTTCGGGTCCAAATTTTGACCTTCGATATCTCGGCTCTGGAAGGGTCTAGAGCCTCCATTTTTGCGCGCTGGTCGAAGTCTCGTGGCCCTCTGTCAGAATCCAGAGTTTCAAGAAGATCGGAGGGGGTCAAAATTTCGGCCAAAACGACAGTGTTACCCCTTATGTTTTTTTTTCGGGTCCAAATTTTGATCTTCGATATCTCGGCTCTGGAAGGGTCTAGAGCCTCCATTTTTGCGCGCTGGTCGAAGTCTCGTGGCCCTCTGTCAGAATCCAGAGTTTCAAGAAGATCGGAGGGGGTCAAAATTTCGGCCAAAACGACAGTGTTACCCCTTATGTTTTTTTTTCAGGTCCAAATTTTGACCTTCCAAATTTTGACCTTCGATATCTCGGCTCTGGAAGGGTCTAGAGCCTCCATTTTTGCGCACTGGTCGAAGTCTCGTGGCCCTCTGTTAGAATCCAGAGTTTCAAGAAGATCGGAGAGGGTCAAAATTTCTGCCAAAACGACAGTGTTACCCCTTATGTTTTTTTTTCGGGTCCAAATTTTGACCTTCGATATCTCGGCTCTGGAAGGGTCTAGAGCCTCCATTTTTGCGCGCTGGTCGAAGTCTCGTGGCCCTCTGTCAGAATCCAGAGTTTCAAGAAGATCGGAGGGGGTCAAAATTTCGGCCAAAACGACAGTGTTACCCCTTATGTTTTTTTTTCGGGTCCAAATTTTGACCTTCGATATCTCGGCTCTGGAAGGGTCTAGAGCCTCCATTTTTGCGCGCTGGTCGAAGTCTCGTGGCCCTCTGTCAGAATCCAGAGTTTCAAGAAGATCGGAGGGGGTCAAAATTTCGGCCAAAACGACAGTGTTACCCCTTATGTTTTTTTTTTTGGGTCCAAATTTTGACCTTCGATATCTCGGCTCTGGAAGGGTCTAGAGCCTCCATTTTTGCGCGCTGGTCGAAGTCTCATGGCCCTCTGTCAGAATCCAGAGTTTCAAGAAGATCGGAGGGGGTCAAAATTTCGGCCAAAACGACAGTGTTACCCCTTATGTTTTTTTTTCGGGTCCAAATTTTGACCTTCGATATCTCGGCTCTGGAAGGGTCTAGAGCCTCCATTTTTGCGCGCTGGTCGAAGTCTCGTGGCCCTCTGTCAGAATCCAGAGTTTCAAGAAGATCGGAGGGGGTCAAAATTTCGGCCAAAACGACAGTGTTACCCCTTATGTTTTTTTTTCGGGTCCAAATTTTGACCTTCGATATCTCGGCTCTGGAAGGGTCTAGAGCCTCCATTTTCGCGCTCTGGTCGAAGTCTCACGGCCCTCTGTCAGAATCCAGAGTTTCAAGAAGATCGGAGGGGGTCAAAATTTCGGCCAAAACGACAGTGTTACCCCTTATGTTTTTTTTTCGGGTCCAAATTTTGATCTTCGATATCTCGGCTCTGGAAGGGTCTAGAGCCTCCATTTTTGCGCGCTGGTCGAAGTCTCGTGGCCCTCTGTCAGAATCCAGAGTTTCAAGAAGATCGGAGGGGGTCAAAATTTCGGCCAAAACGACAGTGTTACCCCTTATGTTTTTTTTTCGGGTCCAAATTTTGACCTTCGATATCTCGGCTCTGGAAGGGTCTAGAGCCTCCATTTTTGCGCGCTGGTCGAAGTCTCGTGGCCCTCTGTCAGAATCCAGAGTTTCAAGAAGATCGGAGGGGGTCAAAATTTCGGCCAAAACGACAGTGTTACCCCTTATGTTTTTTTTTCAGGTCCAAATTTTGACCTTCGATATCTCGGCTCTGGAAGGGTCTAGAGCCTCCATTTTTGCGCGCTGGTCGAAGTCTCGTGGCCCTCTGTCAGAATCCAGAGTTTCAAGAAGATCGGAGGGGGTCAAAATTTCGGCCAAAACGACAGTGTTACCCCTTATGTTTTTTTTTCGGGTCCAAATTTTGACCTTCGATATCTCGGCTCTGGAAGGGTCTAGAGCCTCCATTTTTGCGCGCTGGTCGAAGTCTCATGGCCCTCTGTCAGAATCCAGAGTTTCAAGAAGATCGGAGGGGGTCAAAATTTCGGCCAAAACGACAGTGTTACCCCTTATGTTTTTTTTTTCGGGTCCAAATTTTGACCTTCGATAACTCGGCTCTGGAAGGGTCTAGAGCCTCCATTTTTGCGCGCTGGTCGAAGTCTCGTGGCCCTCTGTCAGAATCCAGAGTTTCAAGAAGATCGGAGGGGGTCAAAATTTCGGCCAAAACGACAGTGTTACCCCTTATGTTTTTTTTTCGGGTCCAAATTTTGACCTTCGATATCTCGGCTCTGGAAGGGTCTAGAGCCTCCATTTTTGCGCGCTGGTCGAAGTCTCGTGGCCCTCTGTCAGAATCCAGAGTTTCAAGAAGATCGGAGGGGGTCAAAATTTCGGCCAAAACGACAGTGTTACCCCTTATGTTTTTTTTTTTGGGTCCAAATTTTGACCTTCGATATCTCGGCTCTGGAAGGGTCTAGAGCCTCCATTTTTGCGCGCTGGTCGAAGTCTCATGGCCCTCTGTCAGAATCCAGAGTTTCAAGAAGATCGGAGGGGGTCAAAATTTCGGCCAAAACGACAGTGTTACCCCTTATGTTTTTTTTTCGGGTCCAAATTTTGACCTTCGATATCTCGGCTCTGGAAGGGTCTAGAGCCTCCATTTTTGCGCTCTGGTCGAAGTCTCATGGCCCTCTGTCAGAATCCAGAGTTTCAAGAAGATCGGAGGGGGTCAAAATTTCGGCCAAAACGACAGTGTTACCCCTTATGTTTTTTTTTCGGGTCCAAATTTTGATCTTCGATATCTCGGCTCTGGAAGGGTCTAGAGCCTCCATTTTTGCGCGCTGGTCGAAGTCTCGTGGCCCTCTGTCAGAATCCAGAGTTTCAAGAAGATCGGAGGGGGTCAAAATTTCGGCCAAAACGACAGTGTTACCCCTTATGTTTTTTTTTCGGGTCCAAATTTTGACCTTCGATATCTCGGCTCTGGAAGGGTCTAGAGCCTCCATTTTTGCGCGCTGGTCGAAGTCTCATGGCCCTCTGTCAGAATCCAGAGTTTCAAGAAGATCGGAGGGGGTCAAAATTTCGGCCAAAACGACAGTGTTACCCCTTATGTTTTTTTTTCGGGTCCAAATTTTGATCTTCGATATCTCGGCTCTGGAAGGGTCTAGAGCCTCCATTTTTGCGCGCTGGTCGAAGTCTCGTGGCCCTCTGTCAGAATCCAGAGTTTCAAGAAGATCGGAGGGGGTCAAAATTTCGGCCAAAACGACAGTGTTACCCCTTATGGTTTTTTTTCGGGTCCAAATTTTGACCTTCGATATCTCGGCTCTGGAAGGGTCTAGAGCCTCCATTTTTGCGCGCTGGTCGAAGTCTCGTGGCCCTCTGTCAGAATCCAGAGATTCAAGAAGATCGGAGGGGGTCAAAATTTCGGCCAAAACGACAGTGTTACCCCTTATGTTTTTTTTTCAGGTCCAAATTTTGACCTTCGATATCTCGGCTCTGGAAGGGTCTAGAGCCTCCATTTTTGCGCGCTGGTCGAAGTCTCATGGCCCTCTGTCAGAATCCAGAGTTTCAAGAAGATCGGAGGGGGTCAAAATTTCGGCCAAAACGACAGTGTTACCCCTTATGTTTTTTTTTCGGGTCCAAATTTTGATCTTCGATATCTCGGCTCTGGAAGGGTCTAGAGCCTCCATTTTTGCGCGCTGGTCGAAGTCTCGTGGCCCTCTGTCAGAATCCAGAGTTTCAAGAAGATCGGAGGGGGTCAAAATTTCGGCCAAAACGACAGTGTTACCCCTTATGTTTTTTTTTCGGGTCCAAATTTTGACCTTCGATATCTCGGCTCTGGAAGGGTCTAGAGCCTCCATTTTTGCGCGCTGGTCGAAGTCTCGTGGCCCTCTGTCAGAATCCAGAGTTTCAAGAAGATCGGAGGGGGTCAAAATTTCGGCCAAAACGATAGTGTTACCCCTTATGTTTTATTTTCAGGTCCAAATTTTGACCTTCGATATCTCGGCTCTGGAAGGGTCTAGAGCCTCCATTTTTGCGCGCTGGTCGAAGTCTCGTGGCCCTCTGTCAGAATCCAGAGTTTCAAGAAGATCGGAGGGGGTCAAAATTTCGGCCAAAACGACAGTGTTACCCCTTATGTTTTTTTTTTCGGGTCCAAATTTTGATCTTCGATATCTCGGCTCTGGAAGGGTCTAGAGCCTCCATTTTTGCGCGCTGGTCGAAGTCTCGTGGCCCTCTGTCAGAATCCAGAGTTTCAAGAAGATCGGAGGGGGTCAAAATTTCGGCAGGGCCACGAGACTTCGACCAGCGCGCAAAAATGGAGGCTCTAGACCCTTCCAGAGCCGAGATATCGAAGGTCAAAATTTGGACCCGAAAAAAAAAACATAAGGGATAACACTGTCGTTTTGGCCGAAATTTTGATCCCCTCCGATCTTCTTGAAACTCTGGATTCTGACAGAGGGCCACGAGACTTCGACCAGCGCGCAAAAATGGAGGCTCTAGACCCTTCCAGAGCCGAGATATCGAAGATCAAAATTTGGACCCGAAAAAAAAACATAAGGGGTAACACTGTCGTTTTGGCCGAAATTTTGACCCCCTCCGATCTTCTTGAAACTCTGGATTCTGACAGAGGGCCATGAGACTTCGACCAGAGCGCAAAAATGGAGGCTCTAGACCCTTCCAGAGCCGAGATATCGAAGGTCAAAATTTGGACCCGAAAAAAAAACATAAGGGGTAACACTGTCGTTTTGGCCGAAATTTTGACCCCCTCCGATCTTCTTGAAACTCTGGATTCTGACAGAGGGCCACGAGACTTCGACCAGCGCGCAAAAATGGAGGCTCTAGACCCTTCCAGAGCCGAGATATCGAAGGTCAAAATTTGGACCCGAAAAAAAAAACATAAGGGGTAACACTGTCGTTTTGGCCGAAATTTTGACCCCCTCCGATCTTCTTGAAACTCTGGATTCTGACAGAGGGCCATGAGACTTCGACCAGCGCGCAAAAATGGAGGCTCTAGACCCTTCCAGAGCCGAGATATCGAAGGTCAAAATTTGGACCCAAAAAAAAAACATAAGGGGTAACACTGTCGTTTTGGCCGAAATTTTGACCCCCTCCGATCTTCTTGAAACTCTGGATTCTGACAGAGGGCCACGAGACTTCGACCAGCGCGCAAAAATGGAGGCTCTAGACCCTTCCAGAGCCGAGATATCGAAGGTCAAAATTTGGACCCGAAAAAAAAACATAAGGGGTAACACTGTCGTTTTGGCCGAAATTTTGACCCCCTCCGATCTTCTTGAAACTCTGGATTCTGACAGAGGGCCACGAGACTTCGACCAGCGCGCAAAAATGGAGGCTCTAGACCCTTCCAGAGCCGAGATATCGAAGGTCAAAATTTGGACCCGAAAAAAAAACATAAGGGGTAACACTGTCGTTTTGGCAGAAATTTTGACCCCCTCCGATCTTCTTGAAACTCTGGATTCTAACAGAGGGCCACGAGACTTCGACCAGTGCGCAAAAATGGAGGCTCTAGACCCTTCCAGAGCCGAGATATCGAAGGTCAAAATTTAGAAGGTCAAAATTTGGACCTGAAAAAAAAACATAAGGGGTAACACTGTCGTTTTGGCCGAAATTTTGACCCCCTCTGATCTTCTTGAAACTCTGGATTCTGACAGAGGGCCACGAGACTTCGACCAGCGCGCAAAAATGGAGGCTCTAGACCCTTCCAGAGCCGAGATATCGAAGGTCAAAATTTGGACCTGAAAAAAAAACATAAGGGGTAACACTGTCGTTTTGGCCGAAATTTTGACCCCCTCCGATCTTCTTGAAACTCTGGATTCTGACAGAGGGCCACGAGACTTCGACCAGCGCGCAAAAATGGAGGCTCTAGACCCTTCCAGAGCCGAGATATCGAAGGTCAAAATTTGGACCCGAAAAAAAAACATAAGGGGTAACACTGTCGTTTTGGCCGAAATTTTGACCCCCTCCGATCTTCTTGAAACTCTGGATTCTGACAGAGGGCCACGAGACTTCGACCAGCGCGCAAAAATGGAGGCTCTAGACCCTTCCAGAGCCGAGATATCGAAGATCAAAATTTGGACCCGAAAAAAAAACATAAGGGGTAACACTGTCGTTTTGGCCGAAATTTTGACCCCCTCCGATCTTCTTGAAACTCTGGATTCTGACAGAGGGCCATGAGACTTCGACCAGAGCGCAAAAATGGAGGCTCTAGACCCTTCCAGAGCCGAGATATCGAAGGTCAAAATTTGGACCCGAAAAAAAAACATAAGGGGTAACACTGTCATTTTGGCCGAAATTTTGACCCCCTCCGATCTTCTTGAAACTCTGGATTCTGACAGAGGGCCACGAGACTTCGACCAGCGCGCAAAAATGGAGGCTCTAGACCCTTCCAGAGCCGAGATATCGAAGGTCAAAATTTGGACCCGAAAAAAAAAACATAAGGGGTAACACTGTCGTTTTGGCCGAAATTTTGACCCCCTCCGATCTTCTTGAAACTCTGGATTCTGACAGAGGGCCATGAGACTTCGACCAGCGCGCAAAAATGGAGGCTCTAGACCCTTCCAGAGCCGAGATATCGAAGGTCAAAATTTGGACCCCAAAAAAAAAACATAAGGGGTAACACTGTCGTTTTGGCCGAAATTTTGACCCCCTCCGATCTTCTTGAAACTCTGGATTCTGACAGAGGGCCACGAGACTTCGACCAGCGCGCAAAAATGGAGGCTCTAGACCCTTCCAGAGCCGAGATATCGAAGGTCAAAATTTGGACCCGAAAAAAAAACATAAGGGGTAACACTGTCGTTTTGGCCGAAATTTTGACCCCCTCCGATCTTCTTGAAACTCTGGATTCTGACAGAGGGCCACGAGACTTCGACCAGCGCGCAAAAATGGAGGCTCTAGACCCTTCCAGAGCCGAGATATCGAAGGTCAAAATTTGGACCCGAAAAAAAAACATAAGGGGTAACACTGTCGTTTTGGCAGAAATTTTGACCCCCTCCGATCTTCTTGAAACTCTGGATTCTAACAGAGGGCCACGAGACTTCGACCAGTGCGCAAAAATGGAGGCTCTAGACCCTTCCAGAGCCGAGATATCGAAGGTCAAAATTTGGAAGGTCAAAATTTGGACCTGAAAAAAAAACATAAGGGGTAACACTGTCGTTTTGGCCGAAATTTTGACCCCCTCCGATCTTCTTGAAACTCTGGATTCTGACAGAGGGCCACGAGACTTCGACCAGCGCGCAAAAATGGAGGCTCTAGACCCTTCCAGAGCCGAGATATCGAAGATCAAAATTTGGACCCGAAAAAAAAACATAAGGGGTAACACTGTCGTTTTGGCCGAAATTTTGACCCCCTCCGATCTTCTTGAAACTCTGGATTCTGACAGAGGGCCACGAGACTTCGACCAGCGCGCAAAAATGGAGGCTCTAGACCCTTCCAGAGCCGAGATATCGAAGGTCAAAATTTGGACCCGAAAAAAAAAACATAAGGGGTAACACTGTCGTTTTGGCCGAAATTTTGACCCCCTCCGATCTTCTTGAAACTCTGGATTCTGACAGAGGGCCACGAGACTTCGACCAGCGCGCAAAAATGGAGGCTCTAGACCCTTCCAGAGCCGAGATATCGAAGGTCAAAATTTGGACCCGAAAAAAAAACATAAGGGGTAACACTGTCGTTTTGGCAGAAATTTTGACCCCCTCCGATCTTCTTGAAACTCTGGATTCTAACAGAGGGCCACGAGACTTCGACCAGTGCGCAAAAATGGAGGCTCTAGACCCTTCCAGAGCCGAGATATCGAAGGTCAAAATTTGGAAGGTCAAAATTTGGACCTGAAAAAAAAACATAAGGGGTAACACTGTCGTTTTGGCCGAAATTTTGACCCCCTCCGATCTTCTTGAAACTCTGGATTCTGACAGAGGGCCACGAGACTTCGACCAGCGCGCAAAAATGGAGGCTCTAGACCCTTCCAGAGCCGAGATATCGAAGATCAAAATTTGGACCCCAAAAAAAAACATAAGGGGTAACACTGTCGTTTTGGCCGAAATTTTGACCCCCTCCGATCTTCTTGAAACTCTGGATTCTGACAGAGGGCCACGAGACTTCGACCAGCGCGCAAAAATGGAGGCTCTAGACCCTTCCAGAGCCGAGATATCGAAGGTCAAAATTTGGACCCGAAAAAAAAACATAAGGGGTAACACTGTCGTTTTGGCAGAAATTTTGACCCCCTCCGATCTTCTTGAAATTCTGGATTCTAACAGAGGGCCACGAGACTTCGACCAGTGCGCAAAAATGGAGGCTCTAGACCCTTCCAGAGCCGAGATATCGAAGGTCAAAATTTGGAAAGTCAAAATTTGGACCTGAAAAAAAACATAAGGGGTAACACTGTCGTTTTGGCAGAAATTTTGACCCCCTCCGATCTTCTTGAAACTCTGGATTCTGACAGAGGGCCACGAGACTTCGACCAGCGCGCAAAAATGGAGGCTCTAGACCCTTCCAGAGCCGAGATATCGAAGATCAAAATTTGGACCCGAAAAAAAAAACATAAGGGGTAACACTGTCGTTTTGGCCGAAATTTTGACCCCCTCCGATCTTCTTGAAACTCTGGATTCTGACAGAGGGCCACGAGACTTCGACCAGCGCGCAAAAATGGAGGCTCTAGACCCTTCCAGAGCCGAGATATCGAAGGTCAAAATTTGGTAGGTCAAAATTTGGACCTGAAAAAAAAACATAAGGGGTAACACTGTCGTTTTGGCCGAAATTTTGACCCCCTCCGATCTTCTTGAAACTCTGGATTCTGACAGAGGGCCACGAGACTTCGACCAGCGCGCAAAAATGGAGGCTCTAGACCCTTCCAGAGCCGAGATATCGAAGGTCAAAATTTGGACCCGAAAAAAAAACATAAGGGGTAACACTGTCGTTTTGGCCGAAATTTTGACCCCCTCCGATCTTCTTGAAACTCTGGATTCTGACAGAGGGCCACGAGACTTCGACCAGCGCGCAAAAATGGAGGCTCTAGACCCTTCCAGAGCCGAGATATCGAAGATCAAAATTTGGACCCGAAAAAAAAAAACATAAGGGGTAACACTGTCGTTTTGGCCGAAATTTTGACCCCCTCCGATCTTCTTGAAACTCTGGATTCTGACAGAGGGCCATGAGACTTCGACCAGCGCGCAAAAATGGAGGCTCTAGACCCTTCCAGAGCCGAGATATCGAAGGTCAAAATTTGGACCTGAAAAAAAAACAAAAGGGGTAACACTGTCGTTTTGGCCGAAATTTTGACCCCCTCCGATCTTCTTGAAACTCTGGATTCTGACAGAGGGCCATGAGACTTCGACCAGCGCGCAGAAATGGAGGCTCTAGACCCTTCCAGAGCCGAGATATCGAAGGTCAAAATATGGACCCGAAAAAAAAACATAAGGGGTAACACTGTCGTTTTGGCCGAAATTTTGACCCCCTCCGATCTTCTTGAAACTCTGGATTCTGACAGAGGGCCACGAGACTTCGACCAGCGCGCAAAAATGGAGGCTCTAGACCCTTCCAGAGCCGAGATATCGAAGGTCAAAATTTGGACCCGAAAAAAAAACATAAGGGGTAACACTGTCGTTTTGGCCGAAATTTTGACCCCCTCCGATCTTCTTGAAACTCTGGATTCTGACAGAGGGCCACGAGACTTCGACCAGCGCGCAAAAATGGAGGCTCTAGACCCTTCCAGAGCCGAGATATCGAAGATCAAAATTTGGACCCGAAAAAAAAAACATAAGGGGTAACACTGTCGTTTTGGCCGAAATTTTGACCCCCTCCGATCTTCTTGAAACTCTGGATTCTGACAGAGGGCCATGAGACTTCGACCAGCGCGCAAAAATGGAGGCTCTAGACCCTTCCAGAGCCGAGATATCGAAGGTCAAAATTTGGACCTGAAAAAAAAAAACATAAGGGGTAACACTGTCGTTTTGGCCGAAATTTTGACCCCCTCCGATCTTCTTGAAACTCTGGATTCTGACAGAGGGCCACGAGACTTCGACCAGCGCGCAAAAATGGAGGCTCTAGACCCTTCCAGAGCCGAGATATCGAAGGTCAAAATTTGGACCTGAAAAAAAAAAAAACATAAGGGGTAACACTGTGTTTTTTTTTTTTGGCCGAAATTTTGACCCCCTCCGATCTTCTTGAAACTCTGGATTCTGACAGAGGGCCACGAGACTTCGACCAGCGCACAAAAATGGAGGCTCTAGACCCTTCCAGAGCCGAGATATTGAAGGTCAAAATTTGGACCCGAAAAAAAAAACATAAGGGGTAATACTGTGGGTTTTTTTTTTGGCCGAAATTTTGACTGAAAGATATTTAACTCTTTCAGTCCCATGAACAATCTCGGCCTTCTTTAGATTGATCTTCCTTCTCCTCACACTGTTTCTCAGCATCCTTCGCCTTTTAGTATGGAACACAACATAAAGGTAATAGATTTTTTCTTTTACTACTTACATGCATAATACTGGTTACATTCCATTAATAAAGAATTATTGTTACAATATGTTTCTGTGTCTTTCTTATAAAACCAATAAACATTTGTTACAATATGTTTCTGTGTATTTATTATAAACAGTTTACATATAAAAACTGTATAACAGAAGACTATCTATAAAGTCTTTTACATATGGTTTCATATAAAAGTTGTTTTACATAAAAGACTGTTCTATAAAGTCTTTAGAAGCAGTTTACATATCGTTTCATATAGAAAGCTGTTTTACATAAGACTGTTCTATAAAGTCTTTACACGCAGTTTACATATAGTTATTATAAAATGAATTGCATCATTCCAAACAACATCACAAAAAAAGACTTCGACCAGCGCGCAAAAATGGAGGCTCTAGACCCTTCCAGAGCCGAGATATCGAAGGTCAAAATTTGGACCCGAAAAAAAAAAACATAAGGGGTAACACTGTCATTTTTTTTTTTTGGCCGAAATTTTGACCCCCTCCGATCTTCTTGAAACTCTGGATTCTAACAGAGGGCCACGAGACTTCGACCAGCGCGCAAAAATGGAGGCTCTAGACCCTTCCAGAGCTGAGATATCGAAGGTCAAAATTTGGACCTGAAAAAAAAAACATAAGGGGTAACACTGTCGTTTTGGCCGAAATTTTGACCCCCTCCGATCTTCTTGAAACTCTGGATTCTGACAGAGGGCCACGAGACTTCGACCAGCACGCAAAAATGGAGGCTCTAGACCCTTCCAGAGCCGAGATATCGAAGATCAAAATTTGGACCCGAAAAAAAAAACATAAGGGGTAACACTGTCGTTTTGGCCGAAATTTTGACCCCCTCCGATCTTCTTGAAACTCTGGATTCTGACAGAGGGCCACGAGACTTCGACCAGCGTGCAAAAATGGAGGCTCTAGACCCTTCCAGAGCCGAGATATCGAAGGTCAAAATTTGGACCCGAAAAAAAAAACATAAGGGGTAACACTGTCGTTTTGGCCGAAATTTTGACCCCCTCCGATCTTCTTGAAACTCTGGATTCTGACAGAGGGCCACGAGACTTCGACCAGCGCGCAAAAATGGAGGCTCTAGACCCTTCCAGAGCCGAGATATCGAAGGTCAAAATTTGGACCCGAAAAAAAAAACATAAGGGGTAACACTGTCGTTTTGGCAGAAATTTTGACCCCCTCCGATCTTCTTGAAACTCTGGATTCTAACAGAGGGCCAAGAGACTTCGACCAGTGCGCAAAAATGGAGGCTCTAGACCCTTCCAGAGCCGAGATATCGAAGGTCAAAATTTGATAGGTCAAAATTTGGACCTGAAAAAAAAACATAAGGGGTAACACTGTCGTTTTGGCCGAAATTTTGACCCCCTCCGATCTTCTTGAAACTCTGGATTCTGACAGAGGGCCACGAGACTTCGACCAGCGCGCAAAAATGGAGGCTCTAGACCCTTCCAGAGCCGAGATATCGAAGGTCAAAATTTGGACCCGAAAAAAAAACATAAGGGGTAACACTGTCGTTTTGGCCGAAATTTTGACCCCCTCCGATCTTCTTGAAACTCTGGATTCTGACAGAGGGCCACGAGACTTCGACCAGCGCGCAAAAATGGAGGCTCTAGACCCTTCCAGAGCCGAGATATCGAAGATCAAAATTTGGACCCGAAAAAAAAACATAAGGGGTAACACTGTCGTTTTGGCCGAAATTTTGACCCCCTCCGATCTTCTTGAAACTCTGGATTCTGACAGAAGGCCATGAGACTTCGACCAGCGCGCAAAAATGGAGGCTCTAGACCCTTCCAGAGCCGAGATATCGAAGGTCAAAATTTGGACCCGAAAAAAAAACATAAGGGGTAATAAGGGGTGTTTTCCCTTATGTTTTTTTTTTCGGGTCCAAATTTTGACCTTCAATATCTTGGCTCTGGAAGGGTCTAGAGCCTCCATTTTTGCGCGCTGGTCGAAGTCTCGTGGCCCTCTGTCAGAATCCAGAGTTTCAAGAAGATCGGAGAGGGTCAAAATTTCGGCCAAAACGACAGTGTTACCCCTTATGTTTTTTTTTCGGGTCCAAATTTTGACCTTCGATATCTCGGCTCTTGAAGGGTCTAGAGCCACCATTTTTGCGCGCTGGTCGAAGTCTCGTGGCCCTCTGTCAGAATCCAGAGTTTCAAGAAGATCGGAGGGGGTCAAAATTTCGGCCAAAAAAAAAAATGACAGTGTTACCCCTTATGTTTTTTTTCAGGTCCAAATTTTGACCTTCGATATCTCGGCTCTGGAAGGGTCTAGAGCCTCCATTTTTGCGCGCTGGTCGAAGTCTCGTGGCCCTCTGTCAGAATCCAGAGTTTCAAGAAGATCGGAGGGGGTCAAAATTTCGGCCAAAAAAAATGACAGTGTTACCCCTTATGTTTTTTTTTTCAGGTCCAAATTTTGACCTTCGATATCTCGGCTCTGGAAGGGTCTAGAGCCTCCATTTTTGCGCGCTGGTCGAAGTCTCGTGGCCCTCTGTCAGAATCCAAAGTTTCAAGAAGATCGGAGGTGGTCAAAATTTCGGCCAAAAAAAAAATGACAGTGTTACCCCTTATGTTTTTTTTTTCAGGTCCAAATTTTGACCTTCGATATCTCGGCTCTGGAAGGGTCTAGAGCCTACATTTTTGCGCGCTGGTCGAAGTCTCGTGGCCCTCTGTCAGAATCCAAAGTTTCAAGAAGATCGGAGGGGTCAAAATTTCGGCCAAAAAAAAAATGACAGTGTTACCCCTTATGTTTTTTTTTTCAGGTCCAAATTTTGACCTTCGATATCTCGGCTCTGGAAGGGTCTAGAGCCTCCATTTTTGCGCGCTGGTCGAAGTCTCGTGGCCCTCTGTCAGAATCCAGAGTTTCAAGAAGATCGGAGGGGGTCAAAATTTCTGCCAAAACGACAGTGTTACCCCTTATGGTTTTTTTTTCCACATCCAAATTTTGACCTTCGATATCTCGGCTCTGGAAGGGTTTAGAGCCTCCATTTTTGCGTGCTGGTCGAAGTCTCGTGGCCCTCTGTCAGAATCCAGAGTTTCAAGAAGATCGGAGGGGGTCAAAATTTCGGCCAAAAAAAAATGACAGTGTTACCCCTTATGTTTTTTTTTCAGGTCCAAATTTTGACCTTCGATATCTCGGCTCTGGAAGGGTCTAGAGTCTCCATTTTTGCGCGCTGGTCGAAGTCTCGTGGCCCTATGTCAGAATCCAGAGTTTCAAGAAGATCGGAGGGGGTCAAAATTTCGGCCAAAAAAAAATGACAGTGTTACCCCTTATGTTTTTTTTCAGGTCCAAATTTTGACCTTCGATATCTCGGCTCTGGAAGGGTCTAGAGCCTCAATTTTTGCGCGTTGGTCGAAGTCTCGTGGCCCTCGGTCAGAATCCAGAGTTTCAAGAAGATCGGAGGGGGTCAAAATTTCGGCCAAAAAAAAAAAACCACAGTGTTACCCCTTATGTTTTTTTTTTCGGGTCCAAATTTTGACCTTCAATATCTCGGCTCTGGAAGGGTCTAGAGCCTCCATTTTTGTGCGCTGGTCGAAGTCTCGTGGCCCTCTGTCAGAATCCAGAGTTTCAAGAAGATCGGAGGGGGTCAAAATTTCGGCCAAAAAAAAAAAACACAGTGTTACCCCTTATGTTTTTTTTTTCAGGTCCAAATTTTGACCTTCGATATCTCGGCTCTGGAAGGGTCTAGAGCCTCCATTTTTGCGCGCTGGTCGAAGTCTCGTGGCCCTCTGTCAGAATCCAAAGTTTCAAGAAGATCGGAGGGGGTCAAAATTTCGGCCAAAAAAAAAAAATGACAGTGTTACCCCTTATGTTTTTTTTTCAGGTCCAAATTTTGACCTTCGATATCTCAGCTCTGGAAGGGTCTAGAGCCTCCATTTTTGCGCACTGGTCGAAGTCTCGTGGCCCTCTGTCAGAATCCAGAGTTTCAAGAAGATCGGAGGGGGTCAAAATTTCGGCCAAAAAAAAAAAAAATGACAGTGTTACCCCTTATGTTTTTTTTTTTTCAGGTCCAAATTTTGACCTTCGATATCTCGGCTCTGGAAGGGTCTAGAGCCTCCATTTTTGCGCGCTGGTCGAAGTCTCGTGGCCCTCTGTCAGAATCCAGAGTTTCAAGAAGATCGGAGGGGGTCAAAATTTCGGCCCAAAAAAAAAAAATGAACAGTGTTACCCCTTATGTTTTTTTTTTCAGGTCCAAATTTTGACCTTCGATATCTCGGCTCTGGAAGGGTCTAGAGACTCCATTTTTTCTCGCTGGCTGAAGTCTCGTGGCCCTCTGTCAGAATCCAGAGTTTCAAGAAGATCGGAGGGGGTCAAAATTTCGGCCAAAAAAAAAATGACAGTGTTACCCCTTATGTTTTTTTTTCCACATCCAAATTTTGACCTTCGATATCTCGGCTCTGGAAGGGTTTAGAGCCTCCATTTTTGCGTGCTGGTCGAAGTCTCGTGGCCCTCTGTCAGAATCCAGAGTTTCAAGAAGATCGGAGGGGGTCAAAATTTCGGCCAAAAAAAAAATGACAGTGTTACCCCTTATGTTTTTTTTCAGGTCCAAATTTTGACCTTCGATATCTCGGCTCTGGAAGGGTCTAGAGCCTCCATTTTTGCGCGTTGGTCGAAGTCTCGTGGCCCTCGGTCAGAATCCAGAGTTTCAAGAAGATCGGAGGGGGTCAAAATTTCGGCCAAAAAAAAAAAATGATAGTGTTACCCCTTATGTTTTTTTTTCAGGTCCAAATTTTGACCTTCGATATCTCGGCTCTGGAAGGGTCCAGAGCCTCCATTTTTGCACGCTGGTCGAAGTCTCGTGGCCCTCTGTCAGAATCCAGAGTTTCAAGAAGATCGGAGGGGGTCAAAATTTCGGCCCAAAAAAAAATTGACAGTGTTACCCCTAATGGGTTTTTTTTCAGGTCCAAATTTTGACCTTCGATATCTCGGCTCTGGAAGAGTCTAGAGCCTCCATTTTTGCGCGCTGGTCGAAGTCTTGTGGCCCTCTGTCAGAATCCAGAGTTTCAAGAAGATCGGAGGGGGTCAAAATTTCGGCCAAAAAAAAAAAAGACAGTGTTACCCCTTATGTTTTTTTTCAGGTCCAAATTTTGACCTTCGATATCTTGGCTCTGGAAGGGTCTAGAGCCTCCATTTTTGCGCATTGGTCGAAGTCTCGTGGCCCTCTGTCAGAATCCAGAGTTTCAAGAAGATCGGAGCGGGTCAAAATTTCGGCCAAAAAAAAAATGACAGTGTTACCCCTTATGTTTTTTTTTTCAGGTCCAAATTTTGACCTTCGATATCTCGGCTCTGGAAGAGTCTAGAGCCTCCATTTTTGTGCGCTGGTCGAAGTCTCGTGGCCCTCTGTCAGAATCCAGAGTTTCAAGAAGATCGGAGGGGGTCAAAATTTCGGCCCCAAAAAAAAATGACAGTGTTACCCCTTATGTTTTTTTTTTTCAGGTCCAAATTTTGACCTTCGATATCTTGGTTCTGGAAGGGTCTAGAGCCTCCATTTTTGCGCATTGGTCGAAGTCTCGTGGCCCTCTGTCAGAATCCAGAGTTTCAAGAAGATCGGAGGGGGTCAAAATTTCGGCCAAAAAAAATGACAGTGTTACCCCTTATGTTTTTTTTTTCAGGTCCAAATTTTGACCTTCGATATCTCGGCTCTGGAAGGGTCTAAAGCCTCCATTTTTGCGCGCTGGTCGAAGTCTCGTGGCCCTCTGTCAGAATCCAGAGTTTCAAGAAGATTGGAGGGGGTCAAAATTTCGGCCAAAAAAAAACACAGTGTTACCCCTTATGTTTTTTTTTTTTTTTTTTCGGGTCGAAATTTTGACTTTCAATATCTCGGCTCTGGAAGGGTCTAGAGCCTCCATTTTTGCGCGCTGGTCGAAGTCTCGTGGCCCTCTGTTAGAATCCAGAGTTTCAAGAAGATTGGAGGGTGTCAAAATTTCGGCCAAAAAAAAAAAAACCACAGTGTTACCCCTTATGGTTTTTTTTTCGGGTCGAAATTTTGACTTTCAATATCTCGGCTCTGGAAGGGTCTAGAGCCTCCATTTTTCCATGCTGGTCGAAGTCTCGTGGCCCTCTGTCAGAATCCAGAGTTTCAAGAAGATTGGAGGGGGTCAAAATTTCGGCCAAAAAAAAAAAAAACACAGTGTTACCCCTTATGTTTTTTTTTCGGGTCGAAATTTTGACTTTCAATATCTCGGCTCTGGAAGGGTCTAGAGCCTCCATTTTTGTGCGCTGGTCGAAGTCTCGTGGCCCTCCGTCAGAATCCAGAGTTTCAAGAAGATTGGAGGGGGTCAAAATTTCGGCCAAAAAAAAAAAAACACAGTGTTACCCCTTATGTTTTTTTTTCGGGTCGAAATTTTGACTTTCAATATCTCGGCTCTGGAAGGGTCTAGAGCCTCCATTTTTGCGCGCTGGTCGAAGTCTCGTGGCCCTCTGTCAGAATCCAGAGTTTCAAGAAGATTGGAGGGGGTCAAAATTTCGGCCAAAAAAAAAACAACAGTGTTACCCCTTATGTTTTTTTTTCGGGTCGAAATTTTGACTTTCAATATCTCGGCTCTGGAAGGGTTTAGAGCCTCCATTTTTGCGCGCTGGTCGAAGTCTCGTGGCCCTCTGTTAGAATCCAGAGTTTCAAGATGATTGGAGGGGGTCAAAATTTCGGCCAAAAAAAAACACAGTGTTACCCCTTATGTTTTTTTTTTCGGGTCGAAATTTTGACTTTCAATATCTCGGCTCTGGAAGGGTCTAGAGCCTCCATTTTTGCACGCTGGTCGAAGTCTCGTGGCCCTCTGTCAGAATCCAGAGTTTCAAGAAGATTGGAGGGGGTCAAAATTTCGGCCAAAAAAAAAACACAGTGTTACCCCTTATGTTTTTTTTCGGGTCGAAATTTTGACTTTCAATATCTCGGCTCTGGAAGGGTCTAGAGCCTCCATTTTTGCACTGGTCGAAGTCTCGTGGCCCTCTGTCAGAATCCAGAGTTTCAAGAAGATCTGACAGAGGGCCATGAGACTTCGACCAGCGCGCAAAAATGCAGGCTCTAGACCCTTCCAGAGCTGAGATATTGAAAGTCAAAATTTCGACCCGAAAAAAATACATAAGGGGAACACTGTGGGGTTTTTTTGGGCCGAAATTTGCACTCAGGTCTAAGTCTCATGGCGCTCTATCAGAATCCAGAGTTTTGAGAAGATTGGGGATATTTAATTTTTTGCCCCCCCCCCCCCCCAAAAAAAAAAACGTAAGGGGTAACACTGTCGTTTTTTTTTTCTGGTCGAAATTTTGAGTTTCGATATCTCAGCTCTGGAAGTGTCTAGAGGCTCCATTTTTGCACTCAGGTCTAAGACTCATTGCCCTCTATCAGAATCCAGAGTTTTGAGAAGATTGGAGTAACTCAAAATTTCGTAACCCGCTTTCGTTTTTTTTTTTTTTTTTTTCGGGGGGTGAAATTTTGAGTATCCCTGATCTTCTTGAAACTCTGGATTCTGATAGAGGCTGAGATACTGAGATCCCACGTAGCACCCACTATTTTTATAATGGCATAAATGCTATGTGGGATCTCAATATCTCAGCTCAGGAAGGGTCTAGAGACTCCATTTTTGCACCCAGGTCTAAGTCTCATGGCCCTCTATCAGAATCCAGAGTTTTGAGAAGATTGTAGTAACTCAAAATTTCGTCCCCCGAAAAAAACGACAGTGTAACTAACCCCTTTTGGGTTTTTTTTCAGGGGGCGAAATTTTGAGTTTCTCCATTCTTCTCAAAACTCTAGATTCTGATAGAAGGCCATGACACTTAGACCTGAGTGCAAAAATGGAGTCACTAGACCCTTCCTGAGCTGAGATTTTGAGATCCCACGTATCACCCACTATTTTTATAATGACATAAATGCCACGTTGGATCTCAATATCTCATCTCAGGAAGGGTCTAGAGACTCCATTTTTGCACTCGGGTCTAAGTGTCATGGCCTTCTATCAGAATCCAGAGTTTTGAGAAGAATAGAGAAACTCAAAATGTCACCCCCCGAAAAAAACGAAAGGGGTTAGTTACACTGTTACCCCTGTCATTTTTTTTTTTTTTTTTGGTGCGAAAAAATAAGTTTCTACAATCTTCTTGAAATGCTCGATTCTGATAGAGGGCCATAAGACTTAGACCTGAGTGCAAAAATGGAGGCTCTGGACCCTTCCAGAGCTGAGATATTGAGATCCCACGTAGCATTTAGCCATTATAAATATCTCAACATCTCAGCTCTGGAAGGGTCTAGAGCCTCCACTTGTGCACTCAGGTCTAAGTCCCATGGCCCTCTATCAGAATCCAAACAATGTGCAATCTGTAAAACAAAAACCTCAAAATTATAGTTGAAATGGTATACTGCTGGAATTTTTTGGGCCTTGAGAGAAAAAGCTTAAAGTATAGACCAACAAATTTTATGTTTATTAATTTATTTCATGTTGGTACATTTTTGGGAAGTACACCTGTTTTGAGCTGATCACAATCACAAAAAATAAAAAAATAAAAAATCACAATGAAAGCAATTATATATATATATATATATATATATATATATATATATATATATATATATATATATATATATATATATATATATATATATATATATATATTCATTTGTTTTCATTTATAGAAACCTCAAGAGCTGGGAAAATATATTTTTATATTTTTCAGAAACTTGAAACATAATTCAGGGGGGTTTAAAGGGATAGTTCACCTGAAAAAGAAAGTGCCATCATCATTTACTCTTCCTCAAGTTATTCAAAAATTTAATTTTTCTTCTGAACACAAACAAATGTATATTTTGAAGAATACCAGTAACCCAACAGTTGATAGGCCTCCATTGACTTCCATAGCATTTTTCTTTTCCATACTCTGGAAGTCAGTGGCTACCATCATCTGTTTGGTTACCCATAACCTTTATAGTATCTTTTTTTATTGACAACAGACAACATTTTTTTATTTTTTGGGTGAACTATGCCTTTAAAGGGAGGCTTTTAGCCCTGCTGTATAATTTTGGATCATTTTGTCCAATGTCCTGAAAGACCAGCTTCAAAAGAATCTCTTACCTAGACCATGAAAAATGTGATGAAACATGTTTAATACTTTAGCAGAAGCTATTCAGCTTATTTAACAGACATTTAAGATGTGATTGCTTTGACGCTGTTTTCGGATGCGGGACGGATGGAATGAGTCATGGTCATACATGACTTGACATTCAGGCGGGTGTCTGCTGATACCGGCTCTAGGCTTTGGCCTGGATGCTCATCCAACTATTAGGTGAGAGATCAGTAGCCTGGCTAGGCTCAGAAAAGTGAATGTCCTATCTGAATATTTTATGCAATGTAGACTATGATAAAAAATAGATGCGCTAGAAAAGCATCAGTGCAGGATTTGCAGACTCGGGAGATGGTGCTGCAGATGCAAACCAAACCGCCAGTTTGAGGCGGATATTAGAGGCATTCAGATTGATTAATACTGATGATTAAAACGGCTAGTATAAATGGCGAGTAAAGGATTTATGACTCATATTCGGTCTGTGTCACAGCATGATGCGCCATTTGTTTTATGCTGTCATTTTTAATAATAATTTTAGATAATTTTAATGAAATGTTAGACTCGATATAAGCAACACAGCATGTGTGTTACACGCTGATTTCCCCATGAAAAAATAGACGTTTGCTGCCCCCTTGTGAATTAGACCTTTTATTACCCTTGGTCTGTTCAGTGTTTTCTCCATGTTTGTATTTGTCATTCATGCCACATTTAAAGCTAATTTCTCACAGAACTTTACTTTTGATTCATATTTCAAATATTCAAAGGAATAGTCCACCCAAAAATGGAAATTTTGTCATCATTTACTCACCCTCATATAACCTCCGCATTTATTTCTTCTGGTGAAAACAAAATGGGATATTTTGAAGAATGTTGATAACAAAGAGTTTCAGTTTCTATTGACTAACTTTACAATGTTTGTCCATGTAATGGCAGCCGATGGAAAAAAAATCTGTTATCAACATCCTTCAAAATATCAGCAGAATATTTAACATCATTACTCAACATAATTTACTCACATAAGGGTGAGTAAATGATAGAATAGTATTTTTGGACGGACTATTTCCTTTTATCCAATGTCTTATGCCTGCATCTCTGCGGCACATACGGTCTCCAACAGGTACAGCACAAACACACACGTATAAAGGCTCCTGAACAGTCATTACACGTTGAATCTGTCTTGAGGCATGAGTTCTTTGAAAGCGAGAAAAGCAAACACATGGAGAGTTGAACATCTACAGAGAGCACACTTCAAAAACTATTATGAAATGAAACGGTTTGTGGATGAGGTAGAAATTCTGTGCAGAGATCACAGGAGATCAATGTTTTTGATTAACAAAGAAATACAAGAGCTTCAAAAGACCTTGATGGACATAAACCTAATAAGCGGATATTGTCATGAAGCCTACGCTGCTCATATGAGATCAGTGAGTATTGCTTTTTCAACTTGTAAAGAATCCAAGAAAGAAAACACATGTGGTGTTTCACAAAGCGGTGACTCAGTGAAGTCCAAACGCATGTTTAGCCAGAAGCATGACGGTTTGGGTGATGAAACCTCTGTTGATTGTGAAAGGGATCTGTCAGAAGTCAAAAAGCATACATTGACTCAACAAACATATAAAAAAATCACTAACAGTTACATTTCACCATGTAAAAAACAATAAGGATTACTTAAAAGCCTAATTGTCATTTTGAGTTCTCTTAGGGGAATGCGGTGAAAAAGATGAGGATAAAAGTGATGGATGTCCTCAGAAGAGTTTGCCGAAGAACCCATCATATATTGCAGAGACAGATCTGAAGAACAGTTCCTTGAGTCCTAGACATTTCACCCTTGACAGAAGAGCAAAACAAGTGCATCAAAGACGACAAAAAGTCACTCTTGACAAGAGTCCTGCTCCAGGAATGAGGAACCCTTTGCTTGAACACCACTGTTGTTTTATGGGCATTCAGCCTCAAGACCAAGACAGCAAGTCATTGTCAAGATGCTTACAAAATAAAGATGGCATGGACTATAGCCCAAGTCACATATCTAAAGCAGCCATTAAGCACAGTCTTGATCTGCTCATCAAAGAAATCATTCTCAAAATGCTAATATGGTGAGAAAAAACGAGCAGAGGGGTTTACAGGAAAAGTGTCTAACTTTGTGTCAAGATCTTTTAGAGTTCAAGTGTGACGTGTAACATTCTGTAGTTTAGTTCTTCTGTTTGACTTTAAATAAACAGACGATCCTCAGAACTAGCATATAAAGACCCACGGAGCACACGTCAGATAACAATGATAACCATTCTCCTAAAGAAGAGTAATCCGTTCCTTGTTTTATAGGCTATGGGGTCTTGAATGTATAAACAATTGATTGGTAAATCTTTCCACACTATTACATGAAACTCACTCATCATCCTCTGAGAGATTCAATTCCTCTCTATCTGATTCACATCATGGACGGATAGGCACAATGCCCTACATTCATGTAATCAATAGAGGCATCAATATCATTCTGCAATGTTTCCAGGCATTAAAAAGAAGCACAGACATGAAAAATATGTATTTGTTTTATCAGACACCTTGAAAAAGGTGTCTGAGAGAGAGCCTGTTAATGGGATGTCTTTCCAGTTGGCTTGTTTTTCTTATTATAACACTATTATATGCAGAGCTGGATTTTTTTCTCTAGTGGATGAATAAAATGGTTCACACAAAAGACAGTGTTTGAAGATTATGCAGGCAAAGTTAATGTACTGATTATTTCACCATGTCTTATTAATTTATCATAATCAAGTAAATCTCATATTCATAAAGCAAGCCAAATATTTACAAGTGAGTAAACATTAGCTATGAATTACCTCCAGTGCAAACTTATTTCAATAGAGAAACCAAACAGGCTAATGCATTTTAAGCACATCTTCGTATCCCTGTCACATAAACCAGTGATTCTAAACCTTTCTGACTCTTTCCAAGAGAATTTTTTGAAGGGGATCCTATCTAAGCTGATTTATATTAGGTACTAATATATTGTAATAAAAATAAACTACTTTCCTTTTTTAGTTTAATGTAATATTACCAAATATAGTTCAGTTTAATGTAATATTTACTTTTAGTGTTTTGTGGGATGTAAATTAAGATGAACTTTTTGTAATTTTGGTACATTTCTCTAATCATCCTTCTTTGCATTTTTTTTTTTTTTTTTTACATATAGCAACACAATTGCATTTAGTCAATTACCAGACGCCTTTATCCACAAAGCGACTAACAAACAAGGAATACAGCAAGTGATTCATCATGAAGAGGAAAACAACACAAGAAGTGCTCAAAAATACAAAGTGTCTGTCTTTGCTTATAGTAGCATAAGCTAGACAAGGAAGGGATAAAAGGAAAAGGAAATTGTACATAATCAACTGCATGAATGTATATAAGCGAATAGGAAATTGCTTTTATGATGTGCACAAGTGACAATAGGTAATGTGGAGGTTGAACAAGCAGTGGCAAGGATTTCAATTGTGATCTGAGAAATGTACCAAAGCAACTGAGAGAAACTGATAACTAAAATAAAAAAGTTAGCCTTATTGAGAATCACTATTCCAAACACCTTATGAGCAAATGCTTAAACTTATCAGACTTGTAGTGTGTTAATAAAATCAATACCCAGTTTTTGTTACTTTGTAACAAAAATGACTTATGAATTACATGTTTTTTCCTGAAAAAAAAAAAAGATTAAATTTAAAACCGTTCATGATGGTTTTGGTGTTATGGTTTCTTAAAGGGATACTCCACTTTTTTGGAAATAGGCTCATTTTGCCACTCCCCCAGAGTTAAACGGTTGAGTTTTACCATTTTCGAATCCATTCAGCTGATTTTCTGATATTTATAAAAATATCAGTAACCAGACAGTTTCTGGTCTCATTGACTACCATAGTATATATTTTTGCCTACTATGGTAGTCAATGAGACCAGAAACTGTCTGGTTTTCAAATCCATTCAAAAAAATGGATTTGAAAACGGTAAAACTCAACTGTTTAACTCTCGGGGAGTTGCAAAATGAACCCATTTACAAACAAAAGTGGAGTATCCCTTTAAGTGTTCTTAAAACTGATCCAAATGCCTTTATCAAACTAACAGAGGCAGTAAAGGGTGTTGTGTAACCGCAACACGAGTGCCAAGAGACAGCAGTGACATGTGGCACATCTCGTGCAGTCACACTCTGAACAGGTTGTAATGAGAGCCAGTGGGGTTTCGGCGTAGCCTAACAACCCTTGTGTTTGTTTCTGCATATCAGTCAGGGATCTGTAGATTGCTGCTCTCCTGATGATTTCACACACTCTGAATTGATTGCCTCTTCACTTTTCCAACTACGTGTTCATGTACTTGAAAGTTACACAGATTTTTTTTTCTGAATACAAATTTAAAAGCACTGTGTAAAAAGCCTATTTTTAACTGAATATTAGAAAACACAACATCATAAGAAAATGTGTGACCTCGAAAGCATGATTGACAAAAACTGGCAATCAATTGCTGAAAGGTGTTTAGATACAAATTTTTAACCTACAGTGCGCAAAGAAATGTACAAGCACTACTGAGGAAGATAACAGCAGGCCACCGAAATCTCTTCACAATCAATGTCAGAAGCTTTAGGGGTGATGAACATCAACAGATTAACACCTGACAATGAATTATAGTTTTTGATATCAACATCACATTTATTCCATCCCACATCACAGGTATGTTCACACACTGGCATCAATGCCAGAATGAACGTATTTAATTCATTCATACAACAACAGCAAAACTATCTCCCAAAACAGTTGCAAACCCGAACACAACTTTTAAAATGGTCGCACAATAGTTCATATGAACGCTTTAGGGATGTGATGACTAACAAAACCTTGATGACTGGTGTGAACTACAGTAAGAGAATTTGTACATTAAATTATTTTCTCATGCATGAAAAGTATGATGTAACATGTAAATGTTAGTTTTACCTACTCACTTTGAAAAAGCCATCAGAGATGAGTGAGTGATATCTCCCCTCATTGACTAAATGATTTTGATACAAAAAGTGACCTGCTGAATTAGTCATATAAATAAAGTTATTATGTTTCTATACACATTGAAAGCTGTAATATCAGATTTACCTCTTCAATCAGCATCTTTAAAGAAAGAAAGCCAACTAACAGAGATAAGTTCTGTAATATTGTGCTTACATGATGACCAAAAGCACACAATGTTTTTCTAAAATCCTTGGTCCATCTAAGAGGTGTGCTGAGCGTTAGTTGTGGATGAGAGCTTTCCATGGTTTGCTCGTTTTAAAACAAGGCTGGCGGTGCAGGTGAAGGACAAGTGTAAAACAGACATGCTGAAAATGTACACTTAGCTCAGCAAGTCTGGTTGGAGGCCAATTCTCTTAAGCAAATCCTCAGGCATGCAAAACACAGGGTTCACCGGTTTGATCTGCTCATCTCCCAGCAAAGACAGGCCAGCCACACCAAACAGAGTGTGAAAAGGATCCACCTGGAGAGAAAGAATGAAAAATATACATTATACTCATAACAATGAACTGCAGAGACGGATAAGCTCCGTTTAAAAAATGGGAAGTCAGTCCTACAGTAAAATATTTACGAATATGCAACATTTCTGTGTGACAAACTCCATAGAGCTTACCATGTCTCCTGGCCTGTCAGCGAACCCTCCAGTCTCTTCATCCTGGCAAGCAAGAATAAAATTGCGCAGTTTCGCTTTGTCAATCCAATGAATTCTGCCAATGATCTTCAAAGACGCAAGAACCCACCAGGAGTAGCAGACATCAGGCAGCTGAAATTAGAAAAAAAAGAAATAAAATCATCCACAGTTGTATTTGCTCTTTCAGATGTAACATAGTATCTAGGACATAGTTGTGAAAATGTCATTATTTTTAGTTTATTCATTTGGACAATTTCAGTTTAGTTCTAAGGTGTAAAATAAATTTACTTTCATTGATTTAAAAAAAATATATATTTTTTTATTTAGTTTCAATAGGATATACGATTCGGTTTTAATATTTTATATAACACCACAAATTGTACTCAATTCAACTTTATTTCCAGACTAAAGGTTCATTAGAAAAGAAACAATAACAGATGATACAAAATACAATAGAACACAAAACACTCACAATTACACCATAATACACTATATATAAATATGATCTCGCAACAATAACTGGATCAGATGCTCTCTTCCTGAGCAGAATGCAGAATGATAGCAGAATGATCAAAAATCTGATTAAATCATACTTTCCAAGATTGATAAATATAACAACAAATGTCATTTCATCTGTAATACCACTTAGTTTTATATGATATCAATTAACAAAGTCACAATCACAAGACATCTTACCTTCTCTGGTCTCCCATTCAGGCCTCCTGATGGCAACTGTCTTTCACAGAGCCACCAGCCCAACAGATCTGCATTCACTTGATGAAGCTGCCCAGTGACGGACAAGAAACCTGTGCAGCAGTAAATCTGAAGGCAGGATGAGAAAACATGACTGAGAGACAGAGCATCACTTAAAAATGCACTTAAAGGGCATAACAACCACAAATATCTCACCTGACCAGCATGAGACTCTGAACCAGGCCTACAACCAAACCCACCATCAAAGTTCATACAGGACAGCACAAACTCAACGGCCTTGTCCACGTTGATAGCATCCAACTTGCCCTACAGAGAAATGAGTCTTGTTATATGCATTTAAGATCTTCAAAGGTTGCAGGAAACACCATAAAAGGTAATTGAATATAATATTGAATGTAAAAGAATTCAGACCAGTAGTGCCAATGTCGCAACCGCACAAAAGGAAAACCGTGTATCTATTTCACCTGTTAAGGGGAAAAAAAGGCCTTTATGTAGTCATGTACCATTTAAATGTTGCTTATTTATCTAAAGACAAAAAAATATATATATAAATGCACCCCATTTGTCCCCGGCGAATGAGCCGTCCTCCTGCTGCAGTCCTCTAACATAGTCCACCACTTTGTCCACATCAATGACATTAATGCAATCATACAAGGACAGAATCTAAAAAATAAATAAATAAATAAATTATTCCCCCTCCATGAATTTCCACTTCTTTGTAGTAATTATTGTACAGCCATTTATTAATCATTACAGTGGCCTTGTATGGAATATTGCAGAAAAAGAAAAAGTATGAGCCCTCATAATCTCTAATCAAAATAACTCCCTCTCCCTCTTGCAGCGAAATCTCTTCTATTCTCTGACGACATGTTTACTGGCGTGAGGGGAGGACAACCTGTCACTCACATGAGATCAACCAATAGCAAACCAACGACACAATCAATTCTCGATGGACAAAATCAATTCCCGCCCCACATTTTTTTTTCTGGAAAGAAGTTTCCCTTGGATATGTTACACTATAGAAGACAATGGAAACTTCAGTTTCTTGGCGATTCCTGCTGACCTGTACAGCACTGAGGGTATAGAGGAGATGAGGGTCGTGGCCGATGCTGGCGCTGATGCCTCCACAGTCGTGCTGGCAGGACTTGATGAAGTCTATGATCTCCTCACGGTTCATTCGAGAGAGCTGACCCATCAGGTCCATTACTGTCAGACCCCAGTAGATGCCACTCATTCTCAAGTACTCTGACAGCGTGTACTCCTGCAAGAGCCAGAGAGAAATTCAAGGGAATTAACATCCAATTTATTTAATTTACAGAAGGCAAACATTTTTTGTGTGTATTTCATAAGCCATCAACTTACATAATCATCCTTCTTGGAGCCATATGCTGCAATATAGTCTGCATGCTTGTCTAGGAGGAGAGTGTTTGGAGCATCAGGTTTAATGATCACGTCTTTAACCTGGGTTCCCTGAAAGAAAGAAAAAATTGTCACGTTCTGATAAATAGTTCAAAAACTGCAGTCTGGTACATTCCTTTTAGCTCAAACTGTAAACTGTGCTGAATGGACTGGGCGGATGACATGACATGCTGCAATCGTCTTTAAAAATGCGCTGTTTTCTTCACAATCGCTTGCCCTTTCTTTATGGGGGAAACATCATTTGATACACAATTAAATAACTATAAAAGCGAAGTAGTGTGTTTATATTACCATCCTGGCGGAGAAGTAAGAGAGAACTACAGACGTACTTCAGCAGTCACACACATTATACATCATCACGCTACTCGCCATTTCTATGGGTGCTCGTGAAGGACAAAAGACATTTGCTGGTGACGTTATGCGATTCTGCATTCGCATCTTCTGAACAGACGTTTGTATTTACTCATTGTCACAAAGTGGAGAAAGCAAGATAGGTTGGCCTTAACATTTTTTTCTCCAGATTATTGTCATACAACATATGTTGTTATGCTGAATTAGTTTTATGATCCGTTTTTATTGTTTATTTATTTTATAATGGGGTTGCAAAGCTGTTAGCAAAATTGTAGATGATTAAATACAACTTAAAATAGTAATTTATGGGATTCATACTTTTTTCTAATAAAAAGTGTTCTAATAAAAAAAATGCAAAATGCAGTTAACATACCAATTTATTATTTTTATGCATTTTTTCCTATAGCAAAACAAAATTCTTATCTACAAAATATATATATTGCAATAGTAAGTAATTTGATTTTTTACAAGTTTTTTTTTTTTTTTTTACTTGTTTTCACAAAATAACTTCTTGAGTCACACTTTTTATCAAATTTTCATTATGGGGCAAATCATTAGGTCACACGAGAAATATAGAAACCAGCTAAATGTTAAGTTTTTAATTTTGTAATTAAAATGTAAATAATACAGTATCTTCTACTAGCCACAAACATTTGAGCATGAAAAGACCTTTTTAAAGCATTTTTATTTTTAGGACGTAATCAGTTACAAAAAATTCAGACAAAGCTCTGTAACCATGTTACTTTGTTCAGCTTAACATTGTTGGGAAGAAATATTTGATGTCAACCTCTGCAAAGCAGTTCAACATTTGATCAACTTAGTTGTTTAACACTACAAACACAAAGACGGCAAGGCATGCTGATATGACATAAGGCAAAGTGAGTTCTGTGTAGGCAATTTACAATCTATTAGATACAATCCTGAGATCTATTGATCAAATACATCATCATGTACAAACGATGCTAAACCAAACGATTAACTCGTGGCATGGAAGTCCTGGCATGGAAGTTAACATGTTCACTGTTTGAATCTCCCAAGATGTTCTCTTGAGATGATGAGCCTTTGAATTTGAGCAGTCCCTTCATAAATCTGTGGATTCAGACAATGAGCCATTAATCAAATTTTAGCATCTTCAGAAATTAACAAATTAATAAAGGTCTACAATCCTTACCTGGTAAATCTTAGCATCTCTCATAAGCTTCTCCACAGGATATTCAGAATTGAAACCATTCCCACCAAAGATCTGGACGGCGTCAGTGGCACACTGGTTTGCAATATCTCCAGCAAAAGCCTTGGCAATCGAAGCATAGTAAGTGTTCCTGCGGCCCTCATCCACTTCCCAAGCTGCTCTCTGATAGGCCATCCTGGCAAGCTCCACTTTCATGGCCATTTCAGCCAGAAGGAATGACACTGCCTGGTGCTGGGGTCAGAAAACAGAAGCAGTTTCTTCATACCGAAGAATTAAGTAGATTTATTTTACAATTTACTGTATTAACTTCATAGTGTCAGTTGAGGTTGTCAAACATATTCCTACCTCAGCAATAAATTTGCCAAAAGTCTTTCTTTCCAAAGCGTACTTTGTGGCCTCTTCCAGTGCTCTCTGTGCAAGTCCCACTGCACCAGCAGCCACCTGAAAAGCATCAAGATGTGGTTAACATGGCATTATAAATAAGCAAACTGCAATTTGTTAGAAGTACAATAATAACTGCAAAAGGACACTAACTGGTGGTCTGGTCTTGTCAAAGGCACCCATGGCAATCTTGAAGCCAGCTCCTTCTCCAATCAAAACATTCTCCTTTGGGATTCTTACATCCTCAAATGTGATGCCCCTGGTGTCTGAGCATCTCTGGCCCATATTCAGTTCCTGTTAAACAGGAGAATGTAGACATAAGCAAATAGTGCAAAATCTCAAAGTGGTATTAATAGTGTATCGTCTGAGTGCATCAGACTGCGGTTGTGAGCCGCAGTCACTTACCTTTCTGCCAGGCTGGAGTCCTGGGGTGTCAGCTTCAACAATAAAGCCTGTGAAAGCCTTGCTAGCAGGACATTTAGGATCGGAATCTGTGCGGGCCAGCAGGAAGTACCTTTAAATGCAAAAAAAAAAAAAAAAAAGTTTATAATTGACTCAAAAATAGTTATGAATCTAAAGCAGTTCACCTACCAGTTCGCATGTCCTCCATTGGTGATCCACATTTTCTGACCATTGACCACATACTCGTCTCCTTTCTTCACAGCCCGGGTCTTTATCGCAGCCACATCAGAGCCTGCTCCCGGCTCGGTCACACAGTATGCCTGTCAACATGATCGCATGCAAAAGCGTGTACTTACTATTGCCATGGGAAAGCTTCATAAATATTGATGATTAGAAAAATTATGATAAACTTACACACATTAGAGGTTCTTCTGTCATTCTGCCCAAATATTTCTTCTTCTGGGCATCATTACCAGCAATAATAACTGGCATTTGCTGCATGGGAAATATTACCATTTATATAATTATTAAATTAATCAAATCACACTCAAAAATAAGGTCCTATTTTACTTACTCCCAGAGAGTTTGCCTCAATGGCTGTCTGTACACCAGTGCAACCAAAGGCCAGCTCCTCTGTGATGAGACAGGCTTCAAATATGCCCAGACCCATTCCACCTGGAACATATTGCAATATCCAGCATGGTCAGAATTTAAAGAATAGTTGTCCCCACTTTTATATAAAAAAGGAGGCCTGAGGCTGCCAAGCTCTAAAATGACATAAAAAGCACCATAAAAGCAAGGGTAGATGTCATGGACCCCCAAATATTATCATCCTCAAGCAAGGGACACCCAACCTAAGATTTAAAAGGCATCTTTATAGTTTCTTGGATACTTAATTTGTACTATGAATAATACTATTTAATAATGTAAAAATATCAGGAAAATGTTTTGTTTCTATTAAGTTACATTATTAAAAATCTACTCATGGTACTTTAATGTGCATTGATTTATTCAATCAATTACTTATTTTAAATTTCCAGGGACCCCCTAGCATCCCCAGATACCACTTTGAAAACCCCTGCCATAAAAGTAATATAATAGGGTTCCATTTGACTTTCTGGATGCATTTCAGCTAATTTGATCTTAAATGCCAGGATGTTCTTTCCACAAAGCATTCGTGCAGCTTTAGACATATGGACCACTTTATGATACTTTTATGGTATAACTGCATGAAAAAAAGAAAAAAAACTTTTGTTGTTGTTTAGGTTTAGAATGACATGAAGGCAAGTAAATGATAACAGAATGATATTTTTGGGCATCAGCCTATAGGTCACTCAATAATGCTAGGACCTTAAAGTACCTACCACAGTCCTCAGGAATATGTCCATTCATTAGACCCAGCTCCCATGCTCTCTTAATGAGAGGAAATGGATACTGCCAGGAGGAAATCACTGATTACAATTTTTGCAAATCAAAATATGAATTAAGGTGGAAAGGTAGATTTAAATAACTTACTTCGCCACTTCTATCATATGATGGGGCAGCTGGGACAATCTCCTCTCGTGCAAACTTTCTTGCCAACTCCTGGAACTCTTTCTGCTGGTCAGTTAATTCTGTTAAATTTGAGGAATAGTGTTGAGATGGTGTAATGGTGGCTTGAAATTTGTGAAAACACAGTGAGCAGAAAGTTCATTATGATCTTACATACCAAAGCAGAAGCCGCCATTCAAGCTGGCAGTCGCTGCTTTGGCACTAGCTTGAGGGCCAGAACTCTGAAACCTGAGTCCAGCCCGAACACCTGCCCTCAAAACCTGTTGGACAATAATTAAATACAGGACATGACAAATGTCTGCACTGACCTGACAATTTTAAAGTTATATCACGGTAAAATTACGTCATACAAATAATCCACAATTTAACCTATACAATAGAATTGCATTTTAATCACTGTCACCTTAATTTACTAAAATCGAATTTAAAAATTATATAATTCTAATATAGATTGAGTTTGGCAAAAGTATAATACTGTATATTTGCTTTAACGTTAAAGTATGCCAGGCACTTTCATTATAGTCAGGAATCAGGATTACAAAAATCCAAGGGAAACTACGAGTAGGAGAAGAGTAAAAAAAATCACAACATTAATTAATAAACTTATCACATTTGTGAAAACTTCATGAACCCAGATGTAATGATATTATCTCTTAACTGCGTAGTTAAGTTAGCTGTTCGTCGAATTCAGCTTACCTATCAGCCTAGCGTTAGGCTAGCTAGCTCTCAAATTCACCAGATAATTAGACTTGAAACGAATAAAATGGCATTCACATGCAAAATAGTTACAAAACTGTTCGTAAATATGTCAAGAGAAATACGTATATACCTTGTTAAAAAGCATCACTATTTCTCAGCAGCAGTAGCTCAGATCCTTCAATGCCCTTACAATGTCCACCAAACAAAAATCATGAAGTGCTAACCAATCAACGACCTGTGTTTTATCACGTGATGAAGCACCGTCCCTCCAGTGACTTTTGCCCTACTTTTGTTATAAAACGTCAAAGATGATAAAAATATTTGATTTTTTTTATGAAGATTTGTTTTAATCCTTAAGACCATTAGTCAAACAGGGGAAAATCGTGTCCTCAATAATGGTATTAATATTATGTTAAAGAAATAACCTTCAACCATCTTTTCTGTATTTAATACGACATAAAGTCATCAATTAATGTATTCATCTACTTGATAAATAAAATTGTTTTAATGAGATAAATGCAATTGTATGTAAATACCATGTAGGCCTATAGAGGGATTGGATAGAATGACACACCATCCAATCCCAATTAAATTATTTAAATAATCCTAATTCTTATTTAAAAAGGTAGGTTTTAAAAATGTTATGACTTTAAATGAATAAGAAAAATAATACACCAAAATGATTGGAGTCAGTCTTTCCAGTAGGGGGGATGAGTAAACACCATAAACACACACATGGGCGGGTCGCCCTTTAGACTGGTGACATAGCTGTCTTGACAGATGCCAGTATACGTAGCTTTGGCGCTAGCAAAAATGCTTAACTGCATCTAGTCTTCTGTCGTACTGTTCGTTTATTACATCGGATCTCGGTAAAAGTGGGCAGACAGGTAACAAAAAAATATGACAAGCATATGCGAGTGTAATGCTTGCTGACGTCCGAACTGCTCAGTTTTGACACATCCTCAGATAGCTTTCCGGCTAGCGCACTCTCAAACTTGAGGAGGGAATGTCTCCGGACGTCAACTCCAACATCCTCCTAGGGAGAATTCGCTTTTTAAACAAATGCATTGAATGTTTCCGAAAGAGTGAACATCTGCCGGAGTCCCTGTGTTACGTGCCGAAAGAGGTTTGCTACAAAATCTGTAAGGATTCGTCGTCGGGCTCCGTTTCCGCGTCCTCGTCAACAGCTGGCAACTCGGGTGGCAAAAGCGTGGTGTCGGTGAGGGAGAGCCCGCATCAGGCGCCACACAAGAAATCATGCAAGTGCAACATCGAGCCCAAGAAATCGACATGTATACGGACAACAGGGGAGGAGTACTGCAACGGCCATGGCCTGTGGGTCAAAATAAGCAAGGTAGAACATCTATATGAATTATTAGGTGTTGCCTGGAACTGGTGTCAGGTGTCAGATGTTATTCTTATTGATCTGCTGTATCATTATTGATATCAGCATACACGGGGCTTCCTGGTTCATGACGTCACTGCTTGTAATCTGTTGGTGTGGCTCCCGGAATCTTCCACTCTTCAGCTCAATGGACATTCAAATGAGAGTCAGCCTGTTTTGTTTGTCCCTCTGATTGTTTGAGTTCTCTGTCCATCACAGGAGCAGCTGGAGGAGTATTGTGCTGGTCTGGATATAGAGGAGGGCTGGATCCTGGTGTGTAAACACACAGAAGGTGGAGACCGACTTGTGCCTGTGGAATCTCCCGAAACCATCAGCCGCCAACAGCAGCTCTTTGGCTATGACCACAAGCCTTGTAGCAGGTTTGTTAATTTGTAAATGGCCAACATTCTCTATTTCCCTGATCCATGTAAACTTACACTGTGAATCTTCAAATTGTGAGCACAATTTTGACATTCAAAAGTACATTTATTTATTAAAGGTAATTTTTCACAGTGTTAAAGAATTAGCCTTAGTGGTCATAAGAGACTTTAAAGTAACACTTCAATCAACTATTATAAATTAAGCTGCAATTCAAATTTAACTTGGAAGTCTGACATTCAGTTTAGATACGGCTCAGTACTTGAATTGACTGTCAATGTGAAATACTTGTCTGAACGTACAAAACTGTTGATAGTAAAAGATTTAAAAATCTGACGATTCAACAAATATATAAATAACCAGCATTTTTCCTAAATGGCTTTGTAGGTGGGAGCAGGTGGTGGATGTGGAAAACTCCTTACACATGGGTGCAAAACCCAGGGTTGCCGAGCCGGACGAGGCAGCTGTTCAAAAGCTGAGGTGAATTGATGCTCTGACACAAAATATTTTAAAATGGCAAAACAATTCTCTATAATATAATTAATTAAACAAAACTCTTTGTGATATTTCCTGTTTTAGTCTAATTAATATTTTCAAATATTAATAATAAGCAGTTAAGAAGTTTTGTTTATTTATATATATATAATTTATTTATTTATTTTATTTATGTATATTTTTTTTATATTAACAAAAATAATTGTATGTACAGTATGAATTAAGTTTTTTGAATAAATGAGTAGATCCATGCATCATGTTATTGACACAGATGTGCCCTAATTCTGTGAGGGATTTTATGCAATCTCTGTCTTCTAGGTATGTCCCTCCTACGTGGATGTTTGAATGTGATGAGGATCTTGTACACTACTTCTATGACCACATTGGGAAAGAAGATGAGAATCTTGGCAGTGTGAAGCAATGCGTGACCAGCATTGATGTGTCTTCTAGTTCGGTATGTGAGGGCTTACTGTCATTTCGTATAATAGTGGAGGGCAGAGTGCTGTGAGTGAATAAATCAGATGTTGCTGTCGAGTTCTAAGTAGTACTAGTAGTAAATGAGTTTTTATGTTTGAAGGAGGACCCCAGTGGTGGTGCAAGCTGCCTGACAGATGGAGACACTGAGACATTCTGGGAGAGTGATGGCATGCAGGGACAGCACTGGATCCGCCTGCACATGAAGAGAGGCACTGTGGTCAAGTAAGTCATGGCTGATTTGATAGTCACTCTAATTATCATGGACTTTGTTCACAATGCACTCAAACCTGGTTTGGTTATCAAATTTGAACCTTTGAGACTGACTGTCTGAAATCAGAGTTAGCTCAGACCATGTTGTCAATATTCGGTGTGTCTACATCATATGAAATCTGATCTAATCAAAAAATCTGATTTTTATTGTTTTCAAACATCATTTCTGATCTGAATGTATTTGAGTCAGATTATAAACTCTCTCTTCCTTTAGCAAACTGATATTAACAGTGGACTCAACAGATGATAACTACATGCCCAAAAGAGTGACTGTATATGGTGGAGAGGGAGATAATCTCAAGAAATACAGTGATGTAACAATAGATGAGTAAGTAAATTTAATTATTTAAAGCCTACCAAACGTTTTTGGTGCATTTTTTTGTTTGGAAAGTGTGCTTGGGATATTTTAATTTTTCTTAAATAAATGTCTTGTTGTTATCTAATTCAACTTTCATACATTTTATATTTGGTTTAAAAGTCCACTTTTTGGGGCCAGTTATCATTTTAAATGTACAGTATATGTTCATGCTATATTAGGAGCACCATTTTCAAGTTATAAATATGTAAAAGCTAAATACAGTTTTGAATATTGAAAAAGTATGGCTTTATTTCTCTAATAGCAACTTAATAGGGGAGGTTTGTGTTCTGGAGGACATGACATCACATTTGCCTGTCATAGAGATCAGGATTGAGGAATGCAGAGGTAAGATTAATCTGACATGACATGATGTCATCTGAAAGACAACACCAGACTCTTTACTGTTCATCTCGATTCTTAGATATTTCTTGACATTATATTTTGCTGTAGATGAGGGAATTGATGTACGGATCAGGGGTCTAAAGATCAAATCATCCTGCGAGCGCGACTTGGGCCTCAATGCAGATGTGTTCCAGTCTCCTAACCTAGTGCGCTACCCGAGATTGGAGGGCACCCCTCCTGATGTCCTCTATCGCCGTGCTCTAGTCATTCAGAGGTAACACCCAGCAATATGTTATTTAGTAAGGCCTAAATGTGAGCTTTTGTCAACTCTCAGTATTGTTTTTTTTTTTGTGTGTGTCTAGGTTCATCACACTCCTAGACAGTCTATTGCCACATATGGTGCCTGCATGGGACTACAGCCTTGGAACATTCAACCAGATTAAAGTTAGTACTCCTTTCTAAGACAAGTGTGTCTCATTTGTATTATCAGAAGTTTAAACGGGCGAGGTTTTAAATCGCATGCAAATAAAAAACTTTCGTGTTGATGAAAAAACGAGATGATAATCAAAAAGACTGTAACTGATAAAATGTGCAGCATCGTGTTGGAGACATTTTAAATACTCACAATCTAATATTAGCATATCGCACACCCCATGCCAAACTCTCTTTAATGCTTTCCTCAAACTTTGTGCTTTTCTGTAGTGCATAAAGCAGTTCCTACTGTTGTCCAAGCGTCGCTCTGCCCTCATCACCCAGTGCCTGAAGGACTCTGAGACCAGTAAGCCTAACTTCATGCCCCGCCTTTACATCAACCGTCGCCTTGCCATGGAGCACCGTGACAACCCCACTCTAGACTCCACATGTAAAAATGCTGTCTTCACTCAGGTAGTCCACAAAATGTGCCTATATATGTACAAAATGTATTTGTTCTGTGTTTGCCTTGCTTATATACTACCGTTTTTGTTTTTTAAGAAACGAGTGCTGCATTCAACAAAACCCTTCCAAAATGTTACTAAAGATTTCTTTCAAATAAATGCTGTGCGTTAACATTCTATTAATCAAATATTAATGAAAAATTGTTTCCACAAAAGTATTAAACAGCTATTTTCAACATTGACAGTTATTAGAAATGTTTCTTGAGCAGCGAATCATCATATTAGAATGAATGCTGAAGGATCATGTGACACTGAAGACTGGAGAAATGATGCTGAAAATTCAGCTTCGCCATTACAGGAATAAATAGCTTTTTTAATATATTGAAATAGAAAACAGTTATTTTTATTGTATTGTTATACAATGTTTACAATGCTACCATTTGTACTGTATTTTTAACCAAACAAATGCAGCCTTGGTGAGAATAAGAGACTTGAAAATCGTACAGAGATCAGAAGACACCCCAGTCTTTTGAATAGTTGTGTTTATAATTTTACTGTCTTTATGTAGGTGTATGAGGGTCTGAAGCCGTCTGACAAGTATGAAAAAACTCTGGACTACAGGTAGTCTCTCTCTCTCTTTCTTTCTAGATCTGGTGAAATCACTGAAGTTACTGGACTTTACTGTACACATATATAAATTTCTTCTATATTACAGGTGGCCAGCACGATATGACCAGTGGTGGGAGTGTAAATTCATTGCAGAAGGCATCATCGATCAAGGTCATACAGTGATAAACTTATTTCACATGAAATAAAACAGTATCCTCACCTGAGATTTCTTTCTAGCAGGCGGTGGATTTCGAGACAGCCTGGCAGACATGTCTGAAGAGCTTTGTCCCAGCTCATCGGAGTGCCCTGTACCACTTCCATTCTTCACTCGAACCTCCAACCAGGTAACAAAAAAGTTATTGCATGCACGGTCCTTTTCTTTCTGTAAAACATTGTTTAAAACATGAATTAAAACATTAAACTGTACATTAATGTATTGTTTTAATATTTTTTTTTTACCCCGTTGTATTCCATTGCAATGTTGTTGACTCTAATGTAACTGATAAGGTAGTTATGAACCTCTCTTTATATAAAGATGAAACTGTTTTTGGATTAGGGAGCTGGAGAGGCCAGAGACTTCTATGTGCCAAATCCTTCATGCAGAGAATTCCACAAGTTTGAGTGGATTGGGCAACTAATGGGCGCAGCTCTTCGTGGAAAAGACTTTCTGGTCAGTTGTGTTGTGTAATTGCAGTGGGACCTATGTATTCATTTAAGGTTAGCTTTCCTTGATCATTTGGTAGAAATGGGGATTTCATTATATTTATCCTTTAGGTTCTGGCTTTGCCAGGGCTAGTGTGGAAGCAGCTGATTGGAGAAACAGTCAGCTGGACGAAAGATTTTCCTGCAGTAGATTCAGTGCTGGTAAGCAGCCCATATATCTCTCCCACAGTCTTTTATTGGCATCTTGGTGCTGACTACTGTAATCAGTGGAACTGACTGAGCTGATGTTTCTTAGGTGAAGTTGTTGGAGGCTATGGAGCATATGGACATGGACACATTTGACTTTAAGTTTGGCCAGGAGCTCGTGTACACCACACCCCTGAGTGACGGGCGGGTGGTGGAGCTGATTCCAGGAGGAAGTGGAGTGGTGGTCCGGTATGAGGATCGCATGGAGTTCATACGCCTGGTACAGAAATCGAGACTAGAAGAGAGCCGGGAACAGGTAAAAAGAAGAGAAAGTCTGTTAAAACTATTGCATTTGGAATTAACAGGAAAAAAAAAAACCTTTTTAAGGACGTACTAAGCATACGTTTGTCGATCAGTCCATTAAATCCTGTGCTAAATCCAAGCTGTGATCCTGCACTACTACAGGTAGCTGCCATGCAGGCAGGACTGGTGAAAGTGGTGCCGCAAGCTGTGCTCGATCTCCTGACATGGCAGGAAGTGGAGAAGAAAGTGTGCGGGGACCCAGAGATCACAGTGGAGGCCCTTAAACGTCTCAGTGAGTCATACAGCAGCTGACATGAGCATTAAATAATTGATTTTCTCTGCCTCAGCATGAATTCTCGAAGGCGCGGAACCGAATATTGGATGAAAGTATTACAGCTCTGTACAGCAGTCATTCACAACTAGTGTTACTTCAGGACCCAAGTTTTATATTGAATCTGAATTGGTCGTTTTGCTAGAATTTTATCAAATGTTTGTTCATGTAATGGGAATTTATATATATATATATATTACATTAAATTACTTGCATTATATATATATATATATATTTTTTCTATTAGCACGCTATGAAGACTTAGAACAAACAGATGTCAGAGTGCAGTACTTATGGGAAGCCCTGATGAACTTCACCAATGGTTAGTAAGATTCCTTATTGTATGTGAAACAACTGTTTCTAGTAATCAGCAAAAGTACTTACATTTCTCATGTTGATTTATTTTGCCAGAGGATCGTAGCAGGTTTTTGAGGTTTGTGACTGGCAGAAGTCGTCTTCCTGCTCCAATTTACATCTTCCCAGACAAACAGGGGTAAGTAGTAAAGAAAATAACAAGAGATGTTCATTTAGGTACTGTTTTTTTAGGATGTGATCTGAATAAACAAATGTATTTTTTTCAAGGTCTGAAACCACAGATGCACTTCCTCAATCTTCCACATGTTCCAGCACCCTTTATCTACCCAAATACCCAAGGTGTGTTTATGTAATATAGTATTTGGATGATTTCGCAATAACTGAATAAAAAGTTCTATCTTTTTTTTGACTGCATTTTAAATGTGTTTAATCCGCAGTGCTAAAGTTTGTGAAGAGAAGCTTCGCTATGCTGCATATAACTGTGTGGCTATTGACACAGACATGAGCCCTTGGGAGGAATGACCTGATTTTGCCATGTTTACTAATTTTACACAGCAGGGTTTTGGCATAAATTAACTGTAGCACCGTGCACATGACCATGTCTACACTTTTGCCAATTACATCTGTACAGTATAAATAAATATGTTATAAACAACTCCTGGTTTGCAGTTCTTTCAAGCTTATTAATTAAACTTTGAAATTGTGGGAAAATCGACAGTGACCACTCACGACAATTTCAATGTAGGATTTTGTATTTTCTTATGTATTATAAATATTATAATTTTTTTACAAAATATATTTACCAGTATAACAATTTGAAATATTGAACTGAAAAAAAAATATTTTATTTTGTAAAGTCCACCTTTTGCTTCACTGACAGCAGCACTGAAGCTACATGAACTTCAAGAACACCATGATCCAACAGAACAGCTTGTGCTTCGATTGAAGTCAGAACATCTGACAGATGCTCACATGAGAAATGTCATATTTGAAAGATGAAATAGTCCAGAATCAAATTTCTTAGTTTACTTAGTAGTTTTAGTAGTATTTTTCAAAAGCAGGGGTGGGTGATGGTGCAGTGGACAAGACACAACATGCCTTTGGCGTGAGAGACCCAGGTTCAAATCTACTGTGAGACACCAATGTGTCCCTGAGCTCCAGAGGCATGCGACCTCTGACATATATAGCAATTGTTAGTCGCTTAGGATAAAAGCGTCAGCTAAATGTAAATATAAAGCCTAAAACTTTTACAAAAAAAAAAAAAAAATCCTAAATCTGACACTATCTGTTCATTAGCTCCGTCCCCATATAAAAGTCACCAGTGTTCAAGCCATCAGTGTTTAGTGAAGTGAATGTTGTTTCTTCAAGGCCAGACATCAGTTACTGACATTTTCACATAGGCTACTCTTCTCAAAAGAATATTGCTTATGATAGCAAAAACAGGGATGACTATAAATATACTATATGACTATACTATATGATGACTCTAAATATACATACAGATATTTTTATATACACAAATATAAATACTTGAGAGTGAAACCTAGGTTTGGTATATTTCACGAGTTTATTTCCTGTACAAAATAAGACTTTTTTATATGGTTGAATATAGGATTTACAAGAAATAAAGCCCATGCCTTTTTGTGTTTTGCACTTCACTTAATCATACAGTTCGAATGCAAAAAGATATAATGTTTCCAATGTGTTCAATTAAATTATTGTAAAAATTTGTTCATTAAAAAAAACTTCCATGTAGACAAGAAGTAAAACACATGATTTAGCGAAATAGTATGTTACAGGGGCTCCCCAGTACTAGAATTTATGGGAGAGTAGACACACAAGTTGTTCAATTAAAAAAGATTATGGGCTCGGGTGAAGTACACAGTTTCTTTATTTCTTTACGAAATACAATATATATAAACATACATTAAACAAATAACAAACAAAATAAATGAGGCTGTAATAGAGGTCTGATGGATCTACTTGGACAACTGGAAATGACAGTCTCCGATAATTTAGTGCAACCCAGGAAATTTAACACACGTGCCAAATGTACTACACAACCATCACATCAAAAGATAATCACTATCACTGCATCACACCACCTCCTAATAAAGGAGATATGGTTATGTCCAGTACAAAGCCCCCCAAATGACCAAACAAAATAAAGAAAAATAATAAACAAAGGCACTATAAAATGGAAAATAATCAATTAAAGAACAGAAAACAAATAACCAATACCACTTTCACATTAAATTAACAAAACCAAACAGAAACGAATCCAAACAAACGCATTTACAAACCATGGTGTAGTGCACCCTCAGCTGCCAGATGAATCTGCCAAAACATAATACACATTCGCCACATCTACATTTGTACACTATTAAAATATACTATTAACATTTGGACCATTCATCTCATTTGCACATCTTTCCATAAGTTATAAAAAAAATAATTTATTACCTCCACAGTTTGTCCAATATTATACTGAACACATCACATCACAAGTCACGAACGCGATGGCAAGCTTGTTAGATTATTACAACACATACATACTCAAGAACAATAATATTCTGCTTTTTTGCACATAATAAAATCAAACTACCCGAGTTGTCAGCAAGTTATGAACCGGGGAAACTGAACGATATGTTACGTACAGATCCAAATGAATGAGCGATATCAGCGACACCAGGTTTGTTAATACTACAACAAATGCAAAACATACATGCTCAAGAACAACAGCAGTCTACTTTTTGCACATAGTAAAATCAAACGACCAACCCGGGAATTGTCAGCAACATGAACAGGGGAAACTAAACGATATGATACGTACAGATCCAAGTGAATGAGCGATAGCAGCGATACCAGGTTTGTTACAACACATGCAAAACATGTTCAAGAACAACAACAATCAGCTTTTAGCACATAATAAAATCCAACGACCTACCCGGGGATTATTGGCAACATGAACCGGTAAGCGGTACCCTCGGCGTGTAGGAGCTCTTCCCACTTACAAACAAACATGTGCGTGTCTTCCACACCCCCTTTAACTCGCTTAGGCGGAAATGACGCTCAACGCATTCTCCCGTGACGTCAGTCACAATAGTAACCAGTAATAAACACTGACAACCCTTAAAAAAAAAAAAACACTGACAACCCTTACCCGAAAAAAAACAAAAAAAACACTGACAACCCTTACTGTCTATGCTGACAACCGACAACCCACTACAAGTATTACACCATATTGCACGCCTGATAATAAAAAATAAATATGTAGAAAATAAATATGTAGAGCATGGTTATAAACTATTGTTTCTATGTATAAAAAATACTAGAAATGCTCGGAGTTATGACCTACTAACGCGTGGTGGCAGTCAAGTGTTTTTCCATTGAACCCAAAGAGCTACTCTCGCGATTTCTCTAGTATTTCTCGCGATATGTGGTTTGCTTGAAACCCGCCCATGAGCCTTTGCTAACCCTCTTTCTAGCCGGCGCCTGAGAATGGGTACGTGTTTTCAGATTCTCATCGCTGGGACAATCCGTCATCATCTGATCTATCCGATTATGCTTTTGTTTAATCTCGTCCTTTGTTAAATCATAAAGGTAGATTTAAAGCAATATTTGGGCAAATTAGGCAATGCAATGCTTGTTGTTCAGATATTTTAACGAGAAAATACAGGAAAGTGACTGGAGCCATTGCACAAGATGGCTACGCTCGTTCGGAATATGCTCTCAACCTGGGTTTAGGGTGTAGTTAAGATTGTAGTTCTATGCCGAGACTTGTACAATGTGGATTTATTCTTTGATAAAGGATCTTAGTTTTTCAAAATAAAATTTAGTTGAGAAACCAGTTAACACTACAGGTTAAACGGTCAGAAGATGCATGTGTTTAACCACTTGAGGCTGCATGGTCATCTAACGTGACATGAAAGTTAAATTTTGGGTAACGTAATTTTGTAAATCTTAACTAGATATCGTTTGCTTCATGTAGTCTTAATGGGGTGCCGCTTTTACCTATGTTTTGTTATTGTGGTGGGTAGTTAGTTAGAGTTAAAGACGCCGAAGCTGTTAGCTTATTGCTAATGTAAGCCTTATGAATGTAGTTTTTAAGGTTGACAGCAGATTGTGCTCTTAAGTGCCCAGTTAAACATAAAATGAAACATACCGTCTTCTATTACGTTATTACAAGCCTGTATGACTTTCTTCCATAGAGCACGAAAGGGGATTTTTAGGCAGGATGACCATGTTGTGCTCTGTGAAGTCATACAGGCGTGCAACGACATGAGGGTGTGTAATTTTAAAAAAAAAAAATCAACTTTTTTGTTTTACCTTTAAACTTGAGTGTACATGATGAATCCAATTGCGGAATCCGATTTTTCATGCGGATAACACCTTGGAGAACTGAACACTCATGCGTACGATGGAAGTGAATTCTGATTTCTTGAATTTGATTGTAATCCATCTTAATCTCTTTTCAATCAAGGTATCTCAAGGGACAACTGGCACAAACGCCGTAAAACCGGTGGCAAACGCAAGCCCGTCCACAAGAAAAGGAAATATGAGCTCGGGCGTCCTCCTGCAAACACCAAGGTAAACCTAGCTTAACTATATGTTCCTATCAGAAAGTATCTCTTCATGCTAATGTGAATGATGTAAACACTTCCTTAGGTTGGTCATTTTTGGCCGTTTTGGTCAAAGTCTTTGACCTTCCGATGTTAGGATTAGTCATAGTTACTCTGACACATAACTGAACTCAACATATGTTTTCATGGATATTTGTTACTTTTTTTTCAACACATTTTTGTGCCTCTTCATAGATTGGACCTCGCCGCATTCACACAATAAGAGTCCGTGGTGGAAACAAGAAATACCGTGCCTTGAGGCTTGATGTGGGCAACTTCTCATGGGGCTCAGAATGTAAGTGTATAAGCGTGTGATGCGGCTTAAACGGGTGTAGCTCTTTCAATGAAGATAAACTGTCCAGTTCTGCTACTGAATGTTTATGATGGATAACATTGTTCTAACTCTGAGAAAGATACGTTTAGTCTTTTTCATTTTTGTTGGGCGTTTAGTTTCAGGCTGTTTTAATGTATTTAATGACATTTTTAGGCTGTACCCGCAAAACCAGGATCATTGATGTGGTCTACAATGCCTCTAACAATGAGCTGGTGAGAACCAAGACCCTGGTAAAGAACTGTGTGGTCCTTGTGGACAGCACTCCTTACAGACAGTGGTATGAGTCTCACTACGCCCTCCCACTTGGCAGGAAGAAGGGTGCCAAACTGGTAAATCCAATCAAATTTCTTAATTCAGTTTTTTTTTAAGTGATTGTCTTTCTTTGATGATAACATTTGTCAGTTCTGCTACTGAAAGAGAGTGATGCAGTATTAGATTCTGAGGAAGGCTTGTAGTTCATAAACCCTCTTTAATATTAAAACGTATCACCATAATTCTAATTGTTTGATTTTTGTATCCAGACCCCTGAGGAAGAGGAGATCCTGAACAAAAAGAGGTCGAAAAAGGTCCAAAAGAAGTTTGACGTGCGCAGAAAGACCAGCAAAATCAGTCCTCTGTTGGAGGAGCAGTTCTTGCAGGGGAAGCTTCTTGGTAAGTTGCGTTAAAGTCGTCAAGTGTACTGACGTATGATCATGATGAAACTTTAACCAGTTCTGCTACTGAGACAACAGTGCTGAGGTTTATACCATTTCTGATACCCATTGAAATAAGTTGACTGCATCAACACTACCCTTCAGATTTAGTGTTTAACCTAAGCTTGTTTCTCTCCAGCCTGCATTGCCTCCAGACCAGGACAGTGTGGCAGGGCTGATGGCTACATCATCGAGGGCAAAGAGCTGGAGTTTTACCTGAGGAAGATTAAAGCCAAGAAAGGCAAATAAATGTACAGCTCTGTTTGATACGACCATTAAAGAAAATTCCCCAACTTTCCTTGTTTCTGCTGTTGTCATTTCATACAAAAAGTTTTGTTGTCTTTTCCAAGAGGAGGCTCAGTCCCTAATCATATCTTGCAAATTTTTTGTGGCACATATTGACATGGCAAGTAAAATGACTGATCTTGCATTTTATTGAAAGGAGGATTGAGAAAGTTAAGCAGCTGGCCTTGTACTGCATTAACTGGTTGTAAACTCCTAGAAAAACCACAAGTGTTGAATGTGTTCTTTTAATTTACAGTTTAAAAGTACTCTGCAACACTTGTGTACATTTCTTGATTATCGAAATTAATTAGTAGTCTACCACATGCATACTGTGATTGGCAGGCCTTTCAGAATAATAAACTTCCAGCTTTTTTTCTAATTGGATCTGTTCATCTTCGAAATATTCTGAATTCAAGAAAGAACTCCACTACTTTTATGATTAAAAAGACATTTATTTATTTAGGTTAATTTACACCTTTAAAATTTGAAGCTGTAATAAACAACCAGGCTCACATCTTGTGTGTGGAATCCACAGGATGTGGGTACACTTTAAAAAAATATCTTCAAGACTTATCACAACGTTTTCTTTTGTCAAATCAACTTAAGTAATTTACTTAGTTGTGAACTTATCATTTTGACTTTCTGATGAATAAAATCAATCTCCTTCATTGTATTAACTCACTTTTTCCAGTTCAATCAACTTAAAATTTTAAGGCAACTAGGTTACTTTTTTAAGTTAAATCAACAATATTTGTTTTACAGTGTAGGGGCTCTAGAAAATTACATTGATAGAAGTTGTTTATTTAACACTGGAAAAGTCAAAGTACATAACTGTTAAACCCTAAGCGTTTAAAAGTTGTTTTTAAATTTAGTCATTCATGCTCACTGCAAGGCTAATCATTACAATTTAAAATAACATCTATATGTAACTTTTTGATAATTTGCCTGTGATGTTAAAGCTGAATTTTCACCATTAATGGTGCTCAAGAAATATTATCAATGTTGAAAGAATATTTTAGTGAAAATGTGTTTGTTCTAGCACTTCTTTACTGTTACTTTTATGCAATTTAATGAATCATTGATGAAGAAATGAATTGATTTTTTTTTTTAAATCTTACTGACCTAGAACTTTTGAACAGTAGTGTATATTTGTCAAAAGTGCGGGAAGGGATGAGGGTTCAAATATTGTAGCAAGCCAAGCACATAATACGTGACAAGTCAAATCTGAGCACATTTATCTATGGGTCAAGGTTTGCTGGTCCTGTAGTTTCAGGGGACCCCAAGAGTTTTTCCTGGTGGACTTGTTGAATGGTCATGGTCTGTTGCTGCTGTGGTGATTGGAAGGTCCTGGAAGGCTGATCCTGTCTAAAGCTCTCTCCCTTACAAGTAGATCTGCAGCAAAGACATAACTGCTGCAAGCTCTTACTCTTTTGCTTTTTTACTTTGTGTGTAGTCGGCCACACGTTGATGGCAAGCATTTGTGTCTTAGGGGTTGGTACAGATTCCTCATTATCATCTTCAAGTATCCTAATAAATACAGAATTACGAAAGTCAATAATGAAAGAAGACTTTTAGTAAATCGTATTTTCAAGGATTTGATGCAAAAATACTGACAACAGTGGTTTCATATCATAGGCTATATCAGTTGCTGAGAGCTGCTCTTCAGTTCTTGTTTTTGTTTACCATGACTTTAATCACTCACCAAGAACCTACTAATTTATTGGGTTGATAACAGATAACATTTACAGTTAAACAACTTGGCAATCCATTTGATTATTCAATAGCAAGTTAAGTTACCAACCGACTTCACGTGATTGGAATAATAATATAGAGAGTTGGCTTTTGGAAAAACCTATTTTTTCTAGGTTTTTTTTTTTTTAGTTTATCCCTACATACAACAATTCTGCCCATTTGATATTTACAAATTTGAAGTATTTATGAATTTTAAGGTTTTAGTTACCCACCTCATGTCATGTGTAGAACCCATGAAGACAGGTTTCATAGTAGCTAATGGATATGAAGGACCCTTATCCACCCAGTATTTGTCCTTCTCAAGGGGAGGAAGATTTTGATGCATGTCATCTACAGCTAGCATAGAAACCTAGATAAACAAACATTTCCATGAGTGGTTGATCAAACATTTGTACTTTGAAATGCAGTAGGGTATTTATAAATTTACTGACCTGAATGTTTCTATCTATGAGTTGGTTGGTTTCAAAATCATCATCGTCTTCTCCAAATGGGTTGATGATAAGTTCACCTACCTTTAGGAATGAAAGCACCCTTGATTTTAGAGAAATTGAATCAGTTTTGTAGAAAATAAATTTGCTATTTGCATGCTACCCATAGTACCTTTAACCAGCCCGCGTAAAAGAAGAACTCCAGTAGGGTGAAAATTGGGACGTACAAGTCCACAACCTTCTCCTCAGGTTTCTCCGGTTTCACAAACTGCCGCCCAATTAAGCAAAATGTAAAGAAGGAGTAGACAGCCACGGTCACTACCTGCATCCAAACAGAAGTGAGATGACCTGAGGTTAATACTGTAAGCTAAACCCATGAAAGATCTGTGAGATGATCTTCACCTGTGTGTAGACCAAGGGAATGCTGATCCAGTCATAGTGGAAGAGCATGCTGCATTTTGACCTGTAGTTGTTCAGCTCCTGACAAAGAGGAAGAAAGTATAACAAATTAGTGTGCTTTTATTATGCATATGCATTATCTTGACATGTTTAAACACACTTACATCCATAAGCAGTCGCAAGGCTATATCATCTTTCACACGCCCTTCTTTTCTTGCGTGTGATGCCAGGTTTGCAAACCATGCAAGTGGCATCCAGTATTTGTTAAAGTCAGAGTACAGATGGTTTAGTTTCTTGAGCTCCTCTGCAGTCATGAATCCTGCAAAATAGATTGTAATAAGAGGATTTTAACCTTTTAGAGGCCATGAGAACACCCACCAAAAAAGATCATCCTTGCAAGCGACACCCATAAAATTCAAAAGGCAACTGTATATGTTCACGGATAAAGACCAATTTAAAGAAATTTTCTGAAAATATTTCATATCTGTTCAGTTACATTAAGTTACTACTTACTCTAGTACTGAACTGTTTTATTTATGAACTATTTAAATCACATTTGTATTGTTTCTTATTTGAACCTAATTTCTAATATGTATTTATTTATCTTAAAATAATCTATTCAATATGAATCTAATATGTATTATTTATTTGAATCTTTTTTTATTTATTACAATTAGTTAATTAATAAAATTATTAATCTAATTCATTTTAATTATTAATTAACATTTTTTTATACTGTTTTTCTCTAAACTTCCCTCGCGGGTCCTTGAACCACAGTTTGAAAATCCCTGCACCATATACAAACAATGTTCACTTCATTCGTTGTGATGAAGATGGAAAATGCCTTAAAAGTACTTCAATTCAAATTCCTCCAAAAACATTATCAGATGGGAATTTAGATCTTACCTGCCTCCACAATGTCCTCCAGGGTTGGGAATCTCTTGCGTACTCGTGTACTAATTGAGCGCAGGATGAGGACCGATGACAGGTTTGCGTATCTCATCAGAGTTCTCCTCAGCAGACGGCCTCTTTCATCTGTGCCATGGACATTCCCGGATACCACCATCATCAGGTTATCTGGCAGGGGAAAGCTTGTGTATTGACCCCACCAGCGTTGAAACGCCTGTGTGACATAAAACCCTAACAAACACCACAGACCAGTTCAACTTGTTACAAGGAACCCAAGGAGTAAGTAATGTTATGTTGCAATGGTCAGAACTTTTATGCTCACCAAGGACAAATGACATAGGGATGAGTTTAGCAAACTTGTTGCAATGACGTGCAAGTCGCTCAAACATCTCCTGTTGTTCGATATTGAGGACACACCTAAGATGCAATATAGACTGATCACCTTCTTATGATAGATTATTGTAAATGTGGATTATCAGAAAGTTAAAATGTGAAAAAAGTAAATGTGGAAATGTCACAATACCTGTATATAACACTGATGAAGCTGTACAGTAAGCAGAAGACCATGAATTCTCTGTATATAAGCTTGTAAATGCTTCCTTTCCATCGGAAGAGCAACTTTGAGAAGCCTCCAAACTTAGCATCGGCCACCTTTACCGTGTAGGACACCGTCATGGTGGAATTCTAGGGAAAAGCCAAGGAATTTAGAAGTCATCAGTTCTGTCACTGGAACAGTAATTTCTTTTTTGTTCTTACCTCAAGCGCTTTTAAGCCTGTCTTCTTTCAGAGAAAAAAAAAAACACACCTCTTGCTTTCACCTTTATATCGGTCTTTAATGTGGACCTATCAATCCATCTTGTGATTTATGGTTTGGGAACATAGTTTAAAAGAACATGCTTGTGGTCAATGTCAGTTTCACACAGGTCTCCTCATTATGAATGATTACTTTGGAGAACACATAGTAAAGGTCAAATTTATGACTAGGTATTTATCACTTGATTGTACATTTGCTAAATTATCTTTTGATCAAAATCTTGTTCTTTGTTTATAATAGTTTAATAGTCTAATAGTTTTTTAAGTAAACAAACAAAAAAAAGCTTAAGTAAGCCTCAAACTCCATGTGAGAATTGTTGGGAATCCCACACTTTATGGAAACCCTGTTCTCTGGTGCATGTTAATATTCATTTTATACAGCAACTATAACAACTATAATCAAGGAATTCTTGGTTACAGCATATAAAACCTGAGTCCTCTGAAAGGCAATATTGACTAAGCTATAAATCCTCTTATATATAACTGCTGTAAAAGCATTCTCTTGTGAACTGCTCATCGACAAACACACCCAAAAGAACAGTGATTTACATCCATCCAAACATCCAAAGAGAGAAGGTCCGTATCTCATCCGATCATTTGATTTCCAATTTGAAATGAAATAAGCAGAAATGAGAAAAGGCACCTTTATTTGTTTTTTCGTTTAATCAAAAAAATGCAACTCAATAATTAATATTTAGAATTAAAAATTTCCAAAAATTAAGTTGCCCTAACTCAATAATTAATATTTAGAATTTAAATTTTCTAAAATGAGTTGGGCAAACTCAATTTTGAAAAAAAAAAATGTAATTTTTTACTCTGTGAAAAATTAAAGTTGGCCCAACTCAATAATTAATATTTAGAATGAAAAATTACCTAAATTGAGTTGGGCCAACTCAATTCTGAAAAAAAATAATTTTTTTTTACTCTGTAAAAAAATTTAAGTTGGCCCAACTCAATTAATATTTAGAATTGAAAATTACCTAAATTGAGTTGGCCGAACTAAATTTAAATTTTCCAAAATTAAGTCGACCCAAATCAATAATTCTTATTTAGAACTATTTTTTTTCCAAAACTGAGTTAGCCGGACTCAATTTAAATTGTTCAAAATTAAAGTTGGCTCAACTCAATAATTAATATTTAGAATAAAAAAAAATCCATAGTTAAGTTGGCCAAACTCAATAATCAATATAGAGTTGGCCCAACTTAATTTAAATTGTTAAAAATGTCAAACAGCATAGTCTAACATCAAAATGTTAATGTCTTCTGTAGATCTTATAAGTTGTTATGAGCTATATTTTTAATCAAAACACAATTAAAAAACACATTTTTATAATCAAATATACTATTAATAAGATGGGTGATCCAATGGATGGTGTGAGGGGTGACCAACACTAGGAGGCGCTAGACACTAATTAAAAGAGAAAGAAAGTACATGGTGGGAGACCATAGAGGGAGACCCATCATAGCGCTGGAAATTCCAGTTCACTTCAATCGCAGAACACACATTTCCTCCCTAGTTAAATACAGCTAACACTTGATCAGATACATTTAATAGAAGAATCATGATAAACATTCCTTTTAGTTCATTTAAATGTAAAATAGATACATCAAGACATTAGGCCTAGTCAAACAATTCCTAAGCTAACTGTCACTGAATGAGAAAAATATGTAATTGATGAAAAATGTTTGCTCTTAAAGGACATTACATGCATTTTCATTATTCAAACAAAGATCTATTTTGAAGAGGAATTTTAGTTTGCTTATTTTATTTATTTCTTTTGTGTGTTTAGGAAATAGGCCTTGACCCTTTTGACAATAACTAGCTAAATTAACTGTCTTTGTAAAACTATTACAAGTGGTTTGCTAAGCAATTACAAATTGTATTATGGTATGGTCATAATTGCAATGATGGTTTAAATAAAATAATGCTTCTAAATAAAAGAAGCTTTTGTTCTTAGAGATATAATCTTGAGTGCTTTAAAACAGAGATTTACACGAAATGCAGCAGGACAGGTATATAGTCACACAAAATGCAGCAGGGCAGGTATATAGATACCATTAGAGTGCTGCAAGTTTTACTGGGACTGAGTAACCCAATGCTATAATTACAAACTCCCACACAGAAGGAAATCAGAGCTAGCTTTTTATTACTGTTGAGTGATTTCAGCCACTAATGAATAGGCTGGGTCATTATGGGGACACAAAAGCAGATAAATGGCATCTTGTGAAGGCCAGTGTGAGACACTGGAAGGGCTATATTCGTATACTGCTCCCTTAGGACTCAGTAAAATGAACAAATTCCACTTAAAAAAATGGTTTCAAAATTTCAGCCAATGTTAACTAACACTGAAAACGTATTAAAAACATCAGAACAAAAATTATGTGAAAAAGCATTTATTCGAAGCCAAGAATTAAATACAACTTACTATTTTCAGGATTCTTTGTTGCAGCTCATATTAAAATCATACAGAATGGCACATATCCAGTGTAACTCATGTACCCAAGATTACAAAAAAACGTTTTGTTTATTTTGTATGTCATTATCTGTCATTTCCCCATTTGAGCTATTTTGTAAATATCAGATTGGGAGTGTTATTTTAATATATTATTACAATATTCATTAATACATGCACACACAAAAGAGTAACCCTTTTTTAAAATGAACAAATTTCAATTGTGTAGTAAACTTCCATCAAATTTCAAATTTGAGTTTTATTTAACAATAAAGAAGTAATTTTATAGGTTTGTTCCGTATGGTGTAGACTACTTACTCTACCTCTTTTTCCTTTATTTAGTCTTTATTTAGTCTGCACTGAAATCTGCTTTGTTAGATTTTACTCGCTGAGTCAGCCTGCCATTATCTGAAAGCCACTTCTTTTGATCAGTATAGCTGTTTCTGTTGATTTGATTATGCACTTTTTTAACTTGCAAAGAGTAAATTAATTATTAACAAGGCCAAAAATAATGATTACATCAGCTGTGGCCAGATACAAGCTAGATACTATTGAATAAATGATCACTGTTTTTAACACACACACACATATATACATAGAAACAAAAACAGTAATCCTTCATACTTCTGCGAGAAATTTCAAATGTTGGTCCATCATACATAAAATTTGATCAAAGCATTGTTTTGATTTATAGTTTCTCTAGCAGATTTGGTTGCTAATGATATGGGCCAGAGGCTGGACTGTGGTTCTGTCTAATGTTCTCTTGTTCCTCTTCATAATATGATATATGTGACACCAAATCCATCGTACATTGACACTAAACACTGTAACTGAATTTGAACCAAAGTAATATTACAATAACAATAAAAACTTCCCATCTAAATTATAGTAGAAGACGAAGATATAAAAATCTCAATATGACGCAAATATCCAGGCGACAGCTATATGATAGCTTATCTTGACAACAGACTGATTGAGTCTGCAAACGGCTTCGCTTGACACTTTGTCAGTACAGTAATTCATTCACGTTGTATGCAAAAGTTATGGTTTCGCACTGGTGCAGTGACTTCCTTTATCACCAACGTCATGAACGATCATGAACATCAATGACACAAAACTCCAGTGCACTTAAAAGTATTTCAACCAAACGCAGCACTTCATGTCACGAGAGGTCCACACTTTCATACTCTCCATGATCGGAGTCTTCGATTTCGATCCCAGGAACCAGGCTGTAGTATTCAGTGGACTGGGTCAAGTAGGCCTTCTCCCGATCGGCCGAGTCCTTCATCACCTCACTCACGCTCACCGTGTCCAGGTCCTGCTTTCCCGCAGTCCCTTCTGTGGAGCAAGTGGACGGCGGAGGAGCCAGCGAGTCCACAGATCCCAGTTTGACCTCCACTTCCTCATAAATATCCCGAGTGCTGTCTAACAGGGTGGACGAGGGCTGAAGCATCAGCTGGTTCTTCAGTATGACCTCCTTTCCTCTGTCGACAGACACTGCGGACTCCTCAGAGGGCAGTTTGGCGTGTGGCCACCGTCCGTTGCAATGGGAGTTGTTGGCTCTTTTGCGAGTTGCGCTGAACGAGGTGATCTCTTTCTTCTTCTTTTTCTTCTTTTTCTCTCTACCACAGCACCAGCACAGCACCAAGCTGAGGAGGAGTAGCAAGGGAAGCAGGATGAAGAGAGCGGTCAGGTTGGGCAAATGACACACTTCACTGCTCGGCAAAGACCAAAGCGTCTGCCCAGCAAGATTTTGAGGAGAGGCACAGGTCAGATTCCCTACGAGGTCCTGAAGGCTGCTGGAGTTGTCATGCAGACCACCTTGAAGCCCCTTCCACAGTGAGCATGTACAATCCCAGGAGTTTCCAATGAGCTCCAGATGCTGTAGCGACGGCTTAAGCGCTGAATGAGGCAGTGCGCTCAGCTGGTTCCATCCCAGAATCAGCACCCGCAGTTTGCCCGAGTCCTGCAGAAATCGCTCGGGCAGATCCTTCAGATGATTCACTCCCAAATCCAGCACTTCCAAACTGTAAGCTTTAGCGAGGAAGTCAGCTGGGAGAGATGTCAGACTGTTCTGGCTGAGATACAGTTCTCTCAGTGAACTGACAGCATCACCGAGCTCACTGTGATCAATGTGACTGATATTACAGTTAGTCAGGTCCAAAACCTGCAGGTGTGTATGTGACAAAAAAGCCGGCCAAGACACCTGATTGAATGTGGATCCTGAATAGTTCAAGCAGCATGTGTCATTGGGTACCTTAGATGGAAAGTCAGACAAAATGCTGGCCGCTGGACACCCACATCCACCAGTGCTTCCTTCAGTCACAGACAGCATTTGGAGAATCCCCAACACGCATAAAAACACAAGCCCTACAAAAAGAAACACAAACAAGGATTAGACACAATTTCAGACTTCTAATAAAACAGTGAATTTATATACCATGTGTGGCACCAAATGGAATGAAAAAATAATGCTAATGAATGTTTCCAAGGATATTACCCAGACACTCCTATACATTAATCTAAACGTACTTTTAAGGATGTACAAATGCTCAAGAATGCCCTATGATATCATATTTATGCATTTTACTAATTTGACATTATATATTTTTTTTCATTCTGTTATATTCAAAATCCTGGTGCCATTCAATTCGTTGAGAAGAATTTTGGCACTTACCCACTTAACCCAACCTTTAAAATGTTAAATGGAATATCAATTTTGTCATTACTTGTAAAAGGACAGTTTAATGCAAGCCAATTCTTTCTCTTTCTGTTATGTTCTAGCTTGACCTCCAGGGATCTGCTTGCTCAGGTTGAGCAGAGAGGTGAGGATCCCATGTGTATAGCAACACTCAGGGCTTCGGCACTGTTGTCATTAGTGTGGGAGTTGGCATGGTGATGGGGTGAGTCTGGGATCAGGAGTCCACGCTTCACGGAGAAACATCTTATCTGGCAACCATGCAGGTCATGGTTGGTTGGGAACTGAACAAATATATCACACACACATCCTTTGATGGCTGAGGTGCAAGACAATAAGTGCTTTCCTGTTCACGTTCATTAAACAGAAGGGAAACAATCATAAATTATTCTGACTATTGACAGCAATCACTGCATCTAACAATATATCCTAAAGAATTAATGCAAATGTTTTTCTTTTATTAGTGAAACAATGCTTTTAGGTTTTTTACTAAAAAAAGTATTGTTTCACTAATAAAAGAGAAAACATAGGATACTTTTTTGGATACTTTTTTAGTAGTAAATGTTTTTATGAGTAGTTTCAGAATCTTTAAGAACTTTCCTCCAGTCTCTTTTTCCCTGCTGTGCAGAGGACTGTACGTGTTTTGTTCCCTCACAAGTATAGGCCTGGCATCAGACTTTCCTGATGTAAACAATGGAAGTGGAATGTGCAAACCCCCTGACAACACAGACTATCCACATCAGGAACGAGGGCTGAGGAACCAGGCCAATCCAGCCCTGCATTCACTAGTGCTGAAACATTTCATTTAGTTAGTAATAGTATAATCAAAAGCTATTTTCTTACACAACACAAGCCCTGGATTTTCTCACAGAAATTATAAAGCATGCAAAAATGACAAACATCATAAATCTAGATATTTTTAATACAGAAAATCATCTAATACTATACTAGTAAATCTTATAATGAAGTAATGGTAATAGCACAATTAAGAGATTTGCAGATGTAATATAAAATATCCAAACCCACATTAAGTCCTTCTTCATGATGTGCCCTAATTATTTATTATTATTTTTTATTTTAAGCACTTAATAACATCTTTTTGGCTTAAGTTCAGCATACTAACAAAGCAATCACTTATAATTGGATCTAAGCATCAGATAAGTGTTAATCTCTCACTTACTGTACATGTTTGTTTTCCTATCATGGCTTTCTATTGACTATTGTTTTATACTGAGCTAATGATATTTTCTATCCTAAGCCAAACCATCACAGAAACCTGTCTTGTCTCAATGTAGAAAAAACTGTCCCAAACACACACACACACACACAAACAACTAGATCCTTCCAGCCATAACTTTTTTTTAAACTTAATGTTGAAACAAATCCGGTCTTTGTGTTTCCCTGCTGTTATTTCATATTTTAGTGGATGTAAATAGCTAGTCCTCAAACAATGAGCTCACTTGGAAAAATGAACTTGATATTTAGGCCAGCAATAAGTAGATAACCAATAATAAAGAAAAACTGACTGTTTTTCTAAAATTATGACCGTTTTTGTGAGTGATTAATTTATCAATATTGTGCAAGGCAGATCAATTCTGTGAGGTTAAAGGTTCAGGCCTATTTGGAGCGCAAGGTTTGTTCCAATTATTAAAAGAGTGTCTTTTTACATATAACATGCATGCAAAAAAGGTATCTTACTAATGTGTGAACGATGAGATATATATATTCCTACCTATCCTACATGATCTCATGGCAGAACAATGCGCGGTGTTACACCCAGCCCAGCACTTTCCTCTCAGATAGCGGATATTTTACTCAAGCGCAACTTCACAGACTGATTAATACTGATAAAACAGCAACAATAAGTCAATATAAAACACAATAAAACTATATCCGCAAAGAAGAAATGGTCAACATAAGACATTTCTAATTCATACATTTTTCTATTTTATTATTGAACACAAACCAACCTGTCTGTGTCCACCACTACCGGAGCAATTCTAACTTTACTAAAATCCACTCGCGCAAATATAGGCCTATGCGTACAATAGTAACAAAGCAATGGTAAAGTGTTAAAAGTGACGCTTACCTTCACTTGTCATGATTGTGAGCTGATGGTAAAACTGTCATGCATTCAGATGAGCGCTAGAGCAGCAGTGTCCCATCGCGTCTCTATACTGTACAGTCAGTGTGTGTGTGCGCGCGCGCGCTGGGTGTGTCCTGATCCACACAACACCGGCTGGAATGTGGAAATTTTGCTTCCTGTGTGTGATGCAGAGGAAAGTGTGTGAAACAGAGCGAGAGGGAAACGTACCTGCAGGGGAGACTTCCCTCAGTTGCTTCATGTCGGTCTGAGTTTGAGGGGTGATGGGGCTATTGAAAAGACCCCTTTACATGAAACTATTCTTTTCAAGAGCATTTCAAACAACGTTTCAGTAACCAGAAGAGTTGGGTAAAAGTCCACAAAATAGTGTGCTAAGAAGCTCGCGAGAAATTGCGTTCGCCTGATGTGGTAACCATAGCAACATCAACACGCTGCTTGCGCTCTTTCTGTAAAATCAGAATGAAAAGGCCTACTTTATATCCAGTGGCGTAGGTTTGATTTTGAAATTGGTGGGGACGGGGACATCAATGTATAAATATAATTTAAGTTTTGATCGAAATTATTGCTAGGGATATACAGTGTCACTGGATATTGGTAGGGACACGTCCCTGATTACCAACTTTAGAATAATATAAGAATAATACAAATACCCAACGCCTACGAAAAAGCCCGACTAATTATAAACAATTAATTTGCAGAAAGCACATCTAGGCCTACATAAAAACCCGATGACATTATATTTCAAAAGCACAAACAAAACTTGAAAAGCTAAAGAAAAAGTTATAATTGCTGGCTAATTAATATAGAATTATTAGGCCTAGTTTTTTTTTTTTTTTTTTTTTTTTTTTTTTTGACCAATGAACTAAAAAAATGACCCCGGTTTTCATTTCAGAAAGCTGGTCACCTTTTTATTAGCAAAACGTTCGAGTAAGAGGACGAGATTTTTAGGAGTTATTCGAGTTAACCACAAGATGGAAGCATTCTACTGGTAATAGGCCTACTTCCTTCTTTTTGCCTGCGGAGATGCGGACGAGCATTTCATGTTCAAACACTTCATGTTCAAACACTTGAAACGAAACGATCCGGACGGACGGACGGACGGACGGACAGACAGACGGACAGACAGACAGACAGACAGATCTGGTCCACATTCCAGCCAGTATAGACAGGTTGAACGAAAAACAGACAGACATATTTTTTTTTTCCTCTGTGATTTATTTGAAAAGGAATGATTCAGCATATGATGTGATACTGGCATCACACATGAAACTAATGTTTGAAAATATAGCAAAACAAAGAATGTGTCATGTTACCAACTCAACGTAAACAGCATATCTCTAAACATTCTCTGTGTATACTCAGAAATTTACAGTGTCTTTTCAGCATCAAACCATAAGGCTGCATCATCATCATCATCATCATCATCACCAGTGCCCAAGCCAAGGAGTTTCTTTTTTCTCTAACTCAATGCTCTAGGAATCTTTCAGTGGATGCTGCTCTAATTCCTGCGCTGCTGCTCTCAGGTGCAGTGGGTCAAATGTTTGTTTCAAGTCTATAGAGAGCAAATCTGAACCATGGCAGTGTTTATTTAGATCCCGACCAGAGCAGGACAGCGATGAGGGGACATGGTGATTCCCACTCACCTATCGTATGTCCTGAGTTAGGCTGCAGCCTGTCAACAAAGAGGGAGTTTTGAAGAACTGAACCAGATAAAGGTTAGGAGCTGACTGATATAAACTGGCACTTACCAGAGGAGTTTATACAAGTAAAAGGATATCCATTTTGGTCAAAATTATGCAAATCATCTCTTTCATTACTGGAAATCTGCTCAACGCGATTAAAAGTGGCCCGAAAAACTAGACAAAGACAGAAAGTAGAATTAGCTAAATACATTGTATTTAATTTTTTTTTTACATAGTAGTTTGTATTTCACCAATAAAAAAAGAACAAACATCTTTTCAAAATTAAGTCACCTCAATATTTCATTAAAGGATTTATGAAGCATCCTAAAAACTCACATTTTGTTTACAAAGGGATCTTAACATGCACAAGGATCCGATTAAATGATCTAATTTAGTGGTTTTTGAGCTGTCGTTGAACACTGATTTAACAGAGCCAGATTTTAATCATTGCCACTTGTTATTATAAACTAACCACATAGACAATAGGAAACAAGTCAATCCAACTATAAATCTTTAACAGCAACAATGCCCCTCTTCATGAAATGCTCTGTGTTCCCGTAAATGAAGGCCTTCCTGAAACAGGCTGTAAAATCCGTTGAAACAAGGTTTTTGTCCCAGACTTACTTTGCTGACTAACGCTGCTGCGTTTTGTAAAGTTAATGCATATTCCAGCATTGGTGCCAACAAGTTGTCAGTTTGCGGAAATATCGAGACTATAAAAACCAGCGGAGTGAAGAATGCCTTTCACCAATGTTTAGCATTAATGAAGGTAATACAGAATAGCTTTCTTACCGTGCTGATTTATTGGTACTTCATTAAACATCTGGTTGAGTTTCTGATGTGGGTTTAGGAAGGAGCTGTGTTTCTCAGAGACCAACTGGAGCTCATTGGTACCACTGAGGTTGATTCCACAAACCAGTGGAGAAAGTCTGAAAACAAAGCAGTTGCTTTTAAATTCATGCATGCTTCACTTCTAAAATGTATTATGACCTTCAAATTATTACATTTCAAGTCTCATGATTCATTTTTGCATGAATTGAATCATTATTCTTTATAGATCAAATATAGAGTATCCATCCATCCATCCATCCATCCATCCATCCATCCATCCATCCATCCATCCATCATGTTACAGGTCTGTGTTGCTGTGTCATGTCATAGAGTATAAGAGGACGATAAGTGCTCTGTGTGTGTTTGCAAGCAGGAGGGGGTTGCCCTGCAGCAATACTCATGTGTGTGGAGCAGAGGGCAGAGTCCCAATAGAGCGGCTGTCAGCACAAAACTCAGAGAACAGTTCCACTCGCTATATTTTTACAGTGAACCTCTCTATATGCATTAATCACAGCCAGCTGCCCGTACGCACCCTTAGGCTGGAATGAGAGGAATCTTTCATGCAGCGTTTAAAATTTCAAATTTACCCATCACATTGATCCTCCCTCCTCTTAGTTGACAGTGCGTTACTTTCAGCAAGCACACTGAAGTGAAAGACTTGCTTAAAGACTTTTATGACTCAACTTTACAGGGCAGGAACTTTCATCTTGGAAAAGATTTTATGGATCCTTTAAAACATAAAAGTTATTACTATTATCAAATATTGATAATCTACTAACTACGAAAGGCTCTTACTAAAGGAGCTCTAAAAACACCAAGACTGGATTTATTTGATTAGAAATAAAGTAAAAATATGAATTGTGTTTAAATTGTCATTCCTGTTATAGCAAAGATGAATTTTTAGCAGCCTTCACTCCAGTTTTCAGATCCTTATATGCCATATAATATGTTATATATATATATATATATAGGCCTATATATTAATGATGAAAACAATGTGCTGCCAAACATTTTGTGGAAACTGTGATGAAAAAAAATCTGGATTTTTTTTTTAATTGAAAGTTCAAGAGAACAGCATTTATTTGGAATATAAATATTTTGTAACAATGTAATTACTACTTTTGACCAATTTCATGCATCTTTGATGAATAAAAGTATCTTTCTTCTTCTTCAAAAACGTAAATTTTTAACTTTTTTCATTTTTAATTTTTTTTTAAATTTTTAACTAAACTCTTCGATGGTATTAAGGAAAATTGTATATTTTAAAGGTTGTGAATAATGTTAAAGTTTTCCACAATTTTAATAACTTTTTTTTAACCTACTTTTCAGTAGTTCATTTTATCTGGTGGTGTGAAGTGATGTATGCATTTACAAAAACTGTGATATGAGGTCATAAAACTGCATGCATATAAATTACTGTATAAAATCATGTGGAAAATGCTCAAATAGTTTTAGATTAAGTAAAGCAGGTCAAACTGCAGGACATGTCAACCCATTTATTTTTATGCAAACATAAATCAAACTGAATTATCTTTTTGGCAGGAAGATCTAATGGCTAATAATGTTTTAAAAGAAAGTCCATTAACATACACACAAAATCAACCACAAGTCACTCAAAATCTCACATTTCATAACAGGGTTTTGAAATAACAAAAATACTCAGTGAGCAAAGTCTCCTAAATGCTTATTTTTTGCCAAACGAAACACATTTTGCAATGGGATCAGATTCGTATGACGGGAGTTGGAAAAATGATTTAGTTATAAAATGTTTAATATGATTTAAAATGTGCTTTCTTGGGATCACAAACCCAAGCCTTCAATATTTCTGTCATTGGTAGGTTAGCCAGCAACAAATAGTGAGCAGGAAGTGTAGGTTCTACTGATATGTTTTGTTATTTGATAACACATTTCCTGTTTACAGACACAGAGTTTGTTGCACAGTGTTTTTGTCACATCACCTCAAGAGTGATTGTTGTTTACATACATCAAGTCATGGCATGTGTTCCCTTTCCGGACGAGTCTGGATAAGCAAACGTTCAGAAACAAACACTGCCTGTTTGTGGTGAGTGACAACATAAAAAATGTGCTTTTTTTAAAACAACAATGAAGAAAAATGAAATGACAGGAAGAATTATTAAAGCCTTTTCTAAGAACCAAAATTTACGCAAGACATAGTAGTGACCACAAAAATGACAAAAATTGCAAATAAATCCCTGTGATCTCTGAATTGTCCATATGATTGTATAATGATCGTAATGCAAGACATCTAGATTAGATCAAATCCCTTCACAATCGGCACATATTTGCGTGACAGCACAACAGTAATATTGAGAGAAAAGGTCATGGGTTAACTGTGTTGTAAAAAGACCCATGCGAAAGCATAATGATCATATTTTTCTACTGAAGAAACATGTGTTGCCACACATCATAATGTCTTCGTTCTCAGGGCAGGGATGATTTGCTCCCATCTCATCGGCTGTGCTTTTTTAATGTTTCTCATTATAAGCACATGTTGCTAACTGCTGTGGTTGACGCATATATATGCACAGCAGATGGAGTCTTTCAGTCAATGACAAATAGCCAATTAGACTCAAGAAAAACTGTCCCCACATGTATCAGAGAAGCAAACTGTCCATGCTTTAAGTTTGCTAAAATATATATTACACTCTTAGAAGAAAAGGTTCTATATAGAACCTTAAAAGGTTCTAAAGCGCTACGTATTTGGAACCCCCAAAATGCAATGCATGTGAATGATCACAAAATTCAAAATATGGTGGTTAAAAAATGTAATAAAATCAATATCACACGAAGAGTGACATTTCAGTTCGTATCCTCCAAAAATCTGCATGATTAAAATGTAATATTAAGTTACTAGAAAAGTTTAATAAACAATAATTTAATTACAACTACAAAATGTTGCAGAATAATGTAATATATGAATGAATAATAGCCTTTAATGAACCTTTGCGCCAAAAGTGTTCTTTCTTGTCATTATTGAAACTTTTTTTAGCATAAAATGTCCTTTGGAGTTGAGTAAAGAACCCTGTGCTACATATATAGAACCCTTTTTTCTAAGAGTGTATGTTCTGAGGCTGTGGCATTACTAGGATGCCATTATGGGGTGGCCGAATAATATTTGCCACCGAAATGTTCACTATCATCGCAATGCAAAATAGGGCACTCAAAAACATGGGTATCACTTTGTTCACAAAAGAACCATCAAAGATTGCTGATCCTCACCTTGTCTGATTGAGCTTGCTATTGTGCAGATGGTTTTGAAGGTTGATGCTGCTGTGCTCCAGAGTTACACTGGAGGTTCCAGATAAGACTCTGCTACACGATTCATCCTCTTCTGAGAATGCTGTAAACCAACGGGAACAAAGAAAAAAATATTGTATTCTGTTAAATAAAATATCTCCCTTTGGAACAGACTTTGAGCTTTGTAACCTTGCAAATCTTTTTTATGCTCAAACAGCAACATTACACACTAACTAAAGTTGAAGAAGTTAAAAAGCATAATAGGACCCCTTTAAATGTGTACTGTAAAATACATAATCACATGCTTGTTTGTAAGACTGGGTAAAATCTTGCTGAAAGTCACAACATTACCATTTAATTTATCTTATTCCTCTTCGAATGATCAAGGTCAGAAATCATGAAATATTCAGTTTGGCTTGTTGATGTTAAACATCTTCATTCAAAACACAGCTTCTTTCTTAATAGGTAGAATTAGATTACTAAATTATCGGTGGCTTCTGTCTGCCAATCTTATCTTTCATAAAAGTTGTCTAAGGCAATTAGTGTGCACTGCCCTCATGGATTTTCATTTCAGGTGTGGACTAAAAGAGCCCTGCGCTGTCTGACAGCTTCTTGACTTAGTATCAAGCATCTGATGGAAAAACAGCTGGAATGGAAAAGATCCTGGAGTGCGAGAGACATGGATGTGGTAGCCGTTTGCCCATGGTGTGAGCCCAGTGACTGCGCAAACACTGGTCTTTTGAGCTTGTCGGAACGGCTGATGTCAGAAATGGTACGCTGTGTAAATGATGGGCATAGGGAAATGAGGAAGGGAGTGGACAGGGCTCTGAACACATTCTCCACTCGACAGAGAACTGACCTGAGAAACGTATTCGTGCAAATATTTCAGCAGTTATTATGTAACGTATTTCTGTCGTCTAAACCAGCGTTTCCAATCATTCGTGAAGTAATGGTTGATTCTTTCTCTTGGTCGAAATGGCCAATCGTGTTTGCAACGATTTGCATTCGTTTGTAACACGCTACCACTGAATCATCGGAAGCCATTTTTGCTTTAGAAGCCTATCAGGAGAACAAACAGAGCTGTTTATCATTTGCTTTCATATGTAAACATGCACTAAATGGTTGTTTTTGACAATTCTGAAGCTTTTAGCAGTTTTCAGTTTTAAAAAGACTTAAAATGCATCTATACTGTTAGACGTTGCTGTCACATACCGTCAGATGAAACTATAGTCACCCATGTATCTTACTTTAGTCTTAAATAGTAATGACTAATATTGTGTTTAGTTTAATACTATTATATTATATTTAGTTTTAAAATAATAGAATTTTGTATTTTAATAAAAATAAAAGTATATAAGTAGAAGTATTTTGACTTTTTTACGTTTTTTTTTCATATTTTTTAAACATCTTTTTTTGTGAAATTTGCTGTACATAGATAGAATTATAGCTTCAAATTTTCTAAACTGCAAATTCAGGATTCTAAAACTGAGATCTCAGAAATTCTAATTATTCAAAAACTAGGCTACAGTTTAAGGTTCTGTGTTTCAAAGCAATGCTCAAACTGAGCATTTTGGACAAATATTTGTCAGAGAATTGTAGTACAAAAAAATACAATATAGCACAGGTCTTGAAAAAAAATCCCGAGTCCTTATCAAAGTCCGAGACCGAGACCAAAAGCGGTCGAGTCCGAGACGAGAACGAGACCATCAAAAAGTGATCTCGAGACCAAGACCGGTCTCAAGTACTACAACACTATCAGTCACACTTATTTCTTCAGTTATACAGCACAAACTGGAAAATGCCTCTCAGGCCTTCCATAGCAAAAAGCCCAATGCAGCATTGCCCACAAGCACACCCACCAGTAAAGCCTTCCTGATGAATCTTAGTGAGGGAGATGGGACACCTGTAGTTTGGGCTGTGTACTGAAGGAGTAGAGCCATGATGCTGCAAGCCAAGGCGCACATCCACAACTTCCTGCTCCACCTTATTGCCTAGCTGGACCTGTCAAGATAAAGAAAACATATCTATAAAATATACACTGATGTCCCAATCTGAAACACAACCACCAGGTCATGACCAGCATGGAGTCTTTAGACTAGAATCTGTCCTGTGACATGGATTTGGCTCACCCAAAATCAGAGTGTGAAAACTAATTTAAAAATCATGAAATTAAATTAAAAACAAAAGCATTTTTTCTGTTTCAACGTATCACATTTCCCACATTTTGCCTTTGTAGAGCAGTGCCGCTCATAACGGTTTTGCAAGGATCTATGGCTTGACTGTGAGGCTGAGAAAACTTTCTGCTGTTGATTCATTGAAGCATTCAGTGGAGCTGGTGAGCATGTTTGCTATTTGCATGTCACATCTGGCCTCTTGAGGAAAAGAACTGCACTGGTTATTAACTGTATTACGGGAACACATGTGTTCTTGTTTAGAATGCCAAAGCCATGGGAATACACAAAGATCTCCTTCATTCTCTTTTGTTTGGAAAGCAGGAACAGCCCATAAAACAATAGGCATTTTCATCAAAGGTCTCTGAGATGACAATTACTGATGAAGTTAATGCAATAAACAATGACATAATTTATCAGGTAATTAAGTTAATCTAACTAGATGTGTGTGTGTGTGTGCATATATTGTTTTTAGGTTATTAAGTTAGGGAGCGAGGGTGAGCTTGTTACAAGAGTCTCTCGAAAAACAAACACTTGAAACTGTTACCTTGTCCTGTGCCTGCAGGGATTTAGTGGAGTGGACCTTGACGTGTTTGCGCAACGAGCTGGGGTCGGTGTAACGTTTGGTGCATCCTGGGAGCTGACATGCATAGGGTTTCTATGAAGAGAGTCACGTAAAATAATAAAGCAAGAGGCACAGAAGAAGAGATAAGGATATATGAGTCATTCATATGCTTAATTCAATGATTTATGAACAATGAACCGATGAAGAAGGAAAATGTAAAATAACAAGAAATATTTGCAAACGATAAATTCTTCATTTATAAATAAGATTATATTTTCTAGAGTGGTCAAATCCCAAGACATTTTACAACCTGAACTAACCATGGATTGTCATATGGGTATGCAGGGGCCATCATATAATTTACGTTGTTGTTTTTTTGTCCTGCTCGTTGAACCACATGACTTTAATTTGATGAAAAAAGGTTTTTACATATTAATAATATGACAAAATAATAACAAATAAAACAGCTTCACTGCTTTAAAATACTAATAAACAAAGTACTGTTCAAAAGTGTTTTTGACAAATAAGATTTTTTTTTCTAAAAGAAATTAATACATTTATTCATCAAGGAATATTAGTAAAACTTTTATAATTGTTCAAACTATTTACATTTTTAATAAATGCTGCTTAGAACAATAATTAATGTATGAAATAAGCAATGTAAGCAGTGTTTACGCATTAAGGCACCTCACGAAACTGATTTTGTCAGCGTAACAGTTTAATCATATTTCGCAAAATAGAGAGAGCTTTGGTGAGAACTAAATATTTAATTACGAATGTAGTTCTTTCACAAACTGACCAACCGCACATTTCAGTCACCATCTTCTTTTTGTAGCTTAACAGTCACCGAATGGAACATATAGGATTGTGGGATATCAAAGGCAGCAAAGGATACATCTATTCATCTGTCAAATGAAGGTATCTCAGGAGACAGGAAGTGAAATTAACTTTAGATTCGAACGTGCCTTGATGCCTTCCTACCTTGGAATGCGTCCATCGAAGGCAGCATTTTTAAGCTTTCGGATGCAGTCATGGTTTCTTTGTCACTGTTTTGCCTGTATTAGAGTTCATCATCAGCTGTCATTGTTTCTGATTAGTTAAAGGGATACTCCACTTTTTTTTGGAAATAGGCTCATTTTAACACTCCCCCAGAGTTAAACAGTTGAGTTTTACCGTTTTCGAATGTATTCAGACGATTTTTTGATATTTAGAAGAATATCAATAACCAGACAGTTTCTGGTCTCATTGGTCTCATTTCTGGTCTCTTTTTTTCTACTATGGAAGTCACTGAGACCAGAAACTGTCTGGTTACTGATATTCTTCTAAATATCGGAAAATCGGCTGAATGGATTTAAAAATGGTAAAACTCGACTGTTTCACTCTGGGGGAGTGGTAAAACGAGTCTATTTCCAAAAAAAGTGGAGTATCCCTTTAACAAATGTCCGCTGTTTCATTAATTATCAAGCCGTGTGTATTTAAAGGGTTAGTTCACCCAAAAATGAAAATTAAGTCAAGATGTAGTAGAATAAGCATAGAATAAGAACGCAATTCTTGTGCATGCATCGTGGAAATCTCTTGAATGCCAACCAAATGTTTGGTTCAGGTTTGAAATTCATTTCTCATTTTTTATAGGCTATGCAGTCTAATAAGCATAGTAGGCCTAGCCATAAACACCCCCTAGATCTCTTATTTAAAGGCACACTATGCAAGATTTTTACCTTAATATAACAGCTTCAAAGGTGCATCAGGCCGTGAGTGCAGAGACGCTCTGCGTGAGTGGTATTTACGACAGTAACGTTAAATACAAGTACTCCAAAGAGAGTCTAGGGGTCGCTGTTTAACAAAAACGGAATTCCTGCTTATTGCCTTTAAAATAGAAAATAGTTATTTTCAATTGTAACATTTCACAATTTTACTGTTTTTACTGTATTTTTTATAAAATAAATCCAGCCTTGGTTTGTACATAAGAGACTTATGTAAAAGCATTAAAAAAAAACAAACTACAAACTTTTGAACCGTAGTCTATATCCCAAACGAGTTAAGGTTTTCTTTTGAATAATTTAATTCTTTGTATTAGAGCTTTTTCTTCATTATATTAACAGCTGAAAACACATTTTGTTGTTTTTAACTTTATGCAGCAAAATTAAGTTTAATCCCAAAATTAAAAATACACATTATGATATGAAAATAAATAAACAATTAACCTTGTAAACTCAAAATATGGGACAGGTCATGACAAAAGGTTTTCAGATTCTTCCCATGACAACATCAAACAAACCCTCCACAGACTGAAACACATCTGTCCACTTCAAATATTAACCACACATAAACTACACAAATTCTGAGAACAGCACAGACTAATCAATAATGTTGTGTCTTTACCAATGCACTTCTTACATCATATGTTTCAGCTGCACATTTAGAGGGTGAGAAGAAAAATAAATGCTTTATTGGATAACTTTCCCAAGGTCTGCATTACTAATACAGAGTGACATAATGATAACAGCCCTAAACAATCCCCTTCACAGATGTGCTCCACTCATCTAAGTGACGAATTATGATTTTTGCACGGTTAGCACGTGCAATTAGAAGTGTTATGGCTGCAATCAAAACCTTACTGACAGCAGCGAATGAAACCACCCTGTTTTGAATAAAATCAGCTCTTAAATGTACAGAGGAAACAGATATCATTTGGAAGCTGGTTGTTACAGCTTTACAGGCAGGCATTAGAGCTGCATAAAGAGATGTGCAGCCAGAGCTAGTAGTCACTGAAGTGGCTTAAGTTTTTTCTTCAGTCATTAAAGTAAGAAGAGACCTCTCCACTGTTCCAAACTATAATTACTTTCTCTGAATTGAGTGTAAATAAAACCCTGCTATTTTAGGGGGCCTATACTATATCTGGAAAAAGTGACAAGTAAGCTTTCCACGCTTGATTGTTTTCATTATTGATACCTTTTCAGACTGTGTGTATATTCATGATGAAACATATCTACACATTGGGGGGGGGGGGGGGGGGGGGGGGTTGTTAATGTATGTTTTTTTTAACCTGATAGAGCAGTAAGAACTGTAATACATACCGTGTCCAGGTGTGTGCGCTGGTGTTTGGCACGATCACTTGAGTTGCTGAAGGCCTTGAAACAGCCGGGATGCTGGCAAATGTAGGGCTTCTCTCCGGTGTGGCTGCGAAGGTGGATCTTCAGGTTCTCCAGACGGGAAAATGCCTTATTGCAGCCTTCAAACTGTAAGACAGCACCCATTCACACAGAAATATCAAGAAACATGTCATCACGAATATCTGCAGGTCCTTCACTATATGAGAATGTACATATACATGCAACTAACTTATAGTCCAGTGACAGAGAGCACAACATGCTTTTCACCGTAAGCTGGAATTAATATTAAATAGAGGATGATATTAAACAGAAGGCAGGTGGTTTTGGTTAAATTATTTGTCACTTAATGCCATTCCTCAAAAAAATAAAAAAAATAAAAAAAAAATCCATGTCTTTTTTTAACACTCAAAATGATACCCGTGTTGAAAAAGAAAATGCTTTTGCCACAGGGACAGTTATGTAACAGTAGTCCACCCAAAAATGAAAACCCTGGCATAATTCACTCACCCTCATGTTGTAACAAACCAGTATTACTGACTTTCTTCCATGGAACACAAAAAGAGAACCTCTCAAGAATGTTCAAGAATGGATCATAAAAGAAATCCGTGCGACTTCTATTTGTGTGCAAGTTCTGAAAATACTGAAATTTAAGCCATTATTTACTCAAACATCATTCACTTTCATTGTATTAGCATTAGCTGTTCAAGTTAGCAATACAAATTTAGTGTTCCACAGAGCATTAGACAACAAGAAGAAAGAAAGTCATACAGGTTTTGAAAGTCACACTTTAACTGCTTATTTATATAGTTGAAATAAAAAGATAGATATCAAGCCACATAAAACTGTAATGTTCCTTTAGTTGGGAATTGCAAAAAGTGCCATTTGTGTTGTTAATTCATGCACATTTATGTTCTGAAGATCCACACACAAGCACATGCCACTCGACAAAGTTTACAGACATAAAGTTGGTTCCTGTTAGAACAAGGCTCTGCTAAGATGTTTGAATTGGAGAGAGGCCAGCGAGGGAGTCAGTAATAAGCCTGGCTGATTCAAGGTGGCAGCCGCAGTCATGCAGACTTTTGGTTGGAGCAATTCTGCAAAATTATAAAACACATTTTGGCGGTCACAGGTGTGATGTCATGAATGATGAGGTTATATGAAAAATGAATAGGGTTTCATTGAGCATCCCTTATATCTACGCATTTATAACTAAAATTTAAATTAAGTTGACGTTTACATTTATTAATTTAGCAGGCATATTTATCCAAACTAAATATACTTTTGGTGAATTACACTTACAAATGAATTACGAATGTAAAAAAGCAATCATCTCTGTCTACGTTAAAGTAGACAATTTCCAAATGCATAATATACTCTTACTTTTTAAAAATGTATGATCTTGATAGCATAGTATTAAAAAAGCAAATACATTTACAAATAACGTGAATGTTCAATTTGTATTGACAGCTATGCTGTGTACAAAAAAAAAAAAAAAGAGTTACATATTATAATAATCCATCTACAGGGTAAAAATCTGAATATAATTCCCAAATTATAGTCCTTAGGCCTCCACAGTTTAAAGAGAAAAATAAAGCAAATAAAAACACCAAATAGATATATCTATAAACACCAAAAATAAAATATCCCATGGCAATCTTACATCACTAAAAAGAAACACATTTTATGTGGCTCATTGTGAAGGAAATGAAACACAGCTTCATTAAAGTGGTGAATTATTATAGTTTATCCCTGCCTACAATAATATATTTGAGCATGTAATGGACTATAACACATAATGCAGTGACTGTTAGCACTTATATCCATGTATTATCACATATATATGCAAATCTCTCTGCAAAAATAAGAGATGGAACAGTATTAAATAAAATTGTTATTCTTATAATTCAATATCAGCTAACAGAGCATAAGGAATCAGAGCATAAGGAAAGAGATGTTTAGCTGTTCCCTCACATTGCATGAGGGGACTTAAGTCACACTTGTTGACCTAAAGAAGAATCAGAAAATTAAGTTAAAAAATAGTCTTAGTCTAATCTTAGTCTAATCTTCTTCAAAGTTATCCTGGAATGAGTTGGCTAAATTGATCATTGCATGATATCAGACTTCAAGCATCTCACACGAAGGCAATTTGTAAGTAAACTATAAACAAATCTAAATTGTCTAAATCTCTCAAATCTGCAATGCATCCATCTTTGGGGGTGATGAGAGATTGAGTCCACATGTCAGTCTTTCATAAATGTCTTCCTTCAAAGAATTGGCATGGTTTAAAAGAAAAATCTCCTGAACTTTTACTGATTGATACAAACTGTATTAGTAAAACAACACTGGAGTCAGAGTCTGGCACAATTTGATACTTGTGTACGCAAGTAAGCAAAAAGAGAGTAAAAAAATACAGCTTACCAAATATCATTTATAAATTTCAAAAAAATTTCTCTAAGATTTTAACCTGAATACAAACTATTTGAATAATAATAGCATGGTAGATCTAGTTTGGGACAAAATATTTGTTTGTAGGTGTTGATAAATTCAGATTTTCAATGAAAATCTTTTATCTTTGATTGATTACTTTGGTAACAGGGTTGAATGTTTTAGCTCAAAAAATTAAGTCAACGCTACAGTTTAGCCGCTTTTCCACCATCAGGCTGAACGGTTCTAAGAACGGTAAGGGACAGTTCCAGTTATATTCCCACTTAAGTTCGGTCTGTTCTCGGCTAACCGGGCTGTTAGAATGAATGTAGTAACGTTGTGACTCAGGATTGGTCACTTGTCTTGTCTGGCTGCAGGCAGTGATGGGGAAGTTACTTTTAAAATGTAGTGCAACTCATTACTCGTTACTTTTTTTTAAAAAGTAATCCGATACTTTACTTAGTTACCACATATGGAAAGTAACTTTTTACATTACTCGTTACTTTTACGTTACTTGACTTTGGGCAGAACCCAATATCTGTTCCTAAATGTGTAGGCCTACATAAAGTTCTACTATGCATAATGCATATGGCATAATGGCATAAATGCATAGTGCATTTATATAAAAAAAAATATTTATGAAAAAAATGGCAGTTAATGGATAGGCATATGCATGGGCGACGTAATGGGGCAGTTAAGCAATGAGAAAGGTTTGACCTGACTGTAGCTTTTGTGTAAAGACGATGAAAATGAAATTAGATTGTTAACTTGTTCTCCTTACATGCAGCTCAAGATGGTGTTTGTGGAATTTTGGGACATTTTTTTGTATGCCCTGTTCTTGCAAGGGCAAATATCCATGTATATGGCAAAAAAATAAACTCACCGTGCATTTATTGGGCTTCTCACCAGAATGGACCCTCATGTGAATGAGCAGTTTGTATCGAGCATTGAAGGGCTTGTGCTGACGAACACATCCTCCCCAGAAGCAGGTAAATTCCTCCCCTTTTCGCTGATCTATGTGAACTTTCTCTATGTGTCTCACCAGTTCTTCCTTCTGTCCATAGGTAGCCCTACAATCCATCCATTTACATGGCTGTTCTTCCCTCAGGTGTCCATTCATTCCGTCAACTCTAGGTATCCCACTCGGTGGCAAACCATTCTTGAACTGCTGCTGTGTGGGAAGCTCTTCAGCATTAAGGTTCTGGGTTTGTTCCTTGGCTGTGTCCGAGTCAGTGCAGAGATATTGAAGCAGTTCTTCCTTGTGTAGAAGCTTCTTGTTACAAAGATGTTCTTGCTTAGGAGACTTGGAATACAAACATCCTTCTGGAGATTTCTCCTGTGGCGTGCAACTGTAGAGAAGGTCCTGGGACTCAGGTGGACCGCAGAAATTTGAAAAAGATGGAGAAGTCAAACATAGGTCTGACATTGAGCCAGATGAGTGGCTGGAGGCAGGGGAAGAGAAGGACGGAGAGAAGATGGACAGAGAAGAGTACAATAAGGAAGGGGACAATGTGTCGCTAACATGTGATAGGTTATCTCCAACCGACGAGTCACTCTTAACCCCGCTGAAATACGACACAATGGCACTTTCTGTGGAACAGACCAAATCGACATCATCTGTTCTTATCGACACAGGTGACTCAGACAAGCTACACATCTTCAGACCTTCAAGGTGAACTGCTTGATTTAAAGAGGAAAGGTACTTTTCATCACTGTTAACCAGGCCACACTGTTCCAGCTGTGCAACTGCTGGGCTGAGACCAGCAGGCCTCATGATGTTCTTCAAGTTACTTTCCCTCTGAATGTAGATCATCAAACGGCCACAGTAGAATTGATTCAGGGGTCCCACAAATGTTTTTAAGTAGTGATGCACCTGTGATGATTCCTAAGGTACCTGTAAAAAACATCAGAAAAATTAATGCATTTGGACAGTGAATTCAAACAAGAGATATCATATCAAGTGTGTTCGTGGAAGACCTCAAGAGGAACTGGTGCATGTTGAAGCGGAGTTTGGTGGTTCCATCCTCTAAACTCAGAATGCAAAGCGCTGTTCAGCCCTTTCACCAGTCACTATTTACTACAAAGGGAAAACAATTTTAGGGTAATAATTATAAATATAGCTGCGAGCAGCGATGACGGGCCCACATATATATATATATATATATATATATATATATGAAGAGTTCAGATGCAAAAGCCTCTAAATGCCATTTGGAATTTTCTTCTAAAATGACCATTTTTATCAAACTTGTATATTTAAGTTCAGTAATTTCACTTAAATGACAATTAATAGGTAATCTTCATTGCCATTTAAGTGAAATTACTGAACTTAAACATACAAGCTTGATAAAAATTATCGTTTTAGAAGAAAATTTCAAATGGCACTTAGAGGCTTTTGCATCACACACACACACACATATATATATATATATATAAAACAGTATTTTTAATCAAATAAAGCAGCCTTGATGAGCATAACATACTTCAAACATTACATTTTTTAAGAAACCTGAATTGAAAATATATCAATTTGCTGCCATTTCTCCTTACAGTAAATGTTTTCTGTAGATGAAAAGAGATGAAGTAATGGGTTACAATGATTTTCTCTTGCAGAATGAGTGGAAATAAATCTAATTTGCAAATCATAAACAGATATTATTCGCAAAATAGATATTATACTTAAATCTACTAAGGCCAACTTAGTATGACAGATCCTAATATAACAAAATTAACCTATTTGAGTAATGCTAATAATATAGTACCTGTGTTATCAAAAGCTGAATTATGCTGTGCTCACAATCTCAGCAATTAAATAGGTGGAGATCTGAGAGTCCTCAGCCATTTGTTTCCAGTAGGTGTTCCTGCTTGGTCTCGCATAGTAAAAAGAAAATAAACCATTTTTCATTGTGAATCTCAGTAAGTGTGAACTTCCTTTTAAAACTAGTCTTAACTGTACAATAATGCCTTTGTCATGGCAGCTCATCTTAATGGATGATGCCACCTCACCAAGCTCCACAGGGCAAGGGGTGACGTACACGACCACTGAGGTCAGAATCACAGCACATGGCAGAATGCATTAGTAGCCAGTGTGGTTATATAAAAAAACAACTCTGTCACTCTTCTCATGTATTGGACTTGGTCATGGTGTTTGTTTTGCTTCTCTTTGAGTGTGAAAGTTGTTCAGACACACTGGCCCAGTAAAGAGAAACAGAGAGACAATTGTGCCCAGGCAGGTTGGTTGAAACCTCTGGCAGTAAAAGATACAAAGATCTGGTAATGCAGAGATTCTTCTAATGTACCACATCCCTGAGCTAATGAGAAGCAGGCCTGGAACAGTGGGGAATGGTTTTCAAATGGTCTCTCCTGTCTAACAGCCGAACTACTGTGCTGAGATACTTCTGAGATACTGTGCTGAGTGCACGCTTTAACACGCCGCACACATTCGCTCAAGTGATCCAGTGATGTGCTGCCATAATTGGACAGGCAAGAGGATTTTAAGGTAAAATCCTCACAGGTGCTGCCCCACGCTACTGCTTTGAATAAACACGTCAAAAGGGTATGCAAAATGTATGCAAAATCCTTTTCTAAAATTCTATTAATACTATTGTAAATAAGGTACAATATCTTAAGTTTATCAATTACTCTAGCAAATCGTTTTCACTTTTTTAAGTCAGTTTAAGTTTACAACCAGCCCTGCCTTACAGAATGTGTCATTTACAGGAAAACATTAAGCAAGGGGTCACAGTGGTTTTCTCTTGCAGAATAAGAGGCGAGGAATCTAATTAGCTAAATATAATGGTGATTAAATGTCCGACAGACTATCATAAATAAATATATTATACTTACTATAACTCTGATAACTACAACTCAGAATTACATCTAAGAATTATAATTTATGACAAACATGAATAAAAAAAATAAAGACACAAATTAAAGAACAATCAATAAAATTGGACACTTATTTAGCAAACTGTTTAAAGGTCCATCGTTCTTTGCAACAATGTGATTGGTTACACACAGAAAATGAAGAAAACAAATGCGCAGATTTGTAATGATTACTTCAATGAGCTCATTGTTTCTGCTTAATTTTAATACATGATGTTAGCTAACTGAGTGATTTGTATATGTACATTTACATTACTTAGAGACAGTCATCTCTGATAAAAGATCACTAAAATATAATGTAGACATGTATTTTCTGTAAAGATGCTTTTGAATATGTATTGTGAAAAGAGCTATACAAATAAACGGGAATTGAATAATAAAATAAGAAATCTCAAATAAGATTTACTGAACACACAGGATCTTCACCTTTTGCACTCAATGAACCTTTTTATCAGACTGTATCAGACCAGAGGTCTTTAAAAGAGGTCTTCCTTCCAACCAAGTGTTAGGAGGAGGAAATTAAACATCTCAGCTAAATTCAATTTTCTACAAGACATTCAATGGTATTTAAAGGAATATTGCATCATTCACTATCTAATATTTCATTATCATTCATTTTAAGAATGATACTGAATGAAATAACCTGCAAAACAATTGGCTTAAAAACTAAGTTTTGAAGGAAACGTCTAAGTGATAATTGGAACAAATTCATAAGCCTGAGAACCATATGACTTCATTTAAGGAATTCTTTCTTTTTAATATAACCACAGATTGCTAAACACAGCTGTGTAAGCTGACTGTAAAATTAATAATTATTAGTCTTCATTTTCAGAGTACTTCTATGCTAGAACAAACATTATGATCATATTATAAAATGTGCCATGGCATGACAGAATCATTAAACAAATGAAAATTATGTTTTCTTATGCTTGCTTTCTTTTTTATAATGCGGTGTAATGTTGTGCAAACTATGGGACAAACTTGTGGCTGGGATGTTTATTGTCTACAGAACAGCTATGAAAAGGTGACATAAAGGTTTAGTTCACCGAAAAATGAAAATTATGTCATTAATGACTCACCCTCATGCCGTTCCAAGCCTGTAAGACCTCCGTTCATCTTCGGAACACAGTTTAAGATATTTTAGTTTTCTGTCCCTCCATTGAAAATGTGTGTACGGTATTCTGTCCTTGTCCAGAAAGGAAATAAAGACATCAAAGTAGTCCATGTGACATCAGTGGGTTAGTTAGAATGTTTTGAAGCATCAAAAATACATTTTAGTCCAAAAATAACAAAAACTACAACTTTATTAAACATTGTCTTCTGGTTCTGTCCGCAGTGACGCTGTTGATGTAAGACGCTGCTGACATCTTCTCTAACCAGAGAACACGTCAGCAGCATCGTACACCCACTGATGTCACATGGACTACTTTGATGATGTCTGTATTTCCTTTCTGAAGAAGGACAGTATACTGTACATACATTTGCAATGGAGGGACAGAAAACTCTTGGACTAAACCTAAAATATCTTAAACTGTGTTCCGAAGGTGAATGGAGGTCTTACAGGCTTGGATCGACATGAAGAGTGAATCATTAATGACATAATTTTCATTTTTGGGTGAACTAACCCTCTAATCGAATCTGCTTTGTAATTGCTCTTATTTATTAGATCGCAGCAGGTGCCAAGCAGCTGTTAACAGAACAGAGGGAAAAGACATAATTAACTGTGATGTTAAGGTTTGGAAAGTATTGGGTCATTTTCAACTCAGCCACTTTCAGCAAGCGAGACATCTTTGAAGTCAATTCAAGGACATGATTCCAGCTAAACTATCAGTAGCTCGGACACGAGGCCTGGCCTTGAAGGGAGGAATAACACCACTTAGCAAATTTACATTTATGTGTATTGCACATACTTACATTAAAAGAGACTTACAAATGAGAAACATTACAAGCAGTACTAATCTATTCTACAAAAGCCAACATTACTTGGTAAGTTTCAATATGTATTTCAAGAATAAGCAAGAGTACTGAAAAAAAAAACAATTGTAAAACAAAAGATTGATTGATAATAGAATTTTGCTTTTACTACAATAGCAAATAATTGATAATTCTCACCTGTGAAGCAAAGGAGTGCAGTTCAAACTCCTCACTAGCAAGTCACTAATCCAGTAAATGCAATGCAAGATACTACAGAGACAAAGAAGAAACTGCTTTTAAAATGGTACTGTATCTCCATACACGTCCAACCAAAGTTATCACCATAATTAACACTGAAAAAGTTAAATCAATGCATAATAAAGTAATAATAACGGACTAATCTAATTATATTAGGGCCAACAACAAATGCCTTTCTATGTTTCTCTCTTTAGTATTTACTTAGTGTTATGTTCTCTATTTATGCGTCTATTTATGTTCTTCTATTTCTAGTTCAATTAAGTACTGCAAAATTGATTAATCGCCTTCAACACAAAATTTTGTCTTTATATAATATATATATATATATATATATATATATATATATAAGGAGGCAATATTGTGGCGCCCGGAAGTATAATTTTCTCTTTTATAGTGATGGTAGATGTCTGGATACGAGGACTTGTGTAGCAGGGAGTAAATGAACAATATAAAGAACAGTATAAAAGGATCCTAGCATCTCACATTACGACTGTTATGAAAGTACTGACGGAAGGACGCATCACTGAAGAACTAAAGCCGACCGCACAGCCACCTCGTCAGTCCAAACATTTACAAGCAAGTGCAAATCTGTGAGAAAACTCAGCTGAACTCTGAAGCCAGGAAATTCCACTGAAATGACAGTGGTTGAATCCAAACCACCAGACATGGACAGAGCTTCTCTACTGAATACGGTAGGCGGACAGTACGTGGAGCCAGTACACTCCATGCATCTGCCAACGGCCTGCCATTTAAGGAGACTAGACATCTTTAAATTACATGCGGCTAATTGGTCATGACTTGTATTCCATTTCTCAATAAAACTATTCTGGTTCTGGTTGAGTAAATGTCTATGATTTACAAAATTAAATTTAAATCAAAATTAAATGTTTAAATGAGGAGTAACTTGAGACCTGAAGAGCAACAAATAAATGAAAAACAATTTAATGTAAAGCAATATTCCGGGTGAAATATAAGTTAAGCACCATCAATTTGCATTTCTGGTATAACGTTGATTTTACCAATATTTTTACCAATTGTTATATATAATACAACACAGCGTCACACAGGCATATCTGGGATTCCTCCCCCCCCTGTAATTCATACAGTAGGCTCACTTATTTACTTTGCAAAATCATAAATTTTACAATCTGTGATGTTTTACTGTAGCAATTTACTGCAGGTTTTCCTTTTCTCTCTAAAAATGAAAAGTATTTTTAAAGTGGGAATAAGACAGATTTTTGGATGTACTTGCATATATAGTGTCCCATCTGTAGCTCCAGTGTTAACAGTAGCCCTGCACGCCTCTGTTAAAACTCATCAGCCATATAAAAGAAAATTCCCATCCTGTATTTCCAATCAGGTTTCCAAACCTCAGCCCCTTTAACTTTTAATGTAAATAAACCTTTGAAATGTAAATGTGATCACTCTCTCAAGGATGTAGAGAAAGAAAAGTGCATAAAAAGACAAATCTGAGCTTCACCTATAAAACACACCACAGGAATAAAACTGCATTCAGAAGTGAAACGTTTGGGGCTTGTTGCAGAGAAAATATCTGATGATCCCCCACAGTGTTCTTGTTCGTCTCAGATCACATTACCCAGCATTCCATAAAAGTTTATGGAATCTTGGCTTTTAGGCATGATGGCCCAATATGTGAGGTCGGTTCTTTTTAAACGGTTAAAGCCACAGTCAAAGGGAAGCTTAAAGTCCTATTTTACTATCCCTGTCAACACAATCATCATCACATTCAATTAACTTTAAGAGCAGACTAAAACCACAGTAATACAAATAGCATGAGCGCTAATGCTTTCAAGATATCTACATGGACATGAAACTAGAATATGACACTCACTGAAGCGTTTGTTTAAATTAACTTTCTGAAGTATTAAATGGCCAATAAAAATAACTTGTCACTGTAGTGATTTACAGCACTACAACAAGAGTACCACACAATCATCAGAGTATCCAGAGACACTGTGAATGGATATGGCAACACTTCAGCATTCAGCACAGTTTATACACTAACAAAAATTTAACACGGCAGCAACAAGGGCTGTGAAGAGCCAGTCGAGCATTAGTCCTGCACTCCATATAAAAATCAAGATAATATCTCATCTTGTTACAGCACAATATATTTGTATCAAATAAACTGTAACTATCACCGATAAGTTTACAAGTCTCCAACACTGCGTTCAAGTCAAAACTTTCAAAGTCTTTTGTCTAAGTCAGCTCAAGTCTTATGCATTTCAAGACCAAAACTAAATGAAGGAAGTCTTGCTCATTTTTCAGAAAAATCAAATATCTTTAGGTACGTTTTCTCTGTGCTGTATATAGGGGCATTTTACAAACTCTCTCATAGGACGATAAATGTCATACATAAAATAGTAGTAAGTAATTTACATTTGTATTTAGCATATATTTTATCCAAAGTGACTTAAATTGCATTCAACACTATACACAAGATATAATTCCCAAGGCATCGAACCCATGACCTTGGCGTTGATACTGCCACAGGTTTGAACATTTTTTCCCCCATTGCGGACATTGTGTTCATTCACTTCACTTACTGCTCGTAAGTCTCTAATTTTGAGTCCAAATGTGGAGTGACTTGACTTGGCTGACTGAAGTCTTTGCTCACACTATGTCTATATGCAGTTAACAAACACATCTTACAAAACTCTTAAAATCCACTCTAAATACTAAATAAGAAGTTATATAAACAAGTATATATTTACTATAAACAAAAAACAGCAAAAAGGAGAATTATTTTTTTTTGGAGAATTTAGATCAACTTCAACCAGACCACATAGAGGCTGAAAAGCAAACCCAATCTATTCACAAATTTGATGACAATAGGAACTTTTTTTTTAATGAGACAGCATTTACAGCCCATGATTTTAATTTAATAACTACACTAACAAAGTCCTTATGAGAAGAACTTTTTCCAGCTCCTGGTAAATGTAGCACCTTTAGCTTTCCATTTATGTCTACTATTTTTATTGCACACAAAGCAAGTAAAATGATCCTCTGCTTGACAGTTACATTGTGAAACTATGAATTGGATTTCACATTAAACTGATCAATTTGTTCAATTTATGGCCAATTTTTTTTATAGTTAAACACAAAATTAACTGTTGCTGCTCCAGCAACACTGTAAAAGTCAATGGTGCAGGAAAAGTTATTTCATTCTTTTCTTTCAATAAAAGTGGCAATTTCCTAAAATGTCTACAGAGAAACGCATGAATCAATCCCCAATCATAAGAGTTAGAGATTTTCTTACAAAAAAAATGTAAATGACTCGGGTTTTCCCTCCAATTTACAGAGGTTTTAAGCAATCAAACATTGTAATTCATCATCATGAACCCTTAATGATGGCTTAATTCTAAAGAAATATGTATTCAAACTGTACCCCTAAGATGGACCAGGACTAGTGGTGAGATATGAATTCAAGTCCTCAACAATGTATTACACAAAAAGAAAAAGAGCTAGAATAGTTTTGGTCACTGGGAAAAAAAGCTCTTGAAAGAGAGAGAAACGTCAATAACCTTAACCATTTCATCATGCATTTAACATCTCACCCGAAACAAAATAGCCAAGGGCAGCAGAAGAAGATTGCAGCAGTTTTTCCATTATGTGCACGTTTCTATTAATTGCATGCTAAATTCAAAACAGCCATGCTTCACCTGGATATCAAAATACGTTAATCATAACAACCTTACCCTTTTTTATTTCGCCAATATCTCTCTCTTTTTAAGAAAATCTTAAGGTCAAAAGAGATAATTTCACAAATGAAAACTGTCATTTGCAACCACTTTACAAACGTGATCATCTTTCATTTTTGGTTGATCCCATCCCTTTTGTATAATTTATTGAAGTCTTAACTCTCACAAACTTTACTTCATAAATTGTCTGTATATGACCAAGAATGAAATCAAGTTTGTGTCTTGTAAGAAATATGTACTCACTGGTTGTGAGTACAACCAAGCCAATCACAAGGCTGAACCTGCATTAACAGGATCGAGTCTCATGTTTATCTATAAATAAGGAAAAGAAAAACATGTTTTGCAAGTAGACGCCAAACCAAAGCAAAGCTCATCTTCAGTATGTGCAACAGTAAAACGATTAACTGAAATCATTTTATTCATTAGCCAAAATAGCTGATCCCAAAATACTATTTTGGGATAGTATTACTATACTTATACTATTATGGTTTAACATTTATGTCGGTTAACAAAAACAAGTTCAGAGATACTTTAATGTTGTTTTCATGCACGGTAGTAAAACTAGTGAACTTACCCGAAGTCGAATCACTGCTGGTCCACTGCTGCAGAAACGACACTAGTGTGGAAGACTCATCCATCCATCCATCCTAGAATGAAGACCAAACCCCCTGAATTTGTTTCATCTCTTCCTCTAAAAAGGGGGCTGAGAATGAAACATAAACGCCTTCTCGTTCTTAAAGCGTGTAAAAGAGTAACTTAATGTATAATAAAACTGACATAGACAGTCAGTCACACATCATTCGAGAGATAACGGCGTTATGGTGTAGGCCTATTATTATACAGACTTCAGCAGGAGACTCATATTTACGCACTTACTTTTAAACAAGAAATTATTTCTTGAAACCCATACTTATCACAGTTTACGTTAGGAATCATTATGAAAACGTCAATGTTTGGTGTAGCAAATGAACGTGTGGAGATATAATTAAAAATAATAAAATCTAGAAACTACCCTGCATGGACGTTTATATAAAATTCAATGATAAAACCCAATCATAATTAACTACATTACACTAAATAATAAAATTTAATATTATACCTGATGTGCAGCGCAGAATACAAACAGTGACATCTGCAGTATAATCGGAGGAACTGGGCATTTAGAATAATCCGCTAAATTTACCAGATTCACATTTTAGAAAAGTTTATTTAATTACATTAAAGTAAATATTTGATATTTAACCAAATAACCCAATCGAGTGACCTCTTGGCAAACAAATACCATGTAAACCAGATTAATAAATGGAGCATAGTGAAAATGTAACGCAAATGGTCCTTGAAAATTTACCAATTTACCCGAGTGCTGTTAAAAAACGTCACATAGAATGTGACCAATAAATGACTCGAATGGTATGTGTTGACCCATCACTCAAGGTAGCATACTAAAATCGAAATATACCGAAGATGAAAACAAATGACATCTTAAACATTTCCTTAAATTCCCACTGTGATTTTGAAGTCCACCAGATTTAAACTTGTCACATTCTAGTACAAAAGTACATATACACAAACAAAATTGCCAGGTTATGGAATGCTGTATGAAAGATGTAAATGTTAAAGTTAATGGGATTCCAAGGGGAAATACAGTTCAGCATCAGGCTGTAAAGCAATACACTTTAGAAGGCATTGAGTGATGTACAGTACTAATCCCCCATATATTAGACATTTCAAAGCAGCACATTGTCTCTTTTTCCTCCTGACACAAACGTATATAGTCACAGACATCTGAGAGGACGAGGTTGTGTGGTGCACTATTCCTTGAATTCCAAGAACTGTTGAAGCCTTTTTCTATGTTCTGATGAAATATTCACAGCACTGTAAACAAAGAAAATAAACAATACGATTGAGCCTAAACATGCACCACTGCATCGTAAAAAAAGGAAGATAAGCTTTTCATTAAATACAGCAGGTTCAAGTCTATCCCGTTTACGCAACTTACTTCAAGTGCTCTCCAAAAGTGGTAGTTATCTTGTAGATGGCCGTCTTTAGAGCAGCCCTCAGTGCAAACCTAAGAGTTCTGTAAGAGGAATCACCCATACTCCAAACTGTCCTTGCAGGTTTGCTGGAAGCATGTGGCAGTTTGAAGTGTCTGTCAACAGCCTACAATTAATAAGTAAGATGAATCAGACTGTCCCCATTTGAATTCATAGGCTCATCACTTTTAACACTTTAATGGCCAAAAATGACTTGTTTTACCTCTAACAAGACTACTAAACAGCTAAGAATACTAGGTAATGTAGTCTGCACCACTCCAAACTGATCCTCGGAGAAAGAGGCTGCCACCAGATGAGAGAGTCCTAACAAATAGCAATAACAAAAGACTAAATAAATCATTCAAACAAAAAAGCATGCAAGATGGCATCTCTTAAAAATGAATCACTACTTTCTGACCTTGGAGAGCCCAGATATGAGCCTGGCTGTCAGCAAACAGAGCTTGGCTAGAGGCTTCTGGAAGCTGTTCAATAGAAGAAACTTTTTAATGTGGAAAAAGCATGATTCAGATACCCATACATCTTGGGTACAAAACATAAAAAAGTAAAATGCTAAAAGGCTTGTGCATTGTAAATGTGAACTTAATTATATCGAGTTTGAAATAAATTTCATACACGATTTGATGCATGCAAGGTGGTATATAAACACACACTTTATAATCGGATTCAAATGATTTGGAAGCCCTTCACCTGACAATATCAGTGAGAGAAACAACATTGGACTAAACCCCAACATACAGACCCAGTTTAACTACAGTCGCTCAAATAATGGTATTATAATGGGTGGGTAAGGGTTAAACTGATTTTGTCTAAGTATAAACTCTAATATGCCATGCTTTTATTTAAAACTGTGTGTAAACTGGGTCACTATGATCTAGTATTACAACTGACCTACAGAACTAGAAGGACAGGGTAGACTAATGGTGTTAGTGTTAATTTAAACATGGGCAGAATCTAGACACATGCATTAATGATTCCTGCATCTAAAAATCTGTTGTGGGGACATGCAGCATGCCGCTGCAGACAGATCCTCCATCCAAGTAACGCATGCTTAACCTTACCTTGTTAAATAAATACACTATCAGCACCCGCTTTGCCAAAAAGCTTTTAACCTGGGCAGAACAATTGAGAGTATGACAGGAACATGAGTTAACAGGTGTCTCTAGGCCATGTCACGGTATCACACTGTAACGTGAACTGGCTTCTTTTTTTCCAGCAACCGAACTGGACACTCAAAAGCTTGTCAGTTCAGTTCCTATGGATACACACACTTGGAAACCAAGAAAACCCTATGAAATAAAGGCTTCATTTACAGGTCAGTTGGAATTAGATGAAGATTCTACCTGTTCTCTCCTGTTTTGCATCCACTGGGTCAGGAAGCTGGGTTTCTGATTGGCTGCAGGAGGACTAGGAACGGTGGCTGGGGAGGCCAGAGGACTGCCATTGGTTTGTGAATCTAAAATGAAAAAGAAATATGCTAGAATATATCACAGTATGATAGAGAATTATTGTCCACAAGTGTGTAAATTTGTTTTGGTTTTCTCAAAACATCCACAAAACCACATGAACTCCAATAACATGACATTTAAAAATACACTATACAATACTTTTTAAATCTTTATAATAAAATCCTATTAATTTATTTTTTCATTTTGTCAAATAATGAATAAGATAAATACATCACGGATACCATTTTTTAAAACTTAAGTAAAAAAAAACATTACTCACATAATTTATAAATTGATTTAAAATGTTAATATGTAATTATAATTCAATATGAATTCTTTTTTTACTTTATTTTAATTATCTATTTAACAATGAAAATAATATAAATAATAATTATTTTCATTGTTAAATAATAGCTAATTAACAAATAAAGGTATAGGTACAGTCTATAATGATTTTATTTAAAAAAAATATTTATAATTAACATTATTATATTGTAAGAGTTGTTCATACATACATATCTTCCCAAGGTTACATATTGCTTGAATAATTTGATAATTTATTGAGATAGTTTTAGTTAATCTGCCTCACCTGTGGAGGCACTCCAAAGTTTGGGGCCCCTCCTCATGACGTGGGGGCTTTGTACAGTACCAAAAAAGGGAGACTGGGGTTCCTGTTGCCCAACCAGGCGTCGGATAGCAGGAGAAGAGAAAGGGCTGTCCATGTCTGGGGTGAAAGGAGCCGTCAGAGCGCTGTGAGCAACCCCCATCGATGACTTGAATACTGAACCAGGGGTCCTTAGTGGGACACCGTGTCGAGGAGTATCAGCAATGTCTTCTGTTCCTGACATCACTACAGATGAAAGGAAAATAAAATCGCCCTCACTGGAGCAGTTTGATTCCTCTAACATGTCACCAAGGGCAGTGCTGGACTTACTGGTCAATTTTGACCCTGTTGGATCACATCCAAGCGGCCTTACCTGAGCTGCTTGAAGAGGCTGATCTGGTGTCACTGCTGGCAGATTGAGATTTGACTCGGCCATTAGAGGCAACCGCATCCTGATGAGCCACCAGTCTTTGTGTCAGCTCACTCAGCAAAGACAGACATTCCTTACTGATGGCGTTCCAGTTGTGAGGGTGACCACCTTCATGTACAGGTTACATTAGTTTACCAGTGATGAAAAGGAGTAAGTTCAGAGCTCTTTCAAAAGTTTTTAATTTGTACCTGGCTGACTCAGACTGAAGACTTCCAGTCTACGTGAGAGAGAATGTTGCGATAACAAAGCCAGGTCTTGCAGAGCCAAAAACTGTGAAACAGACAGTTATTCAGTTAAGGATCTATAAAATTTGCAATCATCAATAATGACATTCCAGATTCATTTTGACCATGACAAAACAACAAAATAGCAAAATTAGATAGCAATTATATGATTATTTAACCAAGGTTTAACTAACAAAAAGAAATATTCAACATGTAATTATAGTTTGTAAAAAAAAAATTTACATTAACTATAAAAATTCCGAAAACATAATTTGTTTATTTCCACTGACCCTGGAAACTGAGTTTTCCTGAAAACGAAGAAAAACAAACAAATAACCAAAACAACAACAAAAAAAAACGGACCTTCATGACTGAAGTGCTCTTCTCAGCCAGAACTTTGGGCAGACACTGCTCTGCATCCTCAGTAAAAGTGGACTGCACTGGAAAACTGTAGGCCTGAAGATGCACAACAAGCCATAAAAATCATTTTCAAAACAGGTACTAGTGTAATGACATTTGCTTTGATATATCCAAGAACCATATCTCTGTACCTCTATGGCATAAATCCTGAAGAGAAGCACAGTGAGGTACCAGGTTAAGTACAGGAAAGTGCCACTGATGGCCAGGTGGTAGAGGAGGGAGAAGTCTAGAAGTCCAGTCAATGTATCTAGTGGTTGGAAAGAACTAAAGTAGAAAAAGGGAGATAAGGATTCATGAATATAGAGTGATTTTACGAACATTAAATATTCCAGTTTTGGTAGACTGTGGTTCCAAATCTGACCTGTCTAACTGTAGATTAAGTGTGCTGGCAATCCAGGTCTTGGGGACATAACCTAAAGAAGTTAAAACAACATTTTAAAGAATCTGACAGGAAAATAGATTAATTTTAGATTATGCATCTCTGATCATCAATGTAACTTACCAAAAAAGAAATAGAGAGCAGCAAAATTCCTGGCTGAATATAAGGATTGAATAACACTGCACTTCACCACAGTTGGTAGACAGCTCTTGAACCGTGGATATTTGTATTGCTTCATCACCAATGTGGGAGAGACAAAAGAGTTTTGCATTGATAACTTATTATTGAAACAAGCATTAATGATTCAGCTAATCTTTATTTAATCCTTCTAAAGACTTTTGCAAATATCAAATCTTTAATGAATACAAGACAATAGTAACAGTGGTGGACTGATATACATCCAAGTCCGGTATATTGGCTAATATTTGGTATTTTTTTTAAATAACCAGCATTGGCGGATACATTTTTCTGTTTGGCTGAAAGGAGTCAAAAACAGGACTTTTATTTTGACTTTTATTATTTTGTGTTGTGAACCTAGTGCCCTTCTCACAGACAGAACTGTCAAACAACAACTGTAAATTAAGATTCATTAAACTGTCACTCATTCATTAAATTGTCTCGGAGGCAAATTATTTATTTTGTTCACTTACAATAGCAAAACTGCATTTACATAATGTATACAAATATTTGAACGTCAAATAAATAATTGTATTACAGAATCTCAAGTTAAACAAAATGTTTTTGTAAAAATGTATTTCTAAATATTTGACTAAATAACTCAATCTCAATTTAACGGCAGCAATTATTATGCAAGTGTTCATTACAATCTTTAAATAAAATAGTCTGATATGTCATATTGGCCATCCCACTCTCTAAGATAAACTATATCAGTCGACCACTATGCATGACATTTAGCAACTGATCTGAATAGAAAAATACTTACTTGTATGGGTTGAAAAGACACATAGTATATATTTTGAACCACTCCCAAAAAACTATGACTGTATCCCATGAAGGCCCCAGCCAGGAGAAGAAAGAGATGATACTCATTCAGACAGGTCACAAATTCACCACTAGAAAAGCCCACAATAAAATAAAGGTCATTCCAGTTATTGGTAATTGCAGAGAAATTGAAAGAGAGTAACAAAAACACTTGGCATTAAAAACCAAGTGCAGACAGAGAATGCATTTCATTTGCAATGTAGAGGTGTGCTTGGCCTATATTAGGGTAAGATTGACCTCCAGTAATTTTGAGATAAGATTACACAGTGTTAATTAAAACAACTTAAGATATCTGTTTGTGTGTCAATTGCTTCGTCTGGGGAAAAGAAAGAGCCGCAGCGCCTAGAACACAATTATTGAAACATGATCCTCAGAGCATGTCGAAAGATCAGTGAATGTGGGACAAACAGAATCCGGTCATAACCCACCTCTCACTTTGCTTGCAGGGAGTTCCTAGAGTGCTGTAGCGTCCACCGATGGTAACAGAAGCACACCACATTACCAGCATGCCCATGGTGCAATAGACCAAAGAATGGACACACTGTCGCGGGTGGAGCACTGCCCCCAGAAGAGCCATACGTGAACACCGAATGGAAGGAACCACTTAGAGAAACAAATAATCAGCTTAAAATGTAATTCAATACAAAAATTACAAATCATTTTGCACATTATTAATGACAGACAAATTTATCAATTTACTCACAAGTGTAGAACTCCAGGTTGAAAAAGCCAATCATCAGAACCACTCCACACAGTACGACAAGGGAAAAGATGGTGGTTGAGGCAGTAAGAAGACTTATGCATTCTGAAAGCAATGTTTGAGATGGTGACTAAAGGTAATTTAGGTATTAACCGTATAAAGCCGCCCTGCAGATTACTGACATGATCAAAACATTGCTGAAAAACCTGTTGCACAAAATCTACTCCATGCCATCTGTCATCTGAAAGAAAATTCATACTTTTTTGGCAAATAAAAGGGATTTTAGAATGTGTATTGTAAAAAACGCAATGCAAATAAATGTGAATTTGCATTTTTATTTCCTCCTAGTGTGCACTCCATTTCCTTACTAAATCATACAATATGGGACATAAATGCCTGCTGAATCAAATATGATACAAAATAAAATGCATTTAACTTAAAATAAAAAATATATAAATGTATGCCAGGCTTTACGAGGTTTAGCACATTGAGTATGATGTTCCTTGAGGTAAGAACTACAGCTTATATAAATAATGAATTCACACACAAACACTTCTCGTTATTCGTAACTTCTTGTAATTATGCAGTCTGTAAAATGACCTTTTCTTGCTCTTTTCCTCACCTGAAATCCATTGGATGGGATGAAACAGGCTGAATCTACTCAAGAGCACAAACACTGCAGTTGTCACTGGCAAGAGAAGCACTGACCATGCAATACTCGCCATCGCCCTCCATATTACAACCTGAAAATAAAGATGAGAATTTGGTTTTGTTGAGGCGCATTTCATACACCTTCACAAACACAATCTTTTTACGATTATAATTTTAAAAGTTAACCTAACTCTAATTCGTTGCAAATAACCAATAAAATTTAATACTCTATCAATGGATCAGTAACAGACACGAGAACACACAAAACTACAAACCAAAGTTGGTTAAGTTACCGTAGAGTTCTTTAAATACGCCAGTCCTTACCTTTTTTATAAACCAACAGTTCTGTTTGAGCGAAAACATTTTGTCATGCTTATTTCAGTTCTGCATCATTTGAGTAAAATCCATATCAACATGGCAAAAGTGAAGCTACTAGTACCCGCGCCACACATTCGAAGGACCTCATAAGGACCGCGAGTGCGTCCGACTTACTGCCTGAGTACAATCACACTTAAAGGGATAGTTCACCCCAACATTTAAATTGTGTCATTATTTACTCACATCTCATGTAGTTCCAGACCTGTATGACTTAAGTTCTTCTGTGGAACATAAAAAAAGAAATTCTGATAAATATCTGAGAATTGAGTTCATATTCAATTAATGGAAGTCAATGGTAACAATTATTTTGGTTATCAACGTTCTTCAAAATATCTCATTTTGTATTCCGCAGAGAAATAAATAAATCATACAGGTAATTGGAACAACATGAGGGTGAGAAAATAATGACATTTTGGGTAGATTTTCCCTTTAAATTTTAAGATATAGAGGAGCATATTTTTTATCATTATAAATTAAATACATATAGATGACTTGCCCTATCAATTAGCCTAGATTATCCTAATTAAATAGAGGAAAGCTGAATAAAAATGAATACATTTTATATTTAATGTTAAACAGTAATTCATTATACACAAAGATGTGAGCTTTACATCAAACAGCAATCTAAAAAAATGTAATAATGAACCAAGTCCAACACATAAGAATTAACTGAAAATTGTCTTCAAATAATGTATGATTTTTCTTAATTATTTTTTAAAAACATATATGTTTTATAGTATTATTTACAGCAGCCTAATGCGTAGACAGACAAAACAAAATGTTTCATGGAACAATGTCAGTTGTGTATTCCTTTCGCTTCATTCTGAATTAACGCGTTTTTCTCTCGATGAGTGCCGTTTGCTAACGTGATGCTGCGTCTCTCCAGATTAGTTCTGCTTTTGTCGATCTCTCGGCGGGTCTTGGTCTCAAACGCATTAGTGGGTAATATCTGGGTTGAACTAATGGACATCTCCGTCTGGATGCCTTTATGCACCACCGGCTTTTGTCCGGGTCTCTGCGGTATTGCGGGCAGGGACAACTGTTCCCGCTGAGCCTTCTTGTCCTCCCAGAGCTTCAGAAGACGACGCTGGTTGTTTGTCATGTCCTTCAGGTTCTGTTGCAGGGAATGGACCTGGTCCTCCAGAAGAGTCTTTGAGGTGACAGTGTTGGCCAGTTCAGATGTTAGTTCATCAATGGTAAAACTTAGCTTTCCCGCCTTTTCAACAAGTGAACTGCACTCGCGCTCCTTCTCATGGAGGTCGTTGATTATATCCTTGGTGGTTTTACCATGAAATTTGGGACTGGACTCTAAACCAATTTCAGCCCTCAGAATCTTCACTTGTTTCCGCAGCTCCTTGTTGTCCATTGCCAATTGCTTGAGTTTCTGTTTGAGAGCTTCGGTTGATCTCATTCGAGACTCATGTTGTCTCATTTTCTCCCTCATCACATTCTCGCGGTGCAAAGCATCGTCTCTTTCCTTACGGCACTTTTCCAGAAGCTTTGAAGTTTCGTATTTGGACACCTTTTCTGCTTTCCCAGCCATCATTCATTTGCAGTCTTAAATGCAATATTGAATGTTCCTTGACACAGGTCGTCAGGTCAAAGTCTCTTTAAATAGGGTTTCCATTTGCAAGTCATTAAAATAACAATGTCAGCAGATATCTGTGAATTGAGAAATAAAGCCTCCTTATTTTTAATCCACAGTGTAAAGGGAAACAGTGACTTGTGAAGCTGACATTCTTCCACAAAGGTTATAGGTTTGGGAGGCAGCTTCGGTGTAACTCTAAGCTAAGGCTAGAATGACCATTAATTAGGACACACACACCACACATTGGCACCGTTTCAAGTGACACAAAATTTCTATTTTGTTAATTTGGAAAATGTAGCTCAGCCATTTCATAATGCTAGTGCCAACTTAAAAAAAAATGTTTTATATCTAATTAATCTATTGACAGTGATGAATGAAGGTTAAAAGTGCACTGCTGATGGTACTCGGAGATATATGAAACTTTGCGCTGTATCAAATCCTGACATCAAAGACAAGATAGATCTTATCTTTGACAATAAACCTTTGTTTGTGAATCTTGATGATGCTCAGAATGAAATTCTACGATCAGCAATTCTGCACCAAAACCAATTGGCTCTCAACATCACAATCAATCATTAAGACTTTACAAAATGGAAAAACAAAACTTTATACAGTTAGCATATGCTCGCCACTTTGTTCTGTATTTATATACATTTAATTTTAAATGGGGAAAAACTACTAAATATGTATTACAACATGACATCTTGGAATCCATTTAATTGTTCTAGGCATTTTGTCTACAAGTATCTTGTTCAAACAAAAGAGATTTGTTACAAGTATATAATACAAAAAAAAACCCTAAAGAAAACAATGGCCATCGTAGAGACCTTAAAGTTTGTAAAATATTTAAATAAACACCAGCTTTGACTTCCAACCTCATTATAATTTAAATATGTAATCAGTTTATGTAAGTATTGTGTTAAGTACATTTATAGATTATTTTATTTTTCCATGCCTTTTGTCTGACACTGTAGTGTTTGTAAGTGTTAAAACATTTTAAGTGCATGTACGTGTCTCAAAGTGATAGAAACAGGAGAGTGACCCTTTTGAAAACCATCTCAATCTCATCACATCAATATTTAAACAACAGCTACAGTATATACAAATCCTCTGCTTTGTAACAGTAACGTGTCTGAACCTCAAATCAGAAATCTTCAGACATGTTGTAGATGATTATCTCAAGGTTTGGCTGCTGACCTACTAACCTAAACCCGTCAAAATTAAAACTTCACCTTCACAGAATATAAAATGAAGAAATCCAGACAGCCCACAATCTAATTATCAAGATACCTGATTCTCTCTAATAAGGCAAGAGGAGAAGCTGCAATTACAGAAGAATAACAGTCTCTCAAGGAGCACATATGCACAGGAAGTCCTGTCTAATGTTAACATCTTACCAAATCCAATGTCCTGTTTTCCCATTAGCAACTACAATCAAATGACTTGGCTCATTTAAAAGCACTGGCATTTCTATACCATTTCATCATTATTAAAACAGTTCAGCAGTCAGAGCACATGAGAGTACCACATCATCACTGAAGTCAGGGCTGTTGTTCAGTTTGCCTATGTGGATGATAAAGCGCTGGTTGTTCTCAATGGCTCATTGTGATCCTCTGATGGATCCATCTCGTATGTACTGAAGAAACATGCCTGAAAAAAAGAGAGAGGACACAAATCTTTCAGACTTTGACAGCACTTTTGTTCCTTAAACTCCGCTAACATGGCATTCCCTAATTAAATGAATGTAATTGAAGGCACATGATAGCAAGGATATGGTTCTGCTCACAAACTGGCACGTTTCCAAGCCAGTCAAAGACTATTGCCAGTGTTTCCAAGAACACACCCCTCCACTGGGAAAACACATTTGACACCAACCCTGTTTGATCCTTTAACGCTACAAAAAGCAGAGCCGGAGTTCTGATGCTGAGCTGCTACAGCAACAAACTTTACTGTTCTGAAATAACCGAATTTTTGCAACGCTCAAAACATACAATTTTAATCAAGTTAAGTTTAATCCAGAGTACATAATCATATGCATTCATATTATGGATGCAGTCATATATTAAAACACATATAAGCCAGCCCAGTCCTTATGTTACAGCCAATTTTACAATTCTATAATATATTGTCTAGATAAATTAAACATTTTTTTAAAATGCTACCATTAAGACACTACAACATTATTATTTATAGTATGAAGGATGAGATTATTTTGAGATTTGCAAAAGATATGTTAAAGATTAAAGATTTAACATTATTAATAAATTATTAGGGTCTTAAAATAGAACTCATATGACAGCGAAGGTAATCTAAAATGTTAAAATAGGGAAAACGAGTATGCAAAACTAAATACCTGATATGGACTGACACTCCTTAATTAAAAAAAAGAATATATAAGAAAAAAGAATATTATATATATATATATATATATATATATATATATATATATATATATATATATATATATATATATATTCTTTTTTTTTAAGACTCACATTTGTAATGTATAAGAATTCTTGAAAAAAGGTACCTTGCAACCAACCGCAAGTAATACGTGAAGAATCACGATGGTGGTTATAATGGCTATGGTAATCCTTGGTTTATCATCCCTGATGGCTGGCCAGAAAGTCATTACCAGCACAGATCCTGAGAGACACAAAGCTACCACGATGGAGAACCACCTCAGCCCTTCACTTGGTATTATCCACAGTATCTGTTATTCACAAAGGCACACAAACAAGTAAATAAACTGTTACACTGTATCTGTAAAATAATAACAGAAAATCCTTGAAAACAAACTATCAGATGTGTTAATTATGCACAGGTGAATGCATATCATATTAATGCATCTTTTATGATTGCACTACTCACCACAGCGGGAATGTAGATGGAGAGCGAGTGACCATAGACACAAACTATTTGCATGAAGGAGTAGGACACCAGGCTTGTGATCTTCCTATTTCGCCAGGTGAGAAAACCCCATAAAGCTGAAGGGACTAACCATGCATAGCTGTAGATTGCTGTGGCTGCCATGGTTACTGGAAAACAATAACCAAAACGGGGTCATTTTTTTTAGGGTGAGTACAAAGGGTCTATTTTGTTTGGGTCAGTTTGGTAACATTCTTTCTTTATTCTTTTTTATTTTTCTTTCGAGCTATTCACAGCACACTACACTACTGTTCATATGTTTGGTGTCATTTAGAGAGAAATTTCAGAAAGAAATTAATACTTTTATCCCACAAGGATGCAAGAAATTGATCAGAAGAAGACACTTTTAATACTAAGATTTCTATTTTAAATAAATGCTGATTATTTTTCTTTCTATTCATCAAGAAAACCTGTAAAAATATTAAGCAGCAAATATCTTCATTTTCCTGGTCATAACACAATATTATTTCAAACAATATATCTCTAACCTTTACTGAAGTCTGGCACATATTTGAACTTTGGCTGACCGTGGTGCACCAGAAAACTGGAGATGTTTCCACTAATAGCGATGGCGAAAACAAGAGTTGCACAGATCCAGAAAGGTCCTAGAATTAGAACATATTCAAGTTTTAATCAACTTCTTTCTTTTTGTTCTAATGATAATCAATACATTTTAGTTTAATTTAGCTTACCATACAGGTCCGGGTTACTTCTTAAATAGACCTCGACAAAGTTTTTCCCAGGCCAAGGCAGAATTGAACCAACTATTCTGTTCTTTACCTATGATTAAACAAACAGTTAATAGATTTATTATACCTATAAATATTCCTGTCTTGTCTTGACAGCACATTATAGCATATACATAATCATTCCATGTGCATGAGTACTGCTTGGATTTAAATGACTAAAATGGGGAAACAAATGCATCCTTTATATTTAAAGGGGATTAGAAAGACTTGTAAAAATTATTCTGAAAAACACAATGAATGCTTTATAAATGTTTGATGAAGTGTGAGCGATGAATCCTACAGTAAAGATTCAACTGGCTGACCTGATGGCTGTCCACATCGAATAATGTTTGGTAGAACTCAAAGGTCCAGAAAGGTGCACTCTTTTTTTCACCAGACAGAAGCTGTGCAACAAAGCAACATATATTTTGAGTCAATACCTCATTTGGGGAAATGAAGATGTCAGATTTTCGTGATTGAGTTCCACTTACCTCAGTTCGGTCATTGCCATCCAGTGGATCAATCTCTTCTTCTTCAGGGGCAGCTCCAGTAGCTTTACGTTGTTTTCGTGATTTGATGGGGTCATCGATGGTCACTGTTGTGGAACCTTGGTTACTTTCAATGAATCCTTGATCATCTTCAAATTCTAGTAAAATATTGAAAATTGTTTTTCCAAGAACAATAGGCACAATAAGATTCCACAATATCCTATTTATTATGACGCTAAATGAACAGTTTTCATTCATAAAAACATTTATAAATAGAGTCATTATTTATTTAGGATGATAAATATTATTTTTTCAAATATGTTGTTAAATGACTGTGGACTCACCTTGAAATTGCAGATGAAAATCAGTATTTGCCATCACAGGTCTATTGTGCTCTGTGAAAAAAGGCAATCAATAGAAGCTGATAAGTAGCCAAGCTTTAGTTTATGTTGTTGATACTGTAGGCTGTTAAAGGGATAGTTAACCCAAAATGACAACCATTTACTCATTCTGTTTTAAATCAGACTATCTATTCCGTGGAACACAAAGGCATATAATTGGCAATGGTCATAATGTGAGGGACTGACGGCCTCAGACACCGTTTACTTTCACTGCATCTTCTTCTCATACAACACATGTAAATAATGACTGAGGCTCTCAATATTCCTAACATTTTTCAATTTTACAACTTTTGTGTTCCTAGGAAGAAAGTAGCTGAGTACGTGATAGCAGAACTATCTATAAGTATTAAGATTTACGTACCACATGAACCATAGACGACTTACTGCTGTAACTAAAGTGTCCTGATCACGTATAGCAAGAGAGACGCTGCACACTGCACCTGTTGACAATCAGACGTATGCGGATATTATACACCAGCAACACAAAACTGCAGTTAGAACGTAACAAATTGTGTTAATAAGTTAGTCTCTCAGATACCTTTACATACATGCAACTATAAAAAAAAACAAGTCTGCTAATGTTGTCGTCGTGTTAAATAAACTTCTTGAAAGTTTCAGGAGCATAAACTTTGCTTTGAAGTTGTGCTAATAGAAACGCGGAAATAAATAATCACAGTGTGATGCGCAGCAAAATAAAAGTTGTCCTTAATGAATGACGCCTTTCAATTTATTTCTAAACCTGGTGTTCTTCAACTTGTGGTTCAGTGAAAACATCATGTTGGAGTTATAAGGCACAGCAGGAAAATAGTGAAGTTAACTAACTACTGCAGTTATCTCCGAAGTACAATACGAGTTTAAATACTTCAGTAAAGACTTTTATTTTGGAATGCTCGTGAAACTCGACACACAGAGGAGGGATGTTTCTTCAACAGCCCGTCGCTTTTAAATCTCTTTACGATTTCCAAACTTCTCGATATTTCCGGCAATATACTATTGAATTTAAGAAGGCACTCGAATATTTTGGACATTAAACTCTCTGTTTGTGTCGAAACGGTGAAAGGAGGATGTATTTAAGCGAGGACTGCGGCGCTGTGTATGTCAGGGAGAAAGGAGAACTGCGATATGTCAGTGCAGACAAGAATGATGCTCCGCAGCACAGACTCTTCAACAGAGACTTCTCTTTTCAACTCTGCATCGACACTTTACCCTCCGCCAGCCACACAAAGAGAAGAGACCACTTCATATTTACCTACAACAAGGAGGGGAGTCTGCGGTACTCGGTGAAGTCTTTATTTGACATATCATTACAGTTCATCGCTGATCACATTGAACATGTGGAATCGCTAGTCGGCTTTCCCGAGCAAATGGCTGATAAGTTGTTCTCGGCCGCCGAAGAGAGACACAAATTCACTGAGCCACAAACTGCACCCAGGGCACTCCAGGTCTTCTGTGAGGCCTACGGAGAACTAGTGCTGAAATCCCTGTGTTTGAGAAACAGGTGAGAATTATGTGCAAAAAAGACAAGAAATCAAATTTTAAATGCCACGGACCCCAAAAATCCCCCATCCTCAAATTCAAAGCCACCTATTTAGTTATTTTCTTGTATAAAGGCCCAATTTAAATTATGAAAAATTATAAATATGTCTAAATATTATTTGGAACATATTTCGTTACTATTAATAGAAATAAACTTGTTTTACTCATTACAGTACTGTACTGTTAGATGCATTATTTATTTGCTAACTTATTTACCTATTTTCTGATTTTAATGTAATTATATATATATATATATATATATATATATATATATATATATATATATATATATATATATATATATAACAACATTATGACGGTCTCAAAACCTAATGAAAGGTTTAGAGACATCCAAAATACTGCCTAGGTAATCCTATATACCCATTATAATCAGAAATGGCATTTACAGCAGTGTTATTGTCTTTTCAGGTCCCTTTTGATACCTGAAAGGTTGGAGGAGATCAGACAGTTTCAGAGTCTGGAGTGCCTGGACCTCTATGGATGTAGATTGGGTGACAACCATGAGGTTTTTAAATACATAACATCTGAAGCTCTGGCTAGGTATGGATAACACATAATTATGTACATTGCATAATTAAAACAAACATTTTAAATGATCGCTGGGGTGTTCTAGTTTGTCATGAATAGTAAAATCACTTTCTTTTCCCCCTTACATTTCCTTTTTTTCTGTAGTCTTGTGAAACTTTTCATAGGTGCAAACTGCCTTTCTGATGCAGGCCTTCAGAGGCTGACTGCACCGGTGAGGGTTATGAAGAAAGGCCTAGAAAACCTGCAGCTTTTGGACCTATCTGGTAAGTTAATGTATTTGTATAGTCAGACACAAAAGTTTAGAGTCAGTAAGATTTTTTGAAAGAAATACTTTTTTTTTCTTTCACCAAGGATGCACTGTGTAATTTTAGCGGCATCTTGTGGTGAGGTTGCGAATTGCAACCAACAGAAGTTATGGTGGCCAACATGAAAAGATGGCGTTAAAAGTGAAAGTAAAGACATTTATAAGGCTACAAAAGATTTCTGTTCCAAATAAATGCTATTCTTTTAATAAAAAGTATCATGGTTTCCTCAAAAATATGAAGCAGAAAGAAATGTCCCTTTTGAAAAGTAGTGTTACATAAATATTTTCAGGTGTTTATGCACAATAAAACATAATTTCATGCTAATTAACATTCTTGTACTTCGGTTTATTTCTTAACAGAGAATCACATCACAGAGAAAGGTCTGGGATATCTAACATGCTTTAAAGCACTACAGAAACTAGACATATCTAGGACGAATGTGACGGTAACACAATTAAAAATAGAACATCTATGAGTTTCATTAAATTAGTATGAACTGCTGAAGTTTTAAATGGGGTCTTTTTTAGGTGAATGCGTCTTTGAAAGGATTCTTCAAAATGAAGATGAGAATGGTCCTCTCAGAGACCCCTTTGAAGGAGTTTGGACACTCGGATTGCAGCACAGAAGGCTGGGCTGAACAGGTAACATAGATCAGGTTAAATAGCATCTATGATGGATAGGTAATGTTGAATGTAAAGTTGTGGTGGTAGAGTGTGGCCTCTTTGTATAAAATTAAATTTTTTTTTAATCAGGTAATAAACCAATGGGAAATTACAGCTTCAGAAGTACCAAAGAAAGACCCCAAACCAAGAACAAATGCTCTCCGTTTCTGTGAGTTTATTCCTTTTAGCTACATGTTCATTTTACCACACATTATTATATAATATTAATAAATAATTATATTATTAAAAATAATAATAATTTGTATATTGTGATGATTTTCATTTTGTTCTGTAGATGGAAGAGAAAAGTTTGTTCGAGAAACATTGAACTCCTGGTCTGGGACAAGTGCCACCACAAACAAAGACAACGTTGTGCCAGTTCACTTTTATACGGTTGATCTCTGTGGCCCGAGCTCAACAGCAGAACACAACACGCATGCATCAGCAGTGGCAGAAGCACACAAGGGAAAGAAGAGGAGACTATCAGAGGAAGAGCAAAGTTCAACTCCTGTCGCAAAGCGCCAATCCTTCTCTGCCCTGTCTGCGGAGGACTTAGATCTGTTAAACAGCTATTGAGTGGACACACACACGTATGCAGTGCCTTCCTCTGTGAGGAACGTGACGCTGAAATGCTTTTAGTTTGGATTATTTACAATTAAAAACAGCTTGCTATTTATTTTTGTACTGTAATCTTTGATTTTCTCTGACAAATTGACTGGCTGCCAATCATGGGTATATTTATACAAAATCATTGAGTAAATAACTTGATTTTTTCCATGGGGAATAGAGTGGTTCAGGGATGACATATTTATGTAGGCCAACCCAGAAAGTAGCATCAACCTGGTTCCCTCGACAAATTTATCAATTGGCTATTGGATTATTATATAGAAAAATTTCTGTGCATTCATTTTAAAACAAGATGTGCATGGATAGATCATGTATAATAAATAGTGCAATATTCCAGAAAAAATAAGTATTGTCAATTTTGATTTCATGGTGACTATAAAGGGATAGTTGAGCCAAAAATGTAAATCTTGACGTCATTTACTCACCCTCAAGTTGTTCTAAACCTGTATGAGTTTGTTCTGTTGAACACAAAAGAAGATATTTTAAAGAACGTTGGTATCCAAACAGTTGATGATAGCCATCGACCCTGGAAGAATGAAGAAACAAATTCATACAGGTTTGGAAAAACTTTAGGGTGAGTAAATGATGACAGAATTTTCTAAAAAACACTACCAGACTTTCAAGATGTTCTGAACACAACAAATTCCCATAGAAACACATGTCAGAGATTGATGTCGCAATTTTCTGAGAAATCAGTCAACTCAAAACTGAACACTGGCTCTGAGTTTTGGGAACTGTAAATAAGGGCAAACATTTGGACCAAAGTTGTGTAGTGTATTCCAGCCTTAAAATAACAAATTTCAAAAGAGGATAAACGGTAGTATAACACATGCCCAGAGTTAATGCTATCAGACAGTCCATCTGACCTCAAAAACAAAACAAAATGTCCAATAATCTATTTTAGTACACTGCTGTATTTTCAGAAATCTTGGCATTTTTAGCCTCTAATACAGATGTATTCATTAGACCAGTCAAAACAGTGCAGATTAAATTTTTTTTAAGTCTCAAATGCCCACCAAGATACATTTATTTGATCAATTATATTATGAAATCACAATTTGCAGTGTTTTCTATATTCCTTATTATTAATGTTGAAAACAGCTGTGCTGATGGTTTCCACTATATATATATATATATATATATATATATATATATATATTGTGGAAACCATTTTTTAGGAGTCTTTGATGAATAGAAAGTTCAAAACAGCAGCATTTATTTGAAAAGGGTAGTTTGAAAAGGGTAGCTTCTCTCTGAAGTTGGGTTATCAGATCTCAATATGAAAAGTAACACTAATTATCAAATAAATTCTATTGTTTGAAAATAGAATGTAAAATATTTCCAAGAATAGATAACATTCCTTATCCAATTAGCTGTGAGTAAAGCGTTATGTAGCCTAATTTCATCACCTAAGGTTGTGCCCGGTTAGGTTTCATACTTGAAGCATTTATAAAAATGAAAATAAAACAATATACTATTCTTGCATCTGATATTAAAAATATGCTCCTCAGAAGGCTAGAGGGAAATTCTGGAATCCCTTGTCTCTGCGGTATATCCTTTTGAGTTATTTGATGAGTGATTTACATATACAGTATGGTGTACAGTCAAGTTATTAATTAATGATCAATATTTTTCCTCAATACATTATTTGAGTGTGATTACCAAAAATGTTCTTTTCATGTATTCTTGACTAAGGGTCTGGCCCATGCCAGGAATACAATGCTTGGTCATTTAGCCTGCCTTCCAGAGAAGAAACATGGACTTGTTTTGTTTGAAAAAGGTCAACAACATGTGTTAAAATATATCAGTTCTTCTAGCTTATTGTGCCAACTAGGTCACAAGGATCATTGGAACCAATAGTTTAAGAGACCATTTCTTAGTATTTACTTTACAGTTCTATATTAAAGTGTCCTCTCATTGAGACAAAGAACATCTTGATGTTTTGGGAAGAGTCTCCTGTTTATAGTTAGAGTTAGTTAGTATTATTGGTTACAGGTTAAGGAACAGGTTAACAAGTGGCATTATTGGGAATTGACTGACTTGTTTTCCTCAACATGTTGGTGCCTAGACACACAGTCTTGTGACCTCGGAGGGACACTTGTACATAACTCAGGGTCCTGTTGGAAGCCATGTGCTACTGCCTATCAGTCCATGTGTGGAAATTGACTGTTTATCTATTTCTTAGCCAATCAGAATTATTCAACCCTAAGCAATGACATAGCTTCGATCTTGGTGTAGGGCGTCATTGCTGTGATCTTTGTAACTGTAAGGAATGGCCTACGAACTCCTTGCGAGTCTTAATACTGACTTCAGCTGATGAAGCTACAAACTATCTTGAGTGAAACCTTTCTTCAATTAACTGCACTCCTGACTTGACTGTCTTCATTCATCTTATCTTGTTCTGGGTCTTTAAATGTATTATCCCCTTACAATAGTAACATCATCAGCACTTGTGCATAATCTTTGTTTCCGAAGCTAAAAAGCCCACACAAACAAAAATCCTACCAATTTTGACTAACCTAAACAAATGACAGAATCCACACCAAAAACTATGCTACTGCAATTCCAAAGGATACGTACACTAGATTTTGATCAGTGTCTATTACAACAGTAAAATATACAAAATAGGAACCAAACACTTTTTATAGGTCTGTTTATTAATATCAAGATGGCAAATCTGAGGTTGTAAAATATTTTCATTTAGGCTTTCATGACCCTTTGAGGGTTCAAGAAATGTTCACCCACTGCTACTGAAGCATAAATCAAAATTGTGATGAAATAAAAATTTCATTGTTAAACACACATACCTCAAATTTTTTCATAATCAAGTTATTGATCACACCGAGAACACTCAAAAAAAAGGAAAACCTTCATTTCTACAAATGGGTAGTACCCTGGAAAACTGAGATCCTACAGAGCTTTCATTCTGATAGGTAATGCCTTTAAAGTGCCAAAACATCAACACAATATTTTCCCCATAGTCCACGCTTATCAAATTTGAAAAAAGAGAAACCCATAGTAAACGAGTTAGAGCAATAACCACAACTTTAAAAGAGAAAACCAAATCTATGAGACCCCAATTCCTTTGGATGTTAGACTGACTAAATGTTAGACTGATCCAGATTGACCTTTGATGGAAGGGGTCCTGCTTCCTCCTGCTCCACCCCAGGAGATCTGATGATCACTAGAGAAGACTGCAGATAAGGGGTCAGTTTCGTGTCCTTCATGTACTCCATATCCCCGTTTATGCTTAGCTTCTGTTGAAAGGAGGAGAATGTGTGGAACAGTTGGTTAAATGGGTTTGACTGGGAAATGTAATTGGCTAAGAAATGTGAAGTAGTTTACCTCAGCAGGGACATACTGCTCAACAGCAGTGGAAACTGTGGCACAACAGATCCAGATCAGAACAAAGACAGACAGAACCAGAGTTGTGGTCAGGATCCAGCTAGGCAACCACGGGTTCCTACCAGTACACAAGATCATGATGGTTTATATTCAACAAGGCCAACAGATTGTGAATATTGAGAGATCAAGATGTGCCCAACCTTGAAAGGCAGTTGAAGAGCTTGTAATCGTCATCAGAGTTGCTTCCATCAATGAACATGTCTCTGTCTCTCTCCTGAATGGAGCTCCTTGGGTAGTCTTTATAGACGGGGCTTTTCATCCCCTGATCTACAACTATCAAAAAAAACAAGAGGTGCTATATTAGTATAGTGATCTTAAAACTTTTATTAGCCCTGTAAAGTATAATAAATAACAGCCAGACAAATCTAAAGCTTATTTAACTTTTAGACAATGTATAAAAAATGTTTTGTTTTTTTTTGCAGAGTATCAAATTTAAAAACACTCATATATTATGATATAGGAGAAAATACAGAAGCTCCTACTTCAAGGGGGAAAAAAAAAAAAAAACTTATTCAGAGGGCCAAAATGATGATAAAATAAATAAACGTTCCTCAGATATCCGTTTTATCATATTTTATACATGCACATATTTTAAAAAAAATGGATAATTAAGTAAAGCTAAGGGTTTGTAAACATGACAACAATGTACTAAAACTGAAAAGTTTAAGTAAAGCTAAGGGTAACATTTATGACAACAATGTACTAAAAACGGGAAAGTTTTTAATTTTTGTTTTTTTTTGTGTACAGAGTGACGGCAATATTGTCAAAATGATCCCCGTTCACACGGATCCACGAAAATGATTGGCAATGTTATTTTGTAAAAACTACAAGCCTATAGACTGAACACGTAATATGCATGTGCCAAACATATAAAAACTTTTCCATTTTTAGTTGAAAATGATGTAGTGTAAAAGCCCACTAAGTTGCTTCAGTCCAGTAAATGTAAATCTTGAAATATACTGATATAAAAGTTATTCTTACATTTACTTTATAAAAATCATTGAAGATTTCACAGCAAAAAAGATATCTGTTCCATGACCTGAAAGGGGATATCTATCAATTATCAATCAAATGACAGAAGGCATGTAGTAGATTGTGTGCAACAAGTTTTGATCATGTTGATAAATCAGAGGCCTTAAAACTGCTGCCTTATATGGTTAAGAGAAGGATACTAAAAGGGTGTAGTGGAAAGTGACGCATTTAAATCAGGGCCTTTGCTGGCTAATCATGGCTGCCATTACATATTTACATACTTCATTATATAATTTCTTAATGGTGCAGTCTGCAAGTTCTAGGACACTAGCAGCTTCAGACAGAACTGCAACATTTTCTAAAAGGTTTCACAAATCAGGTTTCATTTTTAATTTTATATTGGACCTCATCGATTTTGAATTAAAATGCCATAACTGGATCTTCTGGTTATAGCATTGTGGACTTTTCTCCGTTACATATTACATATAATCAATGGTTTAGTCAGCTTAAGCTCCACCCCTTTCTTACAATTGACTGTGATCTCATATTCAGATCTGGCTCTGTCCAAGCAACAACTGATGCATTTAACCAAGTCCCTGACCTACATTATTTTATTTTCTGAAAATCTATTTCACTCCGATGTACATGACAATACAAAAGAAAGGGTCTGCTAATTCTGCTACATTGTGACTTTAAACTAGTATGATATTATCCCTTGGTTTCACAGAGAAGTCTTAGATTAAGCAGGATTAGGCCTTAGTTCTATTAATACAATTAAGTAGCTTTTAAAAATGTCCCTTAGAAAACAGTACAGGTGTGCATCTTGAGACAAAACAATGGCACTGATATATTAAGATGCATCAGTACATGTAGGTTTCAGGTAAAACAGCTCAAACATGCATTTTAGTCTGGGACAGGGTTTATGGCTTGTCTGTGAAACCAGGGGTAAATAGCAAGAATGTTAGAGCTGTTTTACCTGTTTTACGCAACTTGTCTGAAAACAAATAAAACGGTTATGAAGTGTGACACTTTCCACATCTTTCTTATTAATCAGAGAGGAAAGCATAAGTGTGTTATGTGCAGTGCTCACAATTGCTCTGTGATTCTTCGGTCTCGTCTGTCTGGAATTCAAACTGAGGGATAAACTGAATTTGTGGCTCAGACTAGAAAAAAACAGAAGAGCAAATATTGATCATTGGCACATAGAAATAAACTTTACTACTTTATTCCAGAGATGCCCAAACTTTTTACTATGAAGGGCTAAAAATCTAAATCGATATAACAGGCTGGTGGCTTAAAAATAAAGCAGAACATTATATTCAACTATATTAAAATGTAATTTAAAAATAATCAAATTCACGTATATTACTTGTATTTACTTATATTTCAATACAAAAAAATAAAAATAAACAAATAGTTTAGAGATTAAGATGCTTCAATGGTTTCCCCCCTTGTGATATGGCTTATCTGCTTTATACACAAGTACCTCCGAAAGAATACAGTCTAAATAATTTTTTTTTAAAAGTTTAATATAACATCACCACCACGTTACCTGGAAAATAACTACTTTGCCATCATCTGCCTGGAGATAAAATGTCCAGGATGAGGTGATAAAGCTGTGGGCTTGGCTCATCATGTCTTCCCAGAAACCCCTCACCAAAGTCAGCGGGTATAGGAGATGTATTCTGGGCATCATCATCAGCAACTTAATACCCGGAAAAAAGAAGAAACATATAGTGACTCCAAAAAGCACCCTGGTGACATGCAATTAGAATTGCTCATGGTATGACTATGAACATCCAAAGCAATATTTGCATATGTTCTTCACACCTGTTCCATCCTTTGTTCTGCAAATGGCTGTTGGCTCTGGCATCCGAGATTGCACGCGTAGCGCTCATCTGATTGGCTGTAGGCTTCACGACAGGCTGCAGGAAGTCGAACACACACAACTAACGTTAGCTACATAACAAATACCCTTTTATCAACAGAGCAAAGCGATACTCAGACAATACTTTATTATTACCTGACTCGCATTCAGATTGGGTTTCGTTGAGATCCTTGCTGTCACCCACAAACTGACAGATGGAGAAGAGACGACACCCTCTCTGACAGGCGTACAGGGCCTCCTCCTACAACATAAACAAACAGGCCATAAAATAATACCAGTTCCGTCTAGAACGTTGTTATGAATGTACGAATTATTTAACTTTACAAACACAAGCTGCAATGCACAAGCTCCAAATAATAAGACAAACTAATGAATGGTTGGAAATTTTAATTGCGTTTCTTTGTTCGTAAACAAACAGAAACTGGTTAAATGTCTCGCACTCACCCGTGGATAAGTGTGCAAACTGTAAGTCATTTGACATGTTTTATGACAAGACGCAGTGTTTCCCAAAACACCATCGAAGACCTCGGAAGATGCTGAAGAGCTCGTAAATATGCAGCAAAAGCTTATCAAAATCCCGCAGGATTTTATAGCACTCATTTTTGTGAACGACAAAACAACAACAACGGCTAAAAGATTCTTCCTTGTTTTTGTGTAACGTTACTTGCCGAAATGTCGCGAGATTAAGTTGCAAACGCGCATGCACTTCCTAGTTAGCTCCGGCGCAAGCGCCGTGAAGGCACTTCATGAGCATGAGGGACCGCGGAAAAACAAACACTGTAAAAAATGTAATAAATAATGAGATTAATTTATACTAACTAAATAATTTATTAAAATATGGATTCGAATTAAGAATTTAAATATAATTCTATTTTAGAATAGAATTACACGCATGCAAATGTATTTCAAACTAAATATTTTCCCTACATTTATATTAATTTTTTACATTCCCTAAAAAATAGCTTGCAATTGGTTCTTCATTTAAATACACTAAGTTTAAGACCTCAATGTTTATTTGGGATGCATGCAAGACCAAATACTAAGACATTTCAGAGAGAAGTCACATAAATTGTCTTTATTGAAAACCAAACATCTATACAACTGAAACTTACACTATTTTAATTTAAGTCAGTTTCAAGGGATCTAAAAACGATGACAAAAAAGAAAAAAAAAGAAAAAAATAATAAGACAATAGTGTTGAAGGAAGATTGCCCCAACCACTGCAGTTATTTTCTTTTCGGACATTTGGAACATCAAATGAAGCTCCTAAATGACATTATAAAACACCCAATAGATGACCCTTGAACACTGTTCTTGTGCCACTGTGAGTGAGCTTCAAAACAAGGATGAATTAAAGAGGGAATGTCCCTCACACTGATTTACAGGACAAATTTGAGGCACAAAAGACAATCCAGGCATATTTTCATAGCCAGAAGTCTCAGTGTTTGCTTTTTTTGGATTTCTTGTGAGAACGGTGAGGTGATCGTGACCGAGATCTGGATTTCTTTGAGGATTTTTTAGGCGTTCTTGATCTGGACCTACGCGACCTCTTAGGTGTTCTTGGGGGTGAAGGAGACCTAAAATGATTTTTAAAAATGAGACCAATTATTACATTCAGCTTAGTTCCATAAACATGCTTGAAATGACAACACAACACACGTGATTGATTTTTATGCTGTGACGTTGAAGAGATGAAATCATTAGTTTACCTTTTAGAAGACTTGCGGTTACTGTCTCTCGGAGAGTCTTTATAAGACAATCGAGAGCTGTCCTTCGTATAGGATCTATCAGAGCGCTCTGATCGTGGTGAGGGCGACCTGCCGCGCCTACTACTGCTACTTCGGGTGGGGCTGGGGGAGGGACTGTGTCTTCGTTTTCTGTGAATAAACAATCTTAAATGCATTGAGTTCTCCATTTCTGAAAGACATTTACTCATATGCTGAAAGAGTTTCAGGGTCTTATGCAGGGATCTTACTTTTCTTTTCTGCCTGGTGTGGAGTCATCTTTGTCCTTCTCTTTGTGGGACACATCAGATTTCTCTTTGTCTTTTCTTTCTTTTTCTTTCTCTTTGTCTTTCTCTGTCTCTTTCTCCTTCTCCTGAAAAATGCCCCCAAAAAATTATGGTTTCAAACAAAATGGAAGGACTAAAATGAATGTCAAAAACAATTAAGCTGATACTAACCCGCTGTAGTAACTTGTCCCGGTAAAGCTCTACTTGCTCTTGAATACTCTGTCCAGATTTTTTGGGTCGTTTTCCAGATTCAAGCTCGTCTTGAAACTTCATGACTTTAAGCTGTAACACAGACAAAGAAAAACATAAGATCTCTAAAAGCTTCAAGAATATGAAGGATTATGTTTAGTACACTTATTAGCATTCAGGTATACCTCAATTTCTCGAAGTTTGGCACGTTTCTCTTCGCTCATCTCAAAAAATTTAGCAGACTTTGAATCATATTCTTCTCTAACAGGATTACTGTAGGACTGCTGCTCTGCAGCACTGGAACCTCTGAGAGTGTCTTTACTTTCAGATTCGCGCTTTGAACTATGAAAAGAAAGTGAAAATTAGACCAAAACTTTATGGCAAATGTATTGGTGATTTTTGTGAGTACTATAAGAAATCATTTAATAGAGATTACATTTTTAAACTGAGCTTAACAAGAAAACATTATCAGTACAGATATTTCAAACACGTTTGCATTTGCTTTTACATTTAATAATCATGAGTTTCCCAAGCCTAGTAGAACTAGGAAAATGTACCTTGATTTACTTTTCTCAGATTCATCTGGCAGATCAAAGATTTCCCATTTTGACGTGGTGACAGCTAAAAAGAGAAAAATCTATTTTATGATATGTACAGGAGGTGGTAACTAAGGTTTAGATGATGTGATAAACGTAATCTGAACTAACCTTGAGCTTCCAAAGCAGCACCATCCACTGCCTCCCATTTAGACGGAGCGACCTTAAAACCTGGTTTTTGATCAACTAAAGAAGAAAAAAAAAAGTAGACATTTTTTCCTAAACAAATTTCTTTTAGAACATCTGCCATGACATTTAGAAATTCTAATGTAACTGTAAAGTATATTCTTTTCGATATTGGAATAGGGTGATATGTTAAGTCTATTAAGTGTAAGTTGAGTGTATGAAAGCTAAAATAAATAAACAATATTGTCAGCATTCTTACAAGGAATACCATCCAGATCATCATCTGTTCCCTTGATGGGCATTCCATCCAGGTCATCGAGTGGTGCGCCATCAATCGGCGCTCCATCGATGGGCATGCCGTCTACATCATCGAAAGGAGCGCCGTCCAGCTCCTCTTCCACAATAGGAGCACCATCAATGTCCTCAGTCCTTTCTGGTAGCTAGGTAAAAATGCAATAAACATGCAATCATTCAGTCCATGCTGAGATGAGTTGACAACTCAAATCTTATCATTGACAATCTATGAATCATAACTCAATCAGTCAATCTCTACCAAACTAACCTCTGGCACCAGTTCTTCAATCTCCTTTTCAGGATCGAGACTGACGAGTCCCAGGAAAATGTTTTGAAGTTTAATCAGGAACGGATCAGGATACACTGCCCAGTCTTCCCATGCACGGAAACAGGACATTACTCGTTGCTGTGAGGACCAAAATTGAAAAACGTCAAATCCAGATAGTTCACTTTATTATAAAACCAGTATGGGTAAAAAATTTGAGCCGAATGGCATACCTTAAAATTCTCTGATTGTAAGTGGCCCTGTATTGTCTTATAAGTGGCATTTAGGTCCGAAAATATCTGACAAAGTTTTGTTTCAAAGCTATAAAACAATAAAAGACAAACACATTTAAAAAAAGACAAACAAGAACTAATACCTTGATTGCGCACTTAAAAATAATTGTAAAACTTACAATTTTCTGTAATAAGAGGCATTAGCTACTTTTGCTGAGGAGTTATACAGCACATCTGACACCAAATATAACCTTGCAATCTGAGGGAGGACAGAAATGCAGATGTAAACAAGTGTGATGAATGAAACAAATCAATCATAATTGGCAATCTTAATTCTACAGTAGAAGTTACCTTCTTTGGCAGAGGTGTTTTAAGTATGGACAGAGACTCAGCAATGCATTCCACTATTTCCTCAGCAGCATCGGCATGCGTGAGGCAGAAAAACATGCCGTCAGCTATGTCGCTCCTCCTTGGAGTGAGACCTCGGAGTAACTCTTCCAGTTTATCCCTCTCGCTGCAGAAGACGAGAGTATTTAGTACACACAACCAACAATACTGAATACAACCAAAAGCCTGGTAGCTCCACACCATAAGAATTCAAGATCTCCATAGAATTCACTAAGACAGATTTCAATACGAAGACATACTCGTCTTTCAAGGTGCCCTTCTTGCCACTTTCTTCATCATCGTCATCATCGCGCTCCTCCTCTTCAGGAGTGCCATGTAAATAAGGGTTGAGAGGTGGTGGTCGCCAGAAAGATCCGTTCTTAAACATTCTGAAGTCTTCCGTTTTCCATTTTGTTGGAGATTCGCCCTAGGAGTGGACATTTTGAAATTTCATGTCTGGACATTTCAATAAGTTTTTGACAAAATCCGGAAAATAAATAAGACTAACCTGTAATATGGTGTATAACTTCCACCGGTAATAAACATGAGCTGGACTTTGATTTTCAAATAAAAATCTGTTGAAACACAAATAAATTCTGTCTTAATAAAATTACTCAAGATCTTTTCTTCCATATTGTGACTTACGTCTGACTGAAACACTGAATTATTGGGAAAAAAATTAGGGTGTGGATTTCTATTAATTGGTTGCAGATTGGATGGAGGCAGAAAGAGGCAGAGTTTTAGCAGACATTGTCATTTTACTGGGAGATCCAGTTAGAACATTTTATTTTAAATGAAAAGTCAAATAGTTTCTAAAACATGCATTTGCAAAATAGATTGAATGTTGCCTCATTCATAAAAATGCACTGACCTGTACAGTGGATTATTGATCTCTCTGTTCATGATCATGGCTTCAAACATGGGACCCTCACGCACAACAAACTCGATCATTCGATGGATGAGAGAGAGCAAATTCCTACGAGAAAAACACAGTTAAAGCGAAACAGATTCAGCGCCATCAACAGCCACACCTAAACAAATGCTACATTATGACATTTGATGAAATGCAACATCCTTGCGCTTACTATCCATGAGTCAATTGACATGTTTGTGTTTTTAACATTTAAAACTGACTGGCAGTCTAACAGCTTGTAACACTCAAAACATTTCAAGCCTCTCTACATCTACATCTGAGTCTCAGCCATAGCATTCTGCCCTTGCAACTTATAAATGGACGTGCTAATGAGATGCTAAATGTGAGGCCGAGTGTCAGTGATTTTTCTTGCTTATTGACAATAGACAAGTGTGGATGGAGAGGGACAAAATCATGTAAGCACTTTAGAGTCAGTTAAGATATAGGGACAACAATTGGCTTCCTGACTGGCTCGTGAAGTGGCCGATAAAATCAAGAGATGATGTTTTTCAAATGTATTGAAACACAAATCACAAGTATTGGAGCCGATCATACCAATGTCAGGCAATCATTCTGTATACTTTCCCCAATCCATCCTGTGACGCTTTTCTGGTCCCTCGCTGCTGCAGACAGTTCAACTTGTGCTGCTCACCAAGGCCAATGTCAAAGGTCACTGAGACTATGGGGATTGGGTGTTGCTTTTGGGCCATGATACTTGGGCAGTTAAAGTGAGCAATAGCCAGAGGGTTGTTTTTTGTGTAACTGACACTAGGTGAATGTGTATTGTGTAGTGTTTTAGTTGCTAAATTAGTAGTGCTGTAAAGAATAACATATGATGTAGTGTGTCTGATTAAACCTGAACCACTCAAAATCTAGTGGAATAACCAGTCAAGCATGCCATAACCCTAACACCTGGAACAGTTCTGTCTAAAAGGAGGCTCTACAAACACCAAACAGCATTAATTCAAAATGTATACAGTTCGAAAGTTTGAGGCTGGTAAGATTTTTCAATGTTGTTGAAAGAAGTTTCTTACGCAAGACAAAGTAAAACAGTAACATCATGAAAAACTTATTTGAAATTGTATTTCTGTTTTAATTGATCATAAAATTAATTTCTGTGATGGCAAAGTTGACTTTTCATCATCATTACTCCAGTCTTCAGTGTCACGTGATGCTTCCGAAATCATATAGATATGTTGATTTACTGCTCAATAATCACTTATAACCAATGCTAAAATCAGGGTTTTTTTTTTAATGGAAACCACATTTTTGGTTAAAACGAGCAACATTTATTCAAAACAAAAAATGTTGCAACTTTATAAAAGTATTTCTCCCTATTGACTGAGCTCAAACTTTTGAACAAAAATGTGTCAACCAAAACAATAAACCCCCAGAACTCTCTGTATTAATATGACCTTCACTATCTGAGCAGTATGATGCAAACCCTTTGTAGAGAAATGCAATGCATGTGTGTGATTTGTACTGTTAGTAGCTGCTCCCGACTTTCATGCAAGGCCTCAACTATTGCTCACTCAAACCAGCCTCTGGTAGCATGGATATGGCCAATCTTTAAATCTACAGAGATGGGATAAGTTCTCTACATTTCATAAGAATTTGGAAAAAAAGAAAAACATGTACCTTTCTGTTGGGATAACCACTTTGACTATGGCTTGCGACAGAGTCTGGATATGAAGTCACATCAGATAATAAACATAGAATATATGTGAGTATTGTTAAAAAGAAACAGGCATAACACTAAATGCAACATATACTCCTACAACAACAAACGTGTTCTACGGTGTCAGTTTTAAAACTTGACTGAACACATTCCTTAGAGAAAGAGGCAGTGAAATCATACACAATCTACATTCATAATATATATTTTTAAAAATTCTCTACATTTCTTTCAAGCAGACAGTTTCAAAGGTGAACAGTTTTAGCTTAACTTGCATTCAAAACCTTTAAAATGTCTTGTGCAATGTCAATAAGTAATCTACACTCCAAAACACTTACCGGTACAATCAGCATGGTACACGCATAACGTAATTTATAGGATTTTAGTCAAATTGCACAATTCTATAAACAAAAACTTTTTAAAAAGAGCTAGATGAAAAATGTCTGCACCTCTTTCATTCACAAAAATAAAATGCATATAAACAAACATTACTAAGAAAGCATTTTACCCTAACTACATTTATGACCATGCTAACCAAAATCTTTTTGTCCCACGTATGCCAAGTTACCTTCTCAAACTCCTCTTTGCACTTCGGAGGGGGAGGCATTGAAGCGTTGGGGTTCTTCAGCCTCTCTTTGGGCTGGGCATTGAAGGGCAGTCCGGAGGGTGGAGGTGGGAGGGTGTGCTCCATCATTGAAGGTGGAATGTATATTGGGTGAGGAGGAATTGGTACACCTTTGCCCCATCCCAGTTTCATTTCAAAATTCATTATCATTTTGCCTGAAATGATCAAAAATTGCCAAATTATTCATTAGTTCCAAGAGGGAAACAAACACAGTCATTAAAGAGAATGCATAGATTTTAGTGGTTGCCCGATTAAATTTTTTGATGGCCAATGCCGAAATCTTAAACCACTTCTTTCCACCATTGAGATGAACGGTTCTAAGAGTGGTAAGGAATAGTTATATATATATATTATATATCCATTTGAGTTTGGTTTGGCTAGGCACAATTTCTCAGCCAGGAATACTTGGATAGCAAACTGTGCTGGTAGAATGCGCGTTTTGACGTCGCCACTCAGGACTGATCACTTGCTGTTGCCAGTTTCTCTGTAGCTGGCCAAGCTTGCTATTTGAGCGAAGTAAACAAGTTAATAATAGAAATATCCGATCATCCTCCATAACACAACAGCTATTTACATCTCATACTGTCTGTAAACGCTTGCGTTATCAAGGCAACAACTGATGCATTTGTATTACATTTCAAAAAGCTACGTTGTCAGCCCCAGTGGAAATTAAACCATATCTGTACCCGCTGGGTCGGATTGGCACGGAATGGAACAGTAAAACAACAAGAACGGTTTGGCCCATTGGTGGAAAAGAGACTTTAGAGAGCAGGGTGGCAGATGGTAAATATAAAGCTGATATATATATATCATCTCACACACATCATCTCACTATTTAAAGATAGTAAATAACATGCATAATTTCTGCAATTATATTTAGTTATTTTACATAATATTTAGTGAAATTCATTTGAAGAAAATTTTGAAAAAAAAAAACCCAAAATAAACAGATTTATGCTTCATACAGCAACTTCTTGATTCTGTAATACTATTAGAATTTCTCACAAAAAAAACAAAAAAAAAAAACGTATTTGCTGAATGACACCAGTACATAGTTTAAAAAATAATTATACCATTTGCCTTTTTAATTATTAGACAGAACTTTCAAACACTGGCAAAAAATGGAGGAGGAGAATGGGAGCTCCTGCTAAGGTGCTGTGTTCTTAGAGCTGTCATAATAAAAGTCCCAATTAAAACACTTATCGGCCAAATAAAAAAAAAAAAAACTTATTTACCGATTTTAAAAAAGGAGCAAAATAGCATCCAATGTATCACGTTATATTGGTTGACCACTAATAGATCTAAATAAGAATATATTTACCATTTAAATTTTTAAGTGCGCGTTCAGCATCTCTTCTCGTCATGAAGGCTACAAAACCACAATTCCTTTCTCTGGCTCTCTCCTCATCAGTTCTGGGCCACATAATTTTCACACTGGCTAATGGACCATAGCGACCGAATTCCTGACAGAGCATCTCCTCGTTCATCTGGAGGATGAAAGAGCAGCTTTAGAATGGAAGTTGTCCTTGAGACGTTACTTAACGTCGGAGGAAAAAAAAAGATCAGCTACCTGAGGATTTATGTTCCCCAAATACAAATTTGTAGTTGTAGGATCACCAACGTCATGAGAGCCAGGAGCTGAATCATCCAAGACTGAAAAAAAAAAGAGAAAAAGAGGCTTCGAATAACAACTGACATTTTACCATCCCTTCTTCCATGATGGGATAACATAAACAGCAAAAAGGCCATTGCATTACACAGTATATAAATCAAAATTACCACTGGACGGACGGTTTCTTCGTGAAGAACCATCCGCTAAAAGCAGAAGAAAAGCAGTGTGAATTTTGTTTCCTGAATCTGAAAGCGTATACACTGCTGAATTGTGGCAGTGGCCGAGACGTGGAGAGGGGGAGCACAAACTTGACTAGGTCTGACAGCATGTGTGAACATTGGGTGAAACTGACTGTTTTGATGGGGAAAAAACAAGAACTTACATGATCGCTTTCCTTCCAATGTGGGAAGAGGCTCAAAACGACTGACTCGGCCCTTCAACCTGTGACGCTCATCGCGCTCCTCCTGTATCCTACAAAAAAAGCATAGCATTACATTTGAGATCATCATATTAATGGTGCCGTCATTAGTTAAAGCTGCAATTCGCAGTTTTTCCTCGGTCTTCATGTGTGTTTGAAATCTTCGCAGAATGATCAACTATGCGAGTTTTACTTCGACACTGCACAGCGCGGATGAATCCAATGTTTGAGGAGAGTGTGCAGCTGTCAGTCACTGCAACGGTGTGGATAATGGCATTCAGAATCACAGATTCTTTTTGGAAGTATGAGCAACATAAGAATTTTCACTGGAAAATGTAATCCGAGCAAGTAATATCCACTTTTCTTCTGGTTCTGACATTGCAGTAAATCTAAATCGCTTATCATGCAAACCATGCAAATTAGCCGAGACTCCTTTATGTGTACAGATGTGACGTAACAACGCAAAGACATGCTTGAATCTCCCATGGAAATCCACCAGTACCACTGGAAATAAAAACATTATTACAAGCTTACCGTTTTAAATCAAGCTAAGGCAAGCAGATAGTTTTGAAGATTGGCTGGTTACGTATTTTCTCAAATATGTATTTTAGATCATTTTTAACCTCCAAAAAAGCTACCAACTGCAGCTTTAAATAAAAATGCTAACACCTACTGTTTTAGTTCTTCTTTGAAGAGTTCAAGGTTGCTCTTTTTCTTTTCTTTATCCCCCTTCTTCGATGCCTAGGCAATATAATAGAAAAAACACGTAAAAATAACACAAAATAGTTTTTTTTGTTTTTATAAATAAGGTCAAATGAAAATAAATGACAAGACTCACATTGCGTTTATCTATTGTTAAAAACTGTGGCGGAGTATCCAATGGTAAAAAACTTTTAGCTTCCAAAAGTCTTGACTTCGGTTTGTAGAGCTTTCCTTTTTTATCATCGACTGCCGCTTCCTCTGTAACGGATATGCAACACAGATATTAAAGCAGGGACAATTAAGTGCAATGTACATAAAAAATTATTGAAAAAATTATGTATTGAGGACTCCAAATAATGAAGAACTCATTATTATTATTATTAGAATAACCTTGATCTCAAATAAAGAGTTCAAACTTATGGTCACTGCAGCCACATCCAATGATAATCCTACCTTTAGTGGCATTAGCAATCCCACCCCGTACAAACGTCTTCACTTTTCCTTCACCTCCCTCAAACGCAGCGAGAAACTCTTCGTAGATCTCCGCAGCTGCCCTTTCATCCTCCTGTGAAAAATCACAGATTGCAAAAGTGCAATAATGTGAATAAAGTGGAATTATGTTACACTTGTGAGATTTATTGGGCTGTAACAGTTACCAATGCGTTTATGCTCTGCATTGATAATACTGCTTTTTGGTCTAACTGCAATATTTACTGTCAATTGTGCTATTGTGAATATGAACAAGATAACTGACTATAATGCAGTGAAATTCTAAAATTTCTAACATTAAATAGAACATTGATACACTAAGAAAAGTGCCAGAGAGTAATTTTCACTGAAGATTGACTTGAATCAATCACCCTAAAATGAAAATTAAGTCATTGTTTACTCACTCAGGAGTTATTTTAATGCTGTGTATCCTATCTAAAAAAAAAAAAATGTCCCACTTGCCTCACACATATAATAGCAGTGAATATGGCGGTGACCAGCATCAAGATTTTTTTTTAAAGACGCAAAAGTATCACAGAATGATCCCTTGTGACACGCACAGTACATTCCAAGTGTTTTTGGGGTATCCAATAGTATGCAAATCGAAATGTAATGTATTATGTAACAAAAATCCTGACCTTGGCTGCTGGTCTTTGTGCACAGTTACGAGACATGCACATTTGTGAGACTATAAGCACAGCAGTTCACTCCCTCTCACCCAGAGAAGGCACACAATTTGTAAGAAATCTAGATTATCAAAAACACGACATGAAATACAACCCTTGTGCCGCCTTCTCTGAGGGGAATATATCTGTTGTGTTCGTAGTAACAGCAAGTTATTGCGTTCACATCAGTCAACTGTCATTCTGACTGTCATCTGACAAAACAAAGATTTCAACTCAGTGAAGAAGGTACTGAGGTACTTTTTTCTGGGACCTTTGGAGTGAAATGCACTAATAAGAGTCTCACAAACGTGCAGTTAAGACCAACGACAGGATTTTTGTCAAAGCTGCAGTCCGTAACTTTTGGCATTCTAGCGGTTCATAAAAAATAGATCTGCATGCGTTTGGCAGAAGAACATTGCTACTTCTCTCTGTTTATGTCTATGACGATTTCGGTTTGTTTTTCACCGAACCATATGTTATACCCCCTGAACACTAGAAATATACCATAAAATTGAGACTGGAAATGGAATACACTAAAATCTTAAAATCTGAGCAGATTATGAAATATTAGGCAGAGAAATCAATTACTAAACGACTGAGAATCACACACAATCAGACTTTCAAGTTGTTCTGAATTTATAAAAAAAAAAAAATTTCAAAAACCCACAAGGAAACATGAGGCACTTTCACACTAGGATTGGGCGATGTCTATCAATTTGGCATTAGACGATGTCTACGACAATGACATAGGGAAAGGGAGGGGGGTTCGTAATATTCTAATTTTCATCATTACATCTCATCAGCAATTTCGATTTTGGCACGCTCTGCAGCAGCTGAGCACTAAGAGCGAATGGATAGTGATGTGACATAACTGCCAGATTCAAACTGAGTGTTTGGGAGGGGACACATGATGTTTAGCCGATGCTGCATGATATCGTTCAGCCAGTCTGCAGGTTTTGGGCAGTCGGAGTTAATATATTTCACTGAAAGTAAGTGTACGATTGGGCACAGATTTATTTTTTAGCTTTAGACTATGAAACCATCCAAAGGATTCAACCATGATTGATATTTTGAGATGACTTTAAAATGTTTTCAATTGATATGCAGTTTCTAGCAATGATCTGCACATTTCAATGAGTTTTCAGAATGACTTGAAGTCTAGTAGTGTGTGATCCTTAGTCATTTAATGTATGGTATTAGTCTGGACCTCATCTACTTACCTTTTTCTTGAGTTCATCCTGCTCTTTCTTACTTAATGTTCTTTTAGCAACCGCCATCTTGCCGATACTAAAGGCCTTTAACTTACTTTCCAATAAAGCCTGTATGAAAATATGACAATATTTAATCATACAAGTCAGCAATGGCATGCCCTTCCATAATACATAGTCACAGACCTTTAGTTTTCATGCCTAGGGGAAAAATAGATCTTAGTGCATCCCTCATATACTTTAAAAACGTATAAAAAAAAAAACTGCACAAAGGAAAGGGGAAAGGGGAAGGAAATGAATGTCTATCTATCTTTGCCAATGATTTGTTTAGCTTATGTGAAGTAAATATACAATTATTTTTCATGCTAAGATGTGCACTTTGCAGTAACGTTAATAACCAATCACTGAAAACATAAGGACAGGTGAGCTGGCGTGGCTGTAACACAAATACAGAAAATATGTTTATGGCACTATATCAGCAGTGTCTCCCTTTACTGTTGACCCTATCACGTGGCTATAGTAAAGACGAAAATTATATATCACGTTAGCTCGTCAAAGCAAAAGGAGCAAGATAGCACAACTTTGAAGGCGTAAATAAGATATTCACAGCGCTATATCAAGCCCATCTTCTTTATATAGTAATATAGGGTCCATCTATTAATGTAATACAGTAACGTTAACTAATTAATGCAAAGATACGTTCGTGTTAGCTCTGTCAGCACACAATAAACACACATTCATGTTATGTTGTGGTGTAAGTGAAGAGAATAAAAAAACATAACAGGGCCAAATACAGCATGTATGGCAAACAGATTTTACCCCGGGAATTTTTATTATTAAAAGAAATCTGTGCAGCCGCCGGTTTCTAGCTAACTACACTGCTAGCGAGCTAGCATCACATCCGAGCAACTCAATGGACCCTTTTCGTATCAACGAGCGCCACACCACTGAGTCAAACACAATATTATTTCGCTTTTCTTGTCATAAACAAGAATGGTCGGCTTTAACATACTGAGATGAAATGGAAATGTCATGAAATACCTTAGAGTTGGCTTTCTGCGCCCCACCTGGCGTTTTGTCCGCCATTTTGCCCCGACACTGTGTGCAAGCGCGTGAAGCGCGTTCACTCTCCCAGTGTGAACGAGTCCATTTGACGTAGCAGTGAAGACTGATCAAGATGTTAATGTCCTGGCATAGGCCTATGAGCACAATCTGTAAACTAGTGTATTCATTACGACGTGAACTGTTATTGATGCACCATTATGATTTGTTGGCTTTAGCTGGTTTAAGACTGTCTTACTTGTTTAAGATTGTCTCCAGCTGTTTCAAGCTGGTCTCACATCCTGGTCAACTCAAGCTAGCTAAGCTGGTTTCACTCATTGACAAGCTGGATTTACCAGACGAAAGCCAGACCAAGATAACGACAGCCTTTACCTATACGAATGCCACCTGCTGTGCCAAACTGGCTTGCAACAAGACATAGACAACAAGGCTATAGATAAGCTATAGGGCCGGGTAAATTAATCTATTTTTTTGCCAATGTAAATTATTTTTTGGTATAAGGCCTATCCAAACTTAGGCTACATGCTAAAAATTGCTGGGTTGTTTAAACCCAACTTTGGGTCAAATATGGACAAACCCAGCCATTGGGTTACATTTTTAACCCAACATTTGGGTTTGTCCATATTTGACCCAAATTTGGGTATAAAACAACTCAGCAATTTTTGAGTGCATGCTTCAGTTCCAGTATATTCTGTAATGCAATATGATGCATAACATAAAAGTAGCCTAGCAACTCAAAAAATGGAAGTTCTGACCCACTCAGTATGCTGCTCTAAAAAAGTTATTAACTACTAGTTAATTAAAATTGTGCCCAAATAATATTAGTGTAGGCTACTTCTCTCTAAATGTATTGCATTACTTACATTATACTTAAAAATCCCCATATCAATCTCAAACATTTGAACAAAACAAGGATGAAACAGCACTTTTAATTCTTTCAAATAATGTAATGTTGCATTTAAAGGGGACAAATTATATTATTTTAACATTAGATGTTTATTTTGATACAATTGTTTTATTTCTATGTTTCTATAGTCTAAACAGCATGAATTCATCAAAACTGAAAAATGAAAGTATACTGAATTGCTGACATGAAATTACTCCTTATGTGCAGTAAATTTCACATATCAAACCAGAAGCCTATGAAGAAATGTGTTGCAAGGACTCCAATAAAGCTGATATTAGTAATCTTTTTTAAACAGCTTCAAACGGTACACATTTTCATATTCATGCAAATAGTTTATTTGGTATAAGCATTCTAATAGAAGTTACAGATTTGCATATTGTATTTGAGGTGACAAGGCATTTTTTTTACAACACAACTTCAGGATAACCAAATTTCAACCAGTTAAAAACGATGTATTAGACAACAATGCACTGTCAAAAAATGAAAGAAAAAAAAAACCATTTTGAATTTACATGTTAGATAAACACTTAAAAAATATTTATACAATTGAAAAACATAAGCCTGTCAGAAACCTTAATAAACAAAAATAAAAAGAAGGATGACCTTTGATTGACCTGTAGATGCGTTGACCATGGTGCTCAACATAAAAAAAAAATATCAGCCAGAGTCTGTATTTTGTTTGAAATTTCACAAAATTGTGAATACTTATGACCATGTGAAAGTATGCCAATGCAAACAGAGATGATGGAAGAGCGTCTTTGCAAGTGCAAGTAGGCTTAGTGTACAAGGGATAACATAAAATTGAAAGAAACACTTTTAGTCATAAAAAGGCAACTAGATTTTTGAAGGATTTGTGGCTCCGCTCTTGGCATTCACCGCGTGCCTTAATTGAAATACATTAAATCAAGGTCCACTGTGAACACGTAAAGTGAGAGCCAAAAGTGCAAAAAGAGATTCTTCAGGAACTGATGAACTGAACCTGTTTTAGATTTAGGATATAGCCTACATCATGACTTGCACCACAGGCCAGACAAATCGGATTCTACCAGCAGGTGTATTTATTCAAAAGCACACTTTAAGGCCTATTTAGATGTGAATCTCATCTTGGTAATGCTGAATATTTCCTTATGTGGTGTGCCTGCTGTAAGCCTACTGGAAGCCTGATGGACAAAGCAGCCGTAGGCAATGCATTCAGAATGCCTCCACATCCAGCATCAAATACAACTTTCCATCCCTGTGACCTAAAGCATCAAAATCATAACAGTTAAACTATGGCAAACAGGCACATTAAAAATTAAATATAAAGAATATCGTCGAACATTATAGCCTACTAGACAACACTCGCAAATTAAGCCAAAAATGCCTCATATGTAACATTACATTAGAAGAAAAAAAGGATATTGATCCGAAATATTTTAAAATTATAATTAAATCGAACCAAAACACGTAGAACATTCATACGATTATTATTATTTAATCCCATTGTAGTCGGGAGGCAGCATCCGTTTAATACCCTGCATCAACCCACAAGGGTGGATGAGACGGATTTGTTATCCACGTTAATTTTAGGATTTAACTGTTTATGTACATACCTCCGCAAAGCCATGAAAACGTGTTCATATTGCAGCGTAATATTAAAGAGAACTTTCAAATTAATGACGAGCCAACGACGACATATAAATATGGAAACTGCGCCGAGCGCTACTTTGCAAGGGAGGCGCGTGACGTCACCATGCAGACAGATGTTCAATCCCTGCGTCCTTGAGTTTACAGTTTAGCTATCAGGCTATGTTAGCCAACAAATGACGTGCCGAACGACTGATTGATTGTTATAAAATGTGAAATATACATTTTGGAAAGATGACAGACACATAGCTTGACTGTAAAAAAAAATATATATATATATTATCTATAAGGGTAAATCGGCATACTCAATTTGAGCATTTTCTACAGTCTGAGTTGGGTTCCCATCGAGCTGTGTTATTACTGTATTATGTTTACAGCATCTTCAGTTAAAACCAAAAACGCACAGCCTACTGTGCAATCAAGTAGACATCTGAAAATCTGAAAAGAAGTTCAGATCTTGTTTTTCACACGATTTACAGCAATAAAATCATGCAGGAAATATCTGTGGTTGGAAATATCTGTGATCCTCTGTGGTTGAAATGTATGCATGAAAGGGTTAATAAATGTCAAATCAGGGAAAGTTGTCAGAGGAATTAAATGCATAGGGCCTAACATTGATTCAAATATTTGACTGGTCAAAACACATTTTTAACATATTTTATCTTCTACATTTTGTTTTCTTTAGAGAATTTTGGGTTTATGTTCAGTGGACTTTTTCATAGTGATGGAACTCGTTTCACACTCTTGTTGACTTCCTCTTAAACATCTGGATGAATTGTGCCGTAGCCTCCACAAGTTGTTGTCAACAATCTCAGTTTTAAATAAGGCGTGGGTCTTGTCTGTTTAATTGGACGAGATCTAATTCAGTCTGAAAAGTTGGCTTGGTTAATGTTTGACGAAACTTGACAAAGGTGAAAAAAACATTAGGCTGTAGCCTATAGTGAATGGGATGTGAGGGGCTCATTCCCTGCCCCATTTTAAGTGAGACCGCTGCTCGGAGAAAATGACACTCGATCGGCTCGCGCAAATATGAAGTCCGAGGAAGTTGACGACATCGAAGAATTAAATAATTTACCCTTCGATTCTGTTCGGATTGCCCCGTATTTGGCAGAGCTGAGGCAAAAAGCAGAAACAGAAAAAAACATTCGACACTTGGATTTGTCGAAACAATTTCTGATACGTTTTTTGAAGGCGAGAGACTTTGATGTGGCATTGGCGTTCAAGGTTTGGAACACTATTTCACCTAACTTTGACTGAACTCAAATGATTAATGTTTAAATTGACGCGCGTGCTTTCTAACACCGTCGGTGTGACGTGATTTGGTTTGCAATAACATTTAGGCTACAGGCTGAAAGTAATTACACAACACCTCTCACATGTAGCTATGCTGGGGTATTGCCATCCCTTCAGAAGTGTGGTGGGCAGAAATATCAAACCTATCTAATTAACAGGCATTAGTTTTTCTTCTCTTGCTTTTTACTGGCTAAAATACACTGCTGGAATGTTATTTAACCCTACCCCCTGGTTTATGTACCACAACCACTTGTGCATCATATATATATATATATATATATATATATAGTAAATGAATAATAGATAATAGAAAATAAATAAGAAAATATCACAGAAAATATATTTGATACATTCTGCACGCTAATAACATCTATCAATAGCACTGCATTATTATTCATATACTTTATTGTTATAACAATACCCAAAGATGGCTTGAAAACATATAAGTCATATATTGTCGCATTCGTATGATTATTGCTTTTACGTTTCATCAGTCAAATGTTTTCTGCTTTTTACTCCTCTACAACCATAGCTGGACACCTTTGTCTATATTGGGGATTTCCTGCATTGTCATAAGTTATTACTTCTATGAGTCCATTTTGGACTTTCTGTGAGGGAGTGTCGGATGTTGGCTTTGAGTATGCAGGAAACCTACATTGCATGAGTTTGTTCAGCCAAAGACACTTAGCGCTTTATAATGTTTTAGTCACCTTGTTTTGAATAAGAAGAAAATGTCAGGCCATGCATTGACTGTCTCTTTGAATTTAAATCTAGATATTTTATTTACATTGGCCCTTGAAAAACTATTTGAACTAGGTTTGCAAAGGGGTGGAAAATTTCCAGTTAAGCTGAGGAATTTTGGAAATATTCCAATTTGGAAACTTTATGGGAATTTGTTGAAATTTTGGGGTAATTTATGCAAACTATATCATATACAAACATAAATATAAACATTTTGCAAGCAGACATGCATGCAAACTAGAAATAAATAAAGGACAAATGGGGTCTTCAAACGCCTCAGATGTCAAAATGACGCCAAAATGAATGGGAGTCAATGGAAATTTGAAAGTTCAAGTGAAGTTCTGCTACAAGATGGCAGCTCCCGTGAGGTTTCAACTTTTGGTTGATGGATTACCCCCTTGCTCAGGAACAGGCACATTTGTGGGAAATGCAGTTTCTAATGTGACTGACAAGATTACCTCTAGTGGTGTACCAGGGAACACAAACCCTTACTGTGACAAGAAGAATGAGCAGGGTAGACATTTGACTATTTGCATTAAATCTGTCTGTTTTAATCAAGATTATTTTCTTAACCTATATACAAATGTACATTATAGCTTATAGCATATTTATGCCAATGTTTTATTGTCTGTTTATTATTTGTTTAAGGTAAACATTTGTAAATATCTGGCCCACAAATACTAGTTTAAGTCAAAGTAACTTTTGAGTTTATTTCACATATACTGACTAGGTAGGGACAAATTGTTCAATAATGAACACATTTTTTATTTCTGACTGACATTGCATTCAGATGTCAAATCAGCCATAATCAAAGTAATGAGCAATGCTTTTTTGTCCTGATAATTTTCTTGAAAATAAAAAAAAACTTGAGACTAATATATATTTAATCTTGTGTTTTTCAACAGCTTTTAATCAACTATCATAAATGGAGACAAGAATGTCCAGAAATAACTGCCGATCTACGGCCATTATCCGTCATAGGACTTCTCCAAAACAATTACCATGGAGTTTTAAGATCACGAGATGATGCTGGAGGTCGAGTTTTGATCTATCGGATCGGCAAGTACATTCACAAACCATATGATATATATATTCTTCTGCCATTATAATGGGGAATGTAATGGGGAATATCACATATTTTCAAACACTGTTTTTAGGTCAGTGGAACCCCAAAGAATTTACGGCTTACGAGGTTTTTCGTGTGAGCCTCATTACGTCAGAGTTGATTGTTCGAGAGTGGGAGACTCAAAAAAATGGACTCAAAGTGATTTTTGATCTCCAAGGTTGGTGCTTTGCTCATGCTCTACAGATAAATCCTTCCTTGGCAAAAAAGATATCTGCTGTACTCACGGTACGTATCAATTTAAACATTTTCACTAAAGATTATAGATTTTAGTGAAGAAATTACCAATGGGATATCTGGAGAAATATCTAGGTTTAACCAAACATCTAGTTAAACATCTAGAAAAACTTGGTTATCAGTGTATAGTTTTTTTTGTAGTTTCTCCACCTCTTATAGCTAGCTTTTTTAATATTAATTTTAAAAATGGAAAAAATATAAATACAGTACAGTATTGAGTAAGTTAAATTGAATCCACTGAATAAAAACTCTGTCTTGCAGGATTCCTTTCCTTTAAAAGTACGCGGCATCCACTTGATAAACGAGCCCATTTTTTTCCGTCCCGTCTTTGCCATGATTCGTCCATTTCTTCCAGACAAAATCAAACAACGGGTTAGTAGCGTTTAAATAGACTACAGGTAAATGGTATTTTAAGAGGGCTCATTTTAATCAGCTTAATATCTATGGTGATGCTTTTCCTTACAGATTCATATGCATGGCTGTTCATATGTCCGAAGTCTCTGCAGTTACTTTCCGAAGGCTATTCTCCCTCCTGTGTATGGAGGAACGGGACCAGGGATAGATGAAGTGTGCCAAGAGTGGACTGAGTTCATCATGCAGTCTGAAGATTATCTCTATAGGCTCTCTATAGACTTGCGCAACCCGCAAGAATCAGGCGGTGGAGGAGATGCTTCTCAGTCATCTGCCTTTGACTAATTAAAATGAAGGTACTTCTCACCATGTGCTCTTTGTGTTCTGCTGTGGCAAGTTGCATACTTTCTATGAAATTAAGGATAATATTGCTGACTTAAATTGTAATTATTTACTAAATAGGATTTGTTTCATTCCAGGCTGGGAAAAGTGACATTCCTAGTTATCACATTTGGATAATGTGATTTTATTGAATTCTATATCACACAGATATTCATTGCAAGTACTTGATATACCTCTGAAGATACAATATAGCATTATATTTCAGATGTTTGTTGCTTTTAGAAGAAGGATTTTGCGGTCTTTTTAAAATAACACAACTAGTGTACAATGTTGTATGAGAATGAAATATGAAAGTGCCTTTGTTTCTTTTACTTGTGAATTGTCGTTGTTTTTACTCTCTTATTTTCATAACAATAGACAAAACTCAGGATGTTACAAAACATAAGCCTCTGTGTTTATGGAGTCAAATGATCCACATGTAATGGTAAACTACAGCATTCAGTAACCTTTGCTATATTTTAAATAAATAAAAAGCTGAGGGCATGTACTTATTTTGTAAACTCTAAGTGGGATTGTAAAGTGGAACTTTGGTCTATTGCCTTTTGCTCTGGACCTTAAACAAATATACGCAGAGAGGAATGACCTTACTGGAGCTCTTCATGTTTACAGATTTCCTTAAATGTGAGTTTCTGAAACCATGTATATACCTCTTGTTCTGTTTATTGCACCTTTCCTGTCAGACAGTCTAATGACAGAAGAAAATCACTGTTTTACATTAGTGGCTCATTATTTAATTGTGTTGTCATCAATTGTTATCCAAGTACAAATGTTAATTATTTTTTCCCACTTTAATGTACATTACCATAACGATAAAAAGATAATATACACAGACACATTAATACACAATGTGCTACTCAAATAAACGTGGGAACTGGACAATCGCAAATGTCATTGTGTGAAGATGTTTTCAACTGTTAAGCTGCCAAATCCAGTTGGGTGAATGAAGAGGCTCCAGGCTGTGTACTACATTCCTGCCAAATTCTTATTATCTCCCATTATCTCTCTTGTCAATTTAGATTGTAAGATTTAAACAATTATATATATATATATATATATATATATATATATATATATATATATATATATATATATATATATATAGAAAGAGTTATAAATTATATATATAATAAATATATATATATATAAATATAATAAATATATATAATTAACAGTTACACTAAGAATATCACTAAGAAATATTTTAAAACCATAGTTTTGTAGTCTAGTAATGGTTAGGGGACATAAAATTGGAATGTCTCCAGGGGGAACGAAGGAGAAACTAAGCTAACAATCCCTCCCTATTACCATGGTGTCTTTGTGTGCTGTAACACAATGTTATTCCAGTTGGCTTTCAACTGTGAACATATTTTAAACAATAATTTTCAAGAATATACTGTTGAATCTATCAAAACTATATTTTTAGACAATCGTCGCATGCCCTCTGGTGGTAAAAATACACAATATGTAATGTTGTACAATATGTCACACCTCAAATTGCTGTGTGAATTTTGAGTGAAACTTTATGTAGGGACTACTATCACTTCAGAATGAATAGTATCCTGGAGATTTGCACTGTGAATGAAGTGTGAAAATCACACTTTCTCACACATGCCAAATGGTAGGAAAGGCCCAAATGGTTCCTCTTTTACATCCTCTGTATTTCAGAACATCTCATGCACACAGCAAGAGTATTGTAGTATATTTATATTTTATGTTGGAGCATTGACTACATCTCTTACTTAAGTTACAATTAGTCTTGCACATTTGCCATATTTAATCCTGCCTCTAATTTCCATATTAGAATTTTTTGGTGCGACAGATTAATCTTCACATGTTTCATCACGTAAGTGGTAATGATTGATTTATGCATTTACATGAATTTAATTAAGTCAAAGTTAATCTTTTCTTATCTTTCAGTTATTTTTGACATGCATGTAGCAGCATTGTCTGAGAGGTTAGAATAACTCAGATTTGCCAAACAAGCACGTCTTGACAAAAGCTTTTGACAAACGAATAATGCAAATATGAGTGCATGTGTATATGTGTCTATGAATTTTATCTTTACAACCATTGCATTTGAAAAGCAAATGGTATTCATTCTTTGTATTACACTTACTACATAGATTTCTGTTTCTACCAAAAAAATTGTCCAAACCACAAGTAATCAGAAAATATGTTTCTCCTGTGAATGCAATAAGTGTATAACAGAAATGTAGTTTCAACGCGAGTAAACTAGTGCTACTACATTTTAGGACGAGGAGATAAGTAGAAAGGGGGTGGGGGCAACAATAGAACAATTTGTACCAAGCAAAAAAGAACAAAGTTTACGTTGTTAATTTTGCCCCCTCAATATATAGTACAATACAGACAAATCAGGTTTAATTATTCAGTTAGTTTATTACAAAATGCCCACATTATAATTGAGAAACTAAACTTTGTTTCCTTCAGCGTGTTCTTCTTCCTACAGGCTACGTTTACAAGAGGGTGAACAAAACTCTTTCTCTAGAGTCCAGACTTAAGTAATTTTGCAAAAAACAACCTATTCGAGTGCTAGGTTATACATTACACGACGAATTCATTCGACTGTTACACACGCATCGATAAGAATTGTAATAATGTTTAGAATTATTTCGCATTAACAGCAGCATGTAAACATGGATTGGATCTCGCGATAAGTGCAACCTTCCATCTTGCCACGTTCCAGTGCTGGTACAAAAAAAAGAAGGAAAGAAGTGGGCGGTCTTATTCCGCAGGTATCCACACGATTGAATAAGTCATCGACCACTGCTCGGCGATTGGATGACATTTTCATTTTCCCCGCCCACAGTGGCTTTGTCTGAACAGCATTGGTCGAACGCTTGGTCGCTCAAAAGGGGGACGGGTTGCTCTGGGGCCTCAGTGTACTATGAAGGCATAGGGATTTGATTTTGCGGGGCATCAAGTACCAGAACTGAGACTGGAATTACGGTCAATTCGTTGTAAGAAACATCGAAAAACTACCACTTGCAATGGCTAAGAAAAATACAAAAGGAACAGTTAAAAAAGGTATATATGTTTACATTTTATTCCGTCGAAAATATGTGCTTTTCTGCGATGGCCTGATATTTAATCGGGCGGCAACATTGATTTTGTTTATGTAATATTTAAATGCACTGGGTAGGGATTATTTATCAGCCACAAATAGAGACAAAACAAAAAGATACAATGGGTAAAAAAAATAAGAATATACACAGTGCATTCTGTCGACTACTGCTGTGCTATATAAACTACATTAGTTGTATTATAGTGCAATCGCAAATAGTTCATTAATCGTCGCAGCGAGTACTTTTCAGTCGGAGTACGTGTATTAAATCTCCCACTCCGATCTTGCCTGTGCTCTTGGGAAAATGGGAGGAAATGGTTGCAGAACTTCTGCATTGCTTTTGGTCTCGTTTGCACGAGACCCTAAGGCCTAAGTTAGTTTATTGTACGGTGTTATTTGTTTATTCCAACAGCAGCAAATGACCTATATTTTCATATAAATGTTTGCTCATCTTTGGAGGGAGAGAGTTGCCCCACTGCGAACTCTTAAATGCTCACGTGTCAATATTGGGAGAACGTGGGAGGGGTTACACGTGGCCTCTAGGGTCCCATGTCACCACAGAAATTAAAAAGAAAGTCTGCCACATGGCAGGACCCTACTTTCCTGGGGTTGGGTTATTTTACTACTATTACTTTACTAATGACTTAGTAACTGCGTGGTTATTACGTAATATTAGTAGATTTGTTAACTATTGGACCTTTGAAGGTACATGAACCCATACAGGGAAAATTTCGACACGCGTGTATAGATTTCGCCATGAAGATTGACTTTACACTGTAAAAAAGGTTAATTTTATGGTAAAGCTGTGTAAAATGTTACCCCAAAACCAGTTATACTGATTTGTTCTCAGTCATGCACATTTTCAGGTATATTACATTTTTATGACCTAATATTTTCTCATTAGGCTATTTGATGTTGTGTGCATCATCCTGTTTGTTGGGGCACATTCTTTGTTTGTTTATTAACTACTCTTTTTGGTAAAGGGAGTTTTGTTCATGTAAAAGCTTAATTCATCCCCTGGCCATCTCGTTACAATTTATTTTATAATGTTATGTCTATCTTTATATCTTAAGTGCATAAAGTATATATTAATTTGATATGTAAAAAGATACAGGAGGTTACAAAATGCCATTCTGAAACTTTTCACTTTTTTTACAACACTACTATAAATTAATATGTCGGTGTCATTGAGGTGCCACTGGAATTGCACAATTGTTTATGTGCCATAAAAATGCCTTTTCTTATTTGAAATCTGTAAAATGTATTGAGTTTGTATCCATTATGGAAAGCTTTTCCTGTAATGATATTTATGTAGTCTAGAGCCGGCCTACCCTACACCCATTTAAATGCTGTATTAAGTTAGATTGAATCAAAGTGAACTTAGCTGTTCATAAAGTGGTACAATGTCCTCTTTTATCAAATGTCAAAATCATTCCTTTCAGGGATCTTTTCGGAAGCACATAATAACTTGCAGACTTCCAAAAAAATGGTAAAAAAAAAAATGAGTCCGCCACTGTTTTTTTTTCTGTTCAAATAACATTGCATGTTGTTTTTCAATGGCATTGCAGCTAATACAATTCTGTCATTCATGGTTTGTGCAGTAAATGTTTTATTTGCTTTTGTTCAATGCAGTGTTTCATGCAAAGTTTGATAATACACTTGTGTGTAAGTTAACAAGTAACACTGTTCTGTCCTGATATTCTTATGAATGACTAATAGCATACAAAATATTCTCGTAATTTAATGTCTTGAATAATCTGATATATTTAACTATTGTGACATCAGGACAACCCACTGGACTTTCAAACCAGTGTATGATCTATTATTCTAAAGGGGGAGGTTTGCTGGTCATTCAAGATTCCAATCCTGGGTGTATGCAGCTGATAAGATCACACAGGACCGGCACTGTGGAGGGGTATTCGAGGGCCGTGCCCAACCACCCAACCGACCCCCCGGTCATTGATGCCCCTCCTACCACAGTCGCTAAATCATAAGTCAGATGTATACAATATCAAAGTCCAGCAATCAATTTAAATAGTACATTGTGTTTAATTTATCGTTTAATGAGATCTAATGTGTTGGTGCCAAGAATTTTCACATGAAGAAATAGATATATCCAAACCAGCATTGTTGTATGTGCTTTAATTGTATAGTGTCAGAGATTCTGGGTTCTAATCCGCACTCGAATAGTTTCTTTTCCTTATTAAAAGTGCTTATGTTGATCAGTGGTTGTATATAAAGCAGGGACACGTTTGTGTGGATTTTACTTTGTGATTTCACCAGAATGAATAGCGATTTCTCTGCAATGGATTAAAACGCACGTCCATTTGAAGAGCCACAAGCGAACACCACTGATCGCAGTCGATGAGCACTTTGATCGCTTGATTTCAAAAAGAATACATTTCAGCGTGCTAGATCGCCTCTTATTTAACAAATAAATGCTCTACTGGATGTTTTATTTATTTGTATCAGTACATCCGTGCCGCAAGATGTTCAAAAGTGGTGGGGACAAAATCGACCCTGGCAAAAAGTGGCGGGGCAATTTGCTAATAATTATTAATTATAATAATAATAAAAGGTGTTTTTTTTGCATCAAAATATTTCTCAAACTGCACTACCCGCTGATGACAATGCCCCTCCAGTAGATCAGCTCTGGCACCTACTCTTGATCACATAAGCGGTTAATGTCCAGGGTTTGTTCCTGTGACCAGACACATACTGCTTGCCTTAATCTGTACGGTGTGTAGGTACGAATGAAGAAGAGAGAGTATTTCAAGGCACACATTCAACTACAGTCTTATGTAAGCTGGACAATGAACATTTTGTACCGATACGGCAAAACAGTGCATGAGTTAAAGGCAGGTTTCAATGGGGAAAGGGGAAGATGTTGATTAGGACAGCCGTTTGACTACCTGTAGATTTAGTGAGGAGTTGAACCTTGTGTGTGTGTCTTTAGGGGCGTGTCTTGTTATTTCCAAACATTGCCTGCAACTTGATCTGAAAGATTAAAATGTTCTTGGTGAAGTTTTCTCTTAAAAGTCCAAGGTTTGGGGTTTTGATTTTCTTTGCACATGAAAAGTACACTGCTGTTCAAAATGTTTGGGGTAATTAAGATTTTCTTTTGGAACTTTCTCCCCTGCAAAGAATCCTAAGAAAATGAACTTTAACACAAAAATTTAATTGTGATAATCAATGTTTCTTGAGCAGCAAATCAGCATTAGAATGATTTCCGAAGGATCACATGACACTGAAGTAAAAGGAATAAATTACATTTAATTGGATCATACTATTTGTTTATTATGGAAAAGAATATTTTAAGTTATAATGATTGACAGTATTACTGTTTTTGTTGAAAGGTGCTCTAAGCGATGTTGGGTGATGTGTAATGTCGCAAGGTTGGATAAATGCCTTCATATAATGCAGGAAAAGAGAAACATTACCAGAAAAACATGACAAAACATTTCACCACCTGAGGGAAGGACACAATAACAGCAAGATAATGTTAAATTCACATTTTCCAGTGAGCATAAACAACGGCTCCGTCGTAAACAAATTTAGTCAAAGTTGTCAATAGGCTATGAATGAACATTTCAAATTCATAACAAACAATCATTCACACAAACTGTCGCCCTACTGTGAGGGGTGGTGATGGCACATTGGATAAGACACAGGCCTTTGGTGCGAGAGACCCGGGTTCGAATCCACTGCAAGACACCAATGTGTCCCTGAGCAAGACACTTAACCCCTATTTGCTCCAGAGGCATGGGACCTCTGACATATATAGTCATGTATATTCTTTGCATTTTTGCAATCTGTTCATCAAAACGTTGTCTCTTTGGTAGTGTGTCGGCCATATCAAACTTAAAGAGTTATAATTCTAACTTCCCTCTTCATGCTTCTCTCTCCTCCACACCCCCATTCATGTGTACACATACTAACCCCTCAAATCCCTCTAGTCGGTGATTGGCTGGAACAGTTTTTTACGTTTCGTGGAGCGGGTTGCCCCCGTTTGTTTTTGTTGCCGTTTGTGGAGACAGGGCTGTCTACAGAAACCATTTTTTTTTTAAACAGTGCAGGGAACAGGCAGCTAGCGGATAGTGATGAGATGTTTGATGTGACAAATGTTTACTTTTGGCCTAAAAATCTCGCTTAGAGCACCTTTACCTAAATGCAAACTTGCTGCCTTTTTTAAGAGTAGTGTATCTGAAAGCTTATTTTTCTTTTGAGATGTTTTTTATTTATTTATTAGAAATTGTGGATACAGGATTATTTAAGTAAATTGGCTGGTTTGTTTTTTGACAAATCCAAGCAGAAGTCACCACTAACATGAAACTCGAGAGACCGGTCCTTGTAGGGAAAATAAATAGTCAGGCCTCAGATTTACATGTTCTTCTGCCTGGAGGCTAAAGCCAAAGTTTGATTTGGATGTCGTTAAAACGCATGCATTGTGTGACGACCAAGCATTGTATCCTCCGTTCTGCGCTGCTCTTTTGTAAAGTATAGTAATAAGTTAAGTATAGCTGTGTCCGCTTTCATATGTGACTAAGAAGAACAGCAGGATGGAGTGGGATTTGCCTCTACCCTTTCCTATGAGTGCTTGAGATTTTCTGGCTTTCAAGCGGACTGTTCTAAAAATAATCCATTTGGTGGTCGAGCCGGCTCAATTCACCAGGAACAAAAAGGCAGAAGAGCTGCTGTTGTACTGGGGTTCGGGGTAGGATTTGGGTGAGGACGCTCTCTTCTCCACTTTGCCTGGAGGGATGGGGGAGCCAAATGCAGAGGTCAAGGTGGTGAACGAAGAAACCGGTATTAGTATTTGTATGTTTTTGGAATAAGCCTTTATGACAAGAGATGACATTTACTGAATCGCAGGGGCGTGAGAGGAAGCCTTAATATTTGAAAACTTTTCTTGTGAACTTCGTATCCGATACCTGTACAACATGTAAAAAAAGAAATTCGTTGTTGTAACCCTTTAGTGTTGTTATTTCTCTCTGTATGTCTGTTACTAACGTTTGTAGTGTGCATGAACACACGTGTGGTTTGACCTAGCAGAACGTAGCGGACAAAACACCTGTTCATTCTTCCCACTAGAGCTCTGAATGCAGATGTATTTATACCACGGTTCCATGAGAAGTGTCAACAGACCTCAGAATAACTGCACTCTTTTAGACTTTTGTCACCTTGAGATTACTATAGATTTCAAAGGGAACATTTAAACATCTTTTAGGGAATCTTTCAACTGAATCGGATATCCCTTGAATCTTATTCATGCATTTAAATATAGAAATAATCGATTGGTCTACAATAGATTTTAAGCTTTAAAGTAAATGTTATTGCATATTGTATCAACTAGTGGCCTTGAGTGAAAATGCTTATCTGTGGAGTAAGACTAAAGAACTAATCTTGCTTTTAAAGGCATGGTTTGATTTTGAGCATGTGTTCCTCATTCATACGTTTAGAGGGTTTTGCTGTGCTGCATTGGATTTGTTTAATGAATCAGTTGGTACTATTCTTTTTATTTATTTCATCTTGCCATTGTGTACAATCTGCCTTTTTCTGTCCTTCAGAGGCCAAGCCACAGCTGGCGCATAAGAATGGAAAGAAGGCAGAGGTTGGAGGAGGAACCTCGTTCTTCACCTGGTTCATGGTTTTGGCCCTCCTAGGTGTCTGGACCTCTGTAGCTGTGGTGTATTTTGACCTGGTTGACTATCAAGGTGTAATTGGTGAGTCTTTGGTTTCTCTTTTTTAGGCTTTGTGTATATCTTGATTGTAGTATTAAAATACTCTTATTACATTAATGTTTTTTGTATCTGGCCTTAATTTGCATGCAGCCAAAGCACAGGACTTTCGCTATAATCTTTCAGAGGTATTACAAGGTATGACATCTGAACCAGTGATAATCACCACCATAAACCTAATTTCTTCGACATAAGCTATCAATTTCAATGTCAATGTAGGGGAGTGAAAGGTTCATTTAATTTTTAGTGTCATTTTTCATACTTGCATGAATACATAAAATAAATGTATGTTTGTTAAACATGGACTATTGTTAACTTTTGGGGGGGTTTGAACTATGTATGTTTTAAGTTTTTGAATATATGATATAGTAAATGTTAATGGAATGACTTCCCAAGGAAATTTGTAATAAAGCGGTTTCCATTTCTACACAATTATTTGTGTAGAACATATCTCTTTTGGGAGACTTTAAACTAAGAAATCTCCTTATTTATATATGAGATATGTTCTAAATATGGCACGATTAAATCAGATTCACTTTATTTTTACTAGGTAAACTTGTGTCTTATGATGCCGATGGTGATGGGGACTTTGATGTGGAAGACGCTAAAGTACTACTAGGCAAGTGCACTGATTTCAATGAGATTCTTACGAGATTGTTTTGCATGACTGACTTTGGTTCACTTTTGTGCAGTGACAAATGAAATGGGACTAATTCATGTGCATGTTACTTTATCATGCTTTTGTAATCATATTTTTTTTTTTCGAACCACATGAAGATGAGGTTATTGCCTTATTGCATGAGTTTGAGAACTAGACCAGCTTGCCAATATCATGTTTTAATGGCTACATCATATCAAAAGGAGAGAAAGTGAAGAATTATTTTCTCATTTTGTTGGTAGTTTAACTGATTTCACAAGTAACTGAGCCCTTAATTTATTAAAAACCGCCTCATTGCTACTTCCCATGCATGCATGTTCCGTTTCTCCTTTACCTCATATGCTTTTAATAGCATCTTTACCTACTTTTTTATAGCACTGAATCCTTATCTACTAAACCTTGCAAACCAAACCACCTCCACCCTCTCTCTGTTTTCTTGCTCTCCCACTGTTCTTTCTTTCCCTCTCTGTCTCTTTTTTCCTTATTTTCCCATTTGCGTAGGGCTGACCAAAGATGGCAGCAAAGAAAACTCAGACTCACTTGAGGAAGTCCTCGATATTTTAGCAGAAGAGGGCACTGATTGGTTTCAAGGTTTCTTCACCTTCCTTTATGACGTTATGAGTCCTTTTGAAACGCTAGAGGATGAAGAAACCGAGGCAGCAGCGGAAGATGTTGCTGGCGCGTCACAGACTGAAGGGGTTCAGGGCCAAAAGACATGCGTTATTTTAGGCCTTCAAAACCAATAGTTGTGTTTTCTACCGCGATTGTGACAGAAGCACTTTATTAGATGAGGACTTACTCCCTTGGCGACTTGTTTATGTTCCTAACACTTGAAGAAGCATTTTGTTGGGAAGATTGCCACTTTGGAACCTGTGAACTCTTGAGAAGATGATGTCATTATGACCATTTACACCTTTGTAAATATTGAACTTGTGTAGTTTATGCTTTGTTGCAGCTCTTTTGCAACTGATATTTTTAACTACTAATATACTACTTACCTTTTGCATATGACCTTATTGCTGAAAAATGAACATATCACCTTTGCTGCATGCCTCAGTTCCCTTATAACATGATGAACAATAGTATGTACTTCTATTTGCAATTTATCACTGTACATTTGACATTCTTGTTTCACAATTGATTATCATTTTTCTTTCTTGGCAGTGAATGGTTTATTTTGAGCCATTTTAAATTATACAATTGCATTTTGGGATGATTTGCATCCTCAGCAACTTATCATTTTGTTTTGTATTTCCTTTAACCTTTTTGGTACTACAAAATAGGTAATTTTACATAACATTGTCAAGTTACATTGTGGTTTTTTTCTTCTTTTTCTTATGCGAGTTGCCTTTGCTCTCCTTTATCAAAGCTGTAGAGAATATTGATAGGCTTGGATATAAATAAAGTGTATATACATACACACACACACACACACACACACCCCTACCCCTCTTGCAGTAATACCTCAATTAAATTCAGACAAGAAACTTGTACTATTGACTACACCAGTGTTTCCCAAACTTTTTCTGCCGGGCCCCACTTTTGTAGGAATATTTTCATGCCCCATCCACATGCGGTACACCTACATAAAGGCACTCTCAGGGTTCTCAACTTCACATCATGAACAAAGAGAAGCCCGTTTAAGTCTTCAAGTGGTACTTCATAGTGTCAGAAGCGAACGCTGAGGCACGCAACACAATTGGTCTCTCTCCATTACCCGTCCTTGTATTGGTTAATCCAGGACGAGATATGCCTCGTCATACTTTCTTGTCTTGGGGCTGTCTACACTGGACTAAGAACGTTACAAATCCAGTTGTCCTTTGTGTCTGAAGTTGCACAAGTGTTTGGAGTACATTAGAAATGGAGCGAAGCATCAGTTTATAGTTGGGGAATTTGTCACGTCGTGCCGCAACCAGTTTGCATGACTGATTATAATAGGTTCTAATTGATTTTTTTTTCACGTTGTGACTATCTCGTCTGGAGTAGATGTGTATTGATAGTTGATGTTTGAAATCTAGCGTGCCGCACAAATCCTAAAAGTGAAGCCAAAGCGTCTAGATCGCCCCCCGGTGACTGGTCCTAGTATAGGTCATAAACCTGCCTCACCGTGTCTTTCAACTAAACAATTAAATTACACTTCAAATATCTTTTTTCCAGAGGTGGTTTGTGTGTTAATCAAGCTGATGTAAGTGTCTGTTTTTAAAATAAGCTTTTTTTTTAGTTATGTGATGCTATAAAAACAGTGGTGTAATGTCATAATTGACAGTTGTGATTGGTGGGTTTTCTGAGCGAAGTAGTCACTGAAGCACCAACATACTTTTAGTATTTAGGTTAACAAGCTTCTTGTCATACTGCAATCAACAGACATCAAATTTACAGCGGAGCAGAGCAGACATAGGCCACTTAAAGTGCTGGGAGAGTGTGTTCTGCGAGTGAGGGTTGTGCGTTGATTTTGCGGCTTTACTTCCTGCTCACTACTGCGCAGGTCTAGTTCCGAGATCACTACTGTGCAGACTCAAGTCCCAAGATGTCAGCGAAATATTGGGACACTGGTGGTTTCACTTCTCGCCAATGGAAGAGAGCTGCTCACCAATGGCGTCGTTCATCTTTTTTTAGTCTTTGTTTGAAATGTCTGCTTTGTTTACCTTGAACTAGCAGTCAATTCACAGACTTGTCCACGCTTGGTGCTGAACCATGCATCATTCATTTATATTTGTACATGGCTCCCTGCAATACTCAATTCTTACTCTTTAAAGGGAGACTCCACCCATTTGCATCAAGCTTTCCATTGTTAGAAACCCAGTCATTCTATTGAATGGTTGTGCAACACTCTCATTTTCCCCTGAGACGAGAGAATTTCGCTATTTACCTTTTTCACTTTTTCCCGCCCATAGGGGGTTGGACCTAATGCGCTAACAGACCTATCACAGATCAGTGCCAGTGCGTTTGATTTCACCAGCAGAAAAAATTGAAAATAATGATGAAGGTGCTAAATATACAGATGGATGCATTATGGAGAATTGGGATTACACATAGTGTCAGACAACTTTTTTTTGGAAGCTAAGCAGGCTCTTGTTCTCTGGAGAATGCTGGGGGTTACCATCCTCTTTTTCCCGGACATGTCCAGCCGTTGATGTCCGGGATTCAGCTTTTGCTTTCTGCAGTCACTATTCATTGTTTACATGCACAGATTGTTTCAATCTAACTGAATTCATTCTGTTTGTTGAATCTGAATGTAGTGTTTACGTGAGCGCTAAACAAGTGATTGGTTGATGTGCGCTTTAACTTTGCTAAGAAAATTCCCGTTCCTCCGTGAAAGATACTAGATCAGTGCGTCTCACAGGTGTCGCTCATCGGTAATCATGCCACTGGCCTCGCGCCCATGGCCCTCACTCGTCCCGCTCGCCACAGTAAACCTAGTGAATGGCGACTGTAGAACGCAATAGCCAAATCCCGGACATTTGCGGCGATCTCGAAACACATTTTCGGGCAGACACCTCACGGAGACTCAGTAGTAGCTTAGACTTGTTTTTTAACTACTGCGCTTTGTTATCGGTAGGTGTGAGCTCCTAGGGCAGTGAAGCAAGTGCATTCTGGGAGTTGTTGTCTTTCATCCACATAAGCCAAAAATACATTTTCTGGCTTTTCTCATTCTAGAAAGCTCCAAATTCAAAAATAATTCCACATTTCTTCTACATAAATGACCCATTTTAAATACACATTTATCTTTCCAGAGATGAATCCCTTTAATCATTCCATATAGCTGTTATTCCATAACAACTGCTACAACTAATAGCAGACCGCTCAAGTGGGTACTGTGAGTCATCTTGAGATAATACAATGTCAAATTAATGTTTTGTTCAATTATTTATTTGTATAGCAAGTAGTTTCATAAGAAAATGATTTCTTCAACCTGAAGAGATTTCTTTTGCATAACAATTTGCACAACTTGCCACACCCCCTTTTAAAACTCAGAGGCACCCTAGTTTGGGAACCACTGGTCTGTACAGACTTATTACTTATCTAACAAAGAGATTGCACATTAATTTCATCAGTTGCTCTAGACAAGAACTAGTTCAGAGTCCTTGTGTAGGAGATGTCACCTGAACCCCGGTACTGTAACCGTCAACAATCAGTTCCTACCTGCCAATCTAAAGCACCCGAAATAGTGTGCCTGATAAGTAATACTGTTCATGTATGGCTTCTGTATTACTATGTGGGAATTGATAGGGCTATGAGTTTCAAAAACTTAAATAGTACTTGTGCAAAACGTATAATTACTGCGTACGTATCAGGATTTATTTACAAAATGGCTGTGTGTTTGTATTCTAAGAGAATTAAGCGTGTAGAATTAGGTTTAAATTGAGGCATACTATTTCCTTCATTCCCACTTAAGTAATTACACCTTCAAGAATTTCAAGTACAATTTTAGTGTTTATTTTTGGAAATCAGCAATTCAGATCCTTTGGTTTAATTGTTTTGCGACTGTTGCCATATTTTTCCTTTGTTTGGCTTTTTATTTGTGTTGATAAGAGTGAGTATTCTCAAGTCGTTGTACAAATAGCCACTACTTGCAGATTTAATTTGGGTGATGCTTGTCTCAATAGCATAAGCATAATATTTACAAAGATTTTCTTTTCTCTCAGCATTACATAAGCCGTATAACAAACATAAGTTGTATAACAAAAATGTATGAGAAGTAGTAGCAGTCACTGACTTAAACTTGCAATTCTCATTTGCACTAGATGAAAAGTCTAAAGATGTTTCCAGGAGAAAAGGAGGTATTTTGCACACTTGATCTGAGTGCATGCAGCAGAGCAGACATATCTTTTGTGTGGTTTGGGATTTTCTAAGTTTACTTGATCGACTTGTTTCTGTTTGCATGACTGAGCTGACATCAAATTTTTTAAGCTATGTATTATTTTTCTGTTTAACCAAGGCGTGTTTAACAATAAGACCTCTTGTTGTTGACGTTTATGAGCCTGCATGAAGAATGAGATTTTTCCAGGCTATTTGCAGATAATATTAGGGAACTGTGGACTTGCCATAAACGTATCCTAACTACATCGTCTTCTAGCGTAATGTGTATAGCAGTGGTTCTCAACTGGGAAGCAAACTTCCAAGGGGGCCACCGAAAGACTTAAATTATGTAAATTAGGTTGGTTTTATTTATATATACATTTAAAATTATATAACAGTTCTTAAAACTATTGCAATCAAAATAAATCATTTAAAATATCAATTACAGTAGAAATACTTTGTCCTAAATGGTGGGCCTTTGAATATTGTGCTTAAATCGGTTGAGTGTAGAGGATGTTGTAACACACTAATAAGGGAGTTATGATGTGAAATTATTTGCATCTTTCCAACTAATTGCACTTTGGGTTGAGGTGTGTGTAGTGTTAGAAATTGAGTTACCATGATTACGTCATCAAAGTTTCTCCCTAGAGCTTTCCCATGCCAAAGATGTTGGTTTGAAGCTAAGGGAAGCTCTGAAACAGCAACTCATCATCATCCATGAAAGAGTGGAAGCCAGGAAAATAGCTAAATTGGCACTGGCAGAAGTGAGGAACATCCTAGTCAAAGAGGAGGAAGAGAGGACCTTGAACCACATCAGAGAGGAATCCGAAGCCAAAGCTTGGGAGAGGGCTGAGGCTCGACTGAAAGAGGAAGGGGAGAGGATAGAGAAAGAGGATGTTGAAAAGGCCATGGAAAGAATTAGAAAGGAGAAGGAGGAAAGAATTAGAAAGGAAAAGGAGGAAAGAGAGAAATTGGCAGAAAGTGAAGTGGCAAAGAAGACTAAGGTGGAAAAGGATGAGGTGAAAGAAAAGCCAGACGTTGAAAAGAAAACCCATGAGAAACCTGTTGATTATGACGTTAAAAAGGTTGAGAAAGATGCAAAAGGCAAAGAATCCAAGAAGTCTGCAGCTAAAAAGAAACTTTAAGAACATTTTGTCTTTGTGTACATTGTGTTAACATCTGTCTGAACTTGATCTCAGTCCGTTATGAGCAATTTTTAGAGACCACCCTTATAGGCCGAAGGCAAGACCTTTTGTCTCTATGATCAGTGATGTTAATCATAACATTGAGAATAGTAGAAGCAGAATCAGAACAAGGTGCTATATGCTGATTGTCAGGTGGAATTTCTTTTATTTCCCTTAATGTTTGTTTTGTTTTGAGGATTTTTGGTTTACTCTTACGAAATATTAGCTAGTGTGAGATTTCAACATTGGTGTTTTTCTGATTTTGTTCATTTATAATAAAAAAAAAATAAGTTGCATTACTTAACTAAGAGAGAAAATGATTGTGTTATCAATAAAATATGAGTAACCTGATTCGATTTTCAGTGCTTTTGAGTGTTTTCTTTTCAGTGTTGATTTGATATAAGAACAAACAGTTTCACAGTATTGAAATGGAACTTTTTTTCTCTACAAGAATGCTCTTCTGTCCCTTAATAATATCTATAAACTTTTCTATAAATATTCCTTTTTCCTCTCCTCTGTTTTCCCTATTTGTCTGTTTTTTAAATCTCAAACACATACCTTTGTGTCTGTAAAAGTTAAATCTATACTTGTAAAGCTAAAATCACTAGTGCAAAAGTAAACCAAATGGCATGTGAAGGTTATTCAATACACTTCATAGATTAGGCATATGCTTGTTTTATGTGATGTATATTTTACACTTGCCTCATGTATGCACATCCACATGTAAAATCCTCAGGACTGAAAGATAAGCCCACCATTGAGAACAGTGAACCGGTTAAGGCAACCTCTGCTGAACGTGTGGAAGAAGGTAAAGTAGAATCACAAGAGTTTTAAGCAGTAAATACGGATGCAGTGAGAATTTATTGATGCATAGATCATAGAAATATCTTAGATGTAGGGTTTTATAACCCTAATAGACATTGTGATATTTAAATTTGGAAAGTAAATGAAAATATGCAAGTTATTACAAGATAAAATGTAATGCTTGCCTGGCCATGAAATTATTCTTTGTGTGTGTGTACATTTTATTTATGCAGGGGAATTAACTTTATATTGTGTGTGGATTAAACATTAACACTGTACACAAGGACTGTGACCTATTATGCATATGCACCACTTGTGTTACTATATAGAAATTATTTTGATGGTCACCTATGAACACTTGTGTCTGAAATGCCCACTAGTCTTGCCACATACCACAAAAAGCTCTTGTGTAACATGACATGAATCACATTAACCTGTTATGAATAGCAGACATGCATGATTGATCTAGTTTAAATATTAAAGCATTATCGCTTGAATACCCAAGCACCTTTATGACAGAAAAACAAAGGCTTTTAACAATAAATAATAATAAAAAAATTCTGCTTCGAATTAGCTCCAGACTCTATCGTGGAGGAAGAGATCGAAGCCATTAAAGTTGAGAAAGCTGCTCAGCCGCCACCAGGTACCCCTTTTAGGATGTCCTTTTAAGTTACAGTCTGTAATTGTTGCTATTTTTTGACTCCTAAGTATTGGGATTTATGTGTGTTTGCATGCCATGTAGTATATACAAAAAATATATCTTAGCATAAATTTACCTAACCTCTGAATTGGATCATGTATAAATTATATTGAAATATATTGGCACAATAGGAGCATAATATATTCGATTTTGTTATTATTTTTAGTTGCACTTTATTTTAAGGTGTCTGTTACAGTGTAATTATACATTTTGGATGGAGTAATCATAATTAACTACATGTATGGTTACTATGGGGTTAGAATGGATTAGGGTTTGGTTTAGAGAGTTAGTTGCATGTAATTATGTATAATTTTATACATAACAAAATAGTTATTACTTCAGTAACACACATGTGTAACACAGACAGTGCAAAATAAAGTGTTACCTTATTTTTCCCTTGTAGAACCAGAAACTGTGGAGGAGGAGCCAGTTGCTGAGGAAGAGCCTATTGCTGCAGAAGAGGAAGTAGCTGAAGAAGTAGCTGAGGAGGAACCAGAGGTTGAAGAAGAGCCAGAAGTTCCTGAGGAAGAACCTGAAGTTGTGGAGGAAGTGCCAGAGCAGACAGACACTGTTCCAGTTGAAGAAGAGGCTTTTGAGGAGGCAATGGAAGAGCTTGCAAATGAGGAAGAGGTCATACCAGTTGAGGAAGCTGCTCCAGTGGAAAAAGATGCATCAGTTGAAGAGAAAATAGAAATAGTAGAAGATACACCAGAGGAGGAGGTAGTTGAAGAGGTTGCACCGGTGGAAGAAGCAATTGAGGAAGTGTTGGAGGAAGGTGATGCGCCAGTGGAAGAACCTGTCGAGGAGCTTGTGCCGGTAGAAGAGCCCGTTGAGGAGGTTATACCAGTAGAATCTGCGGACGAGCTTGAGCCAGTAGAAGAAGTTGTGAAGGGGCTTGAGCCTGTAGAAGAAGCTGTGGAGGAGCTTGAGCCGGTAGAAGAAGCTGTGGAGGAGCTTGAGCCAGTTGAAGAACCTGTGGAGGAGCTTGAGCCGGTAGAAGAAGCTGTGGAGGAGCTTGAACCAGTAGAAGAAGCTGTGGAGGAGCCAGTTGAAGCTGCTGTGGAGGAGCTTAAACCAGTAGAAGCTGCTGTGGAGGAACCAGTAGAAGCTGCTGTGGAGGAGCTTGAACCAGTAGAAGAAGCTGTGGAGGAGTTTGAACCAGTAGAAGCCATGGAAGAACCTGAACAAGTGGAGGAACCTGAAATGGAAGAGCAAGTGGAAGTAGAAGAAACACCTGAGGAGTCTGTAGAGACTGTAGCAGAAGAGGAACTTATAGAGGAAACAGATGAGGCAGGTCAGGAAGATGAGGAAGTAGAAGAGGAAACCCAGCTTGATGAAGAGAATATGGAAGAGGAGGGTATGTTTTCTTGTTTTTTGCGTGTTCATTCAAGGGGTGATTATGCAGCAACAAGGAATAATACACAAAATGTCTTGTATATTAAAATAGTACATTCATGCGGATGCAAACATCTGTTAACATCAGATACTGCACAATCGGAGACAAAAGAGGAAATTTTGAGGCCAAAATGGCCAAATTTATAGATTTTACACTCAACAGATGAGCAGTTCTTTGTTTATTTTGTTATAAAATGTGCCTGTCTTGTTACAGAGGATGCAGCTTCTGAGGAAGAGCAGGCTGAGGAAGACTTTGCAGGTTGGTAATTTCATTTTATGTTTATGCAAAATGTATAAAGAATTGGAAGACTTTCTAATGTGGAAAATCTGTACAGAAATTTGTAGAATCATATATTCTATGCTTAATGTCTAACGCAAAATTATATTTACATGCTTCTTTATTAACAGAAGATATTAACCAAACAGAAGAACTTGAAGAAGAGCCCACAGGTAATACCATTTTGTCATTTATATTTCTTTTCATAATGGGTGAAAATGTTATCTGATTAAAGACAATAAACTTGGTTTTAGTTCCACAATTGGTTAGTTCTAATCCTTGATTCTGATTGGTCAGTAGCTGTGTTTTATTCCCAATAAAACACTGCTATGACCGCTTCACCCAACGATTCTATGTATCATTCACTACACAACACTCCTAGCAACCACTCGTAACTTGGCAAACACGTTTGATCTCATTGATATTGTTCATTGTGTAGTAGAGTATTGTGAGAGATGGAGTAAGCGAGTGTACCTGTATTTACTCTAGGCATAGCATTTTCCTTCAGGTCAGTCCTATATCCATTTGAATGTCCGCTGCGATATTTTGTCCTTTTAACAGTTAAGGGATTTTCTTGTGCCGATAGTTGCTTCTTTTTCTGTGATCACAAGTTTGAGTCTTTTCAATGAAAAAGTCTTTTCTACTGACTATCTCACTCATAAAGACTGTAATTTATTCATAATCTGTTCTATCAAAAAGGTGTTTTCTCTAGTTCACATACTGTATGTACAAATGAACTGCCGAATACAGTGTCTGCTTCAACTAAACACATCAGCAGGTTAAGTGTATTTAAATGTCAATCATTTCATGTTTTACAGAAACATAAAACATTAGGCAGCGTCTAAGATGCGGAGAGGACCAGCACCACATGACATTCCACTGGAAGTGTGCAGTTGCCGATTTCCACCATGGAGTAAAAAAAAAAAAGAGAATGCTATATTACCCTTTCATTTTCCTGGACTTTTTCTTTTTTTAACACAAGCCTTTTATGTTAATTGATAATGCAGTCTCTTGTGTACAAGTACACATTGACTTGAATGTTTTGTCAACATTTGTTTGGTGGTTTGACCACCCCCCCTTCCCTTTTCTAATCCCTAATTTGTAATTACAGTCAAAGCTTTTTTTCCCCATCCTCTAACATAGATGTGAAGTAGCCGTTTCTTAATGATCATGGATGATAGCTTGGTTTCCTATGTATGTACATTGTGCAAACACCACCATGTTGCTTTGTAGCTCAGAGATCTTCACATTCATCAGTGTCTGTCTTTGTTAAATCTAATTGCTTTAATGTGAAGGTACTATGCAAAGCTGCACTGATCTTTTGCTCTTTTTACCCCTAGGTTTTGTACTACCAATATGTATTGAGTCTACATTTCCAATGTTGCATATCAAGGACAAGTTTATGCTGGCAGGTTAACCAAGATAATTGCTATGTGAACTTTGTATGAGTGGGCGTGCATGTGCATGTTTGTGTCAATTTAAAACAAATCTTGTTTAACTTTTTGCGAAGCAATCATTTGAGCCATTTTTTTTCTCACTAGTATGTATTCGTGGTGTTTTCCTATGTGTTTTTCAGTGTATGGTCAACATTTAAGTACCTCTGTTGATATTTTTTTCAATACTGTAACTGTTTGCTTAGAGCTCAGAGAGAACTTGTTTTTGCATTTCTTCATATTTAGATTTCACATTTTTAAATTCAGAAGCATATGTCTGCTCCCCATCAAACTTCTTTTATTTATACTCATGCCTTTTTCAGTAAGTCTTGTTTCATAGGCTCAAGATTTGACAAGCTCTATTTCAGGCAAACACTCCAGCTGCTGTGCAGTGTGCGAATGAGAAACCGTGTTGTTTAAGGGGATTGTCATCTTATGCAATAACTGGTAAAGGATGCCCACATAAATATGGAGCACCCTACTTAACAAAATGTTTTATTTTTGTAGCAGGGTAAAGATTTTTCCTAGTGTTTGTTGTGGGACATCACAAGTCAGTATGTGCTCATTAATTTGTCAAATGTAATTCACTGAATTCTCAGTGCATTTATTCTGGCTATTTCAACTGTTGCAGGCACATATGCAAGAATGCAATATAGAAACAATACAGTTTTGTTGTACTACATTCAGAAAGGAAGATGACTATGGTATTTTTGTCACATTAATATCGTAGAGAAAAATACAAAAATTGTTTGTATTTACTATTAATGTTGTCATGGTTTTTATCACAACAGTGTAGCTTTCACTCTTGATGCAGAGTAAATGGTTAAGAAACTGAAAACCGGTTTGATCTTTTTAAAGGAAACCCAATTCTGGCTCCTGAAGTGTTTCACTGTGGATTTTTTTTTTTTTTCATTGTAATGTTGTGTGTTACACTGTGGTTTTATAGGGCCTGCCAGAATAGATGTTGTTTTTGTGCTAGACTTTAGGAAATTCTGCAAATCTCTTCAATGGTTTCATAACATATACTGGCTGCAATGTAGTTTTTAGGGTTTTCTTCTTTCTACAAAACTAGAGGGTGTTTTCTACCCCTAACACTTTTGAAGTCAATGTGAATTTTTAAAGTGGTATTAATTTCTTGTTTAGGATTTTTAAGGAATTCTTTTATTTAGAATTTGACACTTTATAGTCAAATTGAATTAATTCTACAAAAGTGTTAACTTCTCAAAGCCATATGTGAAAGGTTGGGTATAGCAGCTTTAGTATGGGTCATGATCTAAGGGACACACACACACACCTCACAACCAGCAATAATACCATGTGTATAGGGGGTATTTCTTTTATTGAATCCACATACAAACAGATGTTTACTCAAGGCTTTCTATTCAGAGGTTTACATGAAATCCTGCTGTATAGGCTAACTCATTTTAAGTTATTGAGGCATTGAAATTATATGGAGTTTTGGGTGACACATCTGTATACAACTGTAAACGTTTTTTGAGTGCTGCAATAAAGGTTGGGACAACAAAGTCGCATAGTATTCTTGTTTTGTTTGTTTACAAAAATCCATTTCGATCCATGTAATAAATACAACAATAAAAAGAAGCACGAAGACCTGTTAAAACGTTTCTGTTTGCTTTTTATAATGTCTATTCTTGAAAAGCAAAAATGGGGAGATTTCTGTTGTCCAAAGAACAAAACGTAAATTCAGAGACAACACTTCACAGCATTTCACATTTTACTGATTCATATACATGCCCAGTTTAAAGGGCCAGAGCAGAGGCAGTTGCTGAGAATGCTAAAATAAATACGGCGCATGCGCATCAGTAACTTTTTATTATTATTTTTTTTAAGAAAGCACTGTGCTAAACAGAAAATTTGAACGTATAGTATATTATATAAACGAAGTGCGATATTTCATTGTAGTAAATGCTTAGGCAGTTAATTTGAAAATAACCGGATGGTTTTTAGTGTTTATCTGCTCGGGTCCTCCCAGAAGAAGAACCCGGAAACACAACAGAACAGCAGAAAGTCTTCATTTCGCCGGCCATTGATTGGTAAGATTTTTTGTGTTATTATTGTGTTATTACGTTTTTGGAATGTTGTTATACGCGCAGATCATAATGCATTGTTTGCACCGATATTTGGTGAAGATTACGTTTATATTTGGCTAAAATAAATGATAAATGGCGATGAAAGGAAGTAGATTTGTACAGTATCTTCACTAAAGATGAGCTAGAACTCATCTGTCATGCAGTTTTAAGATGAACACGTAACTTATACATTGCTCAGACATATACATTTTATGGATTATAAAATGCTTAAAATGCTCAAGTACCGTAAGACATTACTGGGTTTCTAGTTGCCAGCTGATTTAAGCTTTTTATGTTTACCCCTTGACTTAGACTTTGAATTTTAAGCTAAGAAATAAATATAATTAAATCATGATCCCGTTTCATTTAAAAATTGAGATAATCTAAACAGAGAGTGACATAATTTCAGTATTTATTGTGTGAAATGTGGTGGAAATTAGATGTGGTAGAAATTACACTGAAGCACTTTTTACTAGACACCACTGTTATAATTGATTTAGGTTTTACAGCAGGTAAAACATTAATGTCAAAAAGATTCTATATCATTTTTTAAAGGTTCTCAAATGATTACATAGAACTTTCACATTTAACGGCTTATTTATTTATTTTTTCTATGACACGTTTATGCACTGTTTAATTAATGCAATTTATTCCAAATAACTGTCGAAATAAAATTAATTTATTAAAACTAGATCCATAAAATTATCCCATAATGGGAACTCAAATGTTAGGCTATATGAAGCGCCTGACAGAACAATTTAAGGTTCTATATTGTATCTTTTGATCTAAAGGCCACTCACACTGCACAGATAAACACCAATAAGTTGGCCAATGTAGTTTAGAATGTTATTTTAGAATAGACACTGAATAACGCTGACTGAACATGTTCAGTCGGGTGAAAACAAACCCCGACCAACGGCAGCAGACGTCGACAGGGGACCCAACAAATGTGTTTGTCTGTGCTGTGTGAATTGGCCTTAAGAGTGTAGAATGTTTTTGCTTTGGTAGGGGCTTTTTAAAGAAAGTCCTCGACCCAGTTGGAGTTCTATTTATAGAAAGAACACTATGTAAGGAGTGTGTGCTGGGATTAAGGGACTGCCAGAAAAGGTAAAAATATGGAATTTATCAGTAACAAGCTGCCTCGTGAAATAAAATGAGGTTTAAAATGCAGCTTTTATCTAATGTGACTCCTGAATCGATTTAGAGCAACATTACATGATAATATACATTTGATATTGATGAGAATAAATTTGTTTTTATGTCCAATCAGAAAGGGGCTCTCACAATGCCTGACCTTTGGCAGGATGCTATGGACCATGCCGTGACTGTGGCCAGGAAATCAGGAGAGGTGAAGTAGCATTGTTCCTTTAAACAATGCAATTTTGTTGTTGTTTTAATTTTCTTGTACTGAAACCTTATCTCTGTTGTCCTCAGATTGTGAGGAATGCTTTGCAGAATGACCTAAAGATCATGTGTAAAAGCTCTTCTGTTGACCTGGTCACTAAAACAGACCAGAATGTGGAGCAGCTCATCATTACGTCAGTGAAGGAGAAGTTTCCTGGACACAGGTCCTTCATGCTTACACAGTTTCACTTTCCAAGATAGAGCATATTGAATCTAAAGTAAAGAGAATATACCATATTCTGCTCCTGTTTGTTTCAGTTTCATTGGTGAAGAGTCAGTGGCTGCAGGAGAACCTTGTGTTTTGACTGAAAAGCCAACATGGATTATTGACCCTGTGGATGGGACCACTAACTTTGTGCATGGGTAATGTATTAAAATTTTATTCACTGATACAGTGGGGTTCAGACCACTAGTGAAATTAAAATAAAAAATGTAAATTAAAAATTATTTAATTAATAAACAGTTCAATATGTCATATTTGAATAGCCCATTTTCACATTTTCGGGGTTGTCAGAAGTGGAAGTTGTAGCGGTGAATGAGAAACTACATTAAATATATTTTTTTGTGTTCCCATTTGCTCAAACAGCAAAAGAAAAACTCCACAATAGTGTTTTCACAACTTTCTAAAAAAGGGAAAAATTAGAGCGAGATTGATAATGGCAGTCGAAAGAGAGAAAGACTTTACATTTTACAGCCCCTCCAACCCGATCTCACAGCATTTCGTACATATTTGTACGAATGACCTACACCTGACCCTGCTCCTAAACCCTAGAAAATTGTAAATAAATCCAAAATAAAGACAAATTAAAGACAAAATAAAGACACTCCTAGACAAATCGTACATATTCAATAGTCACCTTTTACTCACTTGTAAGAATTGGTCATGACATAGCATTGGTCACTTCCACAGCCGCTGTACTAGAAACACTTTCACTTGTAAAATATTTGTTGTAATTTGATGCTAAGATCATAGATTACAAAGTATAGTGTTATAATGTACACACATTTTTAAAAAATCTAAATGAAAAAAAAAAAAAAACATTATTAATAACAAATTGCAAATCAGCATGACATTTTGAGTGAAAAAGTCCAAATTTCTTATGAATTTTCAGGCATAACTTACATTTCTTTTATTTAATCTTAAAAATTTCAGTTTATTTCAAGGTTTAAATGGGATTTTAAACCCCCGATTTTCAATGTGGTCTCAATTTTGGACCCCACTGGCATATGTTCAGGAAAGTTAAATGACTTTTATCACTATGAGAAACCCTTAAATCGGGGACACACTTAACTACTGTAAGGACGATTATGAATGTAATTTAATACTTACGACTGATCATGCCCAAACGCACCGAGAAAGTTGCATTCAGTTAGGGTTCACAGTCGGTTTAAAATCTGCTCCAGTCGGAAACAGTCTGTGTGTTTAGTTGTCTTAAAATATTTCAGCTAGTCGTTAAGTGTGTCCCTGGCATTAGTGAGACATGCTATATCTGATCAATTACATGTTTGACTTATGCTTTGCGACTTTTCATACTTTTCTAACATGAGCTACACTAAATATGCTTTCCTTTGTCCAGATATCCATTTGTTGCTATATGCATTGGCTTTGCTGTCAACAAAACGGTAAGCATCATTTGCTTCCAAAGGCACTTTTCGAATAACAAATTGACAGCGCTTTTGATGGATCTTTCCAACTGAGAGGTTAAATGAAATCGGAAACTGACACTTTGCTCCTACTTTGTTTTCTTGATCATTTATCATGCCTTTGGAAGGTTTGGAAGTTTCTCCAGTGGGAAGAGTGTCTGTCAAACTCATCATTCTTCTATTGCAGTTAGAGTTTGGTGTGGTTTATAGCTGCATAGAAGACAAGATGTACACTGCTCGGAAAGGGAAGGGTGCATTTTGCAACGGACAGCCGCTGCAAGTGTCGGACCAAAAAGGTGACCTTTCTTCCAGAGCGTGTTGACCCACTTGCATTCCATGTTTTTGTTTGTTGGCAGTCATCTGAATTCTCTCCAATTGTTTCCAAATCATATAACAGAGATTAACCAGTCAGTCATCGCTACAGAGTTTGGCTCTAATAGAGATCCTGAAGCTGTTGATAAGATTTTCTCTAGTATGAGGAAGATCTTGTGTCTGCCAGTTCATGGGTATGTCATGTTTCTTCCACACACAGCTAGTGTACACGATTATACTGTAATGTGCATTGACAAATAGCTCTTGAATATTAATTTCATTTCCTTCCTAAGGATACGTGGTGTTGGATCTGCTGCCATCAACATGTGCTTGGTTGCATCTGGTTGTGTAGAGGCCTATTATGAGATTGGGATCCACTGTTGGGATGTAGCAGCTGCGGCCGTCATAGTCTCAGAAGCAGGAGGAGTTCTCATGGATGTTGAAGGTAAAAGGAGCTCTTGCTAGCGTTACATTTTTTTTAATACTTAAAACATATTTTAATTCAGTTAGTTGACAAGGCATCATTTAAATGATAAATGTTGCAATTTTTATTTTTCCAAAGCTCGTTTTATTTTTAATTTTATTTTTACAACAATTAATAAAAGTGTTAGATAACAATAACGCTATTTTGAATGTTACTTGGTTTTTGTCAGCAGACAAAATATGTGTTTTTAGAATTCCTTATTAAATTTGAATATGATTGTTTCCCCCTCCCCTAAAATGTCCACAGGTGGACCGATGGACTTGATGTCTAGAAGAGTTGTTGCAGCAAATAACAAAATAATTGGAGAGAGAATCATAAAAGAGATTGAGGCATTTTCAGCTGTTAGAGATGACGCACCGGTGGACCCTAGTATAAAATGAAATGTATTTTGAAGAAGGATCCTGTGCTATTGAAGTATATTATTTGTACATTTTAAATTCAGTACATTTTATCGTCTTTGTATGTTGCGTTAAGGATTTATGTCTCAAAATGGTGGAAAATGTTTTGTGTAAAGGTACAGTATGTGCAGATGTTTGATTATAAACATATATAGCTATTGAATGTCTAATTCATCGCAATTAAATATCTTTTACTTGTATATTTTATACACCAGTTCAATAAACAGTAAGTTAATGAGTAACTTATCTTTGTCAGCTTACTTATTTTTGGTCAAACAGCAGAATCAGTCGTTGAGTTTCCAAACACAGTAGTCTTGTTTCCGAATGAGTGTTTTGTATGAATTTATTAAGTAAATTAATCACTGACTTGCTGATAAATAATACACAAAAAGCCACTTTCTCCTACGCACTGGCGTAACAATGTATTCTGCTGAAAGAGTGTCTGTCTGGCACGGACAAATACCGACAAGCGGAGTGATTCCAACAGTAAACAGTACCAATGCCAGCTTTCTTGGAAAAACATCTAATGAAAAAAAAGAAATCACAAATATTTCTGGTAGCTGAAAACACACACACACACACAAACTTGTTAGGCTTTGGTTTTAACAGCCATGTTTTTTCATCACTCATATAAACAGAAAAAAATGAGACTGTGAGAAAATAAATGTTTTATTCACAGTTATTCACACAGAAAATAATAATCTTTGCAACACATAACCTCTCAAACTTCATACAGATCATGCTAATACCCATTTCACAAGGGCCAAAAGTGCAAACTTGTGCTTAGTATAATGCATATACTGTATGCTTACTTAATATAAAATTAATATAAAACAGTTAAAAGTATGAGTAGATACTCACAGCCAACAATTAGAGAACTTCAGAAGTTTTGAGAATCACAAGCTTTAACAGAAGGTTATGTGAAGTGACTATAAGTATGAAACTTTAGTGCTTACATTGTAAAAACGGATAAAAATCTGTCATTGCTGGTTGCTCTTCCTAATTTTAAGGCATAATTTTTCACTGACAAAGCATTACAATTGTGTAAGGGTAAGAAAGACTTTATTTTTTTTTCTCCATAATAATGTATTGAATAACAATTTGGCTGTATCCAGAGATTTGCCAATTCGTTGGTGTTAATAGTGACAGCACAATTGCATTCACAGTCCACGCTCTTCAATCAGTTAGCAGCAATAGTTGCTGGGATTCCTCAGGCACGGCACGGCTCAAGACGGAGTACCACGGAGCTCCAGCCACAGGAGGAGAAGAGGGGGACGGTGTGGGAAGAGCAGCTGTCTTCAATCCAGGAGCTGCAACTCTGGTCAGACCCACCCTCTCTTTTAAGATCTGAGGATACGACACTTGATATGATATGGTGCAGTCACAATCATAACATTTTGGCTAACTGGCTGAATTGTCATACACATAATCGCAACCAATAATTTCATTGTTTTATTCATATCACAGTATGCGCTTGCATATGTACTGTAAGTATGACTATATTTCTTTGAAGACTTTGCAAACAAACACTGCTACATGTAGGTAGAATGAGAAATAACTTTTAGGTATTTTTAATTATTAAAATAATTACAAAGGTAGATATGTAATATTTAGGTGTAACAAAATGTGTAAATTATTATTAATATATTATAAATTCTTCACTTTTATGCATCATTTTAAAGGTTTGGTGCCATTTTAAAAGTTTTACACATTAAGAATTAAATTGTATTTTTGTGAAAAGTCCTTTGAATGGTGTACGCTCATATTTAAGACTGTATTTATGATAGTTTTCTTTTATAAACTGTTTATTTTTGGTGTCTAATATCGTTGTGGTATTTGTACTTAAAGTACATAAAGAAAAGCGATGCTAACGTTAGCTAAAGAACCCGAAAAGATCTTCTTTCACTTATGCCGCTTTTCCATTACCAGTACCAGGTCGACTCGGCTCGCTTTTCGCTCTGTTTTCCATTGTGGACAGTATCGCCACAAACAATACCCGGTCGTCATAGCGACGCCTTTCGTTCCTCGTTGCCCCATCAAACTTTTTCTGGATCCTCTCTTCGGCAAGACGGCAACCAAATAAAGGAAAGTCTGCACCTCCTTGTTTGACCATGGCGTATTCTTCCGAGTTGCCATAATAATAGTAATAAGTTTAGTAACTATCTCTGGCCAAACTATTTAAAAATGGCGGGATTATTCTGGATTTAAAAAAAAAAAAAATTTTTATTTGGTTATTCTGGATACTCCATCTAGCGCGTGCCATGATGACACGGAGAATAGTGTCGATTCTCTCTGACCAATCAGCAGACGGCATTGTTTTCATGTCACATTATAAATGACTTTAAATGGCATAATTTTTCACTGACAATCAGCCTCCTTGTTTGACTACGGCGTATTCTTCCGAGTTGCCATAATAATAGTAGTAAGTTTAGTAACTATCTCTGGCCAAACTATTTAAAAACGGCGGGGTTACTCTGGATACTCCATCTAGTGCGTACAATGATGATGCAGAGAATAGTGTCAATTCTCTCTGACCTTTTCAGCAGTCGGCAATGTTTTCACATCACATTTTAGTATCGCCTCAGCTCGCTCAGAACCTCGCCGGAGGTGATGCAACAAAAAAAGTACACAAAAGCAGGTACTGGTACAACTTTTAGACAGTGGAAAACCAAACAAAGGCGAGCCGAGGCGAGTCGAGCTGGTACTGTGTAGTGGAAAAGCGTCTTTAGAAGTCCCTTATTTGAATGTCAAAATGTTATTGAAATTATGTACAATAACCATTGTTATTCTCAAATCACCAAATGTGACAGTTTAACTAAACAGTGTACAACTGATGCTTTGGTCTACTACATAGTAACATGAATGCTTTCAATCCAGTAAGCACTAACCTGCCGCAGTCTGTCCTCATAACGGTTATCCGGCTCTAAAGGTTGTTTGTCTGGGACTGGGACTTTCCAGCGGTCCATTTCTACCCTCAACTCCGCACCATCAAACAGTACCAAAGGATCCAGTGCACTGTTGTTTATAAGCTCCACCAGACACTCTTTATAATGTACCCTAAAAGTGAGCATAACATTTGAGAAAATCTCTAGGTTTGCATTTATGAAAGAACATATTTCACAAAATGATAAAGGATTATCCTTACGTGCAGTAACCATTGTACTCGGCTTGTCGACCACATGGCTCCTCTTTCACAGCTCCCGTTTCTTGGACCTCCATTACACCACAGATGCCTACAAGGACACATTTGAATATGCACTGAAATGTGACGCATTTAAACATCCGATATTCACACGTAGGCTTATTTCAAATGATGTACCTTTAGAGTGTCTCCCCACCGAATCTTTGGGGCTGAACATGAGAGGATGAGATATCCCATAGTGCTGAAAAGATAAATAAATGTAGCTTAGCCAATTTTAACTGTGGCAGGGTATGGTGGATGTTTAGGGTTTAAGGCGCCGATAAACACACAATGAAGTTCTTTTTCGTTAAAAAAACGAAACTTTCGTTTAAAAAAAATCGTTCTTTTTCGGGTAAAAAGAAGTTTGAAATACATGAGCAGCGGTATACTGTTAGTGAACATCTGACACCACCCATACTACTGAGAGCGGTGTTTAGATGAATATGTAATATTTCTTTGAATAACAAACACAACAAAAATGACAGGGGTGAGAAAACAGCAGTAAAAAGCATCTGATCATTACGACACAGATATGTTTGCACGAGCTTAGTTCAGCACTCAAGTAGTCAAGTCACGTCATGTTTATTTATAATCCACGTCACACAATGTATTGCTTTAAAGCAAGCAGCTTTATGGTATTTAACATGAAAAACAGTGTCAGTGTCAACTTAATTTTCTTCAATAAAGCAGCTTTCCAGTGCGTTCATGTTTTCTATGCATCTGATCTCAATGGACTGAATAGAAGAAATGAACTGGAGAAGATTTCCACGTCAAAGAAGGCGGAGCCTCACAGCACACCTAACCATTACGTGATCACCATGGTAGTTCGAAGGTGTTTACCAGCTTAGCTAGTTTGAACTCCTGAAATGAACTTAATTTTGGCCTCATTTTGATCGAAATGACATCACACCAGTTTGCTCTTTGATTTCGCTTAAAGTATATCAGGGCCCTTATGCTAGATTACAGTAGAGAGGTCTGTCACCTGCAGCAGGGTCCGTAGTCTCGGGACACTCCAGTCTCTCAGATGATATAGGCAGTTTCGAGGATGGTGAGCATGCAACCCTTTAGCTGTGCACTCGATTGAAAAATTACAGGCCTGTAAGGACAACAGATGCTAATTAATTGATACAGAGCTCTGTGGTAACTACACTGACAACTGCTGAGAGAACTAAACTTACAGAGCCTTGTTTAAATGGCTGACTGCAGCCGCCACAGAATTCGTGCTGGCACTGAGTGCATCTGAAATGCAAACAGCCTCCTCTGGCCAGGAAGAAGCGAAATTTGCAATTTGGACAGTCTGAAAGGGGCACGGGGAATGTTACAACCAGGTATAAAGTTCCAACAAGAAACTTTGCACCAAGAACCCTCATTGTGAGTTTTTGTTTTACCTATTTTGTTCCTGCTGAGGAGCTGCTCCAGCCTTGAGGTTTGGTACTCGGGGCTGTTGAGCTGCTCCCACTCTTTGAACTTCTTACATGAGATACCTTCATGCTGTGGAGCCCACTAGAAAACAAGCATCAGATCAACAGCATCCATAAATAGGAGATACCAAGTACAATCACAATGCAGGGAATTCAACAATAAGGCTGCTTCTCAATTCTAAGAATGAATTCTTATCAATGCATTCTTATCTTATCAAGTGAAACGGTCAAAATGAACAAATCTTTTTTCATGTCATTTGCTTGATTCAACGAACGAAATGAACAAATTGACTCATTTTGATGAACGAATTCGAACAGGAGAGTCATTTTAGCACTACCGGTTCCCTCGCTCTAAAGTCTATGGGATTTTTTGAATGGGTTTTTGCTAAATCGCCTGAAATGAGGTCTGTGGAAAACAAAGCCTCTAAATATTTTCACGCTTTGATCTATGACATAGAACACACAGTTATAACCTGCTTGTGGTTTTTTAAACTTTATTGTGTCTGCTTGTGTTTTTTAAAAACTTTCTATAGGCTTCAAAATGTATACATTTTGGATTAACTTGTAAAGATTATCTTGATAGACAAAACGTGTAAGGGTCACAACTCTTTGTTAAACACAGATCTTATTTTGTGCGATTTTCCAAAAGTCTATGGGGAAAATGCACTGCTTTTTGATCGAGGGAACCCATGCACCACTAGATTCCGAGTTGTCCAAAGTGACGTCATCACTTCGGCACTCTATTCATCATCTGGAATTGTTTAAAGCCCTTTGAACAGTTTGCACTGAAACTGTCTTTTGGACTTTGAACCGTTTGGTTACCAGTAAAGTGCATTATATGGAGAAAAATGCTGGAATGTTTTCATCAAAAACCTTCATTTCTTTTTTGACTGAAGAAAGAAAGACATGGACATCTTGGATGACATGGGTGTGAGTAAATTATCAGCAAAAGTTTTTTTTTAAAAAAGTGAACTACTCCTTTAATGTTACGCTTTGTCAACTTTAATTTTCCTTTAAATATGCGCATTAAAAGCACTATAGTCTTTCTCCAGGTATTTATAACTTTATTAAAAGTATGCCAAACAAAACAACAAATGTTTGCTTTCATGAGCCGTCACGTATTTACGAGCTTTCAGCAGGAATCTCTTGAGTGAGAACATGCTGAATTTGAATCATGAATGAGCAAACAAAAAAATTCTGCCTGCAGTCTGAATGTAGCTTAAGTCATAAGATGCAAAATATTTCATTGTGGTTTGCAAAGGCAAAACCTACCGGCCTTTTGCATTGAAAGCATGTGCTTTTCCCACAGCTGGGGCAGTCCATCCTCAGCCTGTCTGCTTCATGAAGGAGCCCAAAGCAACACTAATAAAACAGTGATAACTTTATAAAAATATAAACAGACATAAATTCCTATCATGGTCAGACCTGACATTACTCAGCATAAAACAATCTGTGAATGATGGAACTTACATGTGCACACCAGCGGAAGTTGGGCATTTCCTGCAGTGCCTGGTCTCGGAGTTTCCTCTGGAAGAGCTCATGGATCTCGGGGTCTAAATAATACCTGATCTACACGTACAATAACATTTACAGTTAGTCATATTCTATATTCATATGGTCTATCTTTCAATAAATCAGGCACAAGGTAAAAAAAAAGCTCCACACCTGTGTGTCCAGTAGACTGAAATACTCCATAGACTCCTCCCTGCGGCCTCCTCGTACATCGGGAAGATTACAGAGGGGACACACAACATGAACTATATTCTTCTCCTTAATGACAGAGGAGAAGTACTTCTTAAAACAGCTCTCACAGAATGTGCAAGAGCAGTGTGTCATGGTGACCATCTGAAGAGGAAAAGAGAGCCAGATACTACATTTAGAGAGAATGAAATATATATATATAATATGTGTACAATAACATGATATAACTAATATCAGGGCTAAACAATAAGGATTTCTGAATGTCTTGGGGCCAGAGCGAGAGAGTTTCAAGCTAAAAATAAATGTTCTGTAAAATTAAGTCAGAATTTGCAGTAACCATAATCATTTAATTATATTATAATTAAATAGTGTAATAACCATAGTTTGAATCTTCTGTGCAGCACTTTGGACACTTTCTGTTTATAAAATGTGCTATAGAAATAAAGTGGATTGGACTAGATTGGATAGTAATATAATTACAATAATAAGTGGATAATAAAATAAAATAGAGAAATATATTTTACGATTCAAATTTTTTTAATGTTTATATTATTACTATTTAAAACAACTCTAATCATTTAAAATGTCATTTATTCCTGTGATAGCAAAGCTGAATTTTCATCATCATTACTCCAGTCTTCAGTGTCACGTGATCATTCAGAAATGTATTCTAACATGCTGAACTGCTGCTCAATCATTCCTTATTATCAATGTTGAAAACAATTGTGCTGCTTGATATTTCTTGAGAAAACCCAATGCATTTTTTCAGGATTTTTTGATGAATAGAAAGTTCAAAAGACCAGCATTTACTTGAAATATAAGTAATTTGTAACATTATAAATGTCTTTACTGTCACTTCTAAACAATTGAATGCAACCTAGCTGAATAAAAGTATTCATTCATTAAAAAAAAACAAATGTATTACTGGCCCCAAACTTTTGAACGGTACTGTAATAATTACTAATACAATTATTGATACAATACATTTGATATAAATAACAATTTCAAGTTGGCTCCTTTTTAAGGTCAAGAACAAAATTCATTTATTCTCACCCTGTTGAAGGAAACTTGCTCCTGGCATATAGGACAATCGTGGCAGAGATATTTCAGAGCAGAAGGGAGGTCTCGGCATGACTGCACTGCTTCCAGTACATCTGTGGAGCTGAAACTGCACCCCTCCAGACTCAAGATACTCTTAAACATTTCGGCTTTCTCACCTTGGACACCACCTGGGATCTGACAGTAGGTTCTTTGTATAGTGCAATCCTGTACAAAATGGGTGAGTGAAAAATAGGTAAAAAGGCTATCTTGACTTGGCCTTCTCTTACCTCCATGTCCTCAAACTTCTTCAGCTGAATAAGAAATCCCTGCTCGTTAATGTTAATCACCCTGTCAGGCTGCCTTAGAACATGCTCTGCATCTGGGAAAACCAAAAAACTGGATGTTTAAACTTAAATTGAAATAGTAACTTTTTGTTTAGTGTTGGTTACCAGTTATGACCCATAGTACCTCTCTGATTTCTGAAGAGCACCCAGGCCTGGTCTGGCTGCGCTGCAGGGTATTTGACATCCAAAACCTCTCCTCCTGCATTATGCTTTCTCTGGAAGTAGATGGTGAGCTTGTTCTTCATCTTGCTGGGAGAGATGCCCACAGGAAGCCCGCTTACCACCACCTTGTGATGGTCGTCCAATAATCCTGGGTGAACCCTGGGACTCTCACTGCAATCCTGCCACGGTCCTTCATTAGAAAATTAAAGTCAATTTTAATTCAGTGTAACGTTAGCATTGTTTTACACAATGGGTCTCATTCATGAAACATTCGTAAATATACGAGTAAATATGAGAGTGATTTGCGCGTAAAGAGAACTTCCCGAAAACTCTTCTCCTGATTCACAAATACTTCGTAAATGTCAGATGTGATAGTAAAATGTGTGTATGTGCTAATGAATTCCAACCAACCGTAAATGGGATGCGCGTGCACGTTCATTCTCAATTATACCATTAATCAGGCCCATTATATCCGACTGACATCTATATGCATATAATAACATGAATGCGAATGAAAAAGAAAGATTTCTCGGATGCAGAAATTGAAGTTTTATTATCACAAGTTCATACAAAACGCCACATTTTTTTTTCAAGCGTAGCCTACATAGTGGCGCATCAGGTCCTAAAAAAGGAAGCAATTGGCAGCATATTACAGATGCAGTTAATGGAGTTCCATCTGTTAATCGAACAGTCCCAGAAGTGAGAAACAAATGGTTTGACATTAAGCTTGACAGCAAAAAAACGAATTAGTTGACTTCGGAAAAATCGTATTCAAACTGGAGAAGGACCGCCATCGATCACCAGATCTGCTATTACTGACTCTCATAATAAAAGTAAAAAGAAAAACCGTATGTAATTACTATATAAAATATTTTTTTTCAAAATGCTGTTTAAATATGTAGCTACCCATTGGTGAATTAAAACGCAGCCTTATTAATGAGCAAAACGTTCGGATGTTAAGCGCACCATTTACGCGTGGCTGGGAGCAGGTGTAGATTTCTTGCGTACCAACTAACATTTGGAAGATACGAACATTTTAATGAATCCGAAAATTTACTCCAGAACTATTTTACACACGATTTACACACAAATTCATTCTGCTCGTGTTTAATGAATGAGACCCATTGTGTGTAAGTTTTACTGGAAGAGAAAGATAAGAAGTTTATTTTGTCATCTTTTAAGAGTATACTAGCAAAAAAAGCCACAAAACTCCAATGTTGACTTCTCGATGTCCTTAAAAACAATTTAAATGATTTGTAATTTACCTTTCTCCCTGTTGCTTAACTGGTACATGTTGACAACTCTTTGTAACTGAAGGCTTTTGAACATTTCATCTATGTCATCTACATTAGACGTACTGCTGGTGGGAGCTGAAGCAGAGGTAAACTTTTATTAATTCAAAACTTAATAAAGGGCGTTTTAAAATATCACTGCTGAATAATTCCAAAAAACATATTACCTGAGGCAGGAGAAATGAATGGGTTTGTTTGGTTGTTGGTGTCCAAAGCTTGTGCACCAAATGTGATTCCAAAATCCAGCAACTCTTGCGTGTATGATCTCCTTACCCCACTTATCTCTGTTTCACTGACTTGATTCAGGTTCATCTGAGACTTTGTACTCTTGGGTAAGACTAGTGAAGGAAACATTACGGTTAGCCAGGAATAAAAAGTGAAAGTCTAAAACATTAATTCATATGACTAAATCGATAATCTCGGAAACTCTAATGGATCATCATGCTGCCTGCTTGCTGCTTCCAAGATGGAGATTTCAGCTTTATTTACCAACTAAAGATTACATACTCTGACAAACTGAACTGTGGTGAACAGATGGGCAATACAAATATGAATTCAGCTGTCATTTCTCGACATGGGTTATTATAGTTAACTAAAACCAAAAGAAAATATACTTGAAATTGGAAAGTTAACTGAAATAAAAAAATAAAAATATTCAAATAGTATTTTAGCTAGTTGCCAAGTCAACATTTTTTATTTTCAAAAAATAACTAAAAATAAAAAAAGAGAATAAAAATTACAAAGATATTAGCAAAATTTCGAAAACTAATAAAAATTGCAAAAACATTTTCAAAACCTATAATAGTATCTCAATAATACTAAATTAACAATGGTATATAGAGAGTAAACAATTGCATAACACTAAAAATCTGAAGTGAAAAATCAATGCAAGACTAATATTCAGCACAAAAATCAATGTTTACTGTTGCTGGCATGCTGAGGCACAGATGAAGTGGACGTTTCGTGTTGAGCTGTTGACGTCTTCTGCATTGAACTGCTGCTTGCATGTGGCCAGCTGCTGCACAAACAACAAAAAAGAAAATTGAAGACAACATCAGTACCACTGATCATTAAATAGGTGACAAACTAAGAGACTGAGGCCAAATGCTTTTGCTAAGAATGACTAAGCTGCAACTCAAACAAGCATTGACCTGCCATAGGATGAAACCGGATTCGGTTGAACTACAAGTTCACTCGGCAGGTGGTTTGCTTGAGAACGTTGAGGGGTTTGGATAGAATAGGTGGCAAACAGAGGAGTTTCGCGCTGAAAGGCGGCAATCATCTCCTCCAGAACTATAGACAAGTTTGACCACCCCTGGAAATCAAACATTCAAATCCAGAGTGACAAATATAAATGATTAACTTCAAATAAGTAATGGTGAAATAACTACATACAGTAACTGACTTACAATCTTCCAGTTGCTGAGACAGTGGAGAAGAATGCGACCATGGTCATCAACATTGCTGCTTTTAGCATTGATAACCATGGAGGGTGAAGGGCAGACGTAACACCTGGGTGGATTTTTGGGATGGGTCTCGTGGATCCAGATGCAAACTGGAATATTGTACTTTGAGTCTTTGTAACAACATAAAACATACTGTATGAGTTTCAGTTGGTGGAAAGCCAATAGAATAAATAAAGAACAAAGAACAATATAAACATGGGAGGGGATGAGTTATAGTTACAGTAGATCTTCTGAAACCAGTTACCTTCATATGTTACAGGCACAGTGCCACCCAAATAAACCAACTTTTTCTTATCATTGTTGGGATAGACTGTAAAAAGAGAAGACAACCTAACTTAGCAGATACACATGCAAGACAATGCGCACTGTAAGCAAAAATTCGACATATCTGTTTTACACTTGTTTTTAAGAGTTTTCATTTTAAATAGAAGGCAGGAATAAACTGTACAATCTGTACCCCAGTCAATATTTATCAGTGTTCAATACTTTTAATAGTCAGTTTCTGTATAGGCACAAACCTTAAGGTCAATTCACACCAAAAACTAAAACTATTTGATTACTACACTACCATGTAATAACAATAAAATAAATTAATACTTTTATTTAGTGATTTCATCTATATTGTTCCTTAGTGTCGTTTTCATTATAGTCGTGGTTATAGTTTTCATAGTTTTGCCTTAATATAGCAAAAATTCTATTGAAAATATATGTTATTTATAACATAGCTCACTGTTATTTTTCTGTTAACTTGTACGACTATATCCCCCGATTGCAGGGTATGTAAACTATAGGCCTTTCAGTATCGGCAAAACAGTAATTATGAAAAACAAAGCAATTCATGGAGCAGCAACAAAAAAACTATAATTTTGTCAAACAAAAAATTTTAAAATGACAAAATATAAATTGTTTAAATATATAACTTTAAAAACATATGACAACTTGCCACAACCTGACATTTATGACATTTTGTTCAAATCTATCTTCTAATTTTTCTGTTGGTGATATTTAAGTTTCAGAGTCACAAAAAAAAACATTTTAATTTAAGTGGGGTTTGAACTAATGTGTTTGAAAATCATGTTTATATATGAATATAAGCTTCAATTAAATCGGTTCACCATAATTATAAAGTGATTGTGTTTTGAAGCATCAAAGTCAGTTGCGTGGACTGTCAATGGAGGGACAGAAAGCTCTCAGAATAATTCAAAAGATTTTCATTTGTGATCCGAAGATGAAATAAAGTCCACTGAGTTTGGAACGACTTGAGGGGGTGAGTATGACAGAATATTCATTTTTAGGTGAAATAACCCAAACTACCCCTGCTACACTTTGACATAGATCTGTTCTCAGAGTTAGACCACTGCTGTGCTCTCAAATGTCAACTTACGATAATAGTCCACGTATAGCTGCAGGTTTGGGAACACTGCCGACACATCTTTGATGTCATCAAGCACATCATCCGGGTAGCAGTAATTACACTATAGAGAAAATGTCAGGATAGTGATTAGGACATATGCTGTCACTATAGTGACAGCAGGATCCTGTCTAATGCACAACGACGTCAACAAGACACATTTCACTAATAGAAGATTGATAACCAATATAGTTATTTGTTTTTTTTTTTTTTTTTTTTTTTTTTTTTTTAACAAAACTGGGGTAACGTGGTATTTAATCATCATAATCAAACGCAAAGTAAACACAATTTGATTGAAGATTCTGCAAGGAGATCCCTGAGGAAGTTATCATAATAAATCGGACAGCTGCTCATATTGAAATATCAGGTACAGTATATTATCATCTGGCTCAGTTTTGATGCACTACCGGTAATTAGCTTGTTAGCTCAGTAAACATTACAACCTGCCTCGCTAGTGTTGACAGAAAACCTACCTCGATAAGTGTTTGAAAATTCAGATCGGCTGTAACGCGCGACATCCTCTAACTGCACGAGCACATGCATTCAGCGTCAAGTGATATTAAAATCAAAACGAGAATTCATATATTTTGCTTCCTCCATCGCTCAAGTTTACATGTCATTCAGTCAGTTTTGGTTTCTTTTGCCTATGAACGTCACTACGTCTCGTTGATACCTAAAGTTGAAATAATGGCTGTACTTGTCTGCCATATTGAGTGTGGCAGAAATGTCACTTAGCTGTCTATGGCGGTTCGAGTTTTTCTTTAGTTTTATGTAATTCCGATATTTGTTTATCAGACACCAGTGATTCGGCCAAACTGAATTTGTGTTCTAGATAATGACATGGTGTTAGAGGCAAAAGTCTAATATAGATTAAAACAATTCCTGTTTGTCGAGCATATAATATTGGCATGCAGTAAACAAAGTCCATTGTTGCAGTACCACTGGATGTCAGTATAACACATACAATCTCTGGACACTGCGCTGCATCCTAATACACCGAGAGAAAGAACAGTCAGCTTTTAATTATTGGGCAGCTTATTTAGAGTCTATAGTTTATCATTTATCTGTAAAAAATGTAGCATCATAGATAATAATTAGAAGAAATGTTTCATAAGCAGCAAATCAGCATAGAATGATTTCTGAAGGATCATGTGACACTAGACTAATGATGCTGAAAATTTAGCCTATATGAAAAGTACAAAAAGCTTGTGTAGCCTAATAGGGAATTATTTTGCATTGGCCTGCTCCCCAACCCCTCATTTAAACGTTTTAAATGAATACTATCTGCTTCTGTAAGGACATGGCAGATAGTAATGTTTATTTTAAAAATATTTGTGTTCATATATTAAAATCTATATGAATGTTTTGTGGTTTTATGCTGAGTGCCAATGCAATGCGAACTTTGACGCGAGAGATAGAAAGAGAGAGAAATGGATTGGTACATAAGATAAAATTACGGCAGGTAAAGTTGTAGGACATTTTATCCCAAGAATCGATGAATATCATACCTTTTAAAGCCATGAAATTGTATTTCCAAACTGATCTTCCTTCATAAAAACTGTTCAAATATTATAAGAAAGAAGAAGTCTGAATCCTTGGGCATCTCATGGTTTTACAGTGATAGACAGCTTCCAGAATCTAAGCTCCATGTAGCTGGCCGAAACAATCTTGCGCTATCCTACTGAGATAACACTGACTAATTTTCGAACTTATTTCCCATCCTCCAAGTTCATTTTTTTTCCTGAACCACGAGGTGACCAGAACACAGGACTGATGGGGGTGGACAGACAGGCCACAGAAAGAACTGTGATTTATGATGGAAAGGTAGAGATAAGAGAAGCAGTGAAACGAATGTAGTTGTCACTCAATTGTGATGGCATGACCCAGGTTTCTACTGATGACAATGTCTATCTTCTACGTGTGATTATGCCATAGTGTGAAGGTGACCCCTATGAGCAAGTTCACTAGCTATATAAGTGGGCCAATGCATTGGGGAAATAGGCATTCTGATAGATCTTGCCTTTTGATTTTCAATAGCCTGTATAATTTCAACCACCTTTTCTTCTTTAGTTATTCCCAATTTTTTTAAATATTGGTCAAATGTCTATGAATGTTCATTGTATGTTCTCTATATTCTTACATTTTGCCAAAACATAATAATTTAGGGAACATGCATATAAATAACTAGAAGAACAACACATTGCAATAAACAGTCAAATTTTCCCAACAAACCAGTGTGTCTTTATGAATGTGATAATAAATTAAAATATGGAAACAAATATCAAATTGCAGCTTAATCGGATCAAAATAACTGGAGATAATACCAGAGGCCAATCACATTCAAGTTAACAACCTTACACCATCATCTCAATTATCGATTATGATGTGAAAATGACTTTGGATGACTTTCGTTTTAATATTACTTGTATAATTTTGCAGTGTTCGTCTTGATTTGTAGGCTATGGTTTTTTGTTTTATTAGTGGAAGCTTAAAGACCATATACCATTTATAAAGTTTGAAACTCAATATTTTATGAGCATGTATTCATTTATTTGGCTCATAAGTACAGTTCATTATCACAAAATAAATTCCTTCAGGCAGAAATAAGACCCATCCCCTCTGTGTCAGCGTGTACTTTGTGATAATGGCCAACTGACTGTGCATTGTCCCTTACATATTTCAGCAAATTAAAAATGTCAGTGAGCCTACTAACAAGATTACTTTTTGCAAGGCGTTCCAGGACACCATAAATGTAAAAGTTTCCCAGACACACTCTCAAAATCTTTGTGCGAATCGACTTGTTGTAACAACAGCTTTCTCCAGCCAAGGTGAGATGGTCTCCCAGGTCCAGTCCTCATTGTGCCACTGCCCTACTTCCAGACAATGGAAGCACACTTCATTGCACAGGCTCTCCATGCATTTCACTTTGGCAACAGCAGGCCTTTTCCGCTATTGCCCCTGGAGTAAATTTACCCCAGCTGTGCATTAAGCCTTGCAAGTCCCCTCTCTCATCACACACACGCACACACAACCACAAAGTGCACACACAAGGCTTCACAGACTTTATTGGTTCAGGGTTAGTCTCTACACAGCTGCCACACACACTTGAATCCAGGCTCAAACAGACCGATGCTGTCTGAGGGCCCATTTGAAACCCTCTCTGAGGTTCAATAATGGCGGCATTACTAGCAGCTAAGTCTCTTTGTCACATGCAAAGTTTTCCACATGAAAGTGGGCATGCGTTGCACACTCCTGCCTGGAGGGATATAAAAAGTCCCACAGGCATAAAGGTCCCTTTAAATTAGTAGGCGTGCAAGACTTTGCGGGGACTAAGAAGCAAAGCTATTGGTCCCGACCAGATAGCGCTAATTAAAACCTGGCGCAGGGTGTAGGGCTGTCAGGGTGGGGTTGTGAAGTAAAACCAATCCAAATGGAAAAGTGGAAAAGTCTTCAAAGTCTTCTTAACAAGGCTTTCGATCTATAAGCTTTAAAATAAAGATGGATAGATGGATAAATAGATAGTTTAATGAACTGATTTACTACGTATTGCACAATTCTAAATCCACACCTAATGACTGTACACTTTTGACAGCTTTTGTGGAAAAGGAGTTGCAGCTATAGTGCCAAAAAAGGGAATAAAAGAGAAAAGTGAGAGGGGAAAAAGCCCTCTAAAATTATGTAGGCTTGTTCTTGATCAGGCTATGTGCATTTGTGGTAGTGTGGTAATATCTGTATGTTGTTAAGCTTCTGTATGCGTGTATTTACCAAAAGGAAATCTTCTGTATGCGTGTATTTACCAAAAGGAAATCTAATGCATTTTTTGTGCTTTTGAACTGGTTGAAGGCTAAAGAGGGCTTGTCAGATCCACTCCAGCCCAGAGAGGGGGCTCTCTAATGGGGTTTGTCATCTGCTAATGATAGCTCACAGCCGTGAGCCGCCAGAGGTTTAGGGGAGCTTTGCAGGAATGGAAGGGATCCATAATGATTTGGCATCTCTTAATGAGAGCCAGTGGGCATCCCTGACCAGTGCTCAGCTTGCTTTCCTACAGGGAAAAGGCAAGAGAGAAACCCCCCACTGGAAAAGAGCAGTCGGCCGTTAACCCTTCAGCCTGCCACAGCACATTTTCCATCAGCACCTCACTAAAGCTAACCACGTCTGCATGAACTCTTTAATCACCTGGAAGTGCACATTTAACACCAGAATGTTATTAGGACGAAGAAACACGCCATTTAACGTTATCCTGAAAAAACATCTACTTTAGTTTCACATAACAAATGGTCAACATTAAGCTACACTTGATTTGAACTTGTAGTGATTTATAAATGTAGAAATAGAACCAGTTAAGTGCTAAATATTTTGTTCTCTATTTTGACCCTCATGAGCATAATGGTCAAAAATTAGATTGACATTAAAAATATTTTGATTTGTGATTAATTTGTTCCTGTTTTTTTTCATGTCCAGTTTGTTTTCTGTGGTAGCTAATTAACATTGGTCCCTCGTTTTCTTGTGAATTTAAGCCCTCAGTTTGATTCAGCTGAATCACCATTGAATCAAATCACAAGTGTGAATGATCCATTGACTCACTCAGACAAGACATTAGGGATGTCCCAATAATACCTACACCTTTGTTAGAAATATACACATTTCCAAGAAATATATAATTAATTTAATTTATATATTGGAAAGGGCCCTCTCCCATGGCGCCCAACATGTAAACTTGCGGCCTTGTGGATAATAGTGCCACTACATACGTGTGTCTGTTAAGTTCATGAGACCATAGGGTGTGATATTCTCTTTTATAAGCTCAGAAACAACAGATTGTGAGGTTGAGGTAAGTACTTTGTAAGGATACTAACAAATGTTGAATGACAGCAAATTACAGTAGTTGTCAATGCATTTGCTTCTTACAGTTGCGCAGCGTGACATAAATGGTCCAATTATAAAGTTGAAATATGAAAAAAGATGGCACAGTTGGTACCATTCTGAAGGATATAAAAAAATGAGATCATACATTTCATACTTATTGGACTTCATACTGTAGAGTTGTAATATTAAAATGTATCTTCGTCTTTGCGGGAACAAATTTAATACTATGAAACTGCAGTTTATACTTTAGCAAATAACAGTGGCAACCAATGTTAGACATTATTTAGCAACTTATTAATCGTGCCGAACTGAGACAGGCTTTATGCCTTTTAGTTCGCCAGTGAGTTTCCGTTGCGACTTCTCACTCCTCGAATCGTGAGTACTAATGACAATATACACATAGATTGAAACTGAATTGCTCATAAACAAGTTTAAAACGTGCTAAGCATTTTCTCCACCATTATTATGTAGAGTCTCTCTGGTCGATTTGGAGGATGATTTATGGAGGTGTACACAATGTTTCTTCTTGCCGGAAAGGGGGAAGGTTTCGCGATGATAAAGTCTCTGTGAAGCTGCCTCATCGCTGGTTTTATGGGTGTGTTTGCTTTAACTCATATTAGCTATGAAAGTGTCAATGAACACCATTAGGAACGGACTTTCTGGCGTTCTCTGGTGACTTAGTAGACGCGAGTCAAAGGTTAAAAGCTTTGTTTATTTGAATGAGTCCCAACTGACACAGCCCAGATACCCTACAATACAAATTCAAACACCGCTACATTTCTGGTCTATTGAGTATTAGGGCCAAGATCTACAATACACTTCAAATATTGTATTCAAATTCAAACATTTGATTGTGGCCAATCAGAAGCCATGACAATGCAAGAAACCTTTCAGGGACTATGCCGTCAGCGCTGCCCATCATGGTCAAACACTGTTATAAAGCTTTCAGCATGGCAGTGGGCTATTGTATCCCTGACATCATGTGGCAATGATTTTGGGCATATCTCCACTCTTGCTCTGTCTGAGGGTTTTGTATGAGGAGCTAGAAGTGGGTTTCTAAAGGCACCTGAGAGTTGAATTAATAAAATATTTCATACATTGTACAAACTAGGCTACAGACAATGTTGCATCACACTTAACAACAAGCTTCACACAAATAAGTAATGCATCAGTCCGTAGTTTTTCCTCTTCGTCGCCATCCCTCTTCGAAACCTGCGATTTTATTCGCGGAATTACAAAGATTTACACAACAACTGCAGAGATCAATTGATGCAATTACATGCAGACAAAGGCATTAGGGAGAAAAGAACACCATTCCTTGGATAACCACAAATATTTTAAATTTAATGAAAAAAAAACCCAAAACAAAACAAAACAAAAAAGGGATATGGCTTTAAAATCTGCCATTAAATCTAAAGCAAGCAGTGATTGACATATTGTTTACTATGTTACGCAATATAGAGTAGTCAAAGAGATAAGGATAGCCAAAGCAAATTTCTTTTTGACCATAATTGAAAAAGCAGGAGGTAATACTAAAACGATTTGGCGCCAGTTAAGAAAAGTAATGGGACATGATGTTAACACTATATATATATAAAAAGGCTATAAATTTCGACCTCCCGCATCCTTACACGCAATATAGCCTACTTGCCGAGACACCTTCTTTATGTGTACAGATGTGACGTAATGACTCAGTATAGCCTACTAGTCGAGGCTCCTTCTTTATGTGTATGTGACTAATGACGCTATATAGCCTACTAGTCGAGACTCCTTCTTTATGTGTACAGATGTGACATAATGATGCAAAAACATGCTCGAATTTCCTGCGCAAATCCACCATTACCACTGCGTTATTACAAAATCAGAAATTCTTTAACACATACAAAACATTTGTTTGCTCACACAATTTCAGAAAGCTGAATCAGGGTGCGTGTGCTTTAATAATGTTAACGTTGACCTTTCTGTACTACATGCTGATGCTTCAACACTTGGAAGCAAGACGTGGATCTGGGCCCAGATTCATAAAGAATCTTAACGCAAAGAGTAGCTCCTTGTGACAAAATTCTAATAAGATTCTCAGAAATGTGGACGTTTACTCTTAAAATTAAGATAAACTCCTAGTAAAGAAAAACGTAATTCAGAAAGTATTTTAACCTTTAAAAGAGGTCTTACGGTCAAAGTTGTTAGGAGTCCGGACAAAGACTTTTAAGAGGCTTTGAGTTTCTTTAGGAGAGGATAAAATGGCAGAAAGACGAAGAGGGAGAAGAAATGTGACTCTATCGACACCGGCCCGAATGTTCCTTTAAGGATGGCCTTGTGTTCATCCACTAACTGGGCTAACAGTAAACACTGTTCCTCTGTCCAGTTGTGCTTTCTCAGCCTTCTTGGTTTTGACTCCATGTTTGTTACATTCAAACCAACATTCAAACCACCACTTAAATAGACATGCCAGCAATCAGTGTAATTGGGACGAGTAGAACAAGTTATCATTTTTAGCCAATCAAATACCATATAGGAAATTAACTGCATGATAAATAATACACATATATTATGTGTGTATGTGTGAGAGAGAACGGTCAAATAGGAAAATTTACGCATGTAATTTTAAAGGTAAGACTTAGAATAGACCCTATACTTAAAATCACTCTTTTTTTCCTTCTTGGACAACCAACCAATCACAGTCTTCAAAAGATTGTGTCATACATTGCAACGGGGTCAGCGCCACCTCCTCACTAAGATGAGAGTTTGTGTCTTTTCCTTACTCAGAATTGCTCTCAGATCGGTCCTGAATCGCTCTTAAGCCAAGAATCTTACGCAAAAGTTTTTAAGCTAAATTAAGAGTTTTCTGAGAGGATTCTTAGCATCTTTATGAATATAGGCCCTGATATTTATATTTAACTTGTCCTCCGTGTCTGTGGTAATTTATAACTATTTTACATTTTGGTGAGTTGGCTAATTTGTATAAATCTCATTTCGTAATATCTGCTTTAGCCCTATATAGGAAGGGACCTTCATGCTTGCTTTTTTTCCTAATAATCATACTTTTTTATACATTTCACACAAAAAAAATTAAAAAAAAAAAAAAAATCATAGTTCATATGAAATTGTCACAATTACGGTTTTCTTTTGAGATCAGGTTGAGCTTGTGACATATTTGCCAGGCAAATGTATGATCTGTATCTAGGCTTCTTCTCCTGAAATGCTTTGGCTACCCAGAGTCCTCTCTCTTTAATGATTTATGGAGATATATCTCCTTCATTTATTTTTTTACATTCATTTTTTATTTGCTTTACTAAGTAATGATTGACTAAACTCATTACTCATTTTATCAACAACTTTTTGTCATGTTCGAAGGAGCGGAAGCAACAATGCAAGTAACTCTTTAGTTGGCCAGATACAACCAAACAATGATAGGAACAAAACTACACTGACGACTTGAACAGGACCTAACACACACAAGGGACATCAACAATGATCTGACAAAGAGAGCAAAATGTGATGAGTAGGCCTATTTATGGGTGAGTGGATTGGATGCAGCTGGAAAGGAGATTGGATCAGTTGATTGCTGATCAATTGGAATGAGCCGTCACGCCCACAATTACACACAATTACAACAACAATAATTACATGGGACAAGAAGGAAACAATGAATTTATAAATCGTGACACTTTTATTGTCCATTTTTATTGTCTTGAAAAATGACACACTAGATATCAAGAAGATAATGAATAAAAACAGCAAAACAAACTACCAGCTGTAAAAAACAAATAGAATGTTGAATTATCAAAAGTACATCTAATGAAATAAATATGACAGCTGTCATTTCATGACATTCAGCTTGTAGAAAACCGAAAAGAGTGTTAAAGCTGATTTGAACCACATTCCCCAATAAGTGAGATTACATTGGACCACATCATAAATCATAGTTCAATTTGGTGGTTCCACCAATAAAAATGACAGCATCTTTTCGGATCTTGTGATGGACAGAGTCGATTTATTTGTAAGTGCAAGGGTGACATGCATCCGTCATAAAACATCTACGTTTGCAAGAGTACATTTTTAGTAAATCTTTATAGTGAGAAATATGCTTGCATGTCAGCATGGAAATGCTGTTAAATGCATTCATAGTAAAAATGTATTTTGAACTTTCTCCAATGTATCAAGGTTGCACCAGTACTGTAAATGTTAATCCCATCAGGAATTTCATATGCTTCCTTTAAGTGTGTTTAATCCTGCAGATGGAGAAGAAATTAGCAGAGCTGCTGGAATTCCACAGACTTTTAGAAAAAATGTAAACGCTTGAGAAATCGAATGTGTGCATTATTGTTAATAATGTTTCCATTTATATTTTATAGCATGTAGATTCTCAAGGCATGAACAAGATATCTTTATCGCTTCTATTAAAATGATAGATCACCTCTTTATCAGCTAGTCCAACACTATCTCACGCCCAATTCGTACGAATACGACGAATGAGTAAAAAAATGTTTAATTCGTACTAATTCGTACGACCTCACTCGTACGAATTTGTACGATTTGTCTAAACCCACGTGACGGTTAAGTTTAGGGGCGGGGTTAGGGGTAGGTCATTCGTACGAATTCATACGAATTGGCCAATTCGTAAAATATGTACGAATTAGCAAAATCGTACTAATTCGTACGAGTGATTTCGTATGAATTGTTACGAATTAGCCACTTTTTAATTATTCGTCGAATTCGTACGACTTGGTCGTGAGATCTTGGCTAGTCTTGCTATGCATTGTACACTTTGCTCCAGTCCAGCTCTAAACTTATCAGGATTGAATAAAAACAAATTTTAATGATCAAATTTTTCACCCACTGCTATCCCTGTTTGGAGAAGCGTTGTTTAGAGTGCATTTATGTTGTTGCTACGCTATCTCACGACCAATTCGTACGAATTCGACGAATGATTAAAAAGTGTCTAATTCGTAACAGTTCGTACGACCTCACTCGTACAAATTCGTACGATTTGTCTAAACCCACGTGATGGGTAGGTTTAGGGGCGGGGTAAGGGGTAGGTCATTCGTACGAATTCATACGAATTGGCCAATTTGTAAAATATGTACGATTTAGCAAAATCGTACTAATTCGTACGAGTGAGGTCGTATGAATTGTTACGAATAAGCCACTTTTTAATCATTTGATGAATTCTTACGATTTGGTCGTGAGATCGGGTTGGTTATACACAATATCAAACTTCATTTTGTTCCCCGTATTGTGGTGGATGAGGGAAAAGAAACACAAAGGTCCATGAAAATAGGTCTCATACTCTTTTAAAATGAAATCATTTTATGTATTGGCTTTTCACAGGTGTTTCCTTGTATTTTGAGCTACGCATTGCCTTTTGTTGTGTTTTAGGTTTAAAGGGATAGTTAAAGGAATAACCGAGTGCTGATTGGTTCTTCCAACGCCATGTCAAATGCTGGTTGAAATAATCCACTCCGAGAGTTGTAGTGACTGAAATGTCCATACATTTAACAAGTAATGTCCTGACATAAAATTACCTGTACCTTTTCAATACAGAACATTTTCTTACACTGCAAGAAATCCCTTAAAATGGCATAATTGTTTGAATTTTAAGTTATTTGAACTGTAATGAATTTTAAGACAATCCATCTCATTGTATATGATTACAGCATAGCTGCAGGCTCAATTTGTTAATCCAGATTTAGCATTTCGTTTGAATTGATGTCTTCTCCCCACAGGAATACCTTCAGTTAAATCCAATCAATCTTTTCTTTTTAAGTCAGGGTAATAAGAAAGGATTGTCTTTTGGGAATCTATTTTAATTTGAGATGATTTGTTGCGTTTATACATGGTCAGCCGACTATGTCCTCTTTCCTCACAGTTGTAGAAAAACAATGGAAAGGCATTTTGTTATGTAGCTCAAATGAGAGAAAAGCACACATGTATACAATATCAGGATCAAAACCTCATATATTAAACAAGAAATGACTGCACTGACTTACACTCACATTTTGTCTAAATCGTCTTGTTGGATGATCAGCAGAAAAACAAAGTTACACAGTATTCCCTCAGAGATCAATAAAGTTTGTTTCTCTTTTTTCTCTTACTTGTGTAACTATAAACTATTGCGGTTATAGAGCACACTGGAGTTGGAATACCATTAATACCCTTATTTGCTGAATGGTCTTTCAGTTTAATATTTCATTGATCCCTAGGTGGCTTACAGACATGAAATACCCTGGGTTTCCATGGTGACCTACCACCCTCCTTCCTGCTGATCTCTTTGACAGAAACTGGGCAAGTCAGCAGCAACTTCTGCAAATTACGAGCATTGCCCCTAATTGAACTAAGGCGAGGTGGCTCTATTCGTAAGCGATAAGGTACGAGAGGCTGTGCTGTATCGTGAATAAGTAACGGCCGAAGGAGTGCCTGCAACCCCTTTAGAGTTACTTATTCACGATACTGCACTTGCCTCGAGTACCTTATTGCTTTTATAAAACGGTTACCACACAATACAAATGTTAAAGTAAAAAATATATGTATTATTGCAACTTTTATGAAGTAAAATCACTAAAAGCATTCCTTCCACTAAAAAAATAGTCCCTGACCGTGAACAGCAACAACGCTCCAATGTGTAATATGGATGAAAGCTCAAATAAAAAAAACATAGGAACTTTAGTGTTGCGCAGTGATAAATAGAACTGTTGGGTGAAACGGTCTTAGCCGTGTTTATCATGAATAATCAATCAGAATCAAGGATTGGAACTAACCGTTAACCCTTAAAGTCCTATAATACATTTAAAGCAATTGTCTTTTAGGGAAATTGTGGCTACAACAATACAAAATAAATATATTAGAGCTTCCCTATTGCATCCTGCGAGTTTATTAATTTAATGAATCTCTCACTCTCTCTCTCTTGCAGTGATTCATCTGTAGCTCTTAACATCTGTAACACATCGTGCTGCTGGTTTCTCACACCTCTTAATCTTCTCCCAACAGGATCTTATTCCTTACTTGATTTTATGATCACAATAGAAAACTTTAGTTTTACCCTACCTTTTTGCACAAAAGAGGAGATATTCCTAAAGAGAAATATTCCCTTTTATTCCCAAACCAGCACAGTTCAAATGCAAAAGATGACCAATAGGAAAGTGTGGTTAAAGAGATACTTCACCTCTGGAAAGATGAATGCGTATTTAAAATAGGTCATTTATAGAAGAAATGTGAAATTATTTTTGAATTTGGAGCTTTCTAGACTGAGAAAAGCCAGAAAATGTATTTTTGGCTTATGTGGATGAAATACAACAACTACCAGAATGCACTTGCTTCGCTGTCCTAGGAGGCCACGCCTACCGGTAACAGAGAGCAGTAGTTAAACAACAAGTCTAGGCTACTAGTGAGTCTCCGTGAAGAATCTGGCCGAAAATGTGTTTCGAGATCCCCCAAAATGTCTGGGATTCGGCTTTTGCGTTCTACGGTCGCCATTTATTATGTTTACTGTGACGAGCAGGGCGACACTGAGGGAGCTAGGATTGTGTCTTTATTAGATGCGAGAAAATAAATGATTTGAGAGAAAAAAAAGTTTGAGAGAAAAAGTTATCACACTGATAGCAAAAAAGCATTTCATGAGAGAAAAAAAATATTTGAGAGAAAAAGTTTTCATACCAATAGCAAAAAATAATAATATCTGAGACTAAAAAAGTTTTGAGAGGAAAGTATTTTCTAATAGAACATAAAAAAATATAAATTAGAAATTTTTAAAATTATTTCTGAAAAAAAATCTCTCAAAAATCTCAAATGTTTTGCTATCAGCGTGAAAACTTTTTCTCTCTAAAAAAAGTGTTTCTCTCAAAATGCTTGTCTTTGCTCTCGATTTTCTTGCTATCGAGTCAGGATTTAGCTTTCACTGTGAAAATTGCGTCATGGGCGGGGCCACGTTCCTATTGGTCAGTCGGGTGAGCATCGTCTTGTCTTCGGAGTCGAACTGAATCATTACACCATTGCTCAGTTCACCTAGATAGATGGCGCCTCTGCTTTAGTTGAGCTAGAGCTTGGATTCTTTGCCCGAGACCAAACTTGACCCGACCTGGGCTGCCAATATTTCCCGTCACTATCCTCGGGTCAGGCCGGGCCTTTGATCTAGTCACGTGCAACGTGACGTGCAACGCTCCCAACACAATAGAGTGTGGTGTGGGACTAAATTTGATGGCCGAGCGCAGGCATGGATGGTAATGCGCTCACTCTCTGTGTGCGGGAGAATAAAACGATTTGCGACACTCCCGCAAACTAGAAAGGTCTCTGAATAAAACATATCAAAACGAATACATTTTTATTCATCTGTTGCAGAAAAGTAACAAGAACAACTAAAACAAAATAGAAATGATTTAAAGGTCAGAGTTTATTTTTATAACATGTTTGCAGTGTTGAGCGATGTAGCCAATCACAGACATATGTGCTGATTTCTTGAACACAATGGCCAATCAGAAGCATTTACGATAGATAACCCGGTCGCGAACCGCCATGTAAACACAGGCAAAAACCCGAAAAATGCTCATATCCCGGATTTTAAAAACCGGGATATTATACCTGGGGTACCCCTTTTCTAACCCGAATTTTTGGTCATGTAAACGCGTATCGGCATATCCCCATAGTGATATGTGTTCTGCGAATTTTCTATTCGCAAGGAATCTTGGTCTTTTGAGTAGAGAAATTTCTCGGCGCATACAAAAATCCGTGTGCTGTATCTTCAGTGATGCTGAATTTGCTCAGCCAGCAACCCATCGAGTTGTGTGTCATCATCATATCCAAACATTGGAGTGTCCATGCTCAACTAAGACAGACGCGACATCTATCATTGTGAACCGAACAATGGTGTAAAAATGATTCAGTTTGACTACCAAGACAAGACGATGATTGTCCACAGATGATTGTTTGTTATGTGATTCATTGATCGTTTGAGTGATCGTGTCCTTGTCTCTTAAAAGTTTAATTTTTTATTTTTACCAGCATTGTTGTTATTGTTTTCCAACGTGTTTCATTTGCCTCTTTGTTTTTCGTTGTCGTTTTGCAAAGTTAGTTGCCTTTTTGTTTTTTACTTGTTAGCATTACTGTTGTTTTTGCAACCTCATTTCATTTCTGTCATTGTTGTTAGTCTGATTCATGGCGCAAAATTATGACCTGTAGTTAATTGTTTCATTTTGTCCATGTTATCTGTTGAGAAACTGAGTGCTGACGGCGGGGATGGCGTGCTTGAGGCCCTCTTTGGTGTGTGTGTGTGTGTGTGTACCTCCACCGTGTGACCGTTGCTGTGCTGATTGTGTGGCTGTGCACGGGTGTTTGGCGTGGATTATGTGGATACCCATGCCCAAGTCGCTTTACGCCCACCAGTAAGCCTCAAGCACAGTGTGTGTGAAACAGACTCCATTAGGACAGTGATCCACACCTCCTTGGGTGTTATTTATTATTGTCTTTTCTTGATGATGAATTGTCTTCACTGGAATACTGTGAATTTAGAGATATTGACTCATCCACTGTGTAGTGTTTCAAGAATATGCTGATGTCAGCTTTCACAGTGTACTATTTTTGCAGTGAATTTGATTAATAAAATTATATCTTTTTCGTACAGAACCATTTCTCTATTTGTTCAGTGCCTAATTCCATAGAATCCTTGGTGGTTACATATAGTTCCCCGGGTTAAACCTCGGGGAATTTACTGCCGCTGCTACAAAAACTGATGTTTTCTGGTCTGTATGTGTTATTTATTTATTTATATTCAAATATTTATATTATGATTAAAATTGACAGAGGCATTTATAATGTTACAAAATATTTATTTCATATAAAATCTCTCCTTTTTAACCGTCAATAAATCAAAGAATCCTGAACAGTTTTCACAAAAAATATTTTCAAGGCACAGTTTTCTTTTTCTTTTTTTTTTTTTTTTTTTGAAATGATAATCTCAGAGGATATTAGCTACAGGGCTTTCTCTATTACCTCTAATCGGTATATCCTATGAACAATCCTGAAAGATATGCCCTGTGGATATTCTTCATTACTAGGCAAAACTGCCTTGTAGATGTTGTGCGAGACATGTTCTTCATCTTCACCTGTGTAAATTCTCTGTAAGCCCTGCCCACGGGGTTTCTTCTTGGTTTGTAAATATGTGTAAACCGATCACTGACACCTTCCAGAAGCTCTTAGTACAGCTAAGCTCCTGTCACCAGCACTCTTACTTTCCATAAACACATTCCTGGTGATGTACCACACAGACGTCATGTTTTTTTTGTTCCTTTACAGAATTGATTTCCCCTCCAGAAGCATTAATCACCACAGGCAAACTCTGCTTGTTTGTTTTTTTGTGCTTTTAATTTCCAGCACATAACACAAACCTGCCTTCCCTGGTGGAGTGGTTTTGGTGAAAGGTGATTAAAACTTTTTCTTCTCCTCCAGCCTCCATCATCTGTACAGTCTCCCGTTGCCATCCGGGCTGTTTCTCGAGGCCTGGCCCTGTCCACCTTAGGGAATCTGCCATAATGAGATTTTACTCACAGGCCAGCGTAGGGATATATGTGAGAGGGGGAAAGCCTCATGGAAGGTGAAAACAAGAGCATTATGAATTTCTAATCCCTGATACATTATTCATTCATATTACAAGCCCAGAACACAAAGGCGGGCAGGAGAGCACTCACTTCAAACGTTTCTCTGATATCTCGGTGTGGGTAACCGTTGCATTCTTCAAATGAAGGCAAAGTCTTTAAAATGCATATATTAATGTCTGAAAATAACCAGCGCATGCCACATAGCTCTGCTCCTGTAAGGGGGATGAATGGATTGAAACAAAAAGGGGATGTAACAAGAGGTAACACATCTGTCAGGAATGTGATTTTGCTGGAGAGGGAGATTCAAGGAGATTTCTATTGAGCCCTTTTATCTCCTCTTTCAAAAACGGCCAGATGAAAGAACTTTTTTTGTTTTTTACCTCTGCCACAGCCCTGACTTGGCATAGCACACATTGCTCTATGAATTCTGTCATCCCCCTGGAATGGTGTTTGAAGAACTATGAGACCAAAAGGAAATGAATAAGTTTTTATTTTGTATCATTGCAATGTACTGTACACGCCATATGACTTGTCAGATTTTGTATAAATGCTGACAAGTTGTTGGAGAAATGAGGTGGAGATATGGAAAAACAGAAATATCAGGCAAACAAAACTGGACTGAATTACGATTAGTTCAAATTAGATTACAGCTTCTAACTAAAATAAATGAAAAGATCTCTTAGCTGGATCTCAAATCAGTCTTCATTCAGTTTTTCTCTAGTTTCAAAATAGAAGCAGTCAGATTCTGTTTTTATTCATATTTATTTCGTTGTTTTGAAAAAGTGAAACATTAAGTACAGGGATGAAAATGTCACGATGAACGCACACATGAATCTGAGTCATGGGACTCTTTGAGTTTTCTTGGAATCGCAGTTATTGATTCCAAGAAAACCCCAATATTTGAATCACCTGAGGTTATGACGATAAGCTTTTGATATCCAACATCATACCACCCAAGTTGGACAAAGTATTCTGATTTAAGTAATTCTAAGTAGCAAATTAACTAGATATAAACAAAATTATGAACAAAATTTGTATTAAACAGCTACATTAAATTATATTATATATTGTGTCTAAACTCACTACTAACTCAATGTTTATCAAACTGTTATATGAAAGCCATATACACTTGCAATCATGATGGTAGTGTAAAAATCAGCCTGCGGTCAACGGCAGTGTTATAGTTAACATATTCATGGAATTTAATATTTACTATATACTATTATTTTAAATGATTATTTAAATACAATGGTACATCAAGTAACAAGTTATAAGTGAAAGCACAATGTTATTCGTAGTGTTTACTGAAAAAAATTTCAAAGGGAGCGTCCATCAGTTACTTTTTCCCATTACAAATGCATAATTTCCATTTCTACACGTTTTATTTAGAGCATTAGCCGTTAGAGTGGGATTTAGAATACAAGCAAGCACACAAAATGAAAAACAATAACTAATAATAAAACAACACAAACAATTTCAGAAGTAGTACATCCACAATTAATGAAGCATGTAAAGACTTCCATGTTCGGCGAAGGCCCCTAATCGCATTTTGTTATAAGATGTTTACAGTTTGAGGCTAATTGTGACCATCCTTTGAGTAAATCTCCCCGATTATTGCGGTATGTCTGTTAATCCCTTAAAGGAGGACGGTAGATGAGGCGTGCTCACAGAAGCCTCCCAGGGCCTGCTAATGCATGCTGATGACTGCACCTTGACAACACCTCCACAAGACCCTTCTCCTGTTTGGCCTGATTTAATTCTATTAGTAGACAATGGAGAATGGGTGAAAAAAACAAGAAAAAAATCAATTACCTTCAGACTCTCACGGTGGATGCCATTACACACTGTCAAATGACTCTGAGCCAAAAGCGTCCCTTTTTGTGAGTGATGGGTCTTTTGTTCTTCACTTCGGCAATCTTATTTGCCTGAGTGAGACATTAAGTCAGGTCATTGGATGCAGATGTGTTGTGCAGCAAAGTGTGAAAAGAGAATCTTAGGGGAGGAAAGGCCTCAAGAATACTGCTGAAAATTTGCCTTCACGCACACAAACACACGTATCGTCATCTCATTTCAGGAGGTTGTTATATTGCGTGAACACACACACAGAGACACTCACACACACACACACAAAGGGATGCACAAATGCAAACATCTTCTGATTTCACACGCACACACACACATGCACACAAACACATGCATTTTCTTGCCACGTTGACACAGAAGTGTGTTCACATCTGTTCCCTGTGGCTGTCAGTCATCATGTCAGGCCTCTGAGTTGCCTCATCCATCCAGCCTGCACCCACAGGCTTCCTCCAGAGCAAGAGAAGGTTGGTCAACTGTCATCGGGAACACTCAACTCCATAGTTGACAATGTATACTTATGTATTGTCTTTTAAAAAGTGCAGTGCAGATGATTATTTGGGTAAAAATGGACAAAATGTCTGTGCGAGTACAAAACTGCATGCAAAACTGTCTTGTCTTACTCTGATTTCACAATGGTAGGTCTAGAATTGTGATATTATAATTGGTCATATCCGATTTGGCATTTTCCTCAGGTTTTCAGCATTTGTCCTTGTATGTCATGTCCAGTGTTGTTATTGTTAACTAGGAACTAAAACTAATAAAAACATTCTTATTAACTGAAATTAAGCTGAACTAAAATAAAATTAAATGTGGGTTAAATAATAGATGTATTATTAGTAACTAATTGAAATAAGTTTAAATACTAAAACTACAGAAACTTAAACTGAAATGAAAATAAATTAAATAAATTAAGTTACACTGAAATATTTGTAAAAATATTTGAAAGGACAAAAATCAAAGGACAAAAGCACGTAGTTTAATTTTAGTTTCACTAAAACTAAAATTAAACAACCCGGTCTCATCCCAATTCGTCATATAACTGACGTTTTGGGACGTCTTTTGACCATTCGTCAATATACGACTTTTTAGGGCCCCCTTAAACGTCGGTAGATGACGTTATGGGATCCTAACTCTACCCCATACCTAAACCTAACCCTAAACCCAACTCGTCACCTAACTGACGTTAAAGGTAAAGCGTCAGTTGTATGACGACCCGGGATCGTCATCTACCGACGTTTAAGGGGGCCCTAAAAAGTCGTATATTGACGAATGGTCAAAAGACGTCCCAAAACGTCAGTTATATGACGAATTGGGATGAGACTGTGTTAAATTAAATATTAAAAGCTATAATCTAAAATAAATAATAATATATGAAATATAATAAATAATGTACTACGTAAGCCAATTTCTGAAAAAAGTGGAACTTAAGTCATAATTAAGAGTTGTATGTCATGAGATTTTTATGTCAATTTGTTATTTCTCCCCTCATAATTATGACTTAGTATCTCATAATTTTGACTTTTATTTGACTGAATTGAGACAGATCGTAGAGTTTGAATTTGGCATAAACAGAATGAGAACATGGATCCATCATGTCTTGTTACCACTGTGCAGGCTGGTTGTGGTGGTGTAATGGTGTTGCATGTTTTCTTGGCACACTTTAGGCCCCTTAGTCCCAATTGGGCATCGTTTAAATGCCACAGCCTACCTGAGCATTGTTTCTGACCATGTCCATGTCCATCCCTTTATGGCCACCATGTACCCATCCTCTGATGGCTACTTCCAGCAGGATAATGCACCATGTCACAAAGCTCAAATCATTTCAAATTGGTTTAAACATGACAATGAGTTCACTGTACTAAAATAGCCCCCAAAAGTCACCAGATCTCAACCCAATAGAGCATCTTTGGGATGTGGTGGAACGGGAGCTTTGTGCCCTGGATGTGCATCCCACAAATCTCCATCAACTGCAAGATGCTATCCTATCAATACGGGCCAACATTTCTAAAGAATGCTTTCAGCACCTTGTTGAATCAATGCCACGTAGAATTAAGGCAGTTCTGAAGGAGAAAGGGGGTCAAACAGAGTATTAGTATGGTGTTCCTAATAATCCTTTAAGTGTGTGTGTGTGTGTGTATATATATATATATATATATAACATCTCATATAATTTTGTATCTCATAATTCATAACAATACTTTCATAGTAAATAAATCAGTAGATCAACAGTGGTCATGTCCAGGTGTAGCCTCAACGAACTTTTCCTCGACGAACTGTCAGTGGGTCTTGTGTAAAACTAGTGTAAAATAAGTGTTTTAACCACAGATAGTGATAAAAAAATGTAATTCAAATACTCCATAATGCTTGTTTTTCAGGGTTATGGTTTTATCAGGCAGGGGTAAAGATCAGGGAAGGGTTGAGCCCAGGCTGGCGGGATGATGATGGTGATGATGATGATGATCATGATTATTTTTTAGTTTCAAGGGGTTGACAGCACTGCAGCAGGTTGGAGTGGTTCATCAAAGGGTTGGGAGTCATTTGCTGGGAGGACTTGTGACTAACAGGCACAGATCCCTCAAGGTGAAAGTCACAAGTGGTCCTGCCAACATGAAGTGACAAGAGGGAGCCCACCCATAAATCGGCTTTTCATTTTAATTAGCCTCAAAAAGCAAAGGAGGGCAGAGAAGAGAGAGAGAGAGAGAGAGAGCAACAGGGAGAAGGCCCTCATGTCCAGATCAACTAGCTTTAAATGTGATCAAAATTAGTTTTGTCGCTTTTAGTCCATGTTTTTGCTTTGAGATCATTTATATGTTGGTGTGACCCTAAAAGTTAATTCTATTCACTTTGACTAGATTTGTATTTAAAATGTCAGCCCAGGCTCATTAGAAAAAACTTAAATTTATCTTTTAGGAAAATGGACAAAAAATATTGATGACTCATCCTGCACTACACAGATGTTTGCCCAATCAAATGCTGTCTAGAATGAGAAAATCCCTCCCTCTGATTCCAACTAAAAACAACTATGAGGTTAATCTGTGGCTTTAAAAAATTCATATATCATTTCGGCTGAGAACATGTAGACACATTTATGATTAACCAAGAAGGAAATTTAGTGTGTTTTGGAGAAATAGGGAAAATGTATGGAATAGACACAACTTCTAAATCACATCACTATGTGGTTTGTGAAGTGTTCAATTATATTATTATTTGCTCATGTGTCTCCTTTTCACTCTAAAAAATGCTGGGTTGTTTTAACCCAACTTTTTGGTCAAATATGGACAAACCCAAATGTTGGGTTAAACATGTAATGTAAAAATTTAACCCAATGGCAGGGTTTGTCCATATTTGACCCAAATTTGGGTTGAAACAACCAAGCATTTTTTTTAGAGTGTACAGTATTGCAAGTACAGATATTTGTTTTGCTCCTAACTATATGCATGCTAATTATGTATTCTTGAATATTCATATAATGATAAGGCGGAAGAAAAGGAACCTTACAGGAACAAGCTCACACCAAGTTCAAAACAGCAGTATTTGGAGAAGCTTTCAGGCAGCCTATAGGTCAAAATATTGACCCATACAAGCTCGCTGCGGCGGAATGGCACAGAGACCTGGAACATTTACCACCATGCACACATATGGACATCGTTTCTTATCTTGTTTTTGGTGTAATACACAATGTAGGAGTTTAAAAGCCACAAGTCTTTGGAAAGTTATGAGGCTTTCTGCTGTGGCTGGGCAGCAATTTAAGCAATTTAAGATGCACTTCAGGGTTTGCAACAACATTAGGTAACCTACACTTTGTAGCTTTAAGAGACAACAACATAAAGACATTTTTTAGAGAACGTACCTGAGTGAAAATGCAGAGAACACACTCTCATCGACTGGGGGGTGAGATCGAAAGTAAAGTCCTTTCTGGCGTCTCCTCGTCAGGTCAGAGACTTGCGCTCCCTGATGCTGTGTCCATTTTGGTAACCTAAAAAAATGCATTCTATTGTTCTTATGTTTTCCATTTGTATCGTGTGAAGGACTGAAGCAGTTTTTAACGCAGTAGTGACTTCCAGGCATGGTTAAAGGGCATATTGCAGGTTGGAGGACCCAACGAGTCAAACGAGAGCAGGGACAGGCCAGGATAATGTTAGACAGAACGGACAGAGACAAATTGAGTTGTGGTGTGAGGAGAACCATTGGAGAACAAAACAGAAAAAGATTAAAACAAAAACACGGGATGGATTTTTATGGTTATATGATGGCTGTGTACAGGCACTGCCAACACATTTCAGTACAATCAACTTGAAAAAGTGCATGTAGCCTACTATTATGATTTTGTCAATATTATAAACAAAAATACAAAAGATTAAAAAGCACCAAATTAAGCAGCACATTAATTCTGGTGTTATTATCAGCATAACTGGAAGAAGAAGAAGAAGAAGAAGAAGAAGAAGAAGAAGAAGAAGAAGAAGAAGAAGAAGAAGAAGAAGAAGAAGAAGAAGAAGAAGAAGAAGAAGAAGAAGAAGAAGAAGAAAACTCTCTCAATCTCTGTCCCAATGAATAAAATTAATATTCTGGCAGTGGGAGTAAGATGCAGAGAGAACTAATTTATTATGTGCTTTAAAAACAACCTCAGTTTGAGCTTCCTTATGAAAACAACAGATCAGACGAGACAATTATATGGAATCGAGTTAAATGTGAGAAATGAAAATTGTTTTTAGCCCTGTACAATACTGTGAATCCATGGAAATGTTTTTCATGTTTATAAGTATCCAACCTTTATAAATCATCCATAATTGTAGAAGTATTCAGTTCTCTTAACTGTAAATTATTTAGTAATAATGCAGTGGTCTTTATGCATTATTAATGTCACCTTTAAAGTGTACATGAAATCAAAATTGACTTAATTTTTTTATTGAATGTTACTGGTCTTATTGTGAATGATTCATCCATGCATATATAAATGCAAACACAAATTAGATCATCGACAAAGTGCTGGCTTGTAATTGCAACACTGACACTTACTTCATACACAAGTATTAAAATATAGCACGCCATATGCTCTGCCTTAATAACCAAGTCCTAACAGAATGAAATGCTTTGCTACTCCTTATTATATCAGATCCTTTAACTGAATATGTTGCAACAATTATACTTAAAAATAATATTTTAATTTGAATGTGATTAGAGGGTTCTTCAACTCAGGCCGTGTAAGTGTAATGTCCTTAGCTTCAAGTCTAATCAAACCACTAAACGTGAAGTTTTCTACTAAAGCTGAATTAGCTTGTGCTGGTGAGTTTGATCAGGAATGAAGTTAAACTCTGCAGGACATTGGACCTCCAGGGTCAGATTCCAAGACCTCTAATAATTCATAATTTTTTTCTTAATATACATTGCAGCTTTACCTCTTTTGCAGTGTCTAAACAGTTTGATGAAGTATCCTTTCCAAACCTCGCCTTTATGAGAGCCTACTCTGATTGGCCCAGTCTGTTGTGATTTGTCCGCTTACAGTACGTGTTAGAAACTAAATTAATTTCAGCTCTATATCTGAATTTCAGCTCCAGTGGCTTCCTCAGCTCATGGATACACTGTGAGTGTGTCTGTTTTACAAGTATTAATGTAAGTCCATGTCCACCTCTTTTGAAAGTGCATGCAAAATGGATTACTTTCGCTGTGTAGAAAACGGCGTCTTCTTGACATGTCAACAACACAAACCAAACTCTTCCTGGCCTCAGCTACAACTAGAATGTTTAAGGACGGGTCAAAGTAGATGCTGTTTGCGGGCAGCCAAGGAGAACCATGGGCTGGCATTATGCAAATTTGTTACAAACCTACATAGGTTTGAAGAGGAAGCTAAATTGGAATTACTGACGACTTGTTTCAGACAGTTTAGCATTGGCTCTTTTTTGGCAGACAAAACTCCATTTGTCATGCACTTTAATCTTTAAAACTTTGCATACCTTTTATATTCACTATAAAGCTATATTATACACTACATATACGGTAATTATCCAAAACGCATAATAGAGGCATAAAACAGCATAATAAGAATAATCTTTAATGTTCATTTGTCCATTTTTCAATTACTCGTCCCCTTTTATGCAGTAATATTTGAATGGTGATGAATGTGTGAGTATGTGTACGAGTGATGCATTTATTCCAAATACATCTTCCATTTTTAGTGAAGAACCTAAATTTGTCTTGTTCTATACAGTGTGTCTGTTCCTTTGCCCCTAACACCATCCGAAGGTGTAGGGGGTGTTTGACTTTGTTCCTGGCTCACCCCAGGAGTGCTCAGCTGCAAAGCCTTGCAGGTGTGACTCAGAGAAACAGTCCTGCTGAGGACCTACAGTCTGATCCAGCCGATCCAGAGCACGGTGCTCGCCAACTCGCTAATCTCACCAATGCCCCCTGGCGCTGTTGCCTGGTAACAGAGCAAGCTTGGCTGCCTCTAATTAGCTGTTTGGGTGAGTCACATGAGCGACAAGTAGATGCCAAGATAACACACTCCAGCCCTGTTCCCTTACTTTAGACCTTCAGCAAAGGACCTGATACAGTACTGTACGTGCACTTAAAAAAAAAAAAAAAAAAAAAAATTGAGATTGTATGTTATTGTGCATATTAAATTCATATATACTTTGGGGATTAAACTTATTGTTAATATATATATATATATATATATATATATATATATATATATATATATATATATATATATCAGTTAGGATAATGGGAATGTATAGTTAAGGATTTCTGAGAAACGCTGTTGAAAGTGGATCAGATAAGCCCCACAACATACTTGTACCCAATCAGCAGTAGGATGTGTGTCCACACAGGATTGAGGAAGAGAGAGAGTGAGCAAGAGGGAGATTTGAAGAAAGACAAAGAGAGATGGCTGAGCCTGAGAGACATTACAAAAGAGTAAAGGTCAGAGGAATATCACTGGAAAAAGAAAGATCAGGCAAGAGCTTCAGGGCCCACGTTAATATTAGAAAAGCTTTCCAGTGCTGGAAAGGCCTGGGGTACGTTTCCCGTACAATGATGTAACTCCCTGCTTCACTACCGTTCGATGCATCGTTGGAGATATCAACTAGCTTATCGCGAATGTTTCCCGAAACCAATTTTCGCAAAGTGTCGTTCAACCACGTTGGTTTCGCACGTGGTGGAGTAATAACTACTTTTAATGAAACTGTTTGAGATCCAATTAATGCTAGATTTGTTAATATAAATTACAGATATGTCATCTGAGGACTATTTCAAATTGTTCTCAGTTATTTTGCTTTATCACCAAACTCAATATTTGGCTCGTTCTTAGTAGAGCACGTTCGCACATGCGCACTCTTCAAAATCGGTACTTCAAATCTTTTGACAAACTAAAAGACGTATGTATGCAGTATAAAAGGCACCGGTTGTATTGAATGTCAACTTATTTTGCTCAAGATTAGGATTTATTACGTCCAAATGTTGCAATATATAAACGATGCCTCTAACCACAGGTCGAGAGCTGTCGTTCAAACCATACAACTTTGCGATGCTGTTTGCGAATGTTCGGAACAATGGTTTCGGGAAACACCGACTCGTTGAACTATGCTGATAACGACGGAACTTGCGACCATAGTTGGCTCGAAGAAGCAATGAAGAGAGGGGTGTGTTTGTTTGATACTGCTCTTTTAAGTGTTTAAGTTTGCTGAATATTTATAATATAATTTTATATATTTATCTAAAAATATTTTCTTACTTAAACGAACGACTCAACTATGGGGGCAGCCCTAATTTTGTGGGCCTCTGACATTACTGTACAGTCATATACTACAGTTACACTGAAGTGACACATTGTGCAACTGATGGCTATTTTTCAGCGCTGAAATGGTCGTGGGCTAATTATTGAAAATCACACTCTTCAACACTTAAGACTGATTCTGCAGCTACTAATTACAAGTGAATTGCTAGAATAGCTATAAATATCTTGATTGTGCTTAATTGGTGGCCAGTGAAAAGAATGGCATGTTTTATTTTACCCTCAACTAAATAACCAGCTATTTGATACAGCCAAGAAATTTCAGCTGCTGTAGCAATGCATGAACAAATATTCTGTTAGAAAAATCTCTGGAAAGAATATCTAAAATACCGTTTTTTTTTTCATGGACCTGTTTGTCTTCCTAATTCTGGAGGTGATTAGCTCAGAATAACCCAAACTAAACAAACAGCTCCTCCCCTTCAGATCATTTGCATTGTTTGGTTAAGTTTATGTAAAGTATATGCAACACAAGAAACTAATTCTCAGTGGTGACAAAGGAATGACAGCTTTTTAAATGCTAGATGTCATTAACAAACACATCCCTTTGTGGCACAAGCTTTAATTGCTCGCACGAAAGCATCAGGAGAGAGAAAGAAAGTGTCCAGGCTCAAACTGTGCACCGTGTGATATTCAAATAATGGGGTGGTGCAGCCATGTGCAAAACAACATCAAAGAATGGCTCCTCTCTCTCTTGTCTTTCTCCACAGTTCTCTCTGTCAATCTATTGTAAACTTTTTAAAAAGCTGATGCATAAAAATAAGAGCATGGTTAACTGTTGCTGGAATAGCAGTCTTTCTGAGCAACAGACCTGTAAATGTCACAAATTAGCTGCAAGAAGAAGTTGTACTTCTCGCATTCAGGTGGAAAAATAACATAACTGGGTCATTCCTTCAGTATTTTTTTTTTTTTTTTGGCGCTGTTATTTGTTATTCCCTAATAACAACCGCGGAACCGTTATACGCTTGCTAGGAATGTTTTTTCTTCTGGGAAATTTTGCTTTTGGTGACCTAATACAAAATTAAAACTCAGTCAAATCATTTTTTTTTGTGTACAGTTATTTAATAATGTTATCTGGTATCATGGACTCGCTCTCTTGTTTCATACAAACGCATTGCTGCCATTACAATGTATTATAAGATAATAAATGGGTGTGATTTTAAAACAGTTTTATCTCAAATCAATATCTCTCATACCATAATTATTTATGTGGCGAAATGCTGGTTGGTCCCTGGCTGATTACCCTGGGTTTATTCTGAGATAACAACCAGCTGGATGTATGTACATTATCGTTACATAAGACTGCAGCTTACTCACTACTTTGATATTATATGGCATGTTTGGCCCCTTCACTGAAAATTTCACAGCAATCTGATCAACAAAACAAAGAATTAAAAGAATTAACGTTTAAGAAAGAAAAGAAACCATCCTTGCATCGAATACCTTCATACACAAAGCCAAATCTTCCTTCGGCCAGCTTCTGACTAACGCCTGCAAATGTCTATTAAAAGATAAACTACTATACTATCATTAAATTGAAGCGCTTATGAACCCATTTACTGACTATGCCTGTCTTTGTACAGATGTAGAACCCACAAACAACTAGAGTTGAGCTGTCTTTTGTGTCTCTCAATCTATGGGGCTTCTCTGACTTCTTCATCGACCTAAAACATGTCACCCTCACGCTGATCTCTCCTGTGAACGGATCTTTACTGGAAACTGAGAAATTACTCAGAGTCAGTTATAATTGCATTCCACAATTTGTATGTATATTGCACAAACAAGCACTTTGGGCCTAAGAGAAAAACAACACATGTAAAACTACATGTTTAACTAGAAATAATACAAAGACCGGAATTGTCACGTCTTGTTTTGGTCATCATGCTTCCTGTTGTCATGTGATTCCCTGTTATAGTCATGTGATCCTGAAATTTACTCACTGCTCTTGACTGAATAACTTAAGCTTGAATCAATGCATACTTAATTCATATTGTGAATATGTGTTTTATTTTTTTATATTTCATTATTCAATTTCTGTATTGTGGAAAACACCATATTGGGTAAACTTCTATAGTTGTGAAGAGGAGATGACAACAAATCAAATTGTTGTATCCACTTTCTTCAATAGCACAAGAAGAAAAACACCTATTATAGCGTTTCCAAGACTTTTCAAAAAAAGGAAAAAAAAATATATAGAGATATATATTGATTACGTTGGTCAGGAGAAAGGAAGATGTCAAATTTGCCATTACTCCCTTAGAAACACAATAAACAGCAGTGTTTATTCAACTTTTTGTCCTTTACTGTCAATGTAATATAGGCCTTTACACTTAGTATGGTGTTATAAATGTTTATTAATTTGGCAAAAAATTAAAATATAAAAAAACGACTAGATTTGCGATGTTTATAACATCACACTCTGCGAAAAGGATATTTTTGTTATCACTGCTTTGTCACATCACAGTTAAATGCCTTAAAAACGCGATATATACGAGTTTTTTAGTAAGCATCATGTCACCTGCACTGTTTACCGAGCTTTGATGACAATAATTCAAAAATAACAGTAGTTAAAATGTAATTAAAATGATGAGGAAAACTTGATGAGAAATATACTTTGTTTGAATAAATACACCAATAAATACATTGTACAAAATAATAATAAAAAAATAATAATACAAAAGTAAAATAGTTCTGGTTGTTGTTTTCTTGATAGAGTAAGTCATGTTTTTTTTATTTAACTTGAAAAATGTGTCAACATTAAGTGTACCTTGAAGATGACTTGATATTAAAAAAACATATAAATTACAGTTTTAGTGTAAAATACTTCACAATGTCTGAAGAAATTACAGAAAAGGACAACACGAACATTTCAAAAGATGTTTAAACAAATTGAACTACTTGAAGTTAACCTCTCGTGTGACCGTTAGTTCCTCCCCTCTTCATTTCAATCCTGTTAGGCCTCATGCTAATTTTCCTGACATTTTGAAAACAAGTGATAAATGATGGTTTTAAGTGCTTGGTTTTGAGCTTCCTGAAAATACAGTTTATCCTTTTATACAGCAATTTGAAGAGCAAAACTTAAAGGCTCATTTGCTTTGTGCAGTATCCGGAGGATCTAAAGAAGCATTCGCAGTATAAACATACATTTTTTCATGACCAAAAAGTGTGCCAATACACAGTCAGTTTGTCTCAAAAGCTCAGAGATGCTGTATTTAATATTTGTTGATCAAATTTTCAGAATAACAAATGCATCTTCAGAACATTTTAGATCACACAGCAGAACAGGAAGACAAGTGGAAGCTTGACAGAATGAAAACATGAAGAAAAAAAAATGAAGCAGACAAGGAGAAGATGAAGGGGAAGCAGGATCTTATGAACAAGTTGGAGGATGGAGAGGTAGATGGGGAGCAGGTGCACACACTGGGATGACAGGTGATCCTCCCATCCTCTGTGAAGAAGAGCAGACGGGGTAGACGCTGGGGACCGAGCCCTATTTGATCTGAACCAAAGTTTTTGGTCCGAGCAGAGGAGGAGAAGCTGCAAGGAGAATTAAAAAAAAAAAGTGGAAATCATGATACACACACACACACACACTGCTTTTAACATGTTTCAAAAACTGCATTAAAAGAATGTTCTGGGATATTTTCAAGACAGCGACTTTTGAAGCACTTTTGTGGCTTGTCGATAACCACAGAAAATGTCTTGTCTCATTTGTAATAAACAGTAAATACACTTGCAATGAAAGCTACGGCTGCACCATAGGTTAAAAAAAAATCATATGGTGACTATTTTGATACATACAATTTGAACTGTGATATGATAAACATTTAGCATTTTATATTGCTGCTTTTTAGATATCAAGACTAATATAATATAAAAAGTAATTGCCTTGTTGCTATTATTCACTAGAAATTACCTCTAGAAAGATTGTTAGTTTTATTTTTATCACAATGGAGAGATCCCATGTTGTTTAATTATTACTCTTTTTTTCTAATCAGAATGTTTTGGTTACACTTTACAATAAGGTCTCATTCATTAACATGAACAATTAACAAAATTGTTTTAAAGCATTTATTAACCTTTGTTAAAGTTGGTCAATAAAAATTCATTCATTTGTTTGTTCATTAACAAATATTAAGAGATGCATATTTTGAGCTTTAAAATGTGTTAGTAGATGCTGAGATTAAAAAGATAAATCACACAAATATGAAAATTCTGCCATCATTTGTTCTGCTGAAGACAAAAGATATTTTAAAGAATATCGGTAACCAAACAGTTTATGGGCCCCACTGACTTCCATAGTTTGTAAAAAAATAAATAAATAAAAAATACTGTGGAAGTCAATGGGGCCAATATATATTCTGACATCATGTGTTTTAGTTAATGTTAATTAATGCAAAAATTAAATGACATTGGCATCATATTTTCCACTCAATTTAGCTAATTCTTTGTTGTTAGAAAATAAGATAATGAGATATTTTTAAATGATCCACTTAACTCCTCTCTGACAAAATGTCCAGGTATTGTATTGAATTAGCTCACTTTAATTGTGCTGAATCGTTTACACCAAAGTGAAAATTCTATCATTATTTAACCGCCCTAATGTCTTTTCAAACTATTTGCATTCAGGTTTTGGAAGAACACATAAGACAAGGACATTTTCAAACAGCATTGGGCTCCATTTAATTTCATTGTATAGATAAAAAACAGTATTTTTTATATATATATTTCCTTTACCGTAAATAAATTTGCTGTCCATAAACATTAAGTTGAAAATAACCTGAAATATTGAATGTTTCAGTTATACAGATTTGTGTAATGTGAGATAAAAAAGACTCATGTCTGTCTCATCATTGGGTTCATTAAGAGCCATATCTGTGGCTAAAACAGCAGACACGAGTAATGATGTTTTCTTTGGAAAGTTTAGTGCAATTAGCTTATGGCTATTATCAGTTGAAAAGAGAAAGTTGCCAAGGCAATGAAGGTCAGTCATAATAGTGGCTGTAGGAGTGCTCCATATTACCTGTTTTTGATGGTTGCAGTGTGTTTGATATATGGACCTTATTATAATTTAGACATCTGATACATCTGGGGGAGAGAATGTTTTATGCTTCATTTGATCAGTCTAAGGCATCTGTTTTAGGGGACACAAAGTGCACCTTCCCTCTCTTAGAAATGTTGGGTCATAATGTGAGAGGCTAGGCATTCATGCAGTTAAATGGTTTTGTGGACACATGCCCAGATACCAAATCTTCATTCTTGCTTTATCATAGTTTTAGTTTAATCTTATTTCATCTTTTATTCTATTTCTAATTAAACACTGTTTGTGGATTGAACATAATGAAATTAAGAATTAATTTGACAAACAGAAAAAAACAACATTTGTCAATAAGAACTTAGATACTCTCCATATAACACTAAACTGTTAAAAAAAACATTCAAGGGGTTTCTACAGAATGTCTCGGTTACATATGGTAACCCTCATTCCCTGAAGGAGTGAACGGAGACGCTACCTCGAGACTGACGAATAGGAATCTCGCTAGAGAGGCCAATACTTCGAATGAAACTAAACGAGCTAATGCACATTGACGTGCAATAATTTGCATTAGCGGTTCAGCCACGCAGTCTGGGTATACTGAGCAGAAGGTGCGATTGCAGTTTTTTGCTGAGGAGCGGAGCCTGATAAGCTGGCCCAGAGCCGCTGAAAAACAGAGTTGCGACACTCCCATAGACCGCCATAGGAACTTTGGGCTGCGGAAGTCACGCGTGTCGTGGAGCCGTCAATAGTTCCAAACACTGATAGTTCCAGCATTGAACCCCATTCATTTCCAAAGTGCACTCACTGGTAAATTAATTAAATTACTTTAATTTTTTTACTTGTGCACTCATTAACCGACTTCTCGTGAATCTAGTCAGTCGTTGTATTTTATACAGCTAGTTTTATTTTATATTTATTGGAAGATATGGGTTAATTGCAGCTATAGCTTACGTGACCAATACTATACTAACGTTAGCTAACTTATGCTAACCTGATGTATATAATAATGGTTAATGGTTTCTAGGTGGCTCTAAACAGATCGCAACCCAGCCACCTCCTGGTAACCAGGTAAGTGTTGCACAGCACACAAACAAAAGCGAACAAAGGATTTTCCACCTGGCACCTCTTCCGCGAGAGGGAGCGGTGCGGTCCCCATCTCCCGAAGAGCAGTCCCATCTTTGGGTCACCCGTCCTTCGCTGTGACTGTCTCCACGGCGGCATTTAGGTGGAGGCTGCTGCTGCGGGAGGACGCCCCTGGCTGAGGGGCCGATGTGTTTGATGGCCTCTGTCTGCTTTTGTACAGCCGATAACTACTGGGCGAAATTCTCAACCCGCGTCGCCGAAGAGGTCGGTCTGGGACACGGGGGAGTTGAGGAACCTGACCTTGTCGGTCTCGGTCATGTCGGCCAGACACAGCCAGAGATGGCATTCCAGGTGCACGAAGGTCGACATCGCACGACCCACTGACCGCACAAAGCACGGTGGGCTCTAAACACAAAGTTCCTGGAGAACTTGGGGATCATGACCTAGTGCAGTGGCGGCTTCCCCACAGGCCATGCAAGCCTTGCCGGTTAATTCTGACGAGTACTTACAGGCCCGGGAAGGGAGACAAGGTTCTCTGTGCCAAGTGGAGTTAGGGCACAATTGCATAGCCAGACTGAAGAGGTCCCATTGAAAGCTCGCTTTCGTTTGAGAAGACACTCTTGGTAGAGAAAAACAGCATCGAAGTGTATGCTGTTACACTTTTGTCTCATTGTGTTTTATGTTGTTAATATCTTTTGTGTTTTGCAGAAAAAAAGTAATATGGGTCTGGAACGTCATAAGGGTGAGTAACTGTTGACAGAATTTTCAGTTTTGGCACAGGACTATCCCTTTAATTAAAAGGGTTTCACCACATATAATACACGCAAAGAAAATGGTGCGCATGAACTTCTGGGAAGTCACAAATCAGTTTATTGAACCAGATTGCTTAAGATGAATCACACATCCCAAAGCTGTTTGTGAGTGACATTGAGTGTGCTTGATGCTTTCTTCGAGATGATTCCATGACTGTGATGATGTCAAGCCACACTGCTACTAACTCGACTACTAACTATTTTATTTTTACTGTGCCTTTTTAAAAATTTTAATGAAGTAATATGGCAAGAAGAGTTTAGACATTGCACATAAATAAAAAAAAATACATTAATTACACACAGCTGTTGCTACCCTGTCTCATGACCAATTCGTACAAATTCGTACAAGTGATTAAAAAGTGGCTAATTCGTACGACCTCACTCGTACGAGTTCGTACGATTTGTCTAAACCCACGTGATGGTTGGGTTTAGGGGCGGGGTAAGGGGTAGCTCATTTGTACGAATTCATACGGATTGGCCAATTCGTAAAATATGTATGATTTAGCAAAATCATAATTCGTACGAGTGAGGTCGTATGAATTGTTACGAATTAGCCACCTTGTAAAATTCGTACGAAATCCTGTGAGATCGGGTTGGCAGTTTTTATAGTAATTTCAAGAATGAACTGAATCCACAAAACTTGGAATTGCCCCCAGCTTAGATTTTTTTTAAATAACATCACATTTCAAAGATATGTCAAACACTGGCCAAGAAATACAGTTTTCATTTTAGAAATCAGGTCACCTTGTGCTGAACATCCAATAGTAATGGTCAAAATGGAGCGTTACATCACATATTTGATGACTCAACTTTAAAAGCAAGGCCAATGATTCCAGCACTCTATTTTTGACATTGACCATGATTAATTTGTTCTCCTGACTTCAGTAACACTTCTCCTGAGAAGGCTGAAGAGTCCAGTAAAGTCTGCAGTTGCAAGAAGAGTCTTAATTACCTCGGCACTCAGACGGTTCATCCAGTGAAACTCCTTGCTGTAAGGGAGGGCCGCTCATTGATGGCGCCCTCTTAAATCCACCCCCCCTTTGTTGAGAGTCAGTAACAGAGGGAGGTTGATTAAAAAAGCGAGCAAGGTGGACAGCAACACGTTTAATGAGCCGCCTGAAGGAAAATAGCGATTTTTGAGAGGTTTAATTTTTCAAATGGGAATGCAAAAAAGCTCTTTGCTCTTCGTATCATTATACGGAGATTGTTGAACTCTGCCGTTTCCTCTCATTTATTAATGCTCCTCATTAAGATCTGTCCATGATGAATTCTAACCAAATTCTTGCCCTTTGCCCTTTGTGTTAAAATTCACTGTTCAGCAAATACATTTTTGGTGATATTACCTTATATAACGAGTTAACAGATTGATTATAATATGAATGAAAATAATACTTCCACCCCCATCATACTTACATTTTCCTCCACCAAATATAAAATATGAATAAATAAAACAAATAAAGGCAGAATCCAAGATGGTGGAGCTGATGGAGCAGTTTCTAAAATGTAAGCTTTTCTGTCGTTGTTATGTACTGTGTAGTACATGCCACTTGCTAGTACACATAATATATAGAGTATATTGTCCCTCATGTATATATTGTCTGTGACATACTGTGATACTCTGAAGTTATTGTGTATTTCTAACAACTGAATGTTCCCACAAAGGTTAGGCTGCCTTGAAAAATCTGTTTTTATGTGCCCTGAAAAAAAAAGAAAAAGGAAAAAAAGAAAGAAAAGAAAACTGACTTTGATGTAAATGGTGAAAACAAGACTGTGTTGTCAGTGCAAGAGAAACTTTATATTGTGAACTGGGAACATAAGTCCTTTCACTCACAGATTTAATATAAAATACACTCTTTGAGTCTGGCAAACCCCAAGTGGTCTCTCGCAGCATCCCTGGGTGGGAATCTGGGCTATTGTTTTCCAGATGCACCTTTTCAATATATGCGTTCCTTTGTTTCCACTTTCCCTGTTTCAATAAAAAATGTTTTCTTCATCAGCAACTCTGATTGAATCATGTTCAGCTCCAATAACCAAGCAGAAAACGTGATGGTGGAATGACTAGAGGGAAGGAGGGGGTGGGGGTAAGTGCTTGTGGGGGTTAGTGAAAGACAGGAGAGAGTGGGGAATGAGTTTAATGGAGGCTGAAGAGCAAGAAATTCCCATGAAACTGCTTCAAACCTTTGTGTTAGCCTGTCTCCTCAGCACACAAAACATATGGGTTGCTCGTTTGCATATTAGGGGTTTTAACCAGATGAACTAGTTAGACAAACTCTTCCTTAGAGATCATTAGGCCCAGATGGAGTGTTTTTCCACATTTTCTGCTCTGAATCTGGCAGGAAATCAGTGGAATTCTGTGGATTGATAGCTACACTCTATTAGAAGAAAAAAAATCTAGAAACCTTAAAGCAGGGGCGTATAATTTATAGGGACGCTAGGGATGTGTCCCTACCAATATCTAGTGACACTGACATATCCCTAGCAATAATTTTGATCAAAACTTAAAATATATTTATATATTAATGTCCATGTCCCCACCAATTTCAAAATCAAACCTACGCCACTGCCTCAAAGGGTTCTGCCAGGCACTATGAACCTTTTTTTGGGTTTCCATCATGGTATAATTTTATGGATTTAGTTTTAATTAAGTTTTATTTATTTTTATTTTATGTTTTAACTGCTTGTACACATACTTTATCTTTAGACCGAAATGAAATAACCTGTTAAACATGAAAGTATTATGTAATTAATACATTTTCCTTATATACAACCTTTTTGCCATGAAAAACAGTTTTTGTTCTTATTGGCTTCCATTGTCTTTTTTGTCCAACTAATATTCCAATAAAACTCAATGGGAACCGAAACTGTTGGTTTCCATCATTCTTGAGGAGAATTTTCAGTTTTGGTAGAACTATCCATTTTACTGTAGTAAGCGCAAACCTCGTTGGTCTAGTTTGATGTACTTTAGATCCTCACTGTGATTTGGACAGTAAAAACCCACTCTTTCTATTCATTGATCTATACTGGAGCGTTTGGACCCACAGGATAAGCACACCCTGCTGGCCTCGCTGACACCTATCCAGCAGCAACCTCAGATTTCCCAGGAGAACTCCCAGTACTGATCAGGCTATCTTCAGTGGGTGTACAGAGAATAGCTACAGGTTGACAACTGCTGTCTTGTAGTGAAGGGCTGCTCATGTGTCTTGTGATTCACCCCTGGCACATTTGTTTTCCAGTCTTTAACTTCAAATATATATATATAAAATATATAGCTTGTATTATATATATATATAAATATATTGTGATTTTTTTTCCCATATGGACACATAATCACCAGCCTTAATGTCTTTTAATATTTTTCTTTACATATATTTTATCTGCTTTATCTACTTTAATCAGTTTATGCATTTTATTAATTAATGATGAAATAGCTGAACAAAGTAAAGTTGACTGGTCGAGACTGTTTTGCGATTTTTATTTTTCATTAGGCTACTCTATGCCCTACATGTACTAGCTTTATACGCTAAACAGTGTTTAGAGTTAAAACTCTTTACATTCGATTATCATGAAAACAAATGTCAGAGAACGGTCGACTAGGTACCAATGTGTTATTAGAGCAAAGGTTCATTTTGCGCCAGAGTTGTCCTTTAAATCTGTCCCAGGTATAGAGACACAACGCTCTGTGCAGCCAAGCATGCAGGTGCAGCGTGAGGGAGTTATTGCAAATTAATTAAGGCGGGAACAGATGAACCCTGTGTGTGCGTGTAAATGTAAGTGTGTATGTGAGTGAAGACACAGAGGAGTGAGCACTAATTAATTAAGTCAGGTTTTTGCAGAGGTGTAATCAGACGGACCTTATTGCACATTCACTGCCCACATTCAGAGTCAATCATGATATCCTTTATGGAGCCTTGTGGCTTGTGATGTCCAAACCATCCATTAAAGGAAGTATGTTCCTGCCCAGCATCATACAGCAGATTGAATTATTTTATTGTGTAATTCTCATACTACTATAATTATTAATGTTATTTTGCCTGCAGGGTAAGACATGGAAAAACTTAATCACTCCAGTTGTTTTTTGAATTTACTTTTTTTGTTTTTATCTTATTTATTTTTTTTTAAAATATTTTTAATTTTGAGCACATTCTATATTTTTATATTTTATTCAGTAAATACTGACCAAATAAATTACTAATGCATATATTAATTTCACCAGAGGTCCTCAAGTTTTACAGACTCAGGGACTGTCAGACTTTCAGCCAATCCAGTGAATCCAACCAAACGTGCCATTCCATGGCTCTCTAGAATACTCAATTCTGATTGGTCAATTTAAGGTTATCTATGGTAAACGCTGGGTGCTTCTTAATCGGAAGGCTGATTCCTAGGAAGGCTTCATATCACGTCATGAAGCTCTGTTGAAGGCTATCTCATTTTGAATGATCCTTGAACGGTATAGCCTTGATTTCAAGTCCTCATTCAGTGTATTTTCAAGGATGCATCATGTACCGTACATTCTTCGTGTCCTCCAATCACCTACAATCCTTTGCACACATTCAAATTCACGAAAAAGATTGGGCAGAAGATAAGTTGGTACTGAGCTTGTACAGTTTCATTATGTAATTTAAGACCTTTTTTGGGCATTCTAATTATTTAGCCTTCTAATCAAGAAGCACCCACAATATATAACATTGTTATTCTGGGTAAGTGAAATTGGTGCTATACTTTCATATTTTAATCACAATGTGGACTCACACTCTCATTTCAAATACAACCATTGCCTTATTGCGCCTCATCACCTCATCAAAATTACAGAGAACTATACACTTTTATTATATAATAGCTGGCTATTATTGCAGTCCCGTCAGCATTTTAGCGATGAGATTTTTTTTTTTTTTTTTTTTTTTTTTTTTTTTGTTTTTATGTATACGATTTGAACTGGTTTTTCAGATGGTCATAATGTTGTTTGGTGAGGTGCCTTAAAACACCTGGTGTGAACATTATGGTGTGACAGAAGGGACTGAAAAATCAGTTGGCAGAAGCGTAAAAAAATCACAATGAATTTTTCGTCTTTCCATACTTTCACAATAATGTCTAGAATTTGTTAGAATTAAATGACAACACTATGGGACATCACAGTACAGTAATACTGTATCTTATGTACAGGTTAACTGTAATAGCGCAGTTATAACTTTTGTAATATGTGTTTTATATTTAATGTTTTAGATTTTAGATTATAAACAAAGTTAGATCTAAAGTTATGTTTGTTGATTTTCCCGATATTGATTTTTTTTATATGCTGAATGATGTTATATGTGCATATTGGCATATTTTACCAAAGAGAACATTTCATCATTACTTCACTGAAACAACTTCAAATGACTTCAAATGAAACAACATGTTTATTATTATAATATTTTTTTAAACATTATTTTAATTCATTTTTTAGTGTAACCATATTACTTTATTTATTATTAGTAAGAAATTATTGTATTGTAAAACAGCATGTGTGTGTGTGTGTGTGTATGCACTGTTGGTTTGTTTTTGGTTTAACGTAAGTATCCTGGTAAAATTAAAAAATGTAAGTTTATTGAAATTAAAAAAAAATAGTTAATACAATGAGGGAGATTGGTCAATAGAAACTCTAAATATTATTTTCTTGAACCACAAATTATTTAAGTAGATTTGACAAAAGAAAAAATGTTGCAATAACAAATCATGTAAAGAACTTTTTACAGTGTAGTAAACATTATTGTTACGAGGACCAAATGTCACCACAAGTTAAGAAATGACTGGTATTACATTTTTTTGGTCCCCATGAGGAAAACAGATTTTTGAAAATGTAAAAATTCAAACTGTTTTCTGTGATTGATAGGGCTAGAGTAAGGGGATAAAATTTACAGTTTGTACAGTAAAAATCATTATGCTTATGGAATGTCCTCACAATGATGGGACTACCAGTGTGTGTGTGTGTTTGTGTGTGTATCCCTATATCACTCCACAGACTCGTCACATATCTTTTCCACCTGACATCCCTCCTGACTATTGCTCCTGACATTCGTCTCAGGTCCTCTGGTGGGTCGACTGCCTCTCACTCATCTTTTCCCACCTACAGAATCTCTCTAAGTCTCTCAGAGATGCATATATGCAGATTTCACGTTATTTATGAAACAGGATAGGGTCCAATCTCGCTTCAAAGCCTTTTGTCAGTACTTCTTTTTCATTCTATTTTCTGCTCCCACATCTTGACGTTCCAGAAACCTTTTGTGGATCAAACATACCTACTGCTAATTTTTTTTTTTGTAAACAACTAATTTTGTAAAACTGCAACCAAATCTTAAATTAAACAAACTCAAGGCTAAACCAACAAATTTAATGGTTTATTTGATGTCATAAGTAAAAGTACCTGTATCATTTTACAGCAATGCATTTATTTATTTTTATCCAACATTCATACTATGCAAACAGTTACAGCTAGTTGATGTATCTATCAATTAAAAATAAAACAGCATCCATCCCAAAGATCCTCTCTCTAGTATATATTCTCTAATAAGCTACATATGAATATAAAGTACATAAATAACACACTGTTAATTTCACAGATTTTTTGGTTTAGCAGTATAGGGCTCAGCATTAAGTTGTTGGCACATATCATTGGCCTTCTGCCATGCTGTCATATTGAAAATGGCACACAGCCCATAATTGTGACACATCAAAAATAATTTCCGCCAGGGATTTCCTTCTGCTGCCAATTAAATGCAAATTTTAAATGTATGCCCAAATATATAGCTCACTCTAGTCTGTAGATTTATGTAATGTTACTTCAGGGTTTAGTTTTGCATTATGTTCTGTGGTTTTACTCCAGTGGCTCTTAGGAATGCAGAAATGATCGAGGAAATAGCACGATGGCATTATACTGCACACATTCTTATCTTTTACCACCCTCTGCCATTTGAACCACAGATAGAAATAAGTGCATTTAGAATAGCAAAATATGTAAGAATGCAAAGTGAAACATTAAATCAAAAGTATGGGTTGCATATTTGCAAGATTAGGTTAAGTTTTGTCTTAATGGTTAGACTTGAAACAGTGAGAAATAAATGCATGAAATAGTTAGAGAAGTTAATGGTAGAGGAGCAACACCTTCTGACCTGGAACGAGTGTACTTTTCCTTGAAGACTTGTAATACCATGTTTTCTGTTGCTGTTGGGCTCTAGTCATGTTGTCATGGACTAGTTCTGAAATAGCATCCATCTTCTTCCTCATTTTCAGAACATGTGATACTGCTGGTTTTCTCTCGTGGTTCATCCCCCTTTCACGCCTCTTTGAGGACATCCAATAATGGCCCTTTAGACTTGGCGGCCATCGAGCAGTTCGAATGGTGAGTAGCCTGTGGAAACCTGGGGGACCTCTCTATAAGAAAACAATAAGTATGGCAGCCACTGGTCCCAGTCGATTATTTAACCTTTTAAGTGCCACAGGCCTGGGAAAACCCAGACAACTTCCGGTGTTGTGCTGAATTTCGATCCCCGCCAAATTATTACCCCCCTAACTTTGGTAGGCTTATAGGATTAGTTTTGGGGGCGGGGTTGAGACTAGGCAATCAGGTACTGATTTAAACGAGGGTGGTAATGATTTGGCAGGGGGTCGAAATTAGGCACAACACCTGTATATTTAGATTTGGAAGCTCATTCAAGCCCATTTCTAAACCGTCGAAATCATGGCACGTTTGGGCGGGGGCCTACTTTCCATATATTGTATGCGACCCTGAAAGCGCCCACCCCTTTGGGAAATCCACAATCTAACCTGGAAGTAAACACTAGCCTCAAAGCTATGGCAGCTGACTAAGGAGATTGTCTCCATTCATCAAACTTTCCAATAAACGGTATAGTAGAAAACAAACAAATGTGAAATGTCGTTATATCACGAAAACTAAAAACCGAATTGGCAAATGAATCGTGATGTGATATTCATTGATATGTGCACCTATATCACCAAACATACACAACAACATCTTCATTCCCCGTTGATGATGCACTCTTACCAAGACAACATAATGAATGACCAAAACAATTAAACCTCCTGAAATATACACTGCTTTATCATCTGGGTGTAGAAATAATAACCATATTGTACCTTGCACCCATGTACTTCTATAACACGGATCAGGTAACGATATGAAGAGTTCAGATGCAAAAGCCTCTAAGTGCCATTTGAAATTTTCTTCTAAAATGATCATTTTTATCAAGCTTGTATATTTAAGTTCAGTAATTTCACTTAAATGGCAATGAAGATTACCTATTAATTGTCATTTAACTGAAATTACTGAACTTAAATATACAAGCGTGATAAAAATGGGCATTCTAGAAGAAAATTTCAAATGGCACTTAGAGGCTTTTGCATCTGAACTCTTCATATAATAACTGCATCTCATATATATATAGGCTGAACTATCCTTTAGATAGCCTACGAGTGTCATCTTTTCTATTAACGTCATCAATTTATGAACAAGCACAGAGTGGTGCTTTTTAGAATTCATTATGTAAAACTGCGTCTATAAATATGATGCACTAATACTTGTTAGATATATAACCTCTAATTGTCCAGCGTTATGTTGGCACATAGTTCTGAGCAGCGTATTCAGAGGCCTAATATTCTAAGATACTAATTCATAATACTCAACAGAATGTGTCTGCATAACTTCCCTGTTAATGTGACTACCTTGTTAGTGTGGAAAAATGTCTCAGGGACTGCTCTTAATTAACATCACGACATTTTGTTACCATTGATGGTTTAGAGAAAAATAATTACCCGCGGATCAATTTATGTGTCATTCCAATTAATAAGAGGCGCAGTTATAACTGGCCTGCTATATCTTTACCCATATACTTCTTTTCGGTTTAATTAAGGGAATGTGCTTGCTGTGGTTTCCAGTGTGCTATAAGTCACACGTCAACATGACGAACACATGACAGCCTGTGGCCTTGAATCAGTTTAACATGGATTAATGGGTACCTGAACACATGTGCTGCGAAAAGCACTGCAAATCAGATGGCAGCCCATGTGAGATGGGTGTTAAGAGACTGCTATCACTAAAGCAACTTAGAAGATGCTTGATACAGCAGCTTGATACAGCTCTAAAAATATATATATATAAGTTTGCAGACTGCAAGCTATGCTCTCCTACTATACAGTATATGGTGATGTATACTTTTTATAAGTGAAAAAAAGCAAGTCATTTTATGAGTAAAAAAAACAAACAAACATGAATTGGCATTCCCAGAATACACTGAATGACATCTCACATTTGGTGTATTAACAGTTTCTTAGTTAATTTTCCTTATCCGTTATGTACATGATTAGGTTGTTAAATCCAACAATATATGGGTTGTTATATCCAATCTTTTTTTTGTATCCAATTTATTGCATCATTTTATTGTTGTGTGTTGCCATGATGGTGTTTTGTATTTTTATGTATGACACTGACTATATGCGCCTTCAATACCTCAGCTTGTGGAAAAGCTTCTTGTGGTGAACTTGATCTTGTGATTCCACACCACCTGTGTGTTTTGGCGATTGTAAGTGTATTATTAATACACAAAACATATTTTAGTCATTTAGGACGTTGGTAAATCGGTTAATGAAATGTGGCTATGTTGTTTTTACTCTAAATTTAAAGTTGACACCAAGCAGAAGTTACGATAGTCTTTTTCCCCCTATATTTTGACGTATATCCAAGTAAAACAGCTTCTCGAACATGAAAACATGTAGGACAGGACTTGATTTTGTCTTTTGGGAATTGATTGGATCGTCGTGGTTTGCGTTTGCTGTGACGTGAACACCTCCTCAATAAACGTCATCAGAGAAGGGGAGAAATGTCACTGCAAGAGGGAGAACTTATATATACTACAGTACATCCTGGTAACCACAGCTGCTTTTTTTTACGGTAAATGTTATAGATTTTACCACGTGCCAAATTATACAATGCTTATTGGATATATTATGAAGACTACTTTGCTGGTTTCCAGAAATAGGGGAAAAATACACAATACTGACAGCTGTCAACACTCAAATGCTGAAAAACCAGGAGCAGGACTGCTTAACAGACAGTAGCTATAACACTTGGCAGTCTCCCAAGGTGTAAGATTGACTACTAAACATGAACTAGCCGACTGAGAGATCAACCCAGAAGAATTTAAGGCAGTTACACATTCTATTACGGCAACAAAGTGTGAAAATTCTCTCTCTCACATACAAACACACAAACACACACTCTGACACACACACACACACACACAGGGATGCACAAATGCAAACATCTTTAGATTACACACACTTACAGAAGTTGAACATGTGTTGCGAGAACACTGGTGAAGGCTGGGAGGAGATAAAAAGGAGGATTTTATAGCAGTGTTTGCATCCTCTAAGGTTATCATTTATGATTTTTAGCATATTCATCTGTACCAACAAAGGTTAAAATGCCACCCTGCTCAGTCATCATGATGACATTTCACAGCCCGAGACTCTCTTTTTCATGTGTCGCTCTATGGCTAATCCTATTCCAATTCTCTTGTGTTATTGTTGCTTCATTTACACATTTTGTCTGGATGATCAGTCAGAGCACAATTGTCACCTATGCTGGGCAAGTCACATTTGCAGTCCGATGACAATTCATTTGTACTTTGATTATTTGCATATATTGTGGTCAAATGGCATGAGTAAAGCTAAGTGTGCAATCAATGATGATGAAGTATCTAAAACCACATGAATTCCAACCTGTTTCAAGCTGAAGTCACAATGTAGAAAATCAGATTAGAATCTTATTTATTTCCACATATTGGACCACAAAGAAATGAACATCTTTGATTCAGTGCTTAGATTAAATTCAGGCTGCATTCATCTGTGATGTAAAATCAGTCTAATGGACCAAGGAGTAAATAGAGTAATATTGATGGTAATATTAATGTGATAAAAGGTGTTTAGGGTGGTTTGGAGTTAAGGATACAGATGGAAGCTTTTTTTCTGCCACAAAGTTTTACAAAATAAATGATAAAAACAACAATAAATAAATATAAACAATTATGTGTCACAATTTGGTCTTGTATTTTAATTTGTATAAACTCCTTGTATAATCTTTTATTTTGAATAAACTCCTCTTGGGTTCTCTCGCTACAACTTGGCTCCAGTGAATCCCTTACATTATGGTAATTCTAACTTTTCTTATAATTGCAACAGATATACAAACTTTATCTGGCAATGTGATTTTATGTCTTATTTTTTTTTCCAAGTAACTCCAGCTTTCTATCTCACAGTTCATTGTTTTTTTTTTTCACATAACTGCAACTTTATACCTCACAATGCCCTTTTTATTTTCAAGATTTTATCACAATTAACTCTTGTATGTTTTACTCTGATGCAGCCTTTCAGAGGACAGTGAATATTATGGTCTCAAAACATCAATTTTTACATTACAAGCATGTAGATGGCCGAGCACCGTGCTTGATGAGCATTGAATGACAAATCCATGAACATTAATTAAAACTTCAATACTTATGTAATAATACTTATTATAAAACTTATTATATTATATAAAATATAACTATATATAATATAACTTATTATTTATTATAAAAATTTATAATAGGCTACTTACTTATAAAACTTCAATACGCTTCAGCACTTATGTGATGTTTTCCATTACATGTCGAGCATGGCTGGAAGGATTTGCTCCCATTCAAACACTGGCACTGATATTAAGCTTATTTCATTAAAAAAAAAAAAAAAAAAAAAAATCTAAAAAATGAAATCAAAGCTAAATTCCTTAAATGTATGTTGAATAACACTAAAACCTACATTGAAAAAAAAAAAAAAAACACTTTAAACAACATATATTATAATCACGCAGACACAGAGTGGCACAGTGTTAAAGGCCAGCCAATAATATAGCTCCCCGAAGCCTCTGGGATCGAAACGTCCTTCAGTTAAGTCACATGATCAGGCGCTGGACCTTGACAAGTTTCTATCCAGTGCTATAAAACTTATATATATATATACTCTCTGACAAACTCTGTCACCGTAACCTCGGAGACCACACGAAGGGAAGGAGCAGAGAACAAAAGGCTTGAACTCAGACATCACAGGCAGGCAATGCAATGAAATATCTGCCTCGACACTGTGATGTTCTGTCAGAGAGCGACACGTCTCCCTCTCCTCCTTCATTCGGCTTCCAATTCCTCTAGCCCCCTCTTCCTCTTTCGCTTCCTCTCCTTGCTCTTTTGCCGTATACCCCAGAGCAGGCTGTCCTTCAAACTTATCAACGGGCAGCGACGTTGTGAGCGAGGTAATTAAAAGTCAGCCGTATATCTGGGAAGAGATAAGTGCATCGCGAGCAATGTGTAAAAATGTGGGGTCGGGATAATGAGGGGTTGGGGACTGTTGGGCTGGTTTTAATCAGGGGGACATTCGCAGCTAATTGGAGATGAGCTGAACTGACTCAACCTGGAGAGACACATCAACATGCTGGAGCTAACTGTCCCTCAGGACACATGGGAACGTCACAAGCCTCCCTGCCCTTTCTTCTATCTTAATTGCCATATTGAGTTATGTTAATCATTTCCTTTTCTTGTTAAAAGGTAGTTTTTCCCAACTAATTCAAAGTTGGCAGATGCTGTGCAGGGTGTTGTGAGTTTCAAGACTCGGAGAGAAAATATGGCTAATTTATAGCAGCCCCAGTGATGCAGGCACAAAAACACAGTGGCAGGGATGGAGTCGATTGGCCCTAATGAGAAAGCCGAGGACAGATAATAAACAAAACCACAAAATGCAAATAACCAACTCAGATCTTAGTCAATTAGTTACAAACGCAGGCCTTTGGTGTTTCGCCTTTTCATGCTGGTCCCTTTGCTGAGGTAAATCTTTACATGGATATACAGCTGAACTAGCATATTATTATTCCCAATATAAAAACATACATTTCGCTGTGCTGTTATACGACTCCAAATAACTTGCGGTTTATTACTTGCTTCCCCCTTTCACAGATACGTAAAACCTACATAACCAACACTATCTCAAGCCCAATTCATACGAATACGACGAATGAGTAAAAATGTTTAATTTGTACTAATTCGTACGACCTCACTCGTACGAATTTGTATGATTTGTCTAAACCCACGTGACGGTAAGGTTTAGGTGCGGGGTAAGGGGTAGGTCATTTGTACGAATTCATACGAATTGGCCAATTCATAAAAGGTTTAGGGGCGGGGTAAGGGGTAGGTCATTCGTACGAATTGGCCAATTCGTAAAATATGTACGATTTAGCAAAATCCTACTAATTCGTACGAGTGAGGTCGTATGAATTGTTACGAATTAGCCACTTTTTAATCATTTGTCGAATTCGTACGACTTGGTCGTGAGATCAGGTTGACATAACTCAAAGCACTGTAATTGTCCTTCATGTGACTTAAGCAAAGAGAATCACAAGCTCTTGGACGTGTTGCAAATGTGGAGTCCAGCTTCAGTGCGCTTTTCCTTGGCAAGGAGACAGATCTTTGCATGAGCTGAGAGAATATTTAGAGGCATCCAGACATGGCCAAAGCTCTAATGTTCAGTCTGCAGCTCACCTTGCCTACGGCCTGACAAATAAACGTCACCCTTATTATTCTGACAAATGTCCTTTGTCATCTCTCTATGACACACGCTCCTTCTGCAGGCAAGGAACGATAGATAGCGTTTGAAAACATGTCACTACATGTCATTCAGTGTTTGGTTGGCAGGGACAGGATGGATTGACTCATATGCGGTATAAATTAGCCTGTAATGCAAATGATGGAAACTCTCTTGTGGTCACTTTAAAGTAAAAGTTCATCCAAAACTGAAAATTATGCCATTCATCTTCATGTCATTTCGAGCCTGCAGTGGTCTTGTATTGTCCTAAAGGGGATTATTTTGTGATAATGGCCAGCTAATTGTACATTATCCAGCTTATTACACACCAAATAGACATTAAATATTTATTTGAAATTGAATTTTTAATTTTACCAGTATATTGATGTAAAGCTTCTGCTAATAAATAAAACAGTCCATTACAATGTACATGACAACTGACCTACAGTATATAACAAGATGAACACTTCAACAGTATAGACCTTATGCACCCGAGAAACGTGGGCGCCGCCATCTTTAGAATATTTTCTTTGAACTTCCGTTTTTGCAGTCGCTCTGTATATCTCTATGGCACTGCTGGAGTAATTAGCTTTTGAAGTAGATTTACTTAAAGTAAAGGTAACAAGAATTGTAATGTTTAAAGCAGATGTCTTAACAAATGTAAGTAGACCGGGAAGATTTTAAAACAAGCCATTCATTTATAAATAGGCAAGAACATTGTGAAAATACAGACCGGAAGACAAAAGACAACGAGCACAGCATTAAAAAGGGGTGGGGCTACATAAAGTCTATATCAGTAATATTAAATTCCAAGCGAACTGGAAGTTATAACCAACTTCCCTACTGTGACATATTTCCAAGTGAAACTGGTTATTGAAAATGACGCCATCAGAGAAGGAACGCCAACGCCGAGGGGAAGCAAATTTTCAGATTTTGAATAGTGTATGAAGATTATTTTTTGGATTAACTTTCCCAGATTAATTGTTCACCACAAGACTGGCAATGTGTGCAAACAAAGTAAGTAGAGTCAGTTTTTATTTCATGCAGACTTATACTTAAGTAATCTGAGTTTATTTTCATTAATAACAGAGGTGCAAGATGGCGTCAATCACGCTTGTTTGAATGAATGAAAAGATGTTTCAGAGACCCGGATCAGCCAACCCGATCTCACGAGAATTCGTACGAATTTTACGAGGTGGCTAATTCGTAACAATTCGTACGACCTCACTCGTACGAATTAGTACGTTTTTGCTAAATCGTACATATTTTACGAATTGGCCAATTCATATGAATTTGTACGAATGACCTACCCCTAACCCCGCCCCTAAACCTACCCATCACGTGGGTTTGGACAAAACGTACAAATTCGTACAAGTGAGGTTGTATGAATTAGCCACTTTTTAATCACTCGTACTAATTCATACGAATTGGTCGTGAGATAGCGTAGGATCAGCGGACTACAGCATTGCTACGGAGAGTGGCGAGTAGTAGGAAATATTAGTTCGTTTGACCAATCAGAATAAACGAGCCCAGATAATCGTATAACAAATGTCCCCCGAGGAGAACCATTGTTTCATGCTGTTGTGGTTTTTAACAAAAGCCTTGGAGTTGGCAAAAGTCAGTCAGATGACGCAAAATGACTTATAAATGGACAAAATAAACGGGTAGATCTGCAGGGTGCAGGTAACATGGAGAAAGAGTACACACTGTTCATTTACATACTGACATGAAACTATACAATGCTGGTTTAAAACAGGTACATTTTCCTTTAAGTTCAGTAAAAATAAGTTAAACTGTTAAACACGTCTTTAAATGTAAGAGCGTGTCTAAACAAATAATGAAAAATTCACTTTGTCATCAGAAGAAGTAGCAAATACAGTCAGGTTAAATTGACAAACCTATACTCTTTTCCCAAGACTTGTGTGTTTGGTGGCTAAAGTCTCATGGGCATGTTATTTAAGCACACTGTTCTGCATTGATGTTTAATTTCCTCTCATTAGAACTATCCCAGTGTCTGGCTGCTGCAGTGGTTTTATTTGACTGCAGGCACTGTTTGATGGGATAGAGTGTCTTGCCAAAATTGCCATTCATTAGTAAACAAACTATTTACCCTGAGCACACAAAAGACACCAGTTAAAGCCACAGCCGATGGCATGAATCAAATTCCGATAGGGTAGATCTATCAAAAGCGCACTGGCTTCCTTTAATCAGTGGTGTTTTCAGTGTGAAAGCAATCAAGCCTTTACACACTCCACCACTGGTAATTAAAATAAACAGACTGTACACAAACTGAACCACTGACAGAAAAGCAGGGACAGATGAGTTCAGCCTAATTGAGTCTGAGTACCGCCTTCCGCTTCTCTTTTTAATAAGTTTGTCTTTTATTTCTCCATTGTATCACTTTTTTAAGGATAAAATATAAGCATGCATAATAACTCTGCAGATTCTCACACAAGTCTCAAAGAAAACGGCATGCTTTAAAATGCCTGATTTAAAAAGATAAATGCACAGATCCAACATCGCACTATTTTAAATTATGCTGAATAATATTGGAGGCTTCGAAGGCTTTAAACAAATGCCTGTTGTGACTGCATTCAATCCTGGTGAAAGGCTGAAAAATATTTGACTCAAAACTACAGCAATCAGCAACGTTGTACTATAGGCCATAACTCATGATCAGCAACAACCATTTCAGTAAGGTATGGGATGAAAAACACAGAATCTGTCATTTAACCTTAGGCAATCTCCTCCAGTCAACGCTGATTTAATTCCTGCTCCATCAAGCACACGTTTGCAGCTGACTGACCGTCAAAATCAATGAGGCCTACTTGTAAAGTCTACATCGGTTTCCACTGTCTACCAATGTTTTATTTATTTTTTCTGCCATTTGTTATGCATCAAACGGGAGAAAGCTGAAGGAGCCGATGACTGAAAACAAAAAACTCTCCAGTGTCTATCAACATCGACATCATGCTTACATGACCTAAGCTGCTCTATATCGTTCTGACACTTCAGTTCATGAGCACGGTGAACGGTCGTAACTGAGTCTTTGATATTTGTTGATTTGGAGCAACATTACTTCGGGTCAGAAGTGTCTTGGTCTATTAACCCAAGAGTCAGCCCTTCAATTCTGGGAAAATCTGTTAAGTAACAGTTCAGTGATTCAGAGACTTCTCTCAGAGACTGCTCTGTGAATTTTTTACTTGCAGCAAGACAGGAGAGATTTTGAATGAGTGAAGATTTGCATTTTGCTATGGATGGTTCTGGATTAATATGGGTGCAAAAAAGGAGATGTCATAAGCCAATCTTATGGTTCTCAAGTCTCACGCATTAGCTGTGAGACACACGCAATTCAACCAGTTCACTCGCCACACTGTGTTTCTCAAGCTGAAAAGGCTATATCAACCAAGTTAACAACAACATCGCGTGAACACACGTTGTGATGGAGAAGGTAAGTTGGAAGAAAGCTCGTCTAACATTTTTAGGCTAGTACATTTAAAATATAGCCCATCGTATACATTATTATTGATGCACTCTACAACTACTTTGCAACCAGTCCAGAAGCTTTAGTTCTCTGAAACTAAGGGAAATGTAAGTGGGTATGTGAAGGAATGAAGAAGTATCGACTAGACCAAACTGTTTTTCCAAACTGTTTGGAGCAATTTGTTATATTTTTGTAATTTCTGTATATTTGTAATTTTGAAATATATAAAGAGTATATTTGTTGTGATGACTTTTTCTGTCATTTATCAGATTTACCAGTTGTTATAATTCAATTTGAGCTGGTTAATTATGGACAATGGGTAAAATTGGGGTAAAAATCTCACTCCAAACTTTTTTTTGAAACTTGAGAACCCTTATCTAATATAAAACATCACGGGCGACGAAACTGCGTGGTTTGCTGAATGACTGCCATCCTAACCCCGTAGAAGGTCTAATTATTTTGTCTCCAGTTATTTACAGGTCAGTTTGGACGTTGCTGTCACGTAACTGAATTAAACACGCAATAATGAATAATTAATGGATATTACACATGGATGAGAACTTCATTATTCTAATACTGCCTAAACATCACCTATTACTTGCAAATTACATCATTAATCTTTCATAAACATGCTATGGGAGTTTCAGAAAGGGCATCATTGACATTTACAAAGATTCCTCCAGGAATTACTGGGGTGCAGGAGTGTAGATTCGGATGTGAATTTAAATTTTCTCATACATATCACCCTGCCAATTATGGAATATTACATGTGTTGCTTCTGTTCGAACAAGCTTATTTAACATTCACCGCAGTCTTATAGAGATACACCTCCCAAGCAGTGTTGTGTTAAAATCATCAGGCTGTTTTCAATTACTTATATGATTTTTCAGCTTTAAGTATAGCTAGGATTTTGTATGATGTCAACAGGCTAATTACAGAGAGAACGTTGAAATATGAAGATGAGTATTCACCAACAATTATCACCGCAGTGTTATTTTTTCTGAGCTGATGTTAATTACGTCCAAGAATCATGCATCGGACAGATCAAAATGACGTGGGAGTTGAATGAATTCCATCACAAATAAACGTCAATCATTGTGTCATCTGCTCTCATGATAATGACAGAAACAATAGCTGTACATATTGCATGACATTATATTTGCGTCTGAATTTTTGCATGTGTAGTTTTCATCATGATATTGGAAGTGTGGATAAAGATTGAAAATAAATGAAAGAAAAACAAGCAATGCATATGCTTGGAAAAACAAAAAAATGTCAAAACAAGCAATAAAGATCAAAATCAATAAACTTAAAGCAAACAAAAGGTCATGGTGAGGAAAGATTAATTTTAAACACACTAAACATACAGAATATAACACTTTCTGAAGCTCATAATTTGAGTGAATTGCTTATAGCAACTCTTCAAAACATTTTTTAAAATTTATTTTATTTTTCTACTATTTAATTTCAGTTTATACTATACTATACTATACTATACTATACTGTACTGTATTATACTATATAGTATATTATATATAAGTGTATTAACTTTATTTTTTTTATTTGGTGGAAATTATGGCCAACTGCCATATATATATATATATATATATATATATATGATTTATAGAAATTGGTTATAATAGAAATTGTTTATAATTTATTATATCATAATTTTAAATGTGTAATGTGTCATATTTTTATTTTATCATGGTTATTAAATAGGGATAGGGTTTAGACCAGGTTTAGGGTTAAACAATAAAATTGAGGGAATCATTTGAAAAGTACCAAAAATAAATGATGAGCATAAAAATTTCCTAGCAAGTTCTAACATGTCCTTCACAAAAAGAAAAAAAGTTAAAAATCTGTTTTCAGTTTTAATCAAAATCAACCACTGAGACATACGGTACAACTAAATCTTCACCTGAGTCTGGCAGCATGCTATACCCATTCTTAGTGTAGTGGTTGTAATCAGCCGTGTGAAACCAGAGGTGGCCTGATGTATTCTGTCCCCCATGGCTGGAGGGACTGCTAGGAAGGCTTCATTAGCATGTTGATTGCACACAGTGGTTAAGCAGCTACTGAGCCATAATGAAGCCAGGTTATGGTGAAGACATTGAACCGCCCAGTCTAGAAGCGACCTGCGTATCTGCTGGGCTGCTTGGTGGAATCTGATCAAAACAGGCCCACAGGTCATCAACTCCCCCATCATCCCTTTAATTAATTAGCCTCACTGGTAACTGCTCTTACTTATGCTTATTTACTGCTAACTGTCACTAAATGTTGCATTTAAGCTCTCCAACGTGAAAAAAGTGCCTTGTTATGAGGCCAAGTAGTAATGATGTAATGAGGATTATGTAAAAAAAAGTTGAAAAGCACTTTGCTGGCACATCAAAAAGAAATATATTTAAGATTATAAGTGACTGTGTCATTTTGTTTATTTAGACTTGCACCAAAATTATTTTTCTCCCCCGACACTCCTTTGCCAAGAGAGAAATACACTAAAATTGACAAACAAAAAGCGAAACATCTTTGAAAAGGTGAGACAAGTCACCAGGAAAAGTTGTAAATTACTATAATCACACGCCTAATAGATGACGGCTACTTGGCAGGGGGCTTTGTACGAAAATACTACTGAGGATTTTGTGTTATAGCCTCTATAATGGCAGAAAAAAAAATAAAAAAATAAATAAATCACGATTCAGCCAATCAGACTTAAAACAGAGGCGAACAGTTCATCACGACTAAATGCTAATGTGCGACCCTTTGACAGAAAAAAACCTCCCCATGATAATTAAATAAAAAATAAGTCAAATTAAATAAAAACGCCATTAATAAATACACATTTGGTTACATAGATTACAGGCTGCTTCTGAAGTTGTTTTAATATTTCATAACCTTTATATACATACATATATGTATGAAATTTGCATATTGTCAACAGTTTGATTCCTTTTTTTGAACAGATCACAGACCCTTAATTGAATACCTGATTGAACAAAGCGCTGTTATTCAGTGTTACACGCAAAACCACTTTAGGAAAATAGGAATGGAAAGAGCTATAATCTATACCACAGTACTTCCAAAGAATTCTTTGCATGCTAGATGACAAAAGATGAAAATATGCCATCACGTTGCACACTCTGACAGCAGTTGTTTACTTAGGAGAGGTCATGTGTAATGCATGATCTTAGATGAATACCCAGTTGTCCTCCTCATCAGCATTCAGTATCACTTGTCTAACTCTCAGTTTCTATCATAGTGTGGATACAACAATGCGGGCATGTTTCCTTTTTTACTGCTAAGCTGCAATTAACACAAAATAAATCCAAAGGCACCCCATGCTATTAAAGATCGCAGCCATTGAGCTGAATTATTTCTAATAAAGATGTGCTGAAAATAAAGATCAGCAGAGAGATATCAAAGCGGATGCCTACTGTGAAAGCTGCATGAATTATCTTTCACTAATTACCACGGTGAAGACTGGCTCTTGTTTCCCTATTGTTTAATTTACAGTATCAGTGAGGAGTCTATTGAGACCTAAAATCTCCCTTAGAAAAGACATGCAAAGGATAACCTTTTTTTGGCTCGTTCTTCTTATATCATTACTTCATGATGGGACTGTAGGGAGCTAATCTAATTAAATATTATTTTCTTTTCATCCCTATATGCGAATCAATGAAGGTAAGAGCTATGTTAAATACGTCCCATTATTTCAGATAGCTATCAATAAGTATATGTGCTTTTACTAGTTGGAACACCAAGGATGAAATCAACAAGAATTTTTAAATGTATTTGAACGTACTTGAGCTGTTTTTGAGAGAAGTACCAGAACTTGTTTTTCCTTCTAAAAACTAACTACTTGCAGATCATATATTTTACAAAAATTCACACTGCAGTTATGTCTAGGAAAAAAAAAAGAAAAAAAAAAGAAAAGGTAAATGTAGATCACACTCCGCAAACTCTTACAATATATTGGACAGGTTTTATGCAGGTAAACTACTATTACTGTTGAAATTGGATGAAAAATGATATTCTGTGTATGTCATTGAGGCTGTTGCATAAGTGGCCGTAGTCCCCATGTGGCACAGAACCGGAGTCAAATTTATTATTACTATCACACAGCATGTCCTTTCCCTTGTACTTTAGCTGATCCTTGGCCTGTATTTGCATTGCTAATTCTGCTCTTGTCTCTCTCTCGGCTCCTCTGTGATAAATCAGCTGAAGCAGATGGTCTTTAATTCCGCTGTTGAGTCACTTGCTTGTTTTGAGGCTTTTTCTTATTCAAGTCCTGCGCTGTAACTTTCACTACCGTGCATCCGGTGCTTTATAAGCAAAGGGTACGGACTAGAGTGGTTTAATGGCAGCTGAAAACAATAAAAATAATGCAAAGGTCTGCATTAACTTTTAAAAAAAGTTTGTTAAGTAAAAACTTATATAAAGTCAAAAATATGACGGAAATGGAATCCATTTTGTTACACTAATAAAAGTCATTTTAAGGATCATGTTACAACTTATTGATGTTCTTAAAGGGATAGTTCTGTCAAATTCTGTCATTTACTCATTCCAAACATTCCGAAATTCTTCTACGGAGCACAAAAGAAACTATTATGAAGAGTGTTGGTAACCAAACAGGAATGTTTGGGAAGCAAACTTCCATTGTATAGACAATAATAAAGAAATAAAAGTATATATTGTTATATTGCACTGAAGAAAGTCGTTGCAACTTTGTGCTCAAAATAAGACAATTTTCCTTGATCGAATTATTAAACATGCACAATGTCTATAAAAATCCGCAAAAAAATGAACTTCATTGGAATCATTAAAAGAATTAACCTTTAAAACAACCGAATAAAAAAAAGGAATAAAAAGGCAAGGAACAAGTCTGACAGCAATGAGACTAATACAAATGTAAGAAACTGCACAGTTTGTCATCAGTCTAACAGAGAAAGACACAGCTGGTGACGCTCACCCAGAGCTTGTATATCAAGAGAAACAGAGAGACAGAGAAATTAACTTCAGCTTAGCATAAAAGACACTAAGCGATGCAAAGGGAAAACAAAAAAAAAGCATCCGAAAGAACATCTTGAGGTCAGAGGGGATTTCGACCTGTGAAACAGCAAGAAAGACAAGACGTTAAACATTCATTCTGAAATGGCGCAGTAACAGAGCAGATTTACTCTGACATCGAGGGACAGGCACAAAGACAGAACACTTCTGTATTTTGCATGGATCAAAAAGCAAGAGCCGGAATCGGTCTAGGGAGGTCTGGATTACGGGGTTGAGCATTGTTGTGATACCTTATCGCTCTGACACATTCTCTCAGAGTGAACACTTTGCCAGGCTTTTAGTACACGTCCCTCAGTGCAGTGGTAGTGTGTAATTGCACAGTAGACTCCCCAAAGTAGTAAACTTGCTCTTGCTCATGCCGTTTTCTCAAAGTTCAGTCAATTTACTTTCACCATGATGCCATCATTTCTGTAATGAGCGCCACAGATACACTCCAGCGATTAATGATGCAATGTATTGAAGGCTGATTTATTGCGATAGCAGGGTGCACTGACTTCCAGAGCGGCACAAATCAGGGCCAGTAGGTCACTCTGTGGCCATGGTGTGTTCAAATAAAATACGTTTTCCAAATCTAGTTTATGTTTTATCATTTATTTCTGCCAAACCTGCAAACAGTAACAAATGAATATAAAGCTTGAAAAAGGACATGAAAAAAGTGCTGCATAATAATATTATGTAAGAAGAAATAATATTTCTAAGCAGCACAGATGCATAAAAACATGACATTAAAGAAGTTTATTTAAAAAAAAATATTTCTGTTTCAAATAAATGCTGTTCTTTTGAACTTTCTTTTCATCAAATAATCATGAAAAAGTATCATGGTTTCCACAAAAATATTCACTATTTACAACATTGATGATAAATGTTTCTTGAGTATCAAATAAGGATATTAGAAGTAATGATGAAAATTCAGCTTTGCCATATCTCAGCTCTGGAAGGGTCTAGAGCCTCCATTTTTGCACTCAGGTTACATTTTAAAATAGAAAACTTTTTTTTGAACATTTATTAGGATCAACCCCATGAGATAAAACATCTCGTTTTCATGGGGGTCCTCAAGGGGGTTTTGTTGTAATAGAAATAGACCTGACCACATGGTCTACGAGACGAAGGACCTTGCTGCAAATTAATATTTGAACTATCTCACACATAAACAGTATCACAGTAAAATTCCACTGTAAACTCATGTTTACATATGAAATGAGGTCTGGCTATATAATGAAATGCAACTAGAAGATCAGGTTCTTTTCTGTACCTCAGATGAGCCCGTGAGGCTGAGTCCTAATGTTGTTCCTAATGTTGGGTTCTTCTTTTTTATTCCAGAACATTTGATATTTTGTATTGATTATCTTTGAACTGATGATAAATTTACCTGACATAATAAATTTTTACATCTGATGATTCTTCTGACTGACTTTGATATTATTTCAAAAAGGAATTAGTCAAACTTATATTTAATGCAGCACATATATCATTAAAAAAACTCTCCATTTTATAGAGTCAGATGAAATGATGAGAAAATACATACTAGAAATGTATTGCATTTAATAAAAATTCTTTTGCCACGCGGGAAGACAATAACATGCAGAGACCTTCCGTGCTGATCGGGTCGACTTTGGGTAATATAAACAAATATTACCGAACAGTAGTAAAGAAAACAAACACAGTAAATCAAGTAAATGCAAACGAATCTGAATTGAAATCGGAATCAAACCAAACTGAGAGGTTGTGAAGTCGAATCAAGAAGTCAGTTTTGACATCCAGCCCTAAAGAACAAAATTACATTTCCCTTGGTTGCAGTTCTGTCAGTCTGGAATGACATGACAGTGTATAAATCCTGGCAGAACTGAATGAACCACCCCTTCAAACAGACGAGGAAGGCAAAATTCAAGTTTAGATTGAAAAAACTGTGTACTCGAGGAATCCTTCTAGCTTGCCTTGGATTACCAAACTGTCACATACCAATTGTCTGTTTTCATTTCCCTGTTATTGAATCTTGTTCAGCCAAATTTATTACCTCCACATATGCAGTAGCAGTGATGAGAACTCAAACTGGTCTCGGGCTGAGGGACACATGGAGTAATACACCTCTCCAGCGGGGTTTGTGGAAATGTTCATAAACATCAGCAAAACAACCAGAAACATGTCACTGGAACTGCCATGTCAGTTTAATGTCATAAACACTGACATTCCCTCCTCAGGGTAGGGGGGTGATGCGTTATTTCCCCTGAAATAATGTCAAAGAGGTCTCATTTTGAAAGAAGGCTAGCACCATATTGTGCATCTGTATCAAAGATGGCATGCTTTTACAACAAATATACCTAAAATACCATTCATGTGGATCATCAGTGTTTTATTTGCATGCTGGGCTTCATACAAATAAAGAAAACACCTTAGAGAGGTTGTTTAGCAACCTGCATTACTGTGATACTGTCACTCACCGTAGTGTTACCCTCACCTTCTGTGTGTAGGGATTTGGCCCATGAGGTAAAACGGGAGCCCACGAGCCTGTTAATTATTCATTTTTGAATCACTGGTTTCTCCATGACATATAAAGTTATTAAAATCCTATTATTCATTCTCATCTGCAGCGAATATGTATACATGGGGCCTGAAGGAGGGAAAATTACTTCTTTTTTTCCTCTTAATTAAGTTAACAGAAAGAAACTGCTGAATTGTGTTTTGTACGCAGAAAATATTTATTCATCACTAAATTAAATATTAATGTCCCTTTTTTGAGTACATGTAGAAAAATGACCTGAATGTTTGACCTGGTATGGAAAAAATGGTTGGAATTTGGTTGGAGTAGTACTTATGGTTATGAAATTTCTATCCACACTTCTGAATTCGCTCTTGGTGAAGGTTGATTTATTAGCCAAGGGTCATGCAAAAAAAAAAAAAAAAACACTATAGTTCATTCTCAGGTTGGTACCCAAATGCCTAAAGCCTCAAAGTTCCAATCATTTGTATACAGTTCACAAGAAGAAATGCATTCAGAGCAAAAAAAAAAAAAAAAAAACCTGTAAAGTTTGCTTGCAGCACTGGTTCGATTTAAGCGAGAGGAATTCAGCTTGCTATACGCACAGCTCCTTAACCCTGCTGTACTGGTGCTTAAGAATCTCATGGAAAAGAATAAGTGCTCTCTTTATCCATGCTTTAGAGTGCCTAAGGGTGAAGGGCAGTTCTAGCTCAGCTGTCAATACTGTCCATCTCGAGAGAGAGTCAAACAGACTAAGGTCTTATTGGCTGCTCAGTCAGGTAGTGTCCTCAAGGAATTAAAGCTACAGTAAAAGCTTCACGTTTACTTCACTAACGGACAACCAAAACATACAGATAGCCTCACAAAGCAGAACAACAGATATAGCATAAAATCCCATAGAAGGCTCATAGACGGTGAGTAATTACAAACTTGGGCAAAACTTCACACATGACCTTCAACAAAATGTATACTGCACATCGACAACATTACACTAAAGCTATGCTAAACTATACTGATACTAAAGCTAATAAACAGCATAGAACAGATAAGTGAGGATTATTATATTAAACACTTCCAGGTTTATGGTGGAAGATTGAGTGCATATTTAAGCATAAAAAGCAATATACCGTGGCACTTCTTGTGAAAAAGTACACCTATAGCATACTTTAGTATTACAGAAATAATACACCTCAAAATAACAGAATTTCCATGTTTCATGGGGACATAGACATAATGATTTTTATACTGTATAAACCTACCCATATATATATATATATATATATATATATATATATATATATATATATAATTACTCCTAATTCAAAAGACTAATAAAACAAGAAGTCTGAGGACTCAACTTTTAAAGAGTAGCCATTCTTATTTATTGTAAGAGTAAATTTAAAGATGTTACATTTTTTAGACAATGTAAACAACAGTATTATTGTCTTTTTCACTCAGTGCATGTAACAATGGCAGCACAGTTTTTCACCACTGTCCCCTGAAATCTTATTTTATGTAGCCTTGATTAATCGGACTATATAAATGTCCAACCAGTGCCCCCTCACCACACACCGCCATAATCAGTGTGCATGGAGTTGCTACCGTAGCAACCAAACTCCCGCTGCTTTCTCGCAATCGAAGGGGGAAACTGGCATAAACAGCAGATCGGTACAGGAAGCTGATTTTCTAATTAAGGCCAGTCCAATTTTTTTTATTCAGATCGTGTGATATTAATTATGATTTGTTGGTTGTTGACATATCAATAAATGAGCAATTTGATATTCTTATTCATTTGCCCCCTGGGTAATAAGCAGCCTGAATAATTTCTTCTCCTGTTTATTTGAAGCATGCTTCGACTGATTATAAGATATAACGCCACAGATTATGATTACTAAGGAAACAATTGTCTTTCCCCGTGTTTTGTGATTCAGACATCTGTTACAGCTTGGCAAGCATCATCGGCGTATGTCTCACATTTGTTGTCTTGCGCTTGAGAGCAGTTGTGTGTCTCTCCTAATGCGGAGCTGGCTGTTTTTCCTAAATCTGGACATGTGTGTGTCTTTCTGCAGCACTGAAAGCTACAGCAGATCTCCCGTTAATGTGATCCCTGTCTCCGTTTGATTGACAGGCCGACCTGTCCCAGAGGAATGGGCGAAGACAACACATCGACAAAATGATTTAAGGAAGGCAAAACAGACTCTTGTCATTATCTGGTCTTCAGATGAAGGTCAAAAACACTGTTTGCGCCCTAGTTTTGTCTTCTCATTCACACCCCTTACCACTCGTGAAGGCCATGCAAAATATTCATGACAAAGGGCTGGCATTCAATGCTTGACTAAACACCACAATTAAGATCCAATTTACTTAACTCGACCTTGGCGCTTTCTAATGCTATAAACATTTACCCGCTTTCAATCTTCCAACCTTTACCAGGCGTTAAAGAAAGTCTCAAGCACCTCATTATTTGAATATTAATAGTGCATTATGCATGCAATAAAAGCATGTGTGAGCCTGTTTAATCAGGTTTTGTTTAGCTGTTCTACCAGGTATGCTTCAGAAAATGCTATTTCTGTATTGATGGTGTGTAATTTTGAAACGAAAGGCTCTGGAATGTTTTTAGCTATACAGCACTGGGATTGCCCATTAGTTCATATTATAAGTATTCAATGCTCGATTAATTCAGAAACATATCTTCCAAACGACAGGATAAGTCATACAGAGGAATGTCATTGTGGACAAGTGGAAAAGAACAAATTTTTTATTTTACCTGCATTTTTTTTTTACAATTCAGGGTCTGAGCCAAGCAAACATTTCTTGGGTTGAGTATTTGTCTTCCTGTCGTCTCCTGCCTGAAGCCAGCTCTGAGGTTTTTATGCCAAAGCCTTTTTGTTTATAACTCTATCTTTAATAAAGACACACAGATACAGTGTGATGGGGATATTATGTGTAATTCTATAGATACACATGCAAATGAAAGATTGAATGGACGGCAAATGATGCAACATTTGGACTTCCATGCACTACACACTTACCACAGACTTACCACACACACACACACACACACACACACACACACACACACACCTTCACGCCATTGACTTTCTGCCAGCACATTTTGCTGCCACTGCAGGACTTGACATTTAATGATCTTTAGACAGAGTGATGTCACATTTATCAGTCTTCATCAGAGCAGACAGATCCCAAACCCCCAGTGTAAAGACAAGCCCGCGCAGCACACACAGCCACACACACTCACACTCCGTCTCGCTTCTTGCACACACGCATATAAACGCAGTCACATAGAATTTAGATAATTATCACCATGGTCATTTACATCTCAAATTGTAGTAGTAATCTTAATTCCCCCGGACAACCAACAATTTATTTAACATATTAATCATTTTTCTCATATTTCCGTTCGTTTTTATTCAGAGCCTAAATAGAAATCCAAAAGAGCCAAAATAATTATATTTACACAGTACATATTTTATGTCATAGCTCATTATGACATTAAAGCTGCAGTCCGGCGTTTTTCCTCTTTGTTGCCATCTCTGTTTGAAATCTGCAATTGCAGTCATTCGTGGAATTATAGCCTACTAGCCGAGACTCCCTCTTTATGTGTGCAGATGTAACGTAATAACTCAATATAACCTACTAGCCGAGACTTCTCCTTTATGTGTACGGATGTGACGTAATGACGTAAAGACATGCTTGAATTGCTGAGGAAATCCACCAGTACCACTGGAATTAAAAACATTATTACAAGCTTAACGCTTTGAATTGAGGAATTCATACAATACGGCTATTCATACAATACAGTTGAATAGCTAGCACAGAGTTGAACTTCCAATAATAAAATGTATCTTTAATAATGCATTTACATAATAGATCGATTACAGTTTACACAGATTTATTTTGTTGTTAATCGTGTTGCGCTTGCCATAGAAGCACAATTCTGAAGCCAAGGACATAAACAACTCTGAGAGTAACATCCAGGTTTATCTAGAATTAGAGTAATTATGAAATGACATGGCATGAACTCTGCATATTTTGCAGTGGTAGCCCCACCCATTGTAAAATGTCATTGGTCCATAATCCTACTGCTCATAACTGTGCATTAAGCATCAAATATCTTTCAAGTGGCTTGTCACGCCGCACTGCACTTTTGCATTCAGGGTGTACAAACCAATTGCTTGCAATGCACACAGTGTAACGTAACACCAGCAACCGCACTTCGATTTTTATTCCGCACAGCAGGAAAGAAAATTAACAGCCACATATTTCCAAGTTACAAAGTGTCTACACCATCATGGCAATCAGTTTGGTTTTTGCACCACATCAAATTCATTCCATCGCATAAATGAACATCCTCATAAACAGAGACATCAGCGGAGGGCATCAGTCTGTACATCATCACAGCCATAATCTTGTCTTTGAAATGGAAAGTTCGACCGAAAGCTTATGCCCCTTTAATTATGTTTGAGTAAAACATCAGATGCATTGATCTCCTCGAGTAATTCATCTATTAGGAAATAAAGTCGTAAAAAGAGTCTCACATTAACGATCTGGCAGAGGATAATAGTTTAGATTGATTGGACCGACAGACCAGCTTTTTATGGGCCTTATTAGCCCAGCTAAGGATAGAGGATCCAGGGCCGACGCGGCAGTGCGCTCTGCAGATTTATGGGAGAATAATGCACCTTGGCCCAGGCTCTTTTTGCCCTCGACACCATATCCTATTAACCTCGGTAATGTTTATCAATTTAAGTGTGGCCAACAGCATAATACTTCTGAAATAACGTTATTGAAACATTGACCCACGCTGGTGACCCAAGGTGGAATGTGATTGCTATGGAGGAGGTCAAGATGGGGCTGGGAGACCAGAGGACACCCAAGACATTAACTCCCCCCGCTGAATCGCTCCACCTACGGTAGCAATCTCTCCCTCATCTCATCTACTCTCAGGGAAGAGTGTGAACGGAAAGATTGACTGTTCGATGAGCCCAGTGGTGCTGGCTTCATTCAAACATTGGGACAGTGGGACATTGCACACACACACACACACACACACACACACACACACACACACGCACACACACACACACAAAGAAGTTATGATGCGTTTAAACTGCAGCAGCAAAACTCAGTGCCACTAAAACACTAGAAAGCCTCCACCTTGAGGTTTGTTTGTTGCAAGTGTGTTTAATCCATGTTCATTTCAGCAGTAGGCTACACACAATTTAGGATCGTTCACAGAAAAGATGACAGATATAAAGTTTTAATAATCATTCTAATTTTATAACAATATAAATCCACACAACAGCTACAACAACATCAGAGGAACAATACCGTTCAGAATCACCTTCAGAGCATTTTTTTTCCAGCTGATGAACAATAAAAATTAGCTTATTCTGCATATTTTAAATGATCAAGAAAGTTACTACTTTCACCTTACATTGATTGGCTGCCGCCTGGTGTTTTTAGTTTGACATTTAATTTGCATAAAGTTGAGCTTTCCATGCTCCAGAGTAAACACACAGTGAAACACGATACTTTTTTATCGATATTTTAGGAAGGAAAAGATTGAATCGGGGTAAAATTTGACGTAATTAATATCCAAGTTGGGAGTTTGTTTAGGTCAAAAAGTTCAGTCATTATACTGCAGATCTGCCCCAGGCAAAAACCAAAGGTTATGCATGTAAATCTTTTCAATACTTTTTATTAATTCTCTCAGTCTATTTAAATTAGTTAAAAAAATACGAATGGCCTAAGGCACAAATTAAATATTTCACAGTTTCGTATACAGAACTGGTGTGAATTGTAATCTAAAGGTTAACAATTTAATAGCACCAGAATATGATGTGCAGTTGATGTCGCCTTAAAGGTATAGCGGAGGATTTTCTTTTTCCGGGTGGGTAGTCTATACTATTGGTCCACCTAAGTGTCAGTCATTCTGGTGATATGTTTACGTAAGGCCGTCGTACGTGCTCATCTCTATGTAGTTTTCACTTTCTGGTGTATTATGTCGGAGTTACGGTTCAGATTCCTTTGAAAATGACTGAGGGTCGAAAGAGAAAAATTGTATACGAAGTGTATGATAAGAAGAGAAAGGCCGCAGAATATAGAAACAAGACCAGAGTGATTTTGGGTGAATATCACACGCTGGCGTGCGCTAAAAGCACAGGTCGGGCTTCTCACTGATGCCGCAGTCGCGAAGATTCTACTAGACAGGTAAAGTTTGTCATGCTATTTGGAGAAATCCATTTAAAATCACTAGTAAAAGTTAATGCAAGCGACTTAGCAATACTAGCCCTGGCACAAGTCACGCACCGCATAGACACGGTAAACATCTCAATTTGTCTAAAGTAGCCTTTTGACCAAATGGTAAATGGTATCGCGCTGAAATATTCTAAAACCGTGTGTGTTCATATTCTAAAACCGTGTGTGTTTATTATTACACAAACGCAACAAGCTACTTCTCCATATGCAACTATGTATAAAAATAACGTATTAATACCTACGTATTAACAATGAGACATGTTAGGTTAAGGACCAACGTAATAGCACTGCTCATATGTTGCCATATAACATAATAGCGATTTGCAAAATAGTTTCCTCAGAACGTATTTCGTGTGATAGAAGGGTGCACATATCATGTCTTGAGCCCTCGGTCACTCAATCGATCAGTATAATAAGTAAATAAAACACGGACAGGCATTTGACATGTTGTCTTTTTTATGAATGTTTTTGAGTTCGTTTATAATTTGCAACATAATTGTGCAAGGCGTAATAGGCGTTCCCTCTCGGGAGCAAGAGTGTTGTGTTTGTGCATTTGCATTTTTTTTAAAAAACTGGAGAGGACGGGTCTTCTCTAAATTTCGGAAAGATCCTCCGCTATACCTTTAACGTTAACTACACATTCACATTCACTTTAATATACAGTACACAGTCCCAAGTATACAGTCATAAATCACATTTCCTACCCTTCTGCCAAGGCAGCACTGCTCAGGGTAAAATACACAGCATTACCCTAGCACACTGCCATGCTCGTAAATTCAGTGTGATGAGTAATGAGAGCGGTGGGCTCGCTCGCTCCCTCCCTCCTTCCCACTTGCTTCGTCATTCAACTCTGACCCAACCCTGGCCCAGCTCAGAAGAGACTTGCTCTATGACCAATGCTGGATTGTATTGCAGTCACTTCTTAGTATCCAGAATTAATTATGCATTAATTTACCAAGATGATGACCAGCATATGTAGATTCTGAAAGCCAAAGGTCGGTACTCTGTGTGTGCTGGAGGTGGAATGAACAATCTTCGCAAATTCTTGCCAGACATTTTTTAAGGAATACTTCATTAAAAATTACTTCTCTTCTGTGAAACACCAAAGAGAAATGTCGAAGAATGTACTGGCCATGTAATGAAATAGAGTGGTCCATGATTTATGCTCTATGTTTCAAGTCTTCTGAGCAATATTTTCTATACAATATTTTTTTCCTTCTGCTCTGAAATGGACTACAAAAACAGCATTTCAACACCATGCCAAAATCTTTTGGTTTTCATGTGATTCTGCCATTTTTTGTTTGAGAGCTACAGCAGAGAGAAAGATTTTCAGCGAATAAAAACAAAGTTATCATATGGCTAGGAATTTAATATGTCATTTGACTGCTTTTATGATTCACGTTCATGGTGTTTTTAACATTTTGAGTTTGAGAGGATTGAGTCCTCAGAAGCACGCACACACACACAGCCGTTATACTATATTGGATATATATATATATATATATATAAACTAACTTTAGCAACAATATTGTTTTAGCATCCCATCCTCATCTGTTAACTGTTACTCTCTTTGGAAATGCATCTGAACTTAAGTTGTTGTAGTTCATGAATGTTATTGAATACAGAACTATAAAGAGTATCTTGACGTGCCTGCAAAAGCTCTGGTTCGCTTTGGTGATGAAAAAAGTTACATTAGCCCATTGAGCTATATTTATAGGGCTGGGTCACGCCTGCTTCGGCGCCCCCATTGGACGTCATCAAAGGGCCTCTCTCGATAGGCTGCTGCAGTTGCCACAGGACAGCCAATAGGCACGCGATCCGCCTTGCCTATGTCTGCATGCTGCCGCAACACGTTTTACATTAATTAAAAATTGAGGATATTTTTTGGCCTCAATACATCAATAAAAAGAGGTTTTCTCCTAGCGTAGGATATTACGCAGTACTCATTCCCTCTTCTAGAGAGAACCGAGGCTACGTTAGTAATGGAGTATGTTTTCAGATGAGCCTGGGTTTTACCCAAATTGTGTTACACATTTGAAGCTATCACAAAAATTGACACAGTTAAAAGGATTTAAAGTACAGTTTCCATGTTAAGGCATATTCCAATTTTAAAACAGTTTTCACAGGATTAAGTAGCTCAAGTGTTAAACTTTCGATTGATACCAAATTTATGATGAAAATGTGTAATAACAAAAAAAACTAATAAAAATGTGACACTGTGCCACCTGGTTTTGCTACCGGGAACCAGTTAAATGGTAATTCTATCATAAATTTCTAATTTGGGTCTTTCTTGGCACATCAATGTAGACTAGAGTTGGGCTCCACTCTACGCTATACCACCTGGAAATAATTTCGCACAATGAAATCAGATAATTCACGCTAATATAATATGACAACGTAAGAGCGTCAAGGCGGCGCCCACGGCATCAGCCAATTGGGTAGGCGTGATTCTATGGGCTTTAGACAATCGGCACACTTACTCTGATGTGTAATTTTTACACGTGAAATGCACCCAAACCTTGGAGCATGTTGTCTTTGGCATCTCCATTAATCCCCTCGCTATCAGACATTCCGGGAGTCTCCTGCATATTGATAATGGCTCTCTGATGCCCACAAATTAGTTAAGATCTCCCAGAATCTAGAGCGAGTGAGCAAGAGCGCGCATTCGAAACAGATCAGTCTGTGCTCCAAACCGTATAGTGCACGCATGAGGGAGAGAGAGAGAGCGAGAGACTTTGCGTGTGTGTGCTTCATGACACAGCGTCAGGCACCGAAATGTTCGTTCTTATTCGGTCTGGTTTTCACCGTTTACTATTGGCACCACTTTTTTGTACCCAACCCTATCCATAATGCATCCGTCTGCTATTCCATACCTTCGTCCATATTTCTGCTGGGGAAATATAACACACTGGCACTGATCTGTGATAGGTCTTTTAGCACATTAGGTCTAACCCCCTATGGGTGGGTTTGAAAGGATGGGAACTAGTCTTCACAGAAATCCCCTCCTCTTAAGGCGGGCATACACTGTGCGATTTTCGTCCGATTTTGAGCCGAATTCTTACTCGTGCGACTCTTTTTCGTGTCGGACCGATTTTCAGCTTTGTCGTGCGTCGTTTGTCGTGCAGTGTTCGTGCAGTGTACAGGGAGAAACGAGAGGCGATTAACCTCTCACGATCGACAATCGGATGGTCGGATGAATTTCTGGCATGTCAGAAATTTTGGTCGCTCCTCGTGACTATATCGCACTGTTGAAGCAAAGCTACGAACCGATTGCCCTAAACTCAGTGTTTTTTCCCTCACTGCACCTGCGCGAAAACAGAAGTTTAACTATTTCATCTGCGGCAAAAATAAAATAAAAACGAAAAGTTCTGTAGTTCAAACTAGCTACAAATTACTGTTGCTTACCTCCAGTTCGTGTTGCAAAATAGATAATATATTAGGCTACCCACCGTCTTCCAAGCCACCTGCGATTTTAACACCTCTTTTATTAATTTGTCAAACAATGTTTTTGAAATAAACCTGTTTTTAATTTTCATTGATGATTAATTATGGCAATGTTCGGACATATTATAATAGTTATTTTAGATGCCTATAATTCATTGTAATCGACCTAAATGTTTTAGACATTTTTTAATGAGTAAGATTATGTAATATTTTATTATCCTCACAGCACGTTGTTTATGTGCTGTGAAAATATTGCGTGGCAAATTAATTATAATAGGCTAGCGGATCAATTTAATAATAAAATTAGCCTATAGGCCTCCACTAATAATGATAATACAATAATGCTAATAATAATTAAATGCATAAATTGAAAATGCTAAATCATCTAGATACTGATAGCAGATGCTTGTTTTGACAATATCCCTGGATACATACACGTAAATATGCGCAATCCAGGGGGTTACAGATATTACACGTATAGTGTGAGCAGTGAAGTCGCAGCTCGACGATCGGACCGTACAGTGTGAACACATAAATCCTGAACTTTGGCTTTGCATCGCATGCGATTTACTCGTTGAGTGTGAGTAGGTACCTTGCTGAAATCGCACAGATATCGCACAGTGTATGCCCGCCTTAACAGTTCCTCCTACAATGACATAAAATTAGTATTTTTGCGTCACTGTAGTAATTGTTTTGCGTCATTAAGGAAGTGAAAAAGATAAATAGCTAGATTTCTCTCGTCTCAGGGGAAAATGAGAGAGTGTTGCACGACCATTCAATGGATTTCTAACAATGGAAATCTTAATGCAAATAGGTTACGTTACACTTCTCATTTGACAGCTTAACACATAAAGTACATGGAATATCACAAGTTTCAAAAAAAGAGCATACTTGCAAACGTACTTTTCACATAACAGTCTCTTCATTAATTCAATCCACACCTAGTCTAAACTCACTCAACCACAAAACGTGGGCTAACTGGCAGCACTACACTATAAACATGCGGGCAAGCCTTCAAAAAGTGGTAAACAAAGGTAGATGGACCAGTCAGACAGCAATAGATGATAACAATTTAGACCTGTCACTCTAGTAATGGGCTTCACTACCTACTTGCTAAAGTTCAAAACTCCACTGAAGTATGTTAATGTTGTTATAAACAATCTTCTTGCTACTTGGCATGTGTGAACAAAAAAAGCTTAAGGGACGCAATAGGCAAATGTTATTTTTAAACTGATTTCTCTTTGCACAATATCATTAGCTCAATTAAAGGTGACAGCTCTTCCACTCAGTAAACAGCTATGTCACAGAGAGCATAGAAACAGCTGTCATCGATTCATTGTTTTCTGTGTCACAGGCTCATACAATCTGACAAGGAAACGGTGACTGCTGGCCTCTTTTTGTCTTGTAGATATTTGCCAAAGCTCAGGAGAAAAGCCAGGGCTGAGAGAGAGAGAGAGAGAGAGAGAGAGAGAGAGTTTGTATGCATCTATTCTTGGATAGTGAATTTGAGTATTTGAGAGGTTGTGGTGTGACAGGAGTCGTGCTGTGCTGGGATTAATCAGAAAGGAGAGGAAGTGTTAGAAAACTCTTTTGTATATGTGGGAGACTGACCTGGGTTTAACGAACATCACTCAACATGTAATGCCTAGGACATTTTCTGTTAAGAAAGTTGCAGACTTCCTAACAGATAAATTATTATGAACAAGCAAGAATACCTTATGCTATAATATCTAAAAGTTATACAGTAGCTCACCCAGAAAAGAAAATTCTAGGTCTATTCACCCTCACTTCATTCCAAACCTAAAAGACTTCTGTTCAACTTTGGAACACAAATGGAGATATATACATATATTTTTGTCTGTTCACTGGGAATTCATGGAAGCAAAACTTTGACGCATCAGAAAGTACAATTCTGTAAAATATAATGTAATATTTTTAAAATTTGGCAGATGTTTTAAATTCTTTAGAAAAACTAAAGTACTAACATCAGCAATAACATTGTCAACATCTCTGTCACAATTTTTGTATAAATAATAGTCCCAAAGGTCATCTTTAACTAAGGGAAAATATCAAATTAATTACTAGTTAGGCGCCTTTTAGATTCTCCCACTCAGAAGTATGAACATAATTTTAATTTAGGGATTTTAGAGATTGCACAAAATAAATTATGAAGGCACAAATAAAAATTAAAGTGAAAGTGACTATACAGTATGTACTGGTTCACAAAAAGGTAACCAGTGCATGTTCTTGTTAAATTGATCCCGAATGTAAGATTGTTATATCATAATAGTAGAATAAGTATACTTAGCAGGGAGTTTGATTGACATGCTGACCAATCTAAAGCCACCATTTGTGTCCAACAAAGCAGTCATGAGAGTTAGTAGATTAATGCTGTGGATTTGAACTTGGCTTTAACTGAGGCAATCTTTCATGACACATCAAAGAGCCACAAAACGGTAGGCCACTTGTTTAATTTTCTTTGACCAAATTTTAATGCTGAGACTTTGTGTCATATTAAAGGGTAACTAAACCGATGGTCAAAGCCTGACTCCACCCACTGGCAATATTTGAAAAATGCTGAAAAAGTGGTCAGACCCCAGCGGAGATAGAGGGGATGAAATAAATGCTAAAACACTCCATCCTGATCGTTTTCAATACTCGCAATTCCAACTCCTGACTCGCTACAGTGGTTTTGACGAAACAAGCTGGTTTTTATACTGCCACCAAGAGCGTGGTGAGCTGAAGTAAGTCACGAAGTGCGGAACATCGGAAAATTCAACTGCAGTAGCCACCGTTCAACCTGAAGACGGCAGTACTAAGACGTTTTTACACCATATATTGTAGAAATAATACACTTTATTCACAAATATCAAAAAAGTTACTCGAATCAATGACTGGTATTAATAAAGATCCATTCTTACAGATCATCAACTAAAAAAAGTTGGTTTAGGGTTTAGTTACTCTTTAAATATTACCTGCTCGGTCCTGTCTGTCCGTGCGTTGTTAGTGTCATCTATTTTTCAGTGGTTGAATCTAAAATCGCCCTCTAAACCCTCATTTACCAAATTAGGCCTATTCCCTACGTTAGTGAACGAATTCAGACAGCCGTTGAGCTTTTATAAGCTGTACACAAAAAAACAACCCGATCTCATGACCAAGTCGTACGAATTCGACGAATGATTAAAAAGGGGCTAATTCGTACGAATTCATACAACCTCACTCGTGCGAATTAGTACGATTTTGCTAAATTGTACATATTTTACAAATTGGCCAATTTTTTTGAATTCGTACGAATGACCTACCCCTTACCCCGCCCCTAAACCTACCCATCACGTGGGTTTAGACAAATTATATGAATTCGTACGAGTGAGGGCGTACGAATTAGTATGAATTAGCCCCTTTTTAATCATTCGTTGAATTGGTCGTGAGATAGGGTAGTACAAAACAGACATTTTGGCATAACTTGTGTGTGTTATATGGTTTGTTCAAGCCCGAAAGTGAAATCGATACTCCCAGCAAACAAATTTAGGTTCTGGGAATGTTCTGGGAATGTTAGTTTTTGGTTCCCAGAACATTCCTAAAACTTTCCCTTAAGGTTAAAGGAACGTTCCCTGGAACATTCTCCTTATGTTATTAAAAATGGAACCTAAAAATAACCTACGTGGAACGTTCCTATAACTTTCTTGTTTAGTTCGTAAAAAATAACTTCATGGGACCATTCGGGAACGTTAGGGGAACGTTTTGTGTTTGCTAGGATGATGCACGTCTGTTTTGTGGGTTGTGTGTGTGTGTGTGTGTAATAGGCAAGCAGGACTTAACGGATACTGCGTAATTGCATTAAATATTTAAATTCAAAACTAAAACTCATTGATTCAAAATAAAATGTTCCTCTGTGAAATGAGCCTGTGACACGTTTTGACACCACCCCTCAAAGAATCGAGAATCAAAAAGAACCGAAATCGAAAGAAAGAATCGGAATCGGAATCAGAATCGTTCAAATCAAAACGATGCCCAACCCTAGTGTACAGCTATGCTGGTGAAATTTTTTCATCCTCAACATCTGGGTCCTGTGAGTGAACAGCTACGCTGGTGTCTCCTCCGTCCAAGTCCGGGAGTGGACAGCTATGCCGGTGCAGTACTTACCTCTTTCATCAGAGCCTTGTGAGCACATGGGTGAGGTACTTACCTTCTCCTCCATCTGAGCCTTGGGAGTGTACAGCTAAGCGGGCGAAGTAGCTTCTTCGCCATCAGAGTCTATACTCACCTTCTTTCACACCGGAACTTCGCAAGTATCCAACTACGTAAATAAAACTCTGACCACTGTCTGGCTCTATTTGAGTCCTGCGAAGAAGAGGGCTCCCTATATTCACCTTTTTAGAGTCCCGTGGCCAACGGAAAAAAGATGGTTTTTATAGACTAATAAAGTCTATAAAAAACAATTTTAAAATAAATGTAAATGTACATGCAAATGTAATTATAATCTTGCATAGATAACATAAAAAAATAATTGGGCTTTTCTGATTTTAAAGGACGGAGAAAACACGTCCTGTATCCCAGTCAACTGTTTTATTTTGGCAAAAATTCATTTGTTACTTGGTAGGAGTAGCCAAAATAGACAGATGCCAACATGGACAGGTTGGATGACATGCCCTCAACCTTGAAAACCATAAACAAAAGTTTGCAAGGGTAACAAACTCAGTCTAAATGATATATAAGTTCACTTGCACTGAAGATAAACATGGTTTGTGCCAACCACACTGATTTTTACTGCAATGAATTATTGGCTGCAGAACAAAATTGAAATGTAAAAACTGTAACTGACTATGATAAGAACTGACTACGGTATCTATGGATGTTTAAGGTAATCAGCTAACCTACCTAGTTCACTTTGTTATTGCCGTTTTTTTTCCATCTAAAAATATCTAAACGTTACTGTGAAGAAGAAAAAAAAATAAAACGTTTAAATATCAATCTGCACATGTGAGGGACATTTTACAGAATGCGGAAGTAAGTTGTGCATAGAGCCTATAGTACTGTTTCTGATCTGGCCATATCAGATCACCAACTGGTGTCCTTTTGTGCCAAATTGGCAGGTTTTAAGGTAAACCTGTGTCGTCCGATCACATTTCGGAATATTAAGAACATTAATGTGCCTACTCTTGCTGATGAACTTGCCACCTTCTCCAGTAAATCTGATTTCTCTACTGTAGATGAACTAGTAACATACTACAATGATGGGAGTTGTTGTCTTTCATCCACAAAAGCCAAAAATAAATTTTCTGGCATTTCTCAGTCTAGAAAGCTCCAAATTCAAAAATAATTTCACATTTCTTCTACATATATGACCCATTTTAAATACACATTCATCTTTCCAGAGGTGACGTATCCCTTTAAGGTGTCCCGTTTGTAAAAATATTTGGTCTCAGAAGGGTCCACTGCCTTTGCAGTCGATATGCACTGATGCGGGCTCCGCAGCAGACTTCTTCGCGACAATCAAAGCGCCATTACGTCACGAAGGTCACTCATAGTAAGGCTTAGGGGATAGGGCCTAAATTATGACGGAATTTTCATTTTTGGGTGAAATGTCCCTTTAAATCAAAGTCTCATTAAATTCATGGGCTACTGTATGTGTAAACATTTCAAGATCTAATGGACTATGCTTATTATTTATATATGTGTATACACACACACACATATACAATTATTTTTTCATCACCGTTTTTTTTAGAGGAGACCTCCCCAGGCAAAACACCCATGCTATAGATGTTCTATCAGATCTTCGGAGAGTGTGCGCTTGCCCTCAAACTACAGGCAACCTGTGGGGTGAGAAACCACAGCCAAGCTGACAAATATCATCCCCCTCTGTTTCCTCAACAGAAGCCTTTCCACAAGTCTGAGGCATGCTGACACTAAATGCTGGCCTCCTATGACATTCATCGGCCCCTCACTGGGATCAGGATCCTGCTCCAGAGCCCTCACTGTGCTCCATTACCTCACATATCTCTCTCCAGTGGAGAGGAGCAGACTGGAATGACTCCTGTAACTCTTTGTGTGTGAAAAATGTGTAAGCGCCACTCATCCTCTCCAACCTTCCTCCTCCTGTTTTTTTTTTGTCCACAGTTAGTCGAGCTCTAGACAAGGGAGGTATATTTAGCGTTGGATTGATATTATTAATATGTGTTAATCCCATCACTGGTTTTGTCATAAAAGATCTGAAGAACTATCTGGGATGTTGCTATGACATCCCACCAGGGATATTACTCCCTTAGTGTGATGTCCTTATTTCTGGGACACAAAGCTTACCCTTGCTTAATTGTTTAAAATTCTGCATGTTGCATAGTGGCCTTAGAAATTCACAAGCCTGTCAAATCTGATATAGGCTTTAAGGGTTAAGATTGAAGGACTTGACTGGAGTTACTGCAGTCTGTGTGCAAATTTAGATGTAAAGAAGGCTCTTACCTCAAAATGTATTCTGCAAGTCAGGTTGAAGAATACAGGTGGAGAAGCGCTTTAATGCTCCTAATGTATGATGTGAAAACAACTCTGAGATCTGAGGCAGAAGACACGGCGACGTAGACTCCGCAGAGGCCCCTGACACAAGACTTCTACAACCTTTCAGCATTCATTGTCCTCACTTTGGAAAGGTTTGCTGCTTTCCTTTAGCGTGTAATAACAGCCGGAGAGTAGACTCCAATGAATAGTATTTGTCTTGATGCTCATTATACATCTTCACAAACACCTGGGAACGTGTTTTATCGCACGATGAATACTAATATAGTTTTCATCAAAAATATCTTTATTTTTGTTCTTAAGATGAAGGTAGGTCTCTTGGGTTTTGGGTTTGGGGTTTGTAACGACATGAGGATTATTATTAATTAATGACATAATTTAAACATTTTAGGTGAACTAACCCTTTAAGAGTACAGGGGGACATTTGTTTAATAAGCAGTGGGATAACCATTTTCATCTGCACAGTCATGTAGAGCTGAAGCACAACCAAAAAAATGTTCTTCTGCAAATTGCATTCAGTTTTGTTTTTTTTAACCACTAGGGGGTAAAAGTTATAGTGCCAAACAACTGATTCGTTCAAAACACTGATTCATTCCTGAGCAAAAACAACACTAATGTTTGTCCTTCGGAGACACACAATTTGCTTTGGTTTCCTATGGTACACAAAGTTGCAAAACTATAACTAAAATGTTAGTTACTAAGAAGAAAACAAATGTGATACATTCCTTATTGCTTGCATAGATTGCTGGTCCACTACGAAAAGAGGAGATTGACCGTCTTAACAGCTTTTTTTTTTGATCCCTTCCCTGCCTGTAACCGCCTACTCTCATCTACTTTTAAGGTAAGGAGCTTGACATCTCAAATGCTTGACATCCTAATCTCTTTTCTTTTGAAAATAAATAATTAAAAAAATAAAAACCCTGTCCCTTTCCCTCTCTTTTCCAGTATTTGGTTTAAAACTTATATTTAAGAGGACTTGTACCCATTACGTTGACATGGAGATTTTCCAGAACACTTGCAATCACTGAAAAAGGGGAATAAAATAATAGCTATTTTTTACTCCAAATAGCTATGTCTTAAAATGACAGCCTTTTGTTGAGTTCTGAAAAAGAGATTTTTAGTCCATTGTATATGGGCAATAATTGACTTTCCACAAATTGTGGTAAACTTATCCATTTATGTCTTGAAGCAATGGCAAACTATTATATTGCTTTGGAGACATGGCTTATGAATCTACAGTATTACGCTATGAGGTTCAGCAACTAATAAAGTTTCTTTGTTACTTTTCATACAATATTTTGTATAGATTTTTAAAAAAATTACTAATTATTATAAGACACTTTATGTATGGTTATAGTATGATTACCGATTGACCTGTCAAGCAACTGATTGCTAATTGTCGACACTTCAATGTTCAGTTTGTCTACATACACAACATGCTATGCTACATGTGCATATACACAGAGTAACCTGTCAAAATAATAGCATCTTAATAACTTGTTAAAAAGGTGTTTCATGCTTTCATACTTCAGTTCTTTTTTTCGATACAGATATGCAAGCATGCAATCCATATTAAAATTCTTTTTTTTTTTTTTTTACAAAATCTGATGCAAATATTTTACATTTGCCTCTGCACACATATTGACTGAAAATATGAGTTATGATCCATTTTCTGCACTCTTTGTAAGTGACATTCAACCATTTTAATAAAATACTGGCTTTTGCCCCTTTTAATTTTTGCATTCTCACAGATCTCTCCTGTGATGGAAGGATAGTGTTGTAGATGTGTCATAGAGTCCGTATTATCCCAGTTATCTTTGTGACATTTTATGGATGAAAGAGGCCCTGCTGTAGACTTTAATAACAGAAGGCTATATCTGCTTCAACAGTTCTGCCTCAATCAGAAATGCAGACCAATTTATATATATTTTTTTTCAGGCATCGAGTTGAGCAAAGATGTGAAATAAACGCGAATTAGAATTCAATGATTTAGTTTGCTAATGAGGCAGAGGACATGCACAAGGTCTTGCTGTATTTGTAAAACTGTCTACATTATATAAAATGTATATAAAACTAAAAGTGAAAAGTGGGTGCTTTTTCTTTTGCAAACAAGATTTTCAATAAGCAAATGTTAATTTTTCGTGAAAACCACAAACAGAGATGTTGGCAGGGACACAATGAGTTTGACTTATGCCAAGCCAAGGTCAAGGGTATTTACTTTCTGAGGTTAGGGGCAGGAAAATGTGTTACTGTACATTAGCTTGAGTAAAATCTAATTTACTCAAACAGATGGCTGTATTTTGATTCTATAAAATGAGCTGTAATCCTAGCAATATTTAGTGTCTGAAACATGAAGCTGGTTAAGTTTCAAGGTAGCACTGTATTTTGATTGTCCCTTGTCAAACATTCTGTTGACTATATAAGCAACTACATGTCAACTATTAGAGTATTAGTACACTTTCTGCTTAATATCTGGTAACTCTTTACTGTGATGGTCCTCCAACAGACATTCTAAGGGTGTATGCACACCTGTCTTGTTTGTTAAGCTAAGCTAACAAGCGCTGTGGAGATGACGGAAGAAACTAAACGTGAAGAAGAGGATTTTGAAATTCTGCTGCTCGAATCCGATGTTTTGTGGCTATCTTTATGGGTTGCAGTGTAGTGAAGAGCAGCTGAGGCTGATGGAGGAACCGGAGGCGGCTGCCTGTCGCGGTCAAGGAGCCCTGACTGGCTCGAGCTGGGCGGACTGCTGGTGCATGTACTCTCGGTCGAGAAACCCAGACTGGCTCGAGCTGAGGCGGACTGCTGTGCATGTGCTCTCGCTGTGAACTACGAACACAGATAGAGTCCGTCTACTGCAGAGAATTTCAACGCAATTTTTGTTGATCACTGAGATAGCATTCATTTCGAATGAAGTTGGTTCAATATAAAAATTACATTTAAAAAAATAGCTTAGATGTAACTATAGGAAACTACTTTTGCCTTATTGCTGTAGCTTAGCTTGCTACATTTCTCAGGGTGGAGCTTAATTGTGTAGTGAAGCTATATTTAATGTAGAGAAACTGCTAGCTTAGCTCACTACATTTTCCAACTAGCTTGCCCAACACTCACAGTATTTGATCTCTTTTCTTTTTGAGAACCTGTGGGATTACATTGCATATTATTTTATTACAGGCCTTTTTGTGCTACTTGAAGTCATATTTACAGCTCAGAAATATCAATTAGAATATGTTCTGTCACATGGCAGGCCTGCTAGTAAATATTGAAATGACTGCTCCTTTATGCTTGTTTCCTGGAATAAACACAAGAAGAATATCCAGCATAAATATGGATTTCATGTCTCCGGGATTTGAAACTCACAGCAAAGTACTTGTGTGTCAAATGACTTTGACAGCAAGAGTGTTGCCAGATATTAAAATGAATGAATACTTCACAGATCCACTGGCTGTGTTTAGCCATGGGGGTAAATTTATTTGAACATGAAATCTGAAAGAGACTTCAGTTAATTTCTTGTCTTGTTAAAAATGAATTGATAAACTAAAGGCAAAAAAGAATAATGTTTTGGCATTTCTGGTGTGGTCTTGAAATGTATTTTGATTTTTATTTTATTTTTATTAGTAGTGAAAAAAAAATCAACAAAGGGATTTAATTGTTTACTTACAAAACAACAAAGTGAATATAACAATCACAATTTCACAAAGCTTTTCGTGGTTTAATAGCTGGAACAACAAAAGTACTCTTTGAAGCCTGACTGTGATTTTGCAATTTCACTTTTCCCTGGTTAGGTACACTTCTAGTTGTATGTCCTCCTACTGATATCCTGGGGGAACGTATAGCCCCTGTAATTGATTCACTTGTTAATGCTGACGCTTAGAGACAAACAGGAGCTCTTGCGGACGTCCTTGTTCAAGTTTGGAAACAATTTCGGACTTCCAACACTATGAGTCCCACACCCTTGCAGTAGGGGAATCGACTTGGTATTGATATACCTTCCCTTGCATTGAAGCCAGGGAGATAGAGAAAAATCAACAGCAGTGGCCCTATGGGACAAACTTTTGAAGCAAGATTGATGCACCCCATGTTCACAATCCCTGTTAATTCCAGTCCTGTTACTCCATAGATCAGTAATTATCTTGTATTGAAAGCTTGTGGATTGCAATGCTTCATGTAGTCATGGAAGTCTTCTCACAGCTGAACTGAAGCTCTTTACCAGGTCACAATGGTCATTCCATTTCAATTCAACCAAATTTTGGAAACTTCCCTGGCTCAAATTTTTGATTTTGTTATTATTATTTTTTTTTCTGAGGATGAATGCTAAATTATGAGATGTCATGGATGTATAACCCACTATTTTGTTGATGGGGTCAAAATTACAAGTTTGGGCCAAATTACAGAGGGGAAACAGATCAGTAAACATTAAAATATTCAAAAATGTTGGCTCTCAGAGAGGGATGTTGAATGTAGTTATACTGATAAAAGGGAAACTATATTTCTTAGGGTAGGGACGGTTTTGAGAAATCGTTTTTCCTCGTCGACGTCTGGGGTGTTTTTCCTCGGCGACTCTGAGGAGGGTCGCAGTACTGCCAGTTTGGTTTCCCTGCTGGTTCGCCGTTTCAGGGCACCAAAGTGTCAGTGTCCCCAAACGAGCTTTCAAATAAGAAAAAAGAAGAGCAGTCAGTTTGGTTTCCCTGCCGGTTCGCTGTCTCAGGGCGCCGAGGTGCCTGCTTTTTCCAACGATCCTCCGAGGGGGGTCGTAGGAACTAAGCTAGTTAGAGGTAGGCAAGATCTGATGACTGTCGTCATCTCTAATAAAGCTTAGACAAGAAGTCCTGTCACAAAAAAACAAGGCTTCTGAGGGCTCCTCCGGGGTAGGGACGATTTTGAGAAATCGTTTTTCCTCAGCGACCTCTGGGGTGTTTTTCCTCGGCGACTCTGAGGAGGGTCGCAGCGCTACCAGTTCGGTTGTTCCCTGCCGGTTCGCCGTTCAGGGCACCGAGGTGTCAGCGTCCCCATATGATCCTCTGGGGAGGGTCGTATAATGGTCAGTTCGGTTGTTCCCTGGCGGTTCGTCGCTTCAGGGCACCGTAGTGACTGCAACCAAGGGATGGTTTTGAGGAATCGTTTTTCCTCTGGGGTGCAATTCTCTGAGGGGAGTCGCAGCACCGTCAGTTTGGTTATTCCCAGCTGGTTATCCGTTTCATGGCACCGAAGTGGCTGTTCAATCAAATCCAGAGGCCAGTCTCAAGAGACTGGTACCCTTAGTACATTTTCTGGCAGCGTGGAAACTTCTGCCAAATATATCTCATTGAGTCCTGCAGATTATAGAATCGGGTTACAGAATTCAGTTCGGTTCTTGTCTGCTCAGATTTATAGGGGTCCTTCTCTCATTGCTGGACCCCAAGCAGGCTTTGGATATGGAGCATGAAGTACTGACACTTCTGCAAAAGGAGCTGTAGAAAGGGTTCCTCCTCCCAGCAGACAGCCATTACTTCGTTGTTTCCGAAAGAGGATGAGGGAGGTTCCTGAGGTTTGCTTTCGGGGGCGAAGCATACCATTATCGGGTTCTCCCATTCGGCCTAGGTTTTTTACCCCACTCCGTTACAGTATGCGTGGATGCATCTCTGGCTCCTCTGACTCCCCTTGACTAAATAATGGATTACTCAGTAAATATACATCCATGACATTTAATATTTTGTCTTTCTTTTTCAATTATGTATTTCTTTACCAGAAAAAAAGATCAAAATACATTTTTTTTTTTAGCAGAGGACCTCTGGTTTACATGGATGACCCAACATATGTCTCACATTTGACCTGGTGCAATTTTTTACTAGTCAATTTTACTATAATTATATGAAGTGAAATCAATGTACATAAAAAAGTATACTGTTGCCATGTTGCTTAATAATGTTGTAAAAAGTGTATTGTGTCCAGCAGACCAGACTGGCCACTCAAACAAACAGGTGACGTTTCTCTGATGTTTCACCTTTAAAAACTATTTCGCTCCAATGCGTGCGTCATGCGTATTTATGCTTATTAGATTATCCTGCACCATTCTACCCATGTCACCTGCTACAGTTGGCTTCTGGAAGCAAGTCTCGTTCATTTTCTCCATAAGGAAATAGATTTTTAATGATAGCTTTAACCTTTGAAGATTGGCCTGTTATGAGCTATAGATGATAAGTGATTTTGTTGAAGCCTGAATTATTGTGTTTAGCAGTAGAATTCTTGTTGAAAAAAGGATTTGCTTCTGCAAAGAAAGTTCTACCAATCATAAAATCATAGCAAGCAAATCCCTGCAAAACCACCCCCTTTCAAAGCACTGTGAATTACATAATCTAAAGTAAAACTTAGGCAAAATACTTTTCTGGAACCAAGGCCGCTGGAAAAGTGGGCAGGCACCACACGTATTCAGTTGTGATTTGCGCCTTCCGTATGTTTCGCATGTGGTCAACTATTTGTGTGGCACATGAAGTTTCTTCCCAAAGAGCATTCCAAACCAGTTGTTTATTAGGCTCAATGTCCATTGGATGCCGCTTTAGCTGTTTTTTGTTGGCTGTGAGGTAGCTCTTGGAACAGAACTACTTTGTACGTTTCCATCCTTCTCCATCACCTCAGCATGTCCTTTGAGGAACAGGTCTTAATTACTTCTCTCAGTAGTTAATAGGGAGAAGCTTGGTGTGATTGCAAGGTGTCACTTCCAGAGTTCTTTGAGGCTGTCTGCTTCAACAACAAACACACACACACAGCATATTCAGAGCCATAACCTCCACTCATTAAAAGATAATTAGGCTTATTAGAATTTTATCCCATTATTTTTACCTTAGCATCTCCATCCAAAGAGGTGTGATGTTATTCAACACTCGCAGACTAAAATTAGAATTAAGGACCCGTAATGTATGTATGATGAATATTTTTTTCCAAGCAAAGAAGCGTTTTTAAAGATATCTGCTTTTGTAATAATTGGTGTCATAATGTTGCCTATTCTTTTTTTTCAGTTAAATGAAAAATACACTGCTGTTGACTTTGCTTACTTCATTAATGTGTTTACTGTGTTAATAGACTGAGGATGGGAGTAGGATTCGGTATTCGCTTTTGGATTCGGCTGAATCCTAACCAGTGAATTCGGTATCCGGTATTGGGATATTCGGATTCGGTAACCCCCCAAAATCTGTTAGGCATTTTAAAATGAGGGAGATACAGATTTAACTCGCTTTTGCAGTCAGCCTGAAGCAGCCAGTCGATGAATTACAGTTTAATTCACTTCCGTGTTAGTTTCAAGAGAGACACTGGGAGGTTGCCGCTTGGGGGATACGCTCGCAATGCTCACAATCAGCCCCTTCGAGAGCTGACTGGGCATGCTGGACTCCCAAACAAACAACACACAGTTTGTGTGTATCCCCACCCGTAAAGATAATGAGTACAAGGGGGAACACATGTCCTGTATTGCTGTTCGCTCGCCATATGAGTGTATGTGAATTTATGTTTTTTAGATGTATGTGAAAACTCCTGCCTAGCAATCACTAAAGACAGATAAAAACACTTTTAGACAGATTCACACATAGAGCGCTTGCTGAAGGCACAGAAGCTGTCGCGATTGTTATTTTGGTGTTCTTTATAGTTTCCTGGTCGATGAGTTTCCTGGTAAGATGTTCCGTCTCGCCATTGGACTGATTCCATACGTGCTTCATTATGCACTGACGCAGGGGCGTTCCCACAGCGTTTGACGCAGCTCAAATTCCCTTGAAAGGGAACCATAGTTAGCTAACATGAACTATCAGTGAGCAATATATTTTAAGCATTTATTAATCTGTGTTAATGTAAAATACAGTGATTGCATATTATATATTATTATATAACATATAAAAGCAATACAGCTTCTGGTTTTGTGATTTTCTTCTTAGCTTATTGAAATGCCCAGGAATTAGTTTTATAGTCACACAATCAAGATAAGATAAATCAGTAAAACACATCACTACACATTACCGTAGTGATTCATCAGAATGGATCTCGTACTGCTCTAAGAAAGCGCACTCATTTTGCATTTTGAAAACAGACTGATGTAGATGAAATGCTTTAAAGTCCTTATTAGCATCTCATTTTACATTTTTGGACTTATAGTGTCAGAATTCACATAACAAACCAAGAATGGCTTTTCCAGAACATCAGCATTTCCTCATAAAGCAGTAAATTTGCCCTGATTCCCTGCCTCAATTATTTTCTTAACAGGACTCACAGCTTGAGAAGGGATGAATCATTCTGAATAAGGTTATGATGCTCTCAATCAAAGGCAGATCATAGCTGAAGATTTCATGCTTGATTATATTTGTCCATTATGGAAAGGAAACAGGATCCATTCCCAAAAAATATGCAAAACCCTACTGCATTTATTATTAACCAGGTAATGGGAAAGGTCTATCTAGAAAAATCACACAATCCCTCAATTTATACATCAAGATGAGGTTTCTAAGATTATGTAAATTTTAATGTACTTTGTGTATTCCATTTCAGTGTTTTCCTATGTGTGAAATATATCCTAAGTATGTGATCCTCTTAACAAAATGTGAAAAAAATAATAAATAATCATTGAAAGGGATATGACATAAAGCTGGAGTTTTGTTAGAAAATGTGAAGTTTATTGTGAAGAGCTTAATCCTAATTTGCATACTTCTCTGCACTGTAATATGATGCCATAATACAATATTAATGATACAGTAGTAACATTGCTAAACAACAAATAGACTTACGAAAAACATGGCTGTATAGCACTACAGTAAACTTTAAGAAAGAGTTTATTTAAATGCTGTTTTTTTCCCCAAGAATATATCACAATATAACGCAGAGCTGTTATGTTGAAAACAGAATTTTCATCTGATTTGGTGGGAATTGTTTTGTTGTGGAAAAACAGTTTTGTATTTTCTTGTACAAAAATAAAAATCTACACTCTTTATATAGCCTTTAACATCCATGAAATCTTTTCATTGCAATAAGGGATCTTTATAGTGTAAAGGGCTCTAGATTATTAGTTCTAGAATACATGGTTATTTTAAGAAATGGTCACTGAAAAGTTCTTTTTGGGAACCTAAAATGGTTCTTCAATGGCATCACTGCCTTTTTGGAACCTTTATTTTTAGGAGAGCAAAGCAAAGGAATGTGTGACTACGAAATGTTCACAAAAGCAGTCAACTGAAAAAAAAATCTGAAGAATCTAAGTGGGAGGGGAGGCTTGAGGGCTTCTAAACTTTTCTGTGGTGTTGCCAACCAGTGACTGTGCATCTGGGTGAGGGAATTAAACCAAATTGTTAATTCCACCCCTTTTGTCACAGAAACTAGCCCTCTTGGCTCTAAACAAACTTCACCTGCTTCTCAGTTCATTTTGTTTTTTCATTATAACAAAAGACTTGTCTGAATGGGAGAATCCTTTCATAGTCCTGTTGTTGCTGATTATTAACCTTCCACTGAACTCTCAATTAATCCACCCGAGGGTCATGTCAAGCAGAGCAGGAGTACAACAGCCCACTGTAGCCGGACAACCTTGCTGCATTCGAACAGCCTGATAGCAGTCTGCCGACGACTCTCATTGGTATTCCACGCAGCAGCGAGTGTGTGTGGAGAATTAATTTGTTACATATGTCATGTTCCTCATGCAGTTCTGGCACACATTATGGCTGTGTCTTCTGGGACTACCCTCAAACCATGCTCCAGGACTGTTTCGCACTCCCTGGAGGCCTGGATAGAACGAAGAGTAAGAATTAAGAAATTAAAATGATGCACGGCCCTGGAGGATTAGCAGCCAAGGCCTGGTAGCTCTGTGGCAGGGAGAATGATGCACATGAAGCAAACGAAAAGCAATTCACTTTGAAAAATAATCAAAATAGTGCAGCGTAAGCAAGGTAATGCTTTGTCTGATATCGATATGTTGGACTCCTCACAACACGAGAGAAGAAAGACAAAACTGAGCAATGAAGCAAATACAGCCATCAGCAAAATTTCCTCCATGAGCCGAGTGCAGATTGGGTCAAGTAGTATTTTCTGTACCTCATAGTGTAATCAATAAAAGCAGAGAGAAGGTCCCGGCGCTGGCCTGTTTAAACATGAGTGTAAATGCACTCATAAAAATAAAGGTTCCAAAAGGGTTTTGTGGCGATGCAGTCGGATATACATTTTAGGTTCTACCAGAAAGACTTGGTAGGCAGATAATCGTTCTTTGGAATAAGCCTCGTCTTGTAGTAAACTGGGTGAATACGGGTGTGTCCAAACCTGGACAGGATGAAAGGGCCAACCTAGTGGTGGTTTTGAACAGCATGTATGGGAACTTCGGCCACGTGTTCAATGCCAATAAAGAATTTTAAAGAGTGTTGTTGCATACACCTATTGCACCATAACTTGAGAAAAGCATAGGAGACAAGATCAATCTCCACAGTGGTGTGAAACATAACAGGAAGTGTCTAAAAAATGCTCAATGTTTTTTTTTTTCTCACATACCAGATAATTGAATGCCTTCAACACAGGCCCACAATTTCGAAGCATGCTTCTCCTCAGTGTGATTTCTCGGTCTTTCTGTCTTTCTAGGGTGAGATGAACTGCTCTAACTCATTAGTGTCACATCTGTTCTCACTGGCTGAGGTGAAAGCTTGTCCTTCTTGGCCACTCCTCTGGGTGATTGACACATTTTGGTGAGCTCCAGTTGATCGATTGCTCTTAACAGCAAATCACAATGAGGGCTCGGCAACAGGACGGCTTTGAGTTTTGGCTCCGGCTCAATCAGAACACAATGATAGAGTGTGTCTCAGTGATGTAGTCCCTGGCCAGTCTCTCCTATACTCTCATCACCCCATGGGACTCTTTTTAAGTGACATTCCCACAATGAGGCTTCCGATGTCCAACGGCTCTAAACGAAGAGGATGACGTTCCCGTCAGAATGACCAAGAATCTGCAGGGAATTGATTTTTGTCTCAACCTGTCCCCCTTTCTCCATCCTGTATATTTAAATCATTTGGGTCATTTACTGTAGCAAGAAATAGAAAAGAAAGCGTGAGAAAAGTTTTGTGGAACATTAAGGTCACTATAGTCGGTTTCGTTTATCTTTTCCTAGTTTAATAGCCTTTCAAAGCTCAGCTGGAAAGACGCTGAGACCTACCTATTAAATATAGGACATATCTACTTATCTTCTGTTTGCCAGATTTTGCCTGCAGGGTAACTTGGGTGATAATATTACATAAACAAACTTTTCATCAAAGAGCACAGAAAAAAATACATATTCATATCAGACTGTAAGAAAAAGAACACTTCTGTGTCCGAAAGATCATTGTTTGCATTACATACAGGATACAAGAATAGAATCAGATTGAATGTGGTTAATATTTAAGCAATGTCACAAGCAAGAGTGCAGTAATATTAAAAAAAAAAAAAAACAAAATAACATAAATGGGAGGTGGTATTGGGGACACAAGGAAAAAAACTATAGATTGATTACAAATTACAAAGAAACACGTCTTGTAAGAGAAAACATTTTGATTAGAAAAATGCACTGCATTTCCAAAAGAAATCTGAAATGAATGCACCTCTTGATGGAAATAATACCACGACATTTAATTTCATCAAGAGATGCATCAATTTTAGGTCAAGATCTGTTATTGACAATGCAAGATCATGCTCCCTCCCAATCATTCTTTCACAATTTGAGCCTGATAAATCTTGCCTTTGTCATTTGTAGGTCCAAACAAACTAACCCAGAAATTGTGCGTTTCCGGTTGGGATTTCATTTCATGAATCAGTGGTTTGAACTAATTTGATTCACTTATAAAGACAGTCCCTTGTCGTATTGGCAATTCCATGTATCTTCCGAAAAAATCTTTGAAAAGTTACCACTGCTAATAGTAGGCTACACAGAAAAAACAGACAGTGTAGAACACACAAAGTGATACAAAGAGTAAAAAGTCCCATTGTTGAATATCAACACTCTTACGCCATTTAGCTTAAATTGGAGGACATGAACTAATTTGTAACTATATCCATGGCTTCTGGAGCTTTTATTTATGTAGCCCCCAATTTATGGAACTCACTTCCACAGGATATTTTAAATAGTGATAGTTTTCTTGTTATTACATTTCGTCTGAACTCTTTTTAGACAGGCTTTTTGTGATTGCATGTACCCAGCTTACTGAATGTGGTTCATTCCCTACATTTTGATATGTGCTTTAGTATACTTGTAAAGTATCCTTGAGTGTCAAGAAAGGTGCCCAGAATTCAAATGTATTATTAGTATTATTATTAAACAATGTTGGTGGGAAAAGAAGGAAGTTATTCCTGTCAGATAAAGACATTCCTGTTCATTTTGATTCAAGATGCAAGATGACTAAAACCATAAAAATAAAATACATTTTTCACAGGAAAAACTTGTATAGATTATTTATTCAGAATATGTGTAGACAAATGCATTGATAAAGTACATAAATAAGGTCAGTTTTGATTTTATGTTGCCTTAAAACAACAGTTCTTCTTTAAGCTTCCATCAAGGGCCCATTTTTAAGAGGATATTTGGGTTATACTTGACAATGTTTTGAGAGTTGATGATGTGTAGGTCTTATTAAACATGATATCAGTGACCTTTATGAGTGCCAAGACATTTCCTGCAGCAAGACCATGCAAATGCCCCAGCGTAGAGAAAGGATGTGCTCAGTATGGAAGATGTTTGTCATAATGGGGGGTTGTCTTCATATGCTGAGCTGTTGTTACATAAAAGGGGTTTGATCCGTGTCACTTGCATTATGGACCATGAGTTTTATGTGACCTTTTTTTAGTCATTTAATTACCTATTACTTGAAAGAACGTTCTTTTTTTTCATACGAAGGTGCCTCAAAAAAGTAATCCTTTAATAATGGCCTTGACTGTCTTACACTGTACCCCATGGAGATCAAGGCAATGAAAATCTCTAGGTAAAGTCCCTTCTTCATTTTAGCATTATTCAATGTGTCATCTGCATTCTCAGACTTTGCAGACGCAGTTATAAATTAGATCGGGGAGCTGGTGGCAAGAGGCCGGTCACTCAAGTACAGCGCAGCAGTGCCCTGTCTACGGCTATAGGGACCGAATGTGATTTAATAAAGATTTCTTTTGAGGCAAGGAGCTTGATATTTCAAGCAGTGCAATGATGTCAAAAGCGCTGTGACTGTAATGAACCTTTATGACCTTGCGTGAGGGTATAGATGTCTTGGGTCTTGTTTTATGTGACCTTGAGCTCTAGGCTGTATATCCAATTCATTTCAGCATCCCCATTAAACATCACTCTTATGGGACACGGGCTCACATTCACCATTCTTTATAATTACTTTACTTAATCCACAACAAGCCAATAGCAATTAATTTAACAATAAATTCCTACAGTACATATGATATTAATTATCTTGCACTGTGCACTACTATGACTATAATGATTGCAAGCGCAACAAAAACACAATTTTTTTTTATTTGTGTCCATTGGTGGTTTCAGATATGAATCAGATAGCATTTCGTGCATGCATCAATGAAAAAAAATTGACTCTTTTGAACTGATTATGTTTTAATAAACAAGAAAAAGGGGTTTGGATCCCCGAATGACTTGGGTTGTAATCCATACATTTGTGCACATAATAAATTGATATCCCTGAGTGCTTTGTTATGTAGCATTAACTATAGACTATAAATTAATGCTGACCTCCACTGCAGAAAAGGTTAAGAGGATTTTACTCGTCCAGATGTCGATAGCTAAAACAAGCAGCTGGGAGAGTGACTGTGGGTGAGCAGATTTAGGTGATAAACTCTGTGTGGAGTCAGAGGTCCATTGACTTGGACGGAGGGGGTAGTAATTCTCTAGCTGCTGGTGCAATAGCCTCTGTGTGCACGCTGGTTGATGGAGACTAACTTGTGGATCTTTGATGTGGAAGGTCACTGTAAAAGTCCTCATTAAATGGAGTTTTATTTGCCTCCCAGTCCCCCATCTCCCACCTCACTAACCTCTGCCACTGTGTTCCATTTGCATGATAGTGCTTCAGTACTTTCTATCTGGGGTGCACATTATCAATAGCTTCCTCGCCCGGAGTGTCTTGTTACCTGGGTATTTATTGAGATATCCTCAAGATAGAGGCTTTGTTGCTGTCCCTTTGAACCATGTTCATCATTTCAATGATAAGTCAAAGGAACCCCCTGGGTGAGATATGATATGTAGAATGAACTGCAGATTTTCTTGATGTTCAGATATAGAGAGGTATGTGGACTGGTAATTGTCACTTTGTAAATGGTGCCTCCAGATGGATAGAGATTAGATTTGGACTGCATAAAATGCCATGCAGTAAAACGACATTAAAATGACATTCTTCAATATATATTTTTTTTGTGTATATTTTTGGGTGAATCCTTTTTCTGTCCGTGAGCTTACTCTGTTGCTCTGGCTGAAAGGATAACAGTTTAGTGAGATTGCACAAACCTCCTCTTTAATTACCCTTTTTACTCTTAAATTACTAGAAAGGCTCATTCTTTCTCCAAATCATCCCCATATACTGATTGGCTTCATCACTATGTCTCCTCTCCCCCAGTAAGCTGGTGTGTGGCGGGCGTTCTGGCGCAATATGGCTGCCATCGCGTCATCCAGGTGGGTGCTGCACATTGGTGGTGGTTGAGGATGTATCCCCTTCAATGTAAAGTGCTTTGAGTACCCAGAAAAGTTCTATATAAAATGTTACAAATTATTGTTAATTATTATTATTTAATTCTACCGAACTACCCGCAAATGCTCAATTACTCAGGTCAGTTTATTAGACGAATTAAACTTGTGAGGTAAGGCAGCGCTGCTTCACTTGGTCCAACATTACAATATCATACTAAATGGCATTTAAATGTACGTTGAAAGTTATTAATGTTATTAATGTTATACTACGTGTTAGTTCGTTTGCTATACGAAAACGATTTTTTACGATTCTATACGATTTTTTTTTTAACTTGAGAAACATGAAACTTTTAAACTTCAATGCAGTCTTAGTAAAAACTTCTGTGGTCGTGTCTTTGGAATTGTTTTCTTTTCTTAAGCTCTGAAGGTTACTGTAATTATCTGCCCCTAAATGATAATAATTAAAATGTCTGTAAAAAAAAAAAAAAAAAAAAAAAAAATTAAGGGATTAAACACAACACAGGGATTATAAGGGATGAGGCAATTATGAAAAACGTGTTCCAAACTCAAAGTAAGGTCCAGTGTGCAATTATTTGTACCAGTTTTATCAGGCATCAGATTCAGGAGTGGCAGGGAAATGACTAAGCTCAGCCAATCACAGCTTCTCCGTCGTTTCTTTTCAACTTGTAATGTTTCCTTTGAAAAAAAAGATAGCTTTTTTTAAAAAGCCATAAAATATATAAGTGCCTCTGAATGATTTCTGAGAATGAAAATACACAACTTGATAGCCAATTCAAGACCGAGTATTGTCCATAATCATCTCTCATTCATGCTTATTTTAACTAATTTGAGATGGTTTCACAAATAAATGTGAATTATTGCAGTCTTTTATATATGTAATCTACACTGTTACATACCATGCATCAGATTCTCATTCTCATTAGTGCATTCAAAGCTCATTCTAGCTGTGAATAAAGTATTCTATCAGTCAGTTCAGCCTGCAGAGAGTGTTATGATGTGCCATATCATATAATGAAATGTATCCAAACACACAAGCAGTCAAAGTGCAGTCTTGAGACTATCACCACCGAATCGTCCTGACTGTGTTTCCTGCGTTAACGAGGCGAGCTGGGAGTGATCGTGATCCAATAGAGCGTGATTGAATGAGAAATAATTGAATTATGAGGGGACAAATCTTCACAGCTGAGAAAATGAATCAAGGCGAAACGTCTCAGCTGTTGACTGATGAGCAAAACTGTTAAGAGCTGTTTATGTGTGCTTCTGCTGCTTTTGACAGATGCAACTTGATTCAGTCCCTCCAATCCCTCTCAACAAACGAGAAAACTGAACCAGAAAGGCTTTGCTTTGCATATGAGGTGCCTCTTCAACTTATGATTAGTCTCATGAAGACCAAACTCTATTAAGTGAAAAGTCACTTCATTCAGTGATTCCTTTACAGAGTGCAGTGGCATTAACACACTTCCCACAGCATGTCCAGAGACTAATACCTTGTTGATCTAGGCTTGTTCAATAAGATCAGTAGCAGAAGAGAAGGCTCTGCGCATTATCACATCATCCCCCAGTTACCCGGCCTTCCAGCCTACATCATTCACATTTATTTTTTGAGAATGAATTACCCAAAATATGTTCAATCTATGACATAATTATATAAATAATCAATAATCTCTAGTTTATTTTGTTCATTAAATTGGTTTTAAGGTTTAAGGTTTAAAGTCTAAATAACTATATATATATATATATATATATATATATATATGTGTGTGTGTGTGTGTGTGTGTGTGTGTATTTTTATATTATATACATATTGGCTGCCTGGAAGAAAAAACGGCAGTATTAGGAAGTCTACAAGTAGCAATTAATAATGTAGCTATTTAAATTTTGTTAAAATATTTTTTGAACTAATGAAGTCCACTTTTGAATGACTAAGTCAAATTTATTTTTTTACTATTGAATGTCACTTCATTTAAAATGCCATTTTTTTTGCATTCATAATTCATCAATTAATAAATTCCAAAATTTGCTGCTCACTTATAATAAACACTCATTAGACAAGAGGGCTGATGCATTGTAAGTGGAGCAATCTGCATTTCTTTTCCCACTTGAGAATACATTTTCACTATCTAAATGCTAATTATTTTTTAGACCTGTGGAAGATTATACATATTTGTTATCTGTTTCAGTGGTTGTAGTACCTCACAATATCTCTATTGGTTTTATCAAGCCTACAGTCATGCATATAGGTGGCAGGCACTGTAAAGTAGTAAGACAGAGGGACAAATGAGGCTTCATGCATAACATAAAGAGGTGGACAGCCAGGCCCTTGAAAAGTGTTTATGTGACATAAACAATGCCTGCTTTGCAGCACGCCTCATTATTTCCTAGTGTTCTGGCAAACTACACACACAAAAACAGTCAACCTGCAAAATAGACACAAGTAGTACAGTACATACATAAACTTCCTGGCACCCTTTTATGCGTGTCACATTCAATTTCTCAGTAATGCAATTATCTAATCAACCAATCACATGGCAGTTGCTTCAATGCATTTAGCGGTGTGGTCCTGGTCAAGACAATCTCCTGAACTCCAAACTGAATGTCAGAATGGGAAAGAAAGGTGATTTAAGCAATTTTGAGGGTGGCGTGGTTGTTGGTGCCAGACGGCCGGTCTGAGTATTTCACAATCTGCTCAGTTACTGGGATTTTCATGCGCAGCCATTTCTAGTTGTTGATGCTCTTGTTGATGCTAGAGGAGAATGGGCCGACTGATTCAAGCTGACAGAAGAGCAACTTTAACTGAAATAACCACTCGTTACAACCGGTGTATGCAGCAAAGCATTTATGAAGCCAAAACACGCACAACCTTGAGGCGGATGGGCTACAACAGCAGAAGACCCCACCGGGTACCACTCATCTCCACTACAAATAGGAAAAAGAGGGTACAATTTGCAAGAGCTCACCAAAACTGGACAGTTGAAGACTGAGAAAATGTTGCCTGGTCTGATGAGTCTCGATTTCTGTTCAGACATTCAGATGGTAGAGTCTAAATTTGGTGTAAACAGAATGAGAACATGGATACATCATGCCTTGTTACCACTGCGCAGGCTGGTGGTGGTGGTGTAATGGTGTGGTGGATTTTTTTCTTGGCACACTTTAGTCCCCTTAGTGCCAATTGGGTATCGTTTAACTGCCAAGGCCTACCTGAGCATTGTTTCTGACCATGTCCATCACTTTATGGCCACCATGTACCCATCCTCTGATGGCTACTTCCAGCAGGATAATGCACCATGTCACTAAGCTCGATTCATTTCAAATTGGTTTCGTAAACAGAATTAAGGCAGTTCTAAAGGCGAAAGGGGGTCAAACACAGTATTAGTATGGTGTTCCTAATATTCCTTTAAGTGAGTGGCCCGAAATTAGATTTTTCAGTGCATTCGTTTGACAATATATGGTTATTGTTGTCATTTTGAATTAATAATAATATATTATTATTATTATTAGTAGTAGTAGTAGTAGTAGTAGTAGTAGTAGTATGTAGTGTAATGTAGACTGAGATGCTATTAAAATTTAAAAGAGGTTCAAGTCCCTGTTAAAGTTCAGGTAGAAGTCAATATATTGACTTTGTTCAAGTTGCACATTGAATATGGGTTGGAGCTCTTAATTTTGAAGTCTCAAAGTGAACCAAATTTTTGAATTAACTTTAAAATGTAAAAAAAAAAAAAAAAAAAAAAAAAAAATTGTAATGGTGGGACCCCTGGGCCTCCCTAGAGGGACCAAGGACCACCCACCACAGTTTAACAAAAAGTCATGTGGGGAACACTGTGTAAGGGGTGTGTGTGTGTGTGTGCGTGTGTGTGTTTTCTGTGTGCATGCTTGCATCACTCATAAATTATAAATTTCACAACCAATTACAAATCATCGGCAAGTAGAATAAAATTTAATTAAACGTGAAAATATTATTATTATTATATTATTATTACTAATTATTTCCTTTACAATGTTGAAAAATAAGATTTATAGTGCACCTACGTGTTTTACAGGTTCAAATTTGCTTTTAAATTGCAGATTTCATTCAAATCTTTTGAGCCCTCCGTCGTTATTTGTTACAAACGAGTCGGGAAAAAGTCATCTTCACCTTTCATGGAAATGCACTCATAGATTTCATAAGATATGATTCCCCAGATATTAACTCGCACGATTGAAAAAGTGGCACACCTGAGATACAATGGCTCACCTTATTCCGGAATCCCCGAAAGCAATGACAGCAGCGGCAACATCTGGGAGTGCTTTTAAGATGTGTTTTCAGATGTGTTGAGTGTTTACTCAAAACAATCTTGTTACTGATGTATTCAGACAAGCTTCTGGAGAGACACTTTAGCAACAAAGCAGACATGCAGGGTTGCCTGATATAGATACACACCCATTTATCTTGGAGCGTTCCTTTTGGGTAGGAATTCAGGGTTGGATTACAACTGATAAAAATTAGAGAGATCAGTCAAAAGGGATTCTTTGGGGCTTTCGCACACATTAGCCATGTTTCTGGCCTTACACTAATCTATCCTTGTTCCTTTTCATCTCGGCCTTTCTCTTACTCTCCCCTTGAAATGGATTTTCATGCTCTAATTAGGTGTATCAGCGTAATCTCTGTAGCCTCCTCCATCGTCATCTTTGTGCCATTTAGAGATGCTCACTTCATTGTATCCCTGACAGCCCTGGTTCAAACCATGTGTACAACATGGCTCCATATTGACTGTATCAAATCCAATCCCATGGTGCTTTGTTGAAGTGATCCAAAGTGCGTGTAAAAGTGACTTGAATGGCTGCAGCTAAATATGTTCACACCCTCAGTTGTGGCCTGCGCTGCTCTGATTGGTCACAGTGCATCTGTTTAAAGGGTGCCGATACAGAGAGAGTGGTTAAAGATGAGGATTTGTTCGGATCCGCGCGAGCATGATGACGGGCCCAACCGTGTGAATAAGAGCGAGACGGGACCCCAAGTCTTTCAGCACGAGCGCTGAAGCATGTGCACAAGCACACGCCCCGCAGGAGATAAAACCATAGACGCACAAAGCCGCCCATCTTAAAATCCGCCCTCTCCCTCTGTGCATCTCCTGATCAATAGAGGAGAGAGATGTGTGGGGTTCGGGGGGCGGGTCACTGAGTTGCTGCCACAGTGTTGATGACATCTGCTGCCCTTCAGTAAGAGCCTGATTGATTGAAGACACGGTCAGTCCACCAAAGAAAGGGAGTATTTGTTTGAAGCGAAAGAAAAAGCATTGAGATAACCAAAAAGAGCAGTGACAGTTTTGTTCTCCTCCTTTTAAACCATGGGAGGAGATTGATGCAATTTTCTGGCTTTTGAAAGCCAGTAGAGTTGGGTTGGGGTTTATTGTGTTCTGTCTATCACTCCATTCACTCCCCAGACTCTGACGAGAGTCGTGTGAATGCCCCCTCCCCCGTCCACTCAAGGAAATAGAGAAGCGAATCATCATTTCATTATTACTAAACTTGATCTGAAGCGAATACTTTTTATTTTTGTGCCTTTGTTGCTTTCCTTTGGGCAGTTCATATTTCTGCTTGACACAAATTAACACATCTTTAAAATATTTTCACACGTATTATTTGTCACCTTCAGTGTTTGGAGCTATTGTAGTGGAAAGCTAGTGAAAATATGTGTTCAATGTGTTGAGTACAGACCACAATAATGGGGTGACAGGCTGTATGCGAGAACATACAACATAGTGTGATTGAATGAAACATCTGCACCAAGGTTAACAGTTTTTGCCATTGTGAACCATATAATTTTCAGAAAACAAATTATCGTGCTCAATGGAACCTATGTGTGGTTGAAATGTGTTCTTCCAGGAATACTTAAGTGCTGTCTCCCAATTATCAGTCAAGACTGTGTGGTAATTTATGCTCCCTGTGAGCAGGACTTGAAAAGAGATAATTGATTGACATGGCAGACATTGTTGCACCCATTACCTGTTCTATAATACTGGGCTGCCTCTCACTGGAGTCTCATTGTTCCATTCCAAGCTCCCTCCATGGACTAATACGAGCCTCACATCAGGAAGCCCAAAGTAGCCCAGCAAGGGGACGCGGTAACCACACTGATACAAAAGAAGCATTATTTTCACTCTGTTGCTTAACCTCGGAGACACAGGGTTTCCATGGTGCCGTATGCTTCTGGTGTGGTGCTCTGGTGGGGGGCACAAGCCAAACATAAGTAGACTTAAACACAGATGGAGTGAAGCTGGAACAAAAACACTTGAGGTTGTGGTTTGAAACGCTTTGTTTAACTGGTATGAATTAAACTATGCCATTTTTAATCGTTTCAAACCTCGATACATTACAGTATTTTATGTCTTATGTCGTTCCGAACTTTCATTTTCATTTTGGACCTTAGTGACTTTCAAAAGTTTTTTTGTGTGTTCCGCAGAAGAAACAGTGATACAGTTTTGTAACGATGTAAGGGTGAGTGAATGATGAAAGAATTTTCATTTATGGATTAACAGTCAGTATTTGAATCGTATAAGGACATGGATTGGTACAAGGGCAGAGATGATCTTCTAATAAATCATCTGACAGATGTCAAAATGATGCCAAAATCCATCCATTCAGTAATCATCATTCATCTTTATCAAACAGTCTGACCTGGGTTAAGCAATGTTTCTCTCTGCGAGCAAAGGATCAAAGCTAAAGGTTTATTCACATAATTGAGTGAATATTCGCTGTGAACAAGACTAAATCAATTCCAATTGACTTATTTACACCAGGGATAAAATTTGGCAGGTTTCTGTATCACAGTATCAGCAGCACAACATTTTTCAACATTGATAATTTACAGTATAGCAGATACTTTTATCCAAATCAAGAATATTAAGACGAATTTATGATAAAACAGCCAATAATTCTCTTGGTACCACAAATGGAAAGTTGTAAGTGCAAGCTAAAGTAGCACATAAGCTGGAGATGTATTAAAATTAAGGAGAGAAGAAAAAGAATAAAAAGAGAATTTAGTACTTTACTTAGGAAGTAACTTTGATTAGGGGCTTGGTTTAAGTGATCACAGAGGTTGTATGCCTTCAGCTGTTCTTGAATGTTAGGATGGTCTGATTTAATCAGGTAGAGGTTGGAAACTCGCTCTACCACAGAGTAAAGGTTCTGGGAAGCAACTTCCCCTTACTCACACAGACTATAGAGGATGAGAGAGAACATTTGGGAGACACTCATGGGAGAGAGTGTGTTCAGGTAAGAGGCTGTTTCACTACCAGTACCAGGTGATGCAATAAAGCAAGACCAGATGACCACTGAGCTGTGGGCAGTAAATTTCATATGGTCTCTAACTCTAAACAATACCCCCGTATACATGGCCGTCCTGGTTGGCTTTAGTGTTGTAAAACCCAGCTGTGCAGTGGTGTTGTGGACTTGTTGGTGTGGCTGGGATGGCACATTTGGTTAATAATATGTCAGGATTCTCCAGAAATTGTATTCCAGATATTCCATCGGTTGGTATTTTCGGTGAACAAGCACAAGGAACATTTACAAGTCATAATGATATGCCAAGTTTGTGAAGTCCCGTCATGTCAAAAGAGTAACCAACAGGACCACCGACCGCACAATAACATTAACACTGAATAATATTTAATTAACATTATCATTTTTTTTTTAAATGTGTGTAAATGTGAATGTCTATAATTCAAAACCAATGCTTTTGCACTGTAAAGAGTTTTTTTTTACCCTGCCAATAAAGCCACATATGTAGTTGAATCTGAATAAGCAATGAAAAGCAATTACTTACAAAACGGAAACATTTATCCCGTACCTAGCACCATTCTTTTAAAACTATACCATTAATAGTAAATTTCTTGTCATGCAATTACTTCATATAAATTATGTCTGGGTGTTGTATCTTGGATTAAAGCATGTAATTGATCATGGCTTTTTTCTTCACACACACACATACACACACACAGAAAAAAAAATGAATAGAAAACCTTCGATGTCTGTCATGTACTGCTCTGAGACAAAAAGGTTGAGGATCCTAAGGCTGAACCAAGAACCAAGAGCCAAGAACCAAGCTCAGAAATGCAGAATAAACACAAAATGAGACTTTGCAGATAATGACTGAGAATTTAATCGAAAAAAGTTTTAAAGGTTGCTCAAGAGACAGAAAGGCGAGCATGCGCCTTTGGAGTATGAATCGTGTTCTCCAGAAGTCAAGTCAAGTTTCAAAGCAGTTTTACGATTGTAATAGAAATTAACGTAACCGATTTTTTTTAGGCTTTACAACAGCATTAGGATAACGTTAATGTCCAGCCAAAGTTAGTTTTGATTGATTCATTTTTGTTGCGAAGATCTTTAGTTATTGTGATAACTAACACCACTTTATTTTAACTAACATTCGCAGGACAACACTTTACCTTTGAGGCAACCCTTGAAAAAAAAAAAAAACATTTCTTTGCTTCTCTGCAAAATCACAGTGTTCTGTGCACTTGGTTGGCACTGGCTGTACTTGTTAAATTGAACACTTAAAGCAAATGCAACATCACAAGGCCAACAGTTGGATCGCAACCTCACCCACACTTTGACAATGTCCTTTAGTATCAAGGGCAATCTGTGAATGCCAAGCAACTGTACAACAGCAAAAATATATGCCTCAGTTTAAAGTAGCTCGGTTGCACCCTCACTTATGAACTAGAGATCTAGTCTACCATGCACTTCTTCAAACAAATTCTCTTCTCCTGCCTCAGCGCTTCTCAACTGTGGGATTAAATGCAAGAACATTGGACTCCGAGTAGCTCAGTGAAGCTCAGGGCTCTAGCTGTCGCCGATGTTTGTTAATCCAGGGCAATGTGACACTACAGAGTGTCCTACTGTAATTGAGGAGTTGTTGCATTTGTGTAGTTTTGACTGGCTCAGCACTGCTGTTGAAAGCATAGGTCTATTGACGGTGACATAAGCCAGCAACAGTTAATTAACTTTTTCATAAAGTAATGCTAGCAGCTGGATTAGAGGACTCTCTTCAATATAAAGTTTCTCTTGTTTGTTTTAGGTCACAGAAGGATTGAGCCAAAGGAGCCTTGCAGCTATGTGACTTAAATCACACTGGAGTCGTGGATGATAGACACAAGCGCACTTTATCATTGGGAGCTTTTTTGGACATGTCGCCATTCCATGAAATAACTTTTCTTTCTCAATGTCAGAAAAACAGGCATGCTATTACAAACAAAGGAGGATCGAATTTTCAATTATTACAAAAAAAAAAGTACTGTAAATCTTTCTCTGTTTTCGAAGAGAGGGTGGAAAGGACAAGATACAGCAGACTTCAGCATTTATTAAACGTTTCATTCAACCATGCCAATAAGCTTTATTCTAATGATATGCATTACAACCCATGTCCAAATGTTCGTTTTACAGATACATTTTTAAGTTAATAACACCAAATTTAAAAAGCTATAAACTCTATTCATATGGATATACCAGACCATACTGTACATGCCCTTATGAAAATATACGGTAATTATTGTGCAGTATTTGACCTGTATTACTTTAAAATAATTAAATAAAGATCATGCATCGAGATTGTATCTTGCAGTATTAAACTACAGGGTTTACATAAATAAACAATATACCACTTATTTACATCAGTTCTAAAATAGAAGAAATTAATATTAAGTAACTTTCTGACAAAAACTGTCTATCTCTTATAATCTAGAGATGACCCTGTCGGTATTTCTAAAATAGGCCAAAACAAAAGAAATCCCATCTCTGCTCAATGCGTCCTCTGCCGCTGGATCCACTACATGTTTTTCATTTTATGCTCCCTGTTTACTTTTCAGAGAAACCCGTTCCAGCTTCGAAGTGATCATGAGGCCATGGAAAAACGCATTTCAACAACCAACATGCTCCTCCTCGCTACAGGGAAAAATTACACAGGCAACTCCGGGCAAATCCACTTCCTCTCAGTATCGAGCGAATTAGCTGTGTTCCATTTCGTAGGATGCATCCTTCTAACGCCGCCTTCACACTGGCAGTTGAAATCAGCTCCATAATACGCAATACGTTCCCAGCGGATGACGTACTACACAGTGAAAAGCGTCGGACGCGGGTAGAACAAAAATGGCGGAGAGATTAGAAAGGTTGATTCTGTCAGTTCTGTATGATCTCACTGATGAGGGTTAAAGAGATATTAATAGGAAGGACATTGACATGTCAGGTCAACTAAAAAATGTGATATGGTGGTCAATAGTTCAATGTCTGCCTACAATTTCATTCTTAGCACTCCTCCACTCCAATAAATTGCATTAAGCTTTGTTACCTTTGATATACAACAAAGCCTCCGCTTTCAAATTCTGTCAATTTTGATACAAAATACTATCAATAAATAAAGCTTCGGTGCTCTTTAATATGGTTTGACAGGTAGCTGTATCCATCTCAGTTAAAGCAAAGTGGCAGCGCACATCAACGTTCATATTTTCCTCCTTACCGCTATAGCAAAGAATAAAACTCGAATGAACATCAGAAGGTATGTTGAAAGATACTGTACAGTGCAATTTACCAAAATGTATCATTGCACAACTCACTCAGTGTTTTAACCAAAGACGTCAATGCAAACAGCTTGCTTCTGTCAATGAACAGTTGCTCACCTGTCTAATAAAACAAATAATATATTAAATTGTCTTTGAAAATCGAGAGTAATGCGTGTGTGATTGATAGGCGACGCATGGACGGTGTCCTTGTCCTGGTTACAACTGCTTATTTCTCAGGATTTAAAAATTCTTAGAAACATTTATGATACTGTAAGTACACAAATCAACAAAATATATAACATTGTTCAAGTGGTTTTTGGATATTTTAATCCAAAAATCTTACATAGTGTGCCTTTAACCTGTTTTTCAATATTTAATGTTTTTTTTTTTTTTTGTAAATTGGGGAAGAAACAGAATTATGTCAAAAGTTATTATTATAAAACTGCCATATGCACAATTTAAGTGTTTGGAAATCAGTTGTAACTAGATGGGTTTCCCGAGTTGAGCACACCATCAGATGAGATATGATTCTTAAGTAGATTGAAAAAAATTAATAACTGTAAGTGAACCCACATTTCAGGAACACCAAATCATACTGACGAGATTTTAATTTAGTCCCTCTGCACACTTGGGCCCCGCTGTGCCCCCCTAGAATCCTACAGTCGCCAAGGCTCCTTGGATACGCTGACTGACATCGGCACCTCCCCTCAGTGCAACGTTTCCCTGATGAGCGATGCTCCTCTAGCACACTAACAGAGACTTACCCATTTTGTCAGCTACTTTTCACTAGAGACAATAAGTTGCGCGTTACCACTGTTTTCCCAGAGTTTGTGGGGACTGTGACTCCCGAGGCATGCTTCACGGATGGTCGACAGTGTTGTGGTCCCTTTGTGAGTTTCTCCACAGTGCTCTCCCCTGGCTGAGGTTCGCTGCAGCTGTGGCTTCTCAATAGGGCTTATTGTAGACGCGCGGAGTGTGAGCGAGCAGCGCAGTGATTGAGCGGAACGGAGGGAAAGACGCATGTAGTGCAGGGATGCTCCTGAAAATGTTTCCTTCACTCATTCGGGAAGAGCGCGTCTAGAGCGCCTGCGACGTGACGGAATCCATCTGCATTTTCACAAGAGCATTGACAATTTAGCCTATACACACGCGAAGGACCAAGAGGAAAAGGTGAGAATGATTTCGTTTACTGAGGTGTAATACCGTACAGTCTGAGTGTATTTGCGGTGCCCGTTAACATACGGCTACAAATTCATTATAGAATAATATCTAAAAGTTGAGAAAGGGCAGTAGGCTACTGTTTGTTCTTTTGTGTATTTATTTTACAGAAAATGTCTGTTTTGTTTAACGGACTGCAATGGAAGTATTGCATTTGCTATGGGGAAAAAAAATAATAAAAATGAATTAACGAAGTCTTTTTAATTCAATGCAAAATTAAATATGTCCACGCACTGTGCAGTTTCAAATATTGTAGAACAGTGTGGTCAGCATCAAGATTTTAAGAGCCGCTTCTCAAAGTTTCTCTCACTGCCTGTGATGTTTTAATATTCAGCGCTTTCCCCTCAGGAGCATCTGTGATGTCCAAAAGTTAAGGTCTGGCAGTCAGCATATTAATCGAGCCGCTGCGAAGTACAATTTCTCAGTCCTAAGAGCAATAGTTGGGACCTTGCCAGAGAGTCACATTTGTAATGCAAATACTGTCGTTTGTAGTGTGTCTGTGTGATAGATTTATTTTGGATGGACAAATAGCCCAATGTTAGTTACAGAGGTTGTTGTTTTTACTTTTCTGTGTAGTATTATACCAAAACAAAATATAACAGGCACAGAGGTGCAGATTTTCCTCACTCCTCCGTATCGATATCAAATACCTCTGTCAGGACGCCACTGCAATGCCAACTACAGCACGGAGGCTTATAGTGGAAACTTCGCTTGTGTTGTGAAGCTGGCGGCCGCTAGGTGGCGCGTTGAGTGAACTGTTTGTGAGGTGATTCAGCTTAGGCTGTCGAAAAATTAATTGTGGATTTGGGTGTGTGTTGGTCAGTAGGCCTATAAAGTAATTTTCAGTATTATTCGCAGATTATGTTCAGTTTCATTGTGCTGTCACAATTGCTTACTCTCTGATTTAACGTCTGGCTGTGGCATATTTGCTATTGTGCCCAAGAATAGATGGTTGTCTTCAGGAAGGTTTAGAATGACCAACAATAAGTGTCGCCCTGAAATTTGGGGTCCCACTATGATTTAAATGCTATAGCCCTTAGCTGTCATGTTGTTTTTTGACCCCAAGAAAAGATTGTGAAAAAGGGAACCGCTGTTGTAAAATGGTAGTTTTAGGGGTTTTGACATGTTTGTGAAATGGGACTGGTGTAGTTTTCCCAAGACATGCTGTACACTGAAAAAAAGAGAAGCTAGTAAAATGCATAATCAATTAATTTTTTTTTTGATTATTTGGCTGGGTCACCTAACTTGATGCACTGATTGCACTTTTAATGAAAATATTATATAAAATGGCCTTTGTGAAGCATGTAATGAAACAATGCTAGAAAAATTGTCTTTTAATCAAATCTAAATGTATTCTTAATTAGAAATTTTCATCACGCATTCTCATAAGCAGCCATATCCAGACCAGATCCTTTCATAATCTTGTCATAGTCACCCTCAAGAGTCTGCACAGCGAAGGGCAGCCATAATAAGAAGGCCATATGCTACCAGTCCGCAGTGTGCTGTGCTTGATGTCCAGATGCCAGGAGCCTTGCTTTGCTCTGTGTTCGACTCGAGCACACTATCCCTGGTGCGTGCCACAATTGCTCTTGCACCGCAGGGGGGCTATGACTAGATAGTGTGTTGAGATGGGTTTTTGGAGCTGAGTATCTGGCTGTGGCTGTGGGCGCTCTCTCACAGGGCGGTCTGCACCGAAGCCTAAGCTCCTCTCGTCAGATGGCATGGGGGGCTAATGAGACTTCATCATCCTGTCCCAGACCATTTGGGCGATCTGTGCTGAACACAAAGTCCGGGGCCTCAGCCAAACCTGACAGCGAGCAGATTCGGGCGTGGAATGTTAGTGGGGGGCTGGAAGGAGAAGAGAAACAAATATAGTACACTCATGGCATGGCATATTATAGTCGCCTTGTAATGTACAGTAATTCAAATTAGGTTTTTAGTCACAATTTAGCCACTTTTAGTAACCAAAAAGGATTTGCAATGGATCTTAATACAGATTGCTTCAAAGAAGCTTCAAACTTAAAAATAACATTGTAAATTCATCAATTATGAAACTATTTAAGCTATAAAAGCAGCTCTACAGAAGATAGCAGAGTGAGAGTTGGGTTCCAAAAGTCAAAGCTCCATTCATTTTCTCCATAGGGGAACATCAATGATAACTTGAAAAACTTTAAAGACAGACTTGTTGTTAGCTCATAGGTTGTTAATTGATGGTATATACTTTTGTTTAAGCCGTCTGTTTCTATTATTTCAACTTTCAGTTTGTTCAGTTGAATTACTGTCAATGCTGCAAAGTTCATTAATTATTAAACGAGTTCAGTTCAGCTATAAGCTGCTCTGCGGAAGGCATTAAGATAAAGTCAGTTCAATGCTGATTCAGTTCAGTTCAATAATGGTGTTGATGTTGTGACATACTGACCTCATGTTTATTTCTGAAAAAAAGATTCCTTTGCCTAATTGTTGTCATTTTCCTTCATTATAGTTTCAGTCCTAATCTGGGCCCTAAGCAATTTAGTCATGCAAACTTGTCCTAAGATATTGCTTCAGACGCACAGCATTAAAAAAAAAAATCCCTGGGTTTGTTTCCTATGTCCTTGTTTGCTGTGTTTTAATGCAAGCGAATGATAAATGATCCATATCACCTTCCAGCTTTCTATTAGTCTATTCTACGAGCATTCCAGACTCAAAGCTCTTTTTATTTCACAAAAGTGTTATGTATCACTTCAAGGAAACTATTGGAGGTCAGAGATAATTGAGATGTGTAGAGGATTATTTAGCCATAACTGTGCTTTCTTGATACCCATCGTCAACCATTTTTTGAAAACTTTTTGTTGAATCTACTCAGCGAAACGCATAGAGATCTAATCAGCTGCTAAGCACTTGTAATTCCCCTATAAAGTGAAGCTTATGATAGAGATTACAGGCTTTAGATTAGACTTTTCCCCACTGAAAGGTCCTGGCACTGTGGTCTTCTGAAGCAAAGAGCAAGACGCTCTGTTCTTCTCCAGCAGCGCTGGTGCTTTTGAGCTTGGAGAAAATACAAGAGGGGAATGCAATCCCAGAGGGATGCTTTTTGATTTACTCTTCTGTTCACCTTCAGTGCTCGAGCTTCAATTACGCTATTATTTTGCAGAGTTACAGTATCTGTCGAAGCTTTAATGTCGCAGATGTGTTTAACACCTTTTATGTAAACCCTATATTACCATCAACACTTTGTAAGCTACCACTAACGCTAACGCTTTGAAACAGTGACACCTAAACCTGCAATAAATATAATGAATCTTATGCACGTGCTGCGATAATTGCGATAGTTTTGAATTGCCACGCACTCTAAACCCAATATGGAAGTTGTTCTCTCTGTAAAGCGTAGGTCATATCTCATCTTTTCTCGGACAACGAAGGATTTCTGTGGAGATTTGACTTCCCGTTCAACATCAAAATAAGCTGTTGAGGCGTGAATCCTGCTGCTGGTGGTTTGAACTGCTGGAAGGACAGATTTCTCTAGAGAACGTGTATGTGCTCTACCTAAATCCCTTTTGAACAGTTTTTTCCAGACTTGTAAGTGTTTCACTTTAAAAGGATGTTAGAAGCACCCAAAAGGCTCTCTCGGACCGAGGAGCTCCAGGGACCCCTTAGGAGAATTTTGTGCCTGGAATTTTGTCACTTCAACTTAGAGTGCACACTTTTAAGTTGTAGTTCTCCTTTACAATTTGGACCATGTGGGGTTTTGTACAATATAAAAATCCAGTGTCCCTTACATAACACACTTTTAAGGTTCAGTGCAGCTTTGTAGTTCTTAGTAGCAGCTCTTGAGCTGGAGGTTGTAGGTTCAAACCCCAGATGGGTCCATTCATGAGCCACTGCCATTGTGCTCTTGAGCAAAGCGCTTAACCAACCCTAGGAAAAGTTTCACACAGTACAAAAGTCACATTAGATTATAAAAGTGACTTGTAAATGAAGAATAATATAATGTAACATACATGTAATTAGGATAAACTGTGGGTCAAATACATTAATCTAATGTATCTGTTTTATTTTGGTAGGAATATTAGTTTATTTAGAATACATTAAAATGCAATGCGTACGTGAAATTCATTTAGATATTTTTAAGTTAAAAATAGTACAACTTTTACATCATAATGAAAAAAAATCTTATTAAAACAATTCAATACTTGAAAAGAAAACATTAAGTACTTGGCATAATCTTTTGTTAGTATTTCTTTAAAAGAAAAAGAACAAAGATGCTTCTCTCCTCAATAATATTTATTAATGAGATAATTTGACTTTTTTTATAACAAAGCAAGGTTAGCTAAGGTTGTAAAATGTCATGTGGTGTTTACTTTTTTACCTTAAAATATATTTTAAAGCTTTTTTTAATTATTAAGATGTGTACACACATTCAAGATGTGGTAAATGTTATTACTTTTTGCTTGATAGATCATGTGACATTATTATTAATTGAGCATTAAAATGAAAACTTTGACTTTATTGATTTTGTATCAAATGAAAATCTTTTTTGTTTTTGAGAGAGAGAATGGTAAAAAAAAAGCCATATAGCCATCATGAATACAAAGTCCCTTTGTTGGGACTTGGGATGGTACATATTTGCTCCTCCAAACCGTTGCATTGGAACTCTATCCCTCTCCCTCCGTCTGTTTCCCCCTCCCTCCCTGGTTCCCGTCAGCCCTAAAGATTAATGTGCTCCACTTTCAGCAGTCCTGTCAAATGCCCATCCAGAGGAAAAAGCTGAATGTCCGGTTTGCTCACCTGTAGGGGTCTGCCCGCACCTGCATCTCAGACTGCAACCTCAGAAATGCCAAAAGTCATGTTTTTTAAATCCGTGGTTCAAATGTGAAGTGATATTGTAAAAATGATGGTAAATCAATTCTGTATCTGTGCTGACAGACTCTCTTTTTGTATATTTCTTTGACTCTTTTCTCATGGTTTTCTTCAATCTCTCCCCCTGATGTCTGTTTTCACTGCAGGTTTGAGAGCTTCAGCTACAATCATCGTTCATTCCTGTGGTCTCTCCCATAAATCACCGGTCAGACGGTCTGCTCTATCCCGATACCCGTGCCAGTGCTGAGGGTGGTGCAGTTTCTCAGAAGAGACGTCTTAGCCTCAAGATCTCTGGTTCAATACGGAGGAGTGTATTTTTTATTTTTTTTTGTTTCCTTTTTTTACTTTTATAATTTCATCCAAATGATGCAGATAGGCTCTGCTCTGTGGACTGGACTGACTGTGATGACTATTCTGCTGTTGGCCCAGTGCGACGTGGGCTGCAGGGGGATGACACTGAACTCTGTCCCGCTCCGTCCGGCTTCCCTGAGGCCCATCAGAGCTAGTGTGGGTTCATCCCTTCAAAGACACAAGCGCAACTGGGTGTGGAACCAATTCTTTGTCCTGGAGGAATACACTGGAGATGAACCTCTCTATGTTGGCAAGGTAAAGCAAAATATATCTTCTGGCTATGATATTAGTGTCTATTGCACTGAGCCCATTCCTGATGACAACTAGGGCTAAGCACTATTGTTTAATTATTATTTTCATTTTATGTTGTATTCATTATGTGATAAAATTAACAAATATCATCAGAAAGGTGGACACATTTTGAAAAATACTGAGAAGGCTTAAACGAATACCTGGTATTGTTCAAATGTTTGGGGTTATAATATTGTTTTTGAACAGTAAAAACAGGTGGAATATTATTACAATGCAAAATAACGTTTTTCTATTTTTAGATGCTGAATTTTCAGGTTCATTACTCCAGTCTTCAGTGTCATTCTGAAATGCTAATTTGGTGCGCAAGAAACCTTTCTTATTATTACCGATGTTGAAAACAGTTTAATATTTTTTTTTGTAGAAAATGTGATGCATTCTTTTCTTGAAAAGAAATAAAAATAGGAATGTTTTGTAGCATTATAAACATCTTTACTGTCACTTTTGATCAATTTATTGCATCCTTGCTTAATGCAAATATTAGTAAATCAAAAAAAATATATCTTACTGACCCCAAACTTTTGAATGGTGTTGTGCTTCTCAGATACAGTGTGCTCACTTTTCGGTCAGTGTGTGACTACGTTCACCTCTGAATGTACAGTAGTTAATGTTGCACAATTAAAAAAGGGCTTTTATTTTCACTCTTATTTAGCATTTTTTTTTTTTTTTCAAAGAAATCACCCGAAATGGATGTTTATACCAGGTGTAAAAGGGATCTTAGATCACGTCTAGTGGCTGCCTGTTAACTGAGCTGACATGTTTATTTAGATAATGTACTTGGGGTGCCCAGAAGCCAGTAGAGCTGTCCAGTCTTAGACTTATTTCTCTGGAGTGTCTGGCAATGTCTTTTGCCTTAGCCGCTCATGATCGCTATTTCTGCTAAACATGTGATGCTAATTAAACATGACTAGCAAGCTATTCTGGATGGACCTGGCATATGCAGGCCTCTTAAAGGTAGCCTATAGCGGAGGATCTTTCCGAAATTTAGAGAAGACCCGCCCTCTCCATGTTTTTTTTTTAAAAAAAATGCAAATGCACAAACACAACACTCTTGCTCCCGAGAGGGAACGCCTATTACGCCTTGCACAATTATGTTGCAAATTATAAACGAACTCAAAAACATTCATAAAAAAGACAACATGTCAAATGCCTGTCCGTGTTTTATTTACTTATTATACTGATCGATTGAGTGACCGAGGGCTCAAGACATGATATGTGCACCCTTCTATCACACGAAATACGTTCTGAGGAAACTATTTTGCAAATCGCTATTATGTTATATGGCAACATATGAGCAGTGCTATTACGTTGGTCCTTAACCTAACATGTCTCATTGTTAATACGTAGGTTTTATTAATACGTTATTTTTATACATAGTTGCATATGGAGAAGTAGCTTGTTGCGTTTGTGTAATAATAAACACACACGGTTTTAGAATATGAACACATGAACACACACGGTTTTAGAATATTTCAGCGCGATACCATTTACCATTTGGTCAAAAGGCTACTTTAGACAAATTGAGATGTTTACCGTGTCTATGCGGTGCATGACTTGTGCCAGGGCTAGCATTGCTAAGTCGCTTGCATTAACTTTTACTAGTGATTTTAAATGGATTTCTCCAAATAGCATGACAAACTTTACCTGTCTAGTAGAATCTTCGCGACTGCGGCATCAGTGAGAAGCCCGACCTGTGCTTTTAGCGCACGCCAGCGTGTGATATTCACCCAAAATCACTCTGGTCTTGTTTCTATATTCTGCGGCCTTTCTCTTCTTATCATACACTTCGTATACATTTTTTCTCTTTCGACCCTCAGTCATTTTCAAAGGAATCTGAACCGTAACTCCGACATAATACACCAGAAAGTGAAAACTACATAGAGATGAGCACGTACGACGGCCTTACGTAAACATATCACCAGAATGACTGACACTTAGGTGGACCAATAGTATAGACTACCCACCCGGAAAAAGAAAATCCTCCGCTATACCTTTAAGATAGACTCTTGCTTTTGTGAGAAAGTTTTCAATTTAAAGGAGTTGCATCATGAGGAATCATGAGGAAGATATGTGGTACAACATATACAGAACTTAAATATTACTCTAAAAGAAAAACATTTGTGTGCAGCTGGAACTGAAGAAGGCTGCAAGGCTGGTTTGTTGAATGCACTGTAACAAAAAAAATGCAATTTAAAACTATGAAAAAAAAAATGATGTGCTTGAAAGCACTTTTGATTGTCACATTTGCTGAACTGATCTTTTTATATAGCAGCAGAATATCTGCCATTTAGAAAGCATTTCTAATTATGGCACAGTGAAACAGATACCCTCGCACACACATGTCTCATGTTTCTGTCATGATAAGGTTTAATAGTACTCTGTGAAGACGTGTCAATCAAGCTCCTTAATGAAGTGCATGTGAAGAACAGATGCTCTGCCTGCATATTTCCTACATGTGAACATTTGAATCAGGTATATAACATTACCCTGAGGCTCTTTTAAAAGCTTTGCTAAAATTAATTCACAGAGAAGACAGGGGTTAATGTATGCTGTCCCATCAAAGCCCAGGCTTTGGCTTTTAAATTGTTTTAGTCATTTTCCCTCATATTGATGACAGTCTGTAAATGAATGTGTAGCTTGTGAATTCCTGATGCATTGTTTAATCAAAACTCTTCGGCATGTGGGTGATCATGTTTTTAATGAATATCTCATGTGGTGTTTGATCAAAATTCTTTGATGCTATGTGGATTTTATAGTTGTACTGTGATCCACACTAAATGAGCCACACAAAGAAGAAAAAAAAAGCATCATCACAAAAGGAAGCGCATTTTCTTTTATGTATTGGCTCCAGTCCTCTAGCAATGTGATTGCTTTATACGCACAGGCTTATAAGTAGTTAGCTCGATGCTAAATGCAAAGACAGCCAAAAGCTTTCCTGTTTTAAGGATAATGAGCCTGATACTCCAACACGCCACCTGCTCTACTATCCTTGGCTTTTACAATACATTATCTCTCAGCCACTACATCACACACCGTTCTACCTTCACACACTCAAAACCCTGACAGCCAGGTTGAACCTTATTAGATTTTGGCTCATCTCCAATTCACTCTAGCCAAAGGGATCCGGGCAAAAGAGAAGTGACTGAACACAAATGTTTCCCCCGTTCTGAATAATGATCAGTGGAGTAATGTACAGTATAAGGGCGGCTGATCTCTCTTTCTTCCCATAGGAAAGAGAAGTCGTGAAATCTCTTGAAACTCTCAGATGTTTCTCCTGGGCCATAAAGAGATTATGCTTTGGTTCTCATTTGAAACAGATGCTAATTTTATACCTCTATTGCTATATGTCAACCTATGACACATTTGCATTTATTTTTAATTGATTTGAACAAGTTCTAGTATAAACATTTGAGACAAAGTTGATGAGGCGGAACTGAGAACTCTATTAAGCTATGAAAGGGTGATGAGCAATAACATTTTCCTCCTGGTTTCTCTTTCAAATTTCACCATATTTCACGTTTCGAGTGCTGAATGTATTCTGTATGATGGTCATTGGCTGGCTGCTTGTTCTCATTTCTTGTTTTTTTTATGTAGACGTTCATCGTTTGATCTCTAGTGAGCATGAAAGATGGTCTTGTTCATCAAGATAAGAGTGGCATAATACAGACATAAAAGACAAGGTCCTCGTAAACAACTAACCATAAGATCTATAGACCGTTTTCATATTTTCTTTCTTTTCATGCTTATGCCCTTTTTGATGGTATCAACAGCAGAACAAAAAGATAAGAGTAGTGGTTGACTGAGATGGGTTTTTTAATGGCTCATGCTGATATCTGGGGGGCAGGGAGGCTGATTTATATTTACATATTTTATGTTAATACATATTATTAATTGTAATTCAATTATAAGATGCACACAAAATAGTGAGCCCCTATTTTACATAATTTAACACTAAATTTAAAAGTCACTTTAAATTGACAAAAAAAAAATGATTGAAAGAAATTAATACTTATATTATAATTAATACTTGTTTTTTTCCAGCAAGGACACGTAAATTGGTCAAAAATGAAAGTGAAGTCGTGTAAAATATCACAAAAAAAAAAAAAAATTTTCTCTATTTAAAATAAAATTAAATATTTAAAAAAATTATAAAATTTTTCTATTTTTCTCTATTCGTCAGAGAATCCAGAAAAAAGTTTCTCCAGAACAATATTAAGCCACACAGCAACATTGTTTTCAACATTGATAACAATGATATCAATTGATAATTGATAATAAATATTCTTAAGCATCTTTTGGTGAGCACACTCTCAGAAAATATGGTACAAAAAAAGCTGTCAGTACTAATGTACCCTTTAAAAACGTTCCAATGTACTAATAAGGTACTAATAACTTAAAGGAGCATTGCGTAAGTTCTAAAATTTCTAACCGTTACTGACACCAGTGGCCGTTAGAGAAAGCCAGTCTCATGCTCGTTTTCGGTGAGCAGGCTCTTTGAGGCTTATTGAGATTCACCATTATGTTTACAATGGTCAGCTAGTTATAGTACTGTAAGATTATTGTTTGACAGCTCGGGTTCTGTTATTATACCCAGCGCTGACCGGAGCTCCCTCCAAGAATCAAAAGCCCCTCCGATGTTGACTCTTGTCTTTGCCTGACGCTGATCACTCTCTATTTTGGAGGTGCTAGATAAGGCTTTTTTTTAACTTACGAGGAGTTTCCGTGGGTGTCTCGATTGTGCTGTAGGCAGGTCGCGTCTTTCCATCCACAGAGTCCATTTGAAACACTACTGCAAGCGATTGCCGCTGCTTACTAATTGCTGCCAGACGGATATAAGCCCAAGTAGACGAGAACGTGCATGACGCGCCAATTTGGACCCGACTCCTCCACACACAATTGAGCCTACAGGCTGATAGAGGCAACTGTGGTGAACAGTCAAGGTGTCATTCTGTCTATTACATTATGGTTGGCTCATAAATGTACAAATGAAAACTCAATCTTAAAGATTTTAAGTATAAACCTACACATAGCCCCTTTAATAATAACTTATAACACTTTTGGCACCAATATAAAAGGTACCGCCCCAGTGACAGCTTTTGTCCCTTTTTTCTGAGAGTGTATGACAGTGTACCGCTACTCTGCAATTATCATTGGACACAATTGGATAGCTGTTGTATTCTTGAGGTTTGAGGCAAATAGAAGAGCAGGAGATAAATAGCCTGGGAAAACTCAGTCAACCTCTGGCAAATTTAGATTTGTTCTGAAAGTTAGTCGGGGAAAGTCCATTTCCAATCCGTCGAAATCGCAGCTTCAATCAGAAACGTTGGGGCGGGCTTTACACGATGACGACAGCACTGGGATTTTGAAGCAGATTTTGTTGCCTACATTACAAATATGGATGCCGCCGTTGAACATCACTCGTTCGAATTTCCTTTTTGTTAAAAACAGAGCAAAGGACAACACCCGCTCTGCATACGTCATCTCCTTCATCGCTCTTGGTTTTAGGTCTATTCGTTTTGGTGACGCCCCTCTGGAAATGATTTGTCTATGATGATTTGCCAGACCACAACTCAGTTACTACTGAGAATGGTCTGGTTTTAACCAGGCTAGGAGATAAAATCTGGGATCCAAAAGCTTTTATTGATCTTCAATACAGTTTCATGGAAATTGCAAAAATAACATTACTTAAAACTTTACATAAAAGGTAGACATGCACACTGCTTCAATGTTAGGCATAAGTTCTGGCTTCTGACCTGTTGACCCTGATCTAACAGAGAGCAGAGACTAACCCCTTTCAGCAGCAATTTGGTTTGATGATGCTCTTAACTTCTAACAACCCTGATTTTCATGTTCATGCAGAAAGTTGAAAGATGCGTTGTGCTCCTATAAAGAGACAAACACTCTTCCTAGGCAGAGATTTGATGTCGAGACTCATGGCTGATTGAAGAAGGACTTTGATGCTTCCAGAGAGTAAAAAAAAGTAGAACCTTTTGAAGCAATTTTCATATCATCTATCTTCATCTTTTCATTTATATCTTTGCTTTTTTGGTTTCAACCAGTCTTTGTAAGAAACATAAGAAAACTTTAATTTCCGTCTCTAATTAACTCTTGAAATAACATTTTCTTCTCTTGGTTTTATGCTTTATTGATTGTCTCTCACTCTTGATTCATGCTGGAAAACAAGATTTTTCTGTTACTGTGAACAATGAGCAGAGAAGCGTACATAGCGGCTTATTCATAATCAAACAAGCAGTCTGACATACAGCAGTCCAATCTGCTCACCCGTTATTATCTGTGAAATTATACCAGAATGAATTTAATGAATATGTCTTTGCCATCTTGATATCGTACCATCAGTGACTGGGATTATTGCCCATGGTGACCTCTCTGCAGCCTGATGAATATGGATATGATAGGTCCAGCTTGAATAAAATGCTCAAACGAGAGGGATGTCAAAGAGAGCATAATGAATAATGCATATCCGTGTCTCCGGGGTGAGTTCAGTAATATCAACAATTATTAGAAATGACCCTAGTGTCTCCACTGAAAGTACACATTCATTACAGTACTTCCAGGCGAGTTCACTTCGGAATAAGCATAAACAAGTGTCCGATGTCATTAATAGTTCCATCACTATTCCAAGTTTCCTGGACTTTTATCCTATACCGCGTAATTAAAAATCTCGAATCACACTGATTTGACGACTCGCAGCAGCTTGTTGCCCTCTCATTCTCATCTTTGAGCGTCATAAGATGTGCAGGGCCCGTCGGTTGAAATCCCCCAGCTGGGTGTTGAATGTCCGATCATATTCTGCCTATATTTGTTGAGTACACTAGAGAAAAAGGCTTTGAATCCAGCTCTAATTGGAGGGGATCCTTTGATGGTGCCGTTTGTGCAATAGCAAGGTGGGGAACGTTCCCAGGCCGATTTCCGTCATGGAACATTTGCATTTCCTTTTTCCTAGCCTGCCAAAAACAACTCGTAGCTCACCTTCTAAATGCGCGCCTAATAAGAAGCAGACCGTGAGTGCCGCTGTAACCCTGCGGCGAGGATGAGGGATCTAGACTTTTCTCCCCTTCTGGCCACCGGGAAGCCTTTCGTCAGCCAGGCCAAGCTGATTAAACGCACCCTCCGTCGCGCCCGCCCTCCCACCACATCAATGATTTGCGCAAACTGAATTAAACAAAATGAAACAGAAGAGAAAGAGCTCTTTTCATGTTGCAGATCAACAAGCGTTCCCCAAATCCTCTTTGGAGTGATTTCTAACATATGCTGGGTAATTAAATGCAGTGCGGGAGAAGATGGGGCGCTTTTCATCTGCTTCCAGTCCGTACTGGTCCATGCCACGGCTATTTGTCATCAGTGCAGATGAAAGTCATTGGGTTGGCAGTCATGGCCTGGGCTCTGGTGCCAACCCTGCGAGCATATACAATCAACAAGTAGGGGTTCACACCCGAACGCCCACAAATGGAGATGGTAAAGAAAGTGAGTTGTGTCTTTTCAGATAATTAAGGCTGAGGGCATTGTGGGTGTCTAGTCGCAGAGGTGCTTTTTAATAGAATCTGGCGGAGTCTTTCTCATATGGAGAGTGATATGAGCTGACACCACTGACTCTAATGACAGGGAATAAGGAATCCTCCACAAAAAGGGAGAGATGTGGCTCGCACCTCCTTGGCAAAGAGCAGCTCCACAACACAATAAAATACCATTTGCATTTATATAGCACTCTGCAGGTGTTGATTCAGATGAAATATTACAACAGGGGGAAGAATCCCACACCACGAAAGCGTATTGAAAGGCACAGGCAAATAGATCCAATATGTAAAAAGCTATCAAGTACAAATGACTGCCTTTCCTCACAGAATCAGTCGTTTGCCTTTTATTATAGACTGGATTTTAGCCTGCTTCATGATTACCCGGGGTGGTAAGATGGTTTTAAAAGCAAAGGAAAATGACATTGGAAAGCACTACATCATCTGAGCTTGGAACGGGGAAGACAATGCATGTCCCGGGTCTGTCGTTATCCATAAGAGTCGCAAACAGCAAGCATTGATGTACAAACAGCTCCGGAATGCCAAGCTAGGTTTTTTTCACTTTTAAATGGTGAGCCAAGGGTATTTCTGAGGCAATTGTTGCTTTAATGAGACTGTGCATGTCTATGCTTATGTGCTTACGTAGCGATTATTGATAGCTGACAAACTAACATGCCTTAGTTCAGTCCGTGTTTGGATTTGTTTAGTTGGTGCGAATGCAGTTTTTTTTCTTCTAAATGTGTACCTAAATGATTATTGATGAAGGGCTCCAGACTAATATTAGAGAGCAGTGGCACCAGATTTTATGGTGGTAAACCTGTGGTAAATTGTTATTGTAAAATAACTCAGCAACAGTAAGCCTACTTCCTCTTCATGTTTCTGCTCATATTAGCTTCAAGTACTGGATCAAACAACCTTCCTTCTTTCTGTCATTTCCTAAAGGAGAGGGTAGCCTATTTTTGCATTGATAGCATGACTAGCATTGCTCTTTGAGGATGACTGTGCTGTTTCAGTCTGATGAACAGATCATGAAACTCCCACACAACGAGGTTAGCACAGTGACTCGGCATCTAGTTTGTTTAAAAATCATCTAACATTACAAGTTTTACACATGGCTGCTGGTTAGCATTATTGCAATTAGCTTTTGTGCTTCATTAGCACCGCTATTCTAAAGCTAAGGGATTTAAGTCTAACTGATTAGACACATTAAAATGGCACTATGTATTTTGTCTCATAATGTTCTGTTGGTGGATGCTTCATTTTTAGTTTCTTTCTTTAATATCGGATCCCATTCTGGTTTTATTATAATGAAGAAAAAAAATCATATTGAGCTAATTTTGTCTCTTTAAAAAAGCGTCATCAACATGAGTACCACTGTGAGTTTAGGTGAAGCTGTAGCTACAAGTAGGTAATGGCTCAGGATGGGAAAAGACCACTTCCCTGTTTTATTCATATCTTTGTCACATTGGATTTACCATCAAAACTTTAAGCACAAAAAACGGCACCGCACTTGCATTTGTCTGCCAAGACGTGCAAAGGATGCGAGCTGTTATTCTGAGACAAGAAGCAATGAGAAATGCTTTACACTATAATAAAGGTGAACAGGCACATGCAAAGCATACATAAACAGGGCTCCTGACTGTGAATAAATGTTTGCATTTTGTAAACTTCCTTGCAATTACGTTTTGTCAGAGGTCCCACTGGTTCCGCTGCAAATTAAGTTGCCCAACTACCTTAAGCCTGGAACACACCAAACTGACACCGACGAACTAGCGCTGATTAAAGCCGACTGTGTTGTCGCCTCTCATCGGGGTAAAATGCTGCTCTTGAACACACCGAGAGAACTACAGGCGACTGTCAGCTAGAATGTGCATTCTGCGCCTGCGTGTAATGAGCCAACTGTCTATTTCTGCAGATATATTAGTCTATATTCGACATTCAAAAAGGAAAACCGACACTGCCGGCTGCAGATAAACATTCAATCTTGCTGATTTGCTGCTCAAGTTGAAAACAGTTGTTCTGCTTGATATTTTTTTTTGCCACTTTAATTTGAAGCAGACATTTTTTTTTTCAATAATATAAACATACAGTATCACCCTAATTGTCTTTTGTGAATGTAAAATAAGCAATTTCTACACATCTATTTCTTGAAACTTATTCTGCAGCACTTAATTCTCAGACAAGAGGCATGTCCATTGCTTTGATTGAGTAGATCGGTTAATGGGTAGATAGTTAATTAAGGGAGGCACCATCTGTAATATATCTTGCTGTGCAATTTTAGACGCAGCTTCTGAATCGCTATGAAGAAATTACACTAAATCAGAGTGAACGCCTCGCCAGTGCCGATCACTCAGCAACAACACCCATATCAATTGTGTTATTTATTATGAAGTTCGTTTCAGATTGAAAGTCGCTCATTATGTGAGATTGTGAGGAAAGTAACTGATTTGCGCTGGCAGGCAAGACACTTCCACATTTGCCACATCCATAATCTTTCTGTATTTGGAGGGAGTGAGAGTGGCTAAGAGAGGGAGCATCATATTAAGGGCACCCCTGCAGGATCCAAGGAGGAGACAGATGAACATAAATTAGCTGTGTGTAAAACAGGCAGCGTTTGTAATCTCACAACGTAATTGGGCTTGCTGGTTTGCCAGAGACAGATGACAGGGATGTAATGACACTCTTCATTTATCTTCTTTATTGTGGTGGAATGCGTTGGCAGCATGAGACTGGTCCCGGTCCAGATGAAGGAAACGTTACGTTGTGCTATCATCCACGTCAACAACAACCCACACTGCTGATTTACAGAGTCAGACATGACATGACTCAGCCGGATAGTTCGTTAGGGGTGGTGAGATTGCTGGCAGGTCTTACTAAAGGCTTAGAGAGAAAAGGTGAGCACTCATCCCAAGACTTTGCCGTCCTAACTGGCCTCCTCCAGTATAGTTTTCTTCCTCAGGCTCAGTTTTTCTTTCCTCTCGTTCATGTTTTAGCTTCTTGTTCTTGTTCTCAGCAGCCCATTAATGTGCACCTTTTGTCGCTCCTTGGTTCTTTATATCTTTCTGTAAAAAAAAAAAAAAAAGCCAGTGGTCGAGAGATAGCAACCCCAGCATTGCATTTCTGGAGTGTGATTAACGTGTTTATTAACATTTCCTGCCATACACACACACTCACACACACAATTAAACAAACATACACATGAGCTATGCTCAGAGAGCTGATTCTATTGATTGAAATACTTGGCACAGATATTTCAGTATTGTTTTAAGTCTTCTTGTTTATATTCCCTGTGTTGCCGTATTTCCTTTTGAAACGGGAAGACTGGGCAGGTCATACTGAAGGATTTGTTTTTTTCTTATTTTTTTCTTACATAGCCAATTGATTTTTGTTCCGTTGTTCTGATCATTCATGCTACCCATGGAGATTTGCTACTTACCGGTTATGCGCATGTGCAGACTCACAGTTTTTTTTTTTTTTAACAAAAGGTTCATTTTCCTGTTAAGATGTATAATTTTCCTTTAAAAAAATTGCTTACTACCGTATGAATATTTTTACGGTCAGCCAGCTGAAAAAGAATAACTGAAAGTTTCAGTTACTGTAAGGAAAGGTGTACTTTGACAAGTCAAAGATGAATATTTTATGATAATTTTTACTTTTCACACTGTTTTAAAAATAAAACAATAGTCTACAGTATTCAGTAGCCACTCATAACTTAGAATTGTATTATAAGTGTATTTCATACTACTTTAATCAGCATTGTGATCAATTCGCTCTACGGTAGCATTTTTCGACAAGGCAGCAAAAATCGACAGAACACCATCATAGCCATGAACCTTGATTTGCTTCTTGGTAGTTGATTGCCTTTGATATTATAGGTGAGGGACAATTAATTTTGATTGGACAACAATCTGTGTAGTGCAGAAATTAGTCATCAATTATTTCATTTATTCTTATTTTTGCTCTTTTCCCCCATAATTTTAAATTAGTATGTTCCTGAAACCTTTAGGTTTGGGGTCTGTTATGGTCTATATTATTTATTATTATTATTATTATTATTTAATGAGTCTGTCATGTTCACCAAGGCTGCTTTTGTTTGATCAAAAAAAAAAGAAAAGAAAAAAAATCACTACAATAACTGTTTTCTGTGTTGATATATTTTCAAATGCTATTCTTGTTATGCCAAAGCTGAAATTCACTGTCAGATCCTTCAGAAATCATTTTGATATGCAGATTTTCTGCTCAAGAGACATTTGTTATTATCATTAATCATGACTATCATCAACACAGTTGTGTTGTGTTAGACTTTTGTGGAAACCATGATTTTTGACTTTTTGACATTTTTATGACTTTTTTTCAGGACTCTTTGAATAAAAAATTCAAAAGATCAGCTATTATTTTAAAATAGAAATATTTTGTAACATTATAAATGTTTTACTTGGATTAATTTCATTTAGCCTTGCTAAATAAAACCATTCATTTTTAATAATAATAATAAATACCCCAAACTTTTCAACGGTAGCCAAAATACAGTCTTTATCAGCTATACTGTTAGAGAAGAGAACTCGCAAATGAGCCAAAATTGTGTTTGGATTGTTTTTGGATAAAGTTAAAAGACAGTAAACAATTTTTAACAACCACTTTACTTAAAGTCAGTGAACAAACTTTTTGAACTCCTGAGAATGGTAATACGTTTGACAGCTTTATTTAGATGAAAAGATATATACATTTATTGTAATCGTTTTAGATGAGTTTGTGAGCTGGAGCGATATAGCTGAGCACACACAATCTAATGATCTGCAGTCATCATCACGGTGAATTATGGTCAGAATAAACATTTGAAAAAAGCAATGCAGAGCCGAGCCACACAACAGTCATCAGACTGGAGTTGGCCTTGGAGAATTGCCAGCACTGACATCCAAACACACATTTACTTTGATTAATTAGCCTCAAATGTCATTAGCACACTCGGTTTCTGTACTGAAACCATTGTAATTTTTGATTAACTCACATCATATGTGGAGCAGCGCGGCATTATTGGCAAGTAAACTGCAACCTAAACCAGATGTGACTAGATGGGATTTTTTTTCCCCTTTTTGCAGTCCTGTGGTGTGAAAAATGAATTAAACGTACAATTCCATATAGAGACTCAGTTCAAATGTGGTCATAAACTGCATGCATAATATAAAATCATTAAAATAATGGTTTTAGATGAATTATAGCATGTCACACCACAGGACACTGCATGCGTTCTACCCAAATTCAGTCGTTCTTTTACTTTGTCCCATGAAAGTAATGCAACTATGACACAACAGCCAATCATTCTGAGTATGTCTGGGAGAAACTGCTTAATTGAAGCAAACAACTTGTCTTTTCATACCGGCAAGATTCGGCATTGTTCAGCAGTGAAAGTCAGTGTATTGTGAAATGTGGATTTGAAGTCCACAAATTTCAGGTTTATAAAAAGAAAAGCAAAGGGAGGGAAAGCTAAGGACTTGGCTTATAATCCCCAAATGGAGCAAAATAAAGTCTTCAAGAAATAAACAAGTAAATAAAATCATTCACTGCTGGTGACAGAAATACCAAGCCAGTTTCCATATAATGTTAACGGCTTGAGAAAAAGGCTCATAATGAGGATTTCTGGACTGTGAATTAAATTGGTTTATGGTTTATTACGGATGTGCATTGTTGGCACTATTTAAGCACAATGGTAAATATAAAGCAACAAACCATGTATAATTGTCTTGCTTCTCGCAAAACTATTGTACACTCATAAATCTGACCAAACATTTAGGACAGAACGACTGACCTCAAATAACCGTGAGATTCCCTCACTGTTGTTCATGTTTCTTTCTTTGTTGGAACGGTAACTCACAGCAACATATTCTGTGTAATAAGAAAGATAGATTTTTTTTTTCATCCATCCATGTGTTTTGAGATTTATGAAGAAGAATAACTCATGAGTTATGTTATGACATTTATTGAGTCCATTCTCTTCTCTTCTCTGCTGGAGATGGTTTATCCCCATTTATTATTTAAACCACTGCAGAAGTACTTTCACATGAGTAAATAGAATTAATGGCATTATTCATTACAATGCTCACTAGACAACCATTACAATAATGATCTACTGTTTTCTCTTTTCATCTTTCATCATAGCTTCATTCTGATGTGGACAAAGGTGAGGGCAAAGTGAAATACGTGCTCAGAGGTGAAGGTGCAACCTCCATTTTCACCATCGATGAGAACACAGGCGACATACATGCCACGAAGCGCCTGGACCGAGAGGAACAGGCCTACTACACGCTGCGAGCTCAGGCCCAAGACCGCGCCACAAGCCTGCCAGTCGAACCAGAGTCAGAGTTTGTTATCAAAGTGCAGGATATTAACGACAATGAGCCCAAGTTCCTGGACGGCCCTTACAACGCTCAAGTTCCCGAAATGTCTCCTGTTGGTAAGTGCCTTGGATTTGTTCATAAAAAAAAACTAAAGATGGAGGATCTTTAGGTTGGGTTAGCTGAGGATCACCTAAGAACAGGGATAGACATAATGAATGCCCCTGGTACAGGACACTTGTTTGTCAGTTTGACCACGCAGAGCGCAGTAGCTGACAATCACGCAAACATTGACATGCTTTTTTAGAAGAGCAATTAACATGCTGACTGCCACTGTCTGTCCAACGGCGTGAACAAAGCCATTAGCCTCTGTGAATGCAAGCGACCCTTGTCCTCAATGACTGCTTTATAGATCCATTTAAATTCATTAGCAGTCAACCGGTGATGAATGGATTTGATTAACAAGAAAATGATTAATTTAATTTGGTAATTAAGAAACAGGAGATTTCTGTTTTTTTTACACAAGTCAGAAGACCGCAACCTAACCCTGGCACCCTCTCCCTCGCGCCAGACGTCAGCATGAGACCAAATGGAAATTCACAACATATGCCTTTATACTCCCATCCAATCACTTTCACACATAACGGTTTCGGAATGATGTGTGTTTAAGGGCTGACCATATGCCATGTCCTTAACTGGCTATAAATGTATCAGCCTGTTGAATCTAAAGCGCCTAAAGTGATTTTGCAGAGGTACAAGGTTACCTATAACAGACTAAATCACATCGCACCATCTTATAAAGAGTAACACTCATTTGGCCTTGGTCCCTGCGGTGAAGTGTTGCCATGGTGCTGCGTTTTTTTACTCTCAGCTGTGCCTCCAGATGCTTAGGTTACCAATATGACAACATCTGGGCCTGTCCCCAAATGTCTGCTCTAGTTTTTTACAAGCAAACGCATTTAAGACTAATCTGCGTATTCTGAGGAACACCGCGGTTTGGAGTGAGCCTGTAAATTGTGCTCAAATGAGGGCCTGGCACTTTCCATTAGCCATTTTATAGTTTAAATAAAAAAATCTGGGAAATATCTGAAAAACAGCACTAAACTTCCCTTTGTGCTCCATTTCTACTGGATAGGTAATAGTACTATCTGAAGTATTTCACCTTTAATAATTTTGAAAGAAATTAACACGTTTATTCTGCAGCACGTGATGTAGCCTATTGGATTGATCAAAAATAACAGTAAAGACTTTAATATTCTGTATATGTAACAGTATTTTTCAAATAATATGCTGTTAAATAGTCTTTTTAATCCTATATCATGATTTCCACAAAACTATTAAGCAGCCCAGCTGTATTCAATATTGATAAGAAATGTTTCTTGAGCACCAAATCTGCATATTAAAATGATTTCTGAAGGATCATTTGACACTGTAGACTGGGTTAATGATCCTGAAAATTCAGCTTTGTCATCTCAGGAATACATTTTATTTTAAAATACATTAAAATATACTAATATTTCGCACTCGTAATGTTTTTGCTGTATTTCAAATAATAGCAGTGTTGGTTTTTCTTAAAAAAACAACGTAAAATCTTAAAAAACCCATAACTTGTATGTGCTGGGGATGTCATTGTGCAAAAAAGACAAACAAAACACAAAGTCATGATAAGATAAGGGGAGGCAAGTGAAGGCCACATGCAGATTTGTGTTTTAAGTTCTTGTTTTGCAAGGATGCATGGCGTCACCAGCTCAGTACTCTGTAATCAAGACAGGCACAAGAATGAAAAAAAAGAATGAAGCCACCGCCACGCAATATATGTTTCTGTACGAGTTTCTTTGTAAATTTATGCAAACAATCAGGAAAGTAATTTAGGAATAATGCAGTATTTCTATCCCATGTGTTCAATAAAACATAATCGTAATTTCTGGGGAAATTGGCATAGAATGGAAATGAAAGTTGTCACTGGGGAAGCCATAGTGACTCTTATCAAATGTGATTACAAAATGCTCTAATGAACTTCATGTATGTGTTTTGAAGCAGATGCCTCGTTTCTGGAACTGACAGCGTATCAGATGGCTCAGGCATGCACGAGCAAGACATTTTAAATGTACAATTGAAAAAAATTTACACTCAGCAGTTTTTGTTTTTATTTCGTTTTTACTATCTCGAAATCCTCAGAAAAATACAAATCCAGTCAGAACTTTGGGATAAGTAAGATTTCGGGTTTTTTTGTTGTTGTTGTTGTTGTTGAAAGAAATTTATACTTTTCTTTTAATCAAAATATATATTTTTTGATAATGTTACAGATAACACAGTCTCATCCCAATTCGTCATATAACTGACGTTTTGGGACGTCTTTTGACCATTCGTCAATATACGACTTCTTAGGGCCCCCTTAAACGTCGGTAGATGACGATCCCGGGTCGTCATACAACTGACGCTTTACCTTTAACGTCAGTTAGGTGACGAGTTGGGTTTAGGGTTAGGTTTAGGTATGGGGTAGAGTTAGGATCCCATAACGTCATCTACCGACGTTTAAGGGGGCCCTAAAAAGTCGTATATTGACGAATGGTCAAAAGACGTCCCAAAACGTCAGTTATATGACGAATTGGGATGAGACCGGGTTGTTACAGAAGATTTCTATTTCAGATAAATGTTGTTCTTTTAAACCTTTTATTTATCAAATAATCCTGGAATAAATATTATCACGCTTTCATAAAAATGTTAAGCAGCACAATTGTTTTTAACATTGATAATAATCAGAAATGTTTCTTGGGCATATTAGAATGATTTTTGAAGAATCATTTAACAATGAAAACTGAATTTTCACTAATTCAGTTTTGCAATCACAGGAATAAATACAATTTTAGAATATATTAAAATGTTTGTTTGTTTTACAAATAAATGCAACCTTGCTGAGTATAAAAGACTTGCTGGATCAGAACAATGGACAATCTACATCCTAATCTTTCTTTATAGGTTTACTTGAGCTTGTTCATGTTCCCGTGATAGGCTGCATCAGATTTCAGTTTTGTAATCAAGTGAGGCCCAATGCTTATGAATCCAGTGTATGTCTGGTAACATTTTGACCAAATTAGGTGGATAATTTTTTCCAGGCACGTCTGTGGTTGAGGTTAAGGCAACTGACGCAGATGATCCCACATATGGAAACAGTGCCAGAGTTGTGTACAGCATCCTTGAGGGACAACCCTATTTCTCAGTGGAACCAAAAACAGGTATTCAAAATTTACAAATGCTTATTTCTTTGCAAGGTTATCAGTAAAATATTCAGACGCTAAAATTTAAAGATTTAAAGCTTATCCAGCAACATAAATCTCACCCGTCAATCTCTTTAGCTAAACCGTGTGCAGTAATGTACATTTTAACATCAGATTATTAATAATAAAAAAATGCAACTTGACTAAGAATTCTTCTCAAGGCATTGACGTGGTAACCACCAATTCCTGTAATGGAAATATGGAAACGTCAGGAGACCGCTATTTTGATTGACTCACTTAAAGACAGAAAAAGTTGATGGGACTTGCGATGAAGTTACTGCCGCACATTAGCAACTGATTACAGGGAATGAAATCCTTAATGTAATCAGCACTCTAGCTGTAACTGAGGTCATTTCCACATATGGACTCAATCAACTGGGTAAATTACAAACCTTGATTAAACTTTTTCTCCCTTGTCTTTTAAAGTATACAGCAAATTTTAGAGTCGTCGCCACAACATGCGGGGGAAAATGAAGCTAGATATAGCAAATAGCAGCGGTTATTGATGAGGATTTATCGTAGCTTTCTGTGTGCAAAACAGGAAGTAGGTACTATTTAATCACTCTCGGTGTGCCAAGAAATAATTCCAAAACTAACAATGACTTGGAGAGGAAATTGATTTACAGTCCTGCACTGGCTTCAGTGAATTTGACTCATTGATGAGAGATCCATTTTGATATGGCCTAACAAATCTGAAAAAGGTCCTTGCTGTTTAGATTACTAAATGGTAATCCTATTTTAATTGATGCACACTCCATATCCCTATAATACAGAAGGGAAGTGATCCATATTGTAATCTAGATGCTTTTTCACAGCTCTTTCTGGCCAGAAGGATGTTATCATTACCCAGTACATCTCATGCATCAACACCCCCCATATTTCTTACATTTTAATCAACACTAGGCAGCAGTAAAACAGTTCAAACTTTTCTGTGCAGGCATTGTGAGGACAGCTCTGCCCAACATGGATCGAGAAGCACGGGACCAGTATCTCCTGGTAATCCAAGCCAAAGACATGGTTGGCCAAATGGGTGGACTCTCAGGCACCACGTCGGTGACGGTCACGCTGACGGACGTTAACGACAACCCGCCCCGCTTTTCACGGAGTATGATTCTATTACCGACTATAAAGCACACATGGACATGATCCATCATTAGCGCATGCTGTGTCTCCATTTAAATTGCATGAGTGCAATCTGAGATGTTTAATAACTCAGGCTGATCTTGTATTATAGAGATCAAGCGCTCGCGGTAGTTGCTGTGTAATTATCAGGTAGATGATCTTCTGAATAGAACTGAACAATCTTCTTTTATAATAGAGGATTTTTTAGATTATTGTCATAGTCCTTTCTGGCCCTATTTTTAGCTGCACAGCGCCTTAACCACCATCATTATGTGTCCGGGAAAGTGTAGAGCTCTGACTATCCTCGTGTTTTCTATATCTATAGAGTGGCTTACCTGCTACGGAGCAGAGGGATACATTATTAGCTCAGACCCGGCCCTAACAGCTGGGTGATAAGGAAGGAAAAAAGAGAAATAGCATCATCAATAACCTCTGTGTGTGGGTGTGTGTGTTTGTCGGGTCTCTTTTGCAGAATCCTATCAGTTTGCTGTGCCTGAATCCCTGCCTGTGGCGTCAGTGGTGGCCAAGATAAAAGCCTTGGATTCTGACATCGGACCAAGCGCTGAGATGGACTACAGAATTATAGAGGGCGACGGCCTTGGGGTGTTCAGGGTCGCACCAGACAAAGATACCCAAGAAGGAGTCATAACTCTGCAGAAGGTAGGCCATGGACAGCCCAAACCTTATATGTACTTTCATCCCCATTGCTGTGAAGGCAAATAAGGAAAGGCAATACATTTTTATGCCTGTGAAGGGAGTGCGGTGAGAAATTGTGCTAGATGTAAAAAGTTTGTATGTTCAGTTGCTGTCAGAGGTTAATCCGCGGCTACGCATACAGACGCTAATTCCGGATAAAGTAATTTACTAGAAGTGCTGAAGAATTAATGGTTAGCATCCTGTTACTCTCACATCAATAATAATGAAATGCTTTTAGCAGCTGGTCATGACCCTTATTGCTGTTGCTGGTCAAGACCTCCAACCCACCTACGCTTGACTTCTAACGTTTTGCTTACGGGCAAAACTATCCATTATGAATAACCCTTATGATAGAATTCATTGTTGTTGGGTTTTGTTTTGTTTTTTTACTTGAATTCCTTTTTCAACATTTTTGGTTAAAAGATGCATAGCAGGCATTTTGCTTTAAAACTAAGCATTGCAATTTAGATTTCCTGAAAAACAGACCGCAGGCAGTAAGGGTCCGTGACCAGACCTCACAAATTGTCGCCCTTGCTACTGGTGTGCCCCAGGGCCATGTCCTCAGCCCTCTATTGTTCTCGCTGTTGACTCTAAGCCTGGTTGCCAGGCACCCCGGCAACCATATCATCAACTTTAGAGATGACATCGCAGTGCTTGGGCTCATCAATAACAATGATGAGACATCATGCAGAGAGGAGATGAGAGACCTAGAAAAATGTTGAGGAGTCAACAACCATCTCTTAATGTCAACAAGACAAAAGAGATAATTGTTGACTTCAGGAAATCAACAGTGTTTGGAAACTGCTCTTCCTCTCACTGGAAGCCCCTACAGTGCAGGCTGCTCAGCATGTTACTTCCCCCAAGCAGTGTCTAAAGAAAGTCAGTAACAGCATGAAGGACAATACTTTTTTGCCCTTCTTCATTCTGGGAAAAGCCTCGGGAGCCATACACTCCTGAACCACTGTACCCGTGAACAGTGTCTTCCCAAAGGCGATCATGCTCCTCAACTTGCTTGTTTACTATATGTTAAAGAAATAAAAACTCAAACAGGGGCATTTTTTTGCAACCATATCTTGAATTTTTTGGGGCATTTAAATTGATTTAGCTTTTTACTGAAACCCCTTTACATTCCGACTGTACCCCACACAGTCCTTGATTTATCACAGTGTAATGTTGCTTTTGCATATATTGTATATATTTTTATATGGGTCAATTAAGTGACACAAATTTATTTTGGATACAAAAATCTATATTTTAGATTGTTTGCAAATATTTCTAGTATAAATATGTTTTCATTTTCTGAATAATACGTATAATATTTTTTGTGGGGCCTAAAAGAAAACTGCCTTGAGATTGTAATGCTTGGGGTATGGAGACAACTTTGGAGTTAGGCATAAAAATGTATTGTTGTTTCTTTAAAAATATGCCTTAGCATGAATCTGTTTCATAATATTATGATTTTAATTATATCTTCAAATTATTTTTTTCAAGGTTTTATAATATTTTACTTTGAATTAGACCATTTTTTTTGGAATTTGGGGACTAGATTTGTACACTCCTGCTGTATGGAAAATATTTAATTACTTTTTACCTGGTTACACCTCTTGACATTTACACAGAGAAATTATATTGAAATATTTGTGGAAAAAGTTTTTCAAAAAGTATACAGCCAACACGAATACAAAGATAATCTTTCTGAAATCTTTAGTTTCGAACTCTGTATGTTGCACTGTGGTTTCCAGGGAAACTGTGTAGGATAGAATTGACAATAAACTGACTCTGACTTCTCATTTTAAAGCTGCTCTTAAACGTTCACAAGTCTGGGATTTGGCTTTGTTGCACCCTCAGGGAAGTTATGTATTGTCAGTGATATGGAGGAGGCACGGAAGGTAGTTTTCAATGCGTTGCATATTACAGCAGACAGGAGTGATAAACGACTATATGAGAAAGTATTCCACAAGACATTTTCGGCATCATGTATCTCTGTCTTGAAATCAATGTACTGCTTTGACACTGTTCTTTTCTGTCCTGTCAATCGATAGCAATACTTAAATGAAATATGAGAGCTAAAAGGAGAGGATCAAGGGTTCTTGGATGCATTATATATGTACACACATCACATGGCTAGATTTCAAATCTGAACTCTGTTTTTGACTCGCCTGGATCCTTACCACCACATATTCTCTGTCCTTGTTTATAATTTCAAAACTATCTCTTCAACACTTTCCCCCTCTCTCCCTCCCTCCTTTTGTGCTCTTTACCTCAGAATCTTGACTTTGAAACAAAGTCAAGCTACACTCTGAAAATTGAGGCATCCAACAGGAACATAGACCCACGGTTCTTGTCTCAAGGACCGTTCAGTGATACGGCGATGGTGAGGCTAACTGTGGAGAATGTAGATGAGCCTCCTATCTTCTCCTCTCCGCTCAGTAAAATGGTCGTCTCTGAAGCTGCTAAAGTGGGAACCATCATAGGGACCGTCTCTGCACTGGACCCGGACTCCACCAATAGTCCCATCAGGTAAGACATGGCCTCACGGAATTACTTCACACCATAGTGATACTGGTTTTATGAAGGCAAGATTAAATCTTGAAAAGGACTACAGCGTTTTATTAAAGCTTAAAGCCTAATAAAAATAAAAGACCTGATTTTCGTATTTAGATAATATCTTTGTCTTTAGCTGGATTGCATTCAACTCTTGCAGTGTAATATGTCTCTCGATAGAGATCTGATCACACAAACCTGTGCAAAATGGCTTATGAAAAAATGCTGTAAAATATCCAAAAACCACCAGGCCAATGTTATATATTTTGTTTAGTTGATTACGTACAATATCCCAAATGTTTCCAGCTAATTTGTAAATCGTGAGAAAATTGATATCGGTATCGGTACGCTTACGCTGTTGTTGCACGCTCAAATGCAGTTTAGTGTGATAGCGCAGCCTGGTCTCATTGTTAATACGTAGGTATTTTACTGTTTTGCAAAGATAGAAAACGTACTTTTTAGTACGTTTGGATAGATGCTGAAACGTATAATATAGACTAACTTGCAACATTTAAACGTAACATTATTACGTTTTTACAGCTACAAAACGTAAACTATTTACGTATTCTATATCATAAAGATATCTGTATAATTTCCCTTTTTACCATTTTATAGATAAATGTAAGATCCCATAACCCTAATCCCAAACCTAAACATACCCATTTTATACTTAATATAAAAAAGGATTAAACGTAATGGACAGATGTGTTGGGAAAGGGCAGTTTTATTAACAATATAGCATTAAAATATATTTTGAGCCACCAATCCTACTCCTACCCCTAAACCTACCCATAACAATTCATTAAAACTAGAGTAACAAACTACAATTATGAAGAAAAACATAACTAACAGACAAGTATAATCACAATAATTATTTATTGCGAAAATGTCAAAAAAGATACCAAAAGCCGTTCACATGATGAAGCGTTGCAGTCGCAGTCTTCTCTCTGGCAGTATTGTAATAGTTATGTATGAAGTACAGAGCAGAAATTAAATTACTTAAATTACTAAATTACCGGCTTCGGTTCGCACTTCTCCATTTCAAATGAACTAAACTAAACAACCGTCACAGTCCTTCATGTCGCAATCTGTGACGAAGCAGGGAACAGCCAATGAACGTTTGATATCACTGCCGTAAAACATGATGTATCGCTTCTCAAGGGCGAAATTTTTGAATTTAAATTCATCACCAGAGCGGGGTTTGACATGTACGGTCGCTGCTGAGAATGGAGAGATCACGACTGGATAAGAGGCTGAATTAGGAGTTGTTTCTTGCAAACAACTATGGATTCTAAAGCTTTGGATTACATCAAACATAATAAAATTGGTGTCTTTTGTGAATTTTTGTTGTGTTTTATAGGAGAAAACTCTTTATGTGTCTCAAGGTAAATAAACTATTACAAAATGGTTAAACGAGTAACGTTAAAGAATGTATTTTTAAGGTTTTATAGTGTATTGTTTAACACCATGCAGGCGAAACGAGCAAAATGTTAATATTTATGAGTATTATATCAATAAATGCGACTGAAAACTTCATTAATAAGACAGTGGAATGCAATAGAGTCAAAAGAGTCAAATGTGTGCATCGGTGGATTTGTTCATACGTAAATAAATTACGTTTTTGTGCTGTCAATACGTAAATATTTTACGTTTTAGTACTCTAAATACGTCAGTATTATACGTTTCTGTGCATATAAAACATAATTATATATATACGTATGATAGAACGACACTTTACGTACAAATACATAAGTATTCTCATGAGATCACGTTGGATAGCTTGACTGTTAGATCAAGTGAAACAATACTGCATTACCTCACAAGTTTCATTCATCTTATAAACTGACCTGTGTGAGTAGTAATAAAGCACTTGTGTGTAGTTTGTAGAATTAATTGTCGTTAATCCTTTATATCCGTGGGATTTGCTTGTGGCTCTGCTATCTGTCTCTCATTAGCAATCAATCGTGCCCTGCTTCATACCACAGCCATCCATGTATTCACTCATCCATAAACATTATTAGATCCATCAGTATGACGACAAGATCCATGTTTCCGCTTAATGCTTTGCGTCAGCAACCTACGCCTTTGTTATTTTTAAGAAGTTTTTAAAAAACGTACATATTGTAGCTTTAATTTTTTGATAAAAAAACATGATGCCTTTTTTTCAGGATTATTAGAAACTAGAAAGTTTATAGAACAGCATTTACTTGAAATATAAATATTCTGCCAAATATCATTGCTGTCACATTTGATCCATTTAGAACGTCCTTGCTGGATAAAGGGATGAATTTATTTTTAAAAAATGAAATCTTACTGACCCTTTTTAATGATAAGGTACATAATACTATTCACATAGTTGCATGTGAATAACAAAAATGCATTGAAGGTGACATAGTTTGTCTTTAAATAAGGTGCTATCCGATTTCTGAGTCAATCACATAACACATTAATGTAAAAGAGGCCAAGGACAACACATATGCAAGTCATTAGTGTCATTATTGTAGAATTAAAATATTTTGTTTATGTGGGAGTGGATGCAAATGTTGACTATAAATGAGTTGTGGGGCTCAGTTGTTTTGTGCTAAAAGATAAACGCTCATAATTAAGTAGTTCTGTGCCTGAGAGCCAGTGAAAATAATGATTGCTGCTTGGGCTTGTAGCTATGGCTAAAGGGCATATCTATAGAATTCATTTAAAAGTCAAAGCTTGAAATTCATTAAAACTTTCTTCCCCAGGTATTCAATAGACAGAAACACGGACTTGGAGCGATTTTTCAACATTGAGTCATCAACAGGAGTCATCAGCACAGCTAAACCATTAGACAGAGAAGCCAATGCTGTACATAACATCACTATCCTGGCTACTGAAAGCTGTAAGTAACCTCAAATTAATTTGTGCAATTATGGAGCTAATTTATATGGTTACTGTTATGGTTTGAAGGTCTTCTTTAAATTTGTGTTAACAATGAAGGAGGTATTTCTCGGCTGAAATAAAGAATGAAACACAAAATATGATCTGTGAATGAGGCCTGATTTATTTATGTGCTGCGGCGCTCCTTTTTATTATCGAACAATGTATGTCAATTACAGAAAATGCTACTGCTCGATTTGTCCTTCATAATTGAGCTCTTCTAAACGTTTTATTGAAAGATACCCAACTCACTTTCCGGTTTGAATGGTGTTGAGCAGTTGCATTCTCGAGTTTTTTTTTTTTTTTTTGCAATCCTAAATTCTATTAGGATGAAATCCTTCATAAAATGAATGCCTTAAATTTCACAGTGAATATCATTATCCCAAGGCTGCCTCGGCTAACAGTTAGCACTGCTCTGGAGTGATCAATATGTCCAACCATATCCTTTGTGCATGTCGCGCCTCTCTGTCTTGCCGCACAGCAGATATAACAGAAGCATTTAATCTATGCAAGTGCGCTCTGGCCAGGATGGGAACAGATGCTGCACCACTGAGTTGACCGCTGTCCATTGGCACCTCCAGAATTCGTGTAGCTTGATCGAGTCTTGTCCTGATTGTAGCCGATGGGCAGAACTGCGGCTTCCTCTCCCTCTCTTGATGCTGATTTTCACCGTGACCTTCACTCAAGTGCATCTGTTTTCGCAGATCCCCTGCAGTCTTCGCACAGACAGCCATAACCATATTGACTTGAGTGATGGAGGGGAGTAATATCCATCATGTGGTTACATTTTTAACCCATATCCATAAATGTGGACACACTTAACCAAAGTTTGCTGGTTCACCCTCATAGACAATCAGTCATTGTCAGAGGCATCCACTGTCTCTGAAATGGGTTTTGGCAGAGAAGATTGAAATGTCCTCTTCTATTTGTCTGTAAGAATGAGACGGAGGCTTGCTAGATACCAAAAGGTTGCCTCGAAGACCTTTGTCATCAGGCAATGTTTGGTAAGGTGTTAATGGCCTTGAAATTTTTGGATTTTGGAAAATGGATATTTCTAACGGCGACCATATTTGAAAGGGACCCTCTGGATAAGTTGCTTCGTATGCAAGAATCTCTTGGAAGTTCTTGTAAAATTATTATAAATGTGACCACATAATCTATGTTAATATGGAATATTCCACATCAGTTACCATAAACACCCTTCAATTAGGAGAATTTCCTTTATTACATAACTGTTTATTCTGATAATTATTTCCAGGCACATTGTGATATTTCGTTTTACTGCAATATTTATTGCGATATGGAAAAAAAAATCATTTTGTAATGATTTGGATCTTTTTGTTTGTTTGTTTGTTTGTTTGTTGGGGGGGGGGGGGGGGGTCATTTTCATATAAAATAAAAATAGTTTAAGCTGAAAAATTACTTTACACAGTGTCGGTTTTTCATTTTTAATTTTAGAAGATGGGAATGTTAATCTTTAAAAACACTAATGTCACTGTAACGACATAATGATTTTAGCCGTAACATTAAAATAATTATTGGCTTATTGAGATTGACCACACTTTTAATATCAATACATACTTGCTATTAGTTTACATTTGTTACCTGACATAAGCTCAGGAATTTTTCTAAATGTATTTCTCAAAACAGTCCTTATCAAGTATTCACAAATGACTAAGACCGTCTTGAAGAAATCATGGAAGTTCATTGGTTAAAAAAGTGTGTCTCTATTATGTGACTGCACTTAACATGGCGAATTATGAGCCTGTGCCCAGGGGCCTCAGTTGTGACATTATAGTCACCGCCACAACAATGTGCTTAACAACCGCTGTCCGTGCCATCGCCGCTGAGGTAACTTATCACCCGTTTTATTGTTTAGAGCATTGTAAAGCCAGGTACGATACGTATGCAGCGATGACAGTCTGCCTGGATTTAATTCATGGTAGATCCCTTATCCTCTAAAAAGTCAAATTAATAAATGGATTAGCTCAAACTGCCCAGCGTTTCTCTCTTCCCGCGTGCAACTCAGCATGTTTCCTGCAGGTGTGTACGGGACGGAGGCAGATGGGCTCTATATATCTTGGGCTGAAGATAGTGGGAGGCATGAGTCATATATTTACCAGCGTGGTTTTGTTGGGATATGCGTTTTCCATAAACCAAAGCAGCGTTTGAGTTAGACAGTTAGGCTGAATTCTGCTAGCCCCTTAAAGAGTCAAGCTAGTGTGTTGCGTACAATGGAAATCAACTCCGAATGAGCCAGCAAATTTCCAGCCCACTGCTGCTGTGTTCACACCTGCAGAATAGATTTATTTTTGCTCTCCATCAACTCATTTGGCTGAAGACCATAACCGCGTTTTGTCCTCATCGATGTCCCCCAATATCATCACCGGTGCCAAAATTATGGAGATCTCATAATACAGGACAGCTTGCAAAAACGCATGGAGTTTTTGTCGATTAGCACACAACTGATATTCTCTTAATTGGTTTTGTTGTGCATTGTGAGCATGCAACAAATGTGAGGGTGTACTAGCAAACAGCAGTCAGCCCACTCAAAGAATACCAGCAGCTGTGTCTGTTTTGGTTGACTGGAGGCAGTTTGCCCTCAACAGGTGTTTGCTATTGGCTTGTGCTTAAGCACCAATACCATATATCTACATTCATAGTTTCACAACAAAAATAACCCAACGCCCTTGTGCAGTCTGTTAATTTTTTGATTGCCAAGTGCAGTACGCCTGATGATTGAAAGTATCACCTTATTTGCTAAAAACAGAACGAAAACTTGACTTCACGTTCAACCCATTCATGTATGTACCCACGTTGTAGCAGAAAAGGGCTTTTACATCTGCTGTTTTGGATCCTATTGCTGATAAATTGGATAATGTTGCAACTGGCCTGTATATTTTGACAGCTCATATTTGATTCAAACTCACATAAAATTCTATTGCGTGTTGCAGCAGTAAATTTCCTGGAGTCTTTTTTTTACAGCACTCATGGGAGAAGTGAGCAACAAAAAAACCCAGCAGCTAATTCCTATTTCAGTTTTGCTGTATTGCATAAATCGCAAGTTACTATCGTGTCTTAAGATAAGATGTACTCCTCAGTGCGGCTTCGTCTCTTTTGTACCTCTGTATACAAAGGGTAAAATTGTTAATGTAACACAGCTTCAAATATAAATGTTTGTTTCTCTGGAAAAAAAAAATGGGCCAAGTGAACAAAGTTTAAGCAGCTGCAGTAGGAGAAGTACATTTGCAATCGCTTGTAAGAACATCAAAAGGAATATTTAAGTGGAGCCTTTAAAAGAAAGGGGCAGAATGTTCTTCTTATCCTGTCAATCTCAACACAAGTGTAGCTAAATGGCTACTTTGCACACTCGTGTGACAACTGCTTCAGGATCCCCTCTCATCCTCGTCTCTACCTTTATTATACACTGATACATGATGAATGTAAATCATAATTACACTTAATGTTTTTTTTACTATTCATATTCTCCTTTTTTTGTGTGAAGTCTTTTCATAATGATGATGTAAAGCCCCCAGTGAATAAACTAATGGTCACTATGGCCAGAGAGATGGCAAGGCACATATTTAAATAAATGCGATCTATTAAGAAATGTAACCCATTTAAATAAATGAAAGATATTGAAATGAATGTGTTGGTGTCCTCTTGTTTTTTTTTCATCTGTTAGCCTGTTCATGCATGCATATTTTATTATTTTTCTCTGTGATTTCAGTGGATCCGTCGCAGGTGGGGAAAGGAGTCGCTCTGATCACAGTGATGGACATTAATGACAATGCGCCAGTCTTTGCCATAGAGTATGAGACCTTCCTGTGTGAAAACGTTGGTCCAGGACAGGTATTGTGCCTTTTGATTCTTCAACCGAAAAGCTTTCATATCAAATGTGATTTAAATATGTGTATAGTGTACTTAAACAAACAAACAAAAAAAAACTTCTCTGATGATACTACACTAATTAATTGTGCACTATTACTGATGGAAGCAACTAATAAATGAGAAAAGAGATTATGTGCTACATTGCAGTGCAGCTTATTGGAATAGTTCACCAAAAATGAACATTCTGTCATCATTTACTCACCCTCTAACACATGTTGTTCCAATCCTGAATGAGTTTCTTTTTTTTCTGTTGATCACAAAAAAAGATATTTTGAAAGATGTTGGGAATCAAACAGTCGATGGTACCCACTGATATCTGAATATGTATTTTTTTATTTTTTATTTATTTATTTTTTGTTTCCTACTATGGAAGTCAATGGGTTCCGCCAACTGTCTGGTTACCGAAATTTTTACAAAAAAATATTTAGAAGACAGAAGAAAAATATCATAAATATTGCTTTTCATTAGTTTATATTTATGATAGAACTTAACCAGAAATAATATGGACCTTAGTGCTGATCAGTAGCCAGTAAAGAACTGCGAGAGCCACAGATGGACAGAATGATAACAACAGGATTCTAGTGACTTTCTGCTGCAGATCACTCTAATCACGGGATCAAAACATTGTGCGCTCATGCAGAAAAAAAGCTTTACACCGATGCAAATGAGACAGAGGTGACTGTGGCATGAAATTGGTTTGTTGGGGAGCGTGGCATTGTCAAGTAGCCAAATGTGAGGTCCTGCAGCAGACAATTGCTGAACACAAACACAAGCAAACCAACGGATTCCTCATTTTCGAGTCAGCAACATGCCCTGATTCATACGCATTCTCTGTCACATTCATATTCCAATGTTTTTCAGAATGTCATTACTAAGATAAATGTGGTATAAAGGACATTACGAATGCCACATACTAAATGCAGGGAGAAAACATTCTGGACATTTGTTTTGTCCAAATGGGAATGATAAAAGCCGCCGACAAATTTTGTGACTTGATTCACCATTGATCTAGATGGTGCTGGGTAATGTCAGAGGACCAATATCAGTGGTGAAAACAATACACACAACTACACACACCTTTCCTTTTGAGAGCATTTTTTTTACTAGAATAATACAAACAAGAACACTTGATTTAATAATGATACACAATAAAAATATGTTAATAGCTGAAACCTATGGAAGCCTGTTCCCAAAAATATCAATTTATTTCTTATTGTCGATATTTTTTTTAAATATATTTTTGTACATCACATAATTTGCGACATATCTTACAGTCGACTTTCATAAATGCGAATTTAACTAAGAATCGAGACTATGCTACCCTATCTCACGACCAATGCGTACGAATTCGACGAATGATTAAAAAGTGTCTAATTCGTGCGACCTCACTCGTACGATTTGTCTAAACCCACGTGATGGGTAGGTTTAGGGGCGGGGTAAGGGGTAGGTCATTCGTACGAATTCATACGAATTGGCCAATTCGTAAAATACGTACGATTTTGCAAAATCGTACTAATTCGTACGAGTCAGGTTGTATGAATTCGAACGAATTAGCCCCTTTTTAATCATTCGTCGAATTCGTACGACTTGGTACGTACGACTTCTCACAGTTGCAAATTTATTTATCATAATTTGTGACTTGGCTGTGGCTCTTTTTTGTAAATGCAAATATCTAATGATTTCAAGTTTACATATGTCTGTATGTCTCACAATTTTAACTTAGAATAATTTCTTGATTATTTCTTGCATGTTTGACTCACAATACGACTATTTCTTGTCTGCTATCTCACAATGGTCTCTGTGATTTTGCTGCATAATATATGTTCCTGGATCAACATATTTTTTGACCCTAGAACAGCATTCCTGTTCAATAAATAGCTCCTAACAATATCCCTACCACTTGCACCTGGTTGCACCTGGTGAAATCATGTTCACCATCTCACAAACACCTTTTTATAAAGTAAAAAAGAAAAAAAAAAAGAAAAAAAGCAAGCTTCCATAGAAACCCCACTTAGTAATTGTTTAAAGCTCAGAAAGATGGTGTATTATACACAGTCAATAGTCAAGCATTTGCAGGGGTGTTTGAAATTCGTACTCATTTAATTACGATGCTGTTTTTATTAGTGTATCAGAAATTGACTTGATCTGATCAGTTCTTCTGGGAGCAGTGAAAGAATACTGAAGGATGTTTTTCTTTTTCTTAAGAAAAAATAATCCCTCCCACAAGAGCTCTCAAAACAAAGAGAGAACAGAACAAGGCTACAGGGTTTACTGAGCATGAGATACAATCCCCTGTAGTGGCATGATTGTCTGGGCCATAGCAATTAGTCCTGGCCTGTCTGTGTCCCAGAGTCACAAGGAACAGTGTTTGTTTTGCTTAAATGAAAAGGTGCTGGTGGGCTCTTTTCACAAATGCTAGCGTAGCCTTGAAACGCATTACCTAAGTCCCCCAAGAACACTCTCCATGCGTTTTGGACACCTCAGACTTCTATCACTTCTAACTTTCAGAGCTCTCTCTCATATTAGAGGCTAAATTACTTTCCTGCCTCTCCGAGGAACAGTTGAACAGTCTCACTTTCTCTGAGTAGAGATGAAAGCGTCTGTATGTTTTCATAATGATTTAGTTTCCCCTGTGATTCATGTTCACTTCCATATCTTCAGCCATGGGAGCACTTGAGCGATGCAGCAGTGATAGTCAAATGCTGTCTTGATTGCACGGATCTCTCCTGTGATTCTTGGCACGAGGACTCTGTCCTTATAACAGCCCTTAAAACGCTGTACCTACAGAACAGAGGCTCTTAGACATCCTGGAGTGCTTTTGGGGACCAAATCTGAAAGTCAAAGGCTTTGAATGAGGTATTCTGGAGCTAGCTGTTAGACGAAGAATGAAGAATGTTTGCTGTGAGGGACAGTGTAATCAACAAACAGCGATGGCACTTTTACGTTCTTTGTCACTTCAGTGCCTTAGCAAAATAGTCGCAAATACTGTTTTTCTATTTGTGTCTGTATCGAAATAGGCTCTTTTTCAGACAGCTTTTGTGCTTGCTGTTAAATTATCTTTGAGTGTATCTCCACTTTGTTGTTTTCGTACACCTCATATGCACATTTGTAAATTTAGAGCTTCTCGCCTGCTCCATCAAGAGGCCAGCCCCTCTGAAAGAGACTATATGGAGCTCTTAAATTTAAATTCAGAATTGCCTGGAGGATGAATGAAGTGTGTTTGCATATAGGTGTGGTAATGCTGTTGCCAGGTTTCATGAGCAAATGAATTCTGAGTGCAAATTCAATTATTTTTATTTTTTTTCCCTATGTACTAGCTTGTGGGAAAAGTACATTATTTCAAAATGTCTGAATGACCAGTCGAAGTCCTGTATGATTGGGCTGGTTTTGTGTTTGTTTGATTCCGCTCATACGTAAGAGGTATTCTTGTGTTCAAAAGAAACTACAGTAGTGCAATGTAACAAACCAGAATGCAGATTCATTTGCACCTTTTTTTTTATTCTGAAAAGCAAATTTCAAGCAGATTGACATCAGTTCTATTAACAATGATAGCTTGGCCTCTAAAAAATTCAAAAACTGCATGAAAAATCTACATAAAGTCTGTAGTTGGATGAATAAGTTATCATAATCACCCATCTCTGAATGTATGTGATACGAGGGAATATTCCCCATCATTGAATTCGAGGCAAAAACTGATGACTTGTTGAGAAAGGTCCCCAGATCCCCATCCTACAAGTGCCTGTAATGGGGTCATATGCACCAAACGTATGTCTTCACCTTCGCTTCCCAGCTCAAAGCTCTTTTTTCTGTGCCCTTGGTTTCTCTTTTGTTCCAATGCCTTTGTGAATTTAATAGAAGCTTAATATGAATTGAAGCTTCAGTCTCTAAATGAGCCAGATGATTTGTTACAGGTGATTTAGCAGATTAGATTATGAGGAGTGAGGTTTTTTTTATATATATATCTCTTTAAGTTCGTCTATAACCTGTCTTGTTTCTTTATGCAGAGACACGTTCAGCAGTATCAGGCTGACAGACTGGTGTTTTAAAGCGCTTGTGACTGCTAACTCTTTACGGGCGGTCTCACCACTTTTCCCCTCTTTAAAACCAGGTGGCACTGGGGAGATTCCTTGCCCTCCAGCCATTCTTGCATACTGCGATAGGAGCTTATATCACCCATTTTATTTTCATACTGTATATGCACTTCTTGGCTATACAAGAGCTATTTTGTGTTATAGCAGTATTATTAAAAAAAATGTATTGGCTTTTCTCCTCGGTCAAATGCAAAATCAGGTTTTGTTTAAGCTGTTCCGGCTTGGCAAGATGCTCTTATTCATTTTAAATGAACCCATTGCATCAATGATTTTATCAATACACTTTGCATTCGCCTTAATGGACTATCTGTAATTAAATTTGTCACAGTTTACTGTAATCAGCGCTTGGTGCTGCGGGAACATCCTGTGCTGCTTGTGTCATTTATGCAGGTTTTTAATAGTGCAACGTTTTAAAAAATATTTACAGATAAATGATAAATCCGTCAGAGTTCCCATTGCCAAATACTCACTTAGTGTAAATGTGGGGGAGGGGTGTTAAATAAAAATAAATGAGTGGAGAATTAAAGTGTTGCAAACTCTTGGTTAGCACAAGGTCATATTCCTCAGAAGAACAAGGAAAAGATACAGAAGAGTCTGTTAGCCACAGCTCCGCTGCATTCGGCCTGTGTGTGAGGTTTTAGGAGATTTTTCGAGCAGATTGAGTTTGTGCTGACTCCAGCCTGACACAAGGCAAGAGCTGTGCACAGTATTTAACCCAGCCAAAGCCGACAGATTAGGCCACAACAGTGTGTCAGGAGAATCTTCTTAGCGTACCACCTGATGGGTCACCCTGATATTCATCTCTAAAACGCAGCACTTTGGCCAGCTTTAGAGGGGTTTCAGTTCAGATTTAGACTGGGATGGCCCTCTACTTTGCTAAATCCCTGGATACCGTATGAGCGCCATCTCTCACAGATAGCTTACTGGCTTCGCCTATCCTCCTGATGTTGTTTTCAGTGTGATTTAAACTTGTGAATTTTGTTTCTTCCAAGTTCACCACCTTGAATTCAGCTGATGGCTGAAATTTGTTGTGTGGCGTTACATGATAAAGAGCTGCTTATTTAACATGTTATATTAGTGAATTAATTTGATAACACTTTACAATTGGCCGTATGCACAGCTGCACTACTTCCTGAACTTCAGCCAGCTCCGAGTTTCCTGTCTGCCATTATTGGACTGTGTTTCAGCCTTGTCTTTGTGAGTTCTTGTTTAATGTTTGACTGTTAACACTAGTGTTCGTTGTTTCTGTTTCTGAGTCCTGAGTCTGTATAGTTTGTAGCCTTTTAAATAAAGTGTGTACAACCTTATTGTAAAGTGTTACCATTCATTCTGTAAAGAAATGTGTTAAATAGCATCACAATTTAACCTAAAATATTCATACTGTAGCATCTAAATAAACTTTGCTCCAGTCCATAACTTTTTGGGGTTAAGCATTATCGAAAATAAATTTGACTAAGTACATAACCAGCCAGTGTTCACAACTATCTGCTTGCCTTAGCTCAATTCAAAACGGTAAGCTTGTAATAATGTTTTTAATTCCAGTGGTACTGGTGGGAAATTCAAGGATGTCTTTGTGTCATTATGTCACATCTGTACACATAAAGAAGGAGTCTCGGCTAGTAGGCTATATTGAGTCATTACGTCACATCTTGTACACATAAAGAAGGAGTCTCGACTAGTAGGCTATATTCCGTGTGTGGATGTTGGGGTTGGAGATTTATAGCCTTTTCTCACTGCACTTGATATAATTAAACGTATTAATTTCATGGCGGATCCAGAAAAGATCAAACCGAGATGGCGACAGAAAGGAAAAACTGTTTTTTTTATTTTATTTTATTTTTTTATTAAATTTAAAACAAATAAGTCCATTCATGAAATATTCAGGTTTATCTATAATCTGAAACATTCATTGTTATTGTGACAATGCAGTGTTTTGAGCGAGAGCGCTGTGGATTATTTTGTCTGTAGTGAGGCAATAACAGCAGTATTCATCTTCCTGTTCCTTACTCCCTCTTTAACACTGTCTTAGGTCATTGAAACAGTAAGTGCAGTGGATAAAGATGAACCACCCAGCGGGCATCGCTTCTTCTTCTCCCTCACTGCAGAGACAGCTGGGAACATGAACTTCACCCTCCGAGACAATAAAGGTGCGTAATTTTTTAAGACAGTTTATAGCGAATCCTTGAATCTCAGCTCTTATTCCTATACAGAAAAGGTTTCGTTTGATCTATTCATAGGAGTCATTTTTTTCACTTTTCACCTGATATCATGTGTCTCTTTCTCTCTGCAGACAATACAGCTTCTATTCTAACTAAGCGGAATGGTTTTCAGAGGAGGGAACAGGCTATGTATCGACTGCCGGTGTTGATAGTGGACAGCGGGTCCCCTGCCCTCAGCAGCACTAACACGCTGTCTATTAGAGTGTGTGATTGTGACCCTGATGGGACGCCCCAGTCATGTGGCACAGAGGCCTTCATGCTGTCAGCTGGACTCAGTACTGGAGCTCTCATCGCCATCCTGGCCTGCATCATCACCCTGCTTGGTAGGAAAGACATTTATCCCTCCTGAGCACATAAAGCAATGGCATGTGTAATGAAACAAATTGACATTGACAAAGAGCTGCTTTTCTTTTTTTGCTTGCCGATCATTTCCCTTTCTTGAATGGGTCTTAAAGTGAATATCCCCACCTCAAACTCCCACCAATGATTTAACCAGTGTTGTTGTGTCCGGCTGTTTGGGATGATCAAATTAACACACAAATGGCTTATTATGAAACAACATTTAGCTTTTGTAATGTCATTTTTCTTTTCAGAGTGAAACAAATTATTCTGTTGGAAATTTGAAGAAAATGTTTCAGAGGCTGTGAAAGTTACACGACTTTTTTTTAAAGGATACATTCGATTAATCAAAAGTGACAGTAAAGACATTTACATTGTTACAAACTATTTTTATTACAAATAAACACTGCATATTAGAATGATTTCTGAAGGATCGTGTGACACTAAAGACTGGAGTAACAGCTTTGCCATCACGGACATAAATTACATTTTAATTAATATTGCACAATATTACATTTTTTTTACTTCTGAGCATAAGAGAGCTCTTTCAATTAACATTTAAAAAATTGCACCTCCCAAACATTTGAACAGTAGTGTTATTTTTTTTATTTTTTTATTTTTTTCCCCATAAATCATGTCCAAGGACCAGGGCCATTTTATTATATATTTATTATTTATGAATATCACTTAATTTCAAAATATTTTGATTTCATATTGTCTTTAAGAGAAAAATAATGCTAAGGTATCCACATTTAAAAATGTCAGAGAGCTTTGTGAATGCAGCTTCCAATCAGCTCCTAATTTTTGAGATTTTTTTCAAATCATTTTTTTTTAAGAGCATTCCTTGCATTTCCACCTCCCCCGTTCTGACATTTAGCACACATTTGGGCTGCCGTTACTTTATAAGTGCTGGCACGACTGCTCTAACAGTTGGGACTCGGCATGCGCTGAGAAGACTGCTTGGCCACAATTGACTTGTTTACCTTCTTATAGGGAGGCTGCAGGTCTGGATGATTACGTATTATTTGGAGCCTTATTAGCTGATTGTTTGATGAGTGACCTCTACCCCATATGTACCATTCACTTGGTCTGATTGGTTGACTGGTGAGCCTTTGTGTTGATTTGTCAACCTGTCGACTGCACAGAAGGAGTGAATGCAGTCCTGATGGTTTGATTGATTTCTTGATTATGCCATTGATAGGTTGCCTCTCTGTCTGTGATGGTGATGTGGAGATCTGTCTACGGACACAGCCACAACTCTATTTGCTGACAGATTTTGTCTCTGTCATTGTGAGTCCTTTTATTGTGACAAGACAGGAATTTCTGTGTGTACGTTTTGAACCAAACCCCAGTAATTCCCATTTTTTGATTCCTCACGAATACGTAACAAAGTAAGCTCTTTCTGCCTCTTCTGTGCCATTACATCTAAGAATGAACTAGTTCATTTCTATCTGAATAGATATGTTACATCTAAACAGTATAATACGTTGCAGTGAAGCTGAGTGCAATATGTTTCAATTTCACATTCCCAAAGAACTCACACATGCTGTTCTCACACATGACTTGGAGCACCATACATAAGATCATGATGAAGCAAAATTCCAAAAGACATTAAGGCTTGATTTATTAGTATTAATATGTATGAAAATGCAATTTATTCCTGTGATGGCAAAGCTGAATTTTCAGCATCATTACTCCAGTCTTCAGTGTCACATGATCCTTCAGAAATCATTCTAACATGCTGAACTGCTGCTCAAGAAACCTATCTAACTATCGAAATTGAAAACGGTTGTGCTTAATATTACTGTGAAAACCACGAGACAGGTTTTGCTTCTCGTTGTTGGTTCAACAGGAACCTGGGAGTAATCTCGTCTTGACCAAACAGCACAGCTTGTGGCACAGTAGCAGACGCCATCGCTGTTTTGATTGATCGCTGTTTTTAAGTATTTATCATCTGAATGTGAGCTCAGCTAACAGCTGTAACTAATGTCAAATAATCATTCCTGTGGTTTGCCGTCTCGTGTGAATGTAGGGATTTCCAGTGCCGCCATCCCTCTACCCCATCTCCTCCCAAACTACACAAGTTGGATTAGACCACTGCGCTGCCTGATCTGAGCAATGCAGTTATTTTTGGCAAAGAGAGTCCGGCCCCTAAGGGCTCAAGACTGCTCACTCATGGTTGAGGGGAGGAGGATGCCTTCAGTGTAGGAGAGCTTCAGAGGGAAAAGAATCTTCTTTTCTGCTTTTATCTTATTCAGAGTAATGAATCAACAAGCTTTTTGGCTGCTGCTGCTGCTTTAGTTATCAAAGCAGTGCACAACTAAACCGTGGCAGGCAATGAATGATACACAAGGACACGTCAACTTTGAGTCTTTTGTCTTTTTTATCTAACAACATACTGTACAAAAGAGTTTGTCCATTAAAGGATTTTTTTTCTCAGCCAGGAATGAAAATATTGTTATTTCACCCCTGCATGACTCTTTTGTGCTGTCATTGAACACAAAATGAGATGTTTAAAGAAAGTTCACGCTGCTCTTTTTGATATAGATTCTTAAAAAAAAAAAAAGATTCTTTATTGGCATCTATGGGTCCATGGAGAACTTTACAACCATTCCACAAAAGTTTTATTTTTATTTTATTTTTTATAGTGGAATTAAGGTTATTTGTTATTAAAGCTACACTGTGTAACTCTTTTAGTTTATTCTTAGCTAAAAACACTTAGTTCTTTCAAAAATATATGTGCTCATTAATATATATTTACTTTGTTCAAGTAATAAAGTATTCTCGTGAGTGTATAATATGCCATTGAAAATACATATGGGTAAGGGGTTCTAATGTCGGTCGCCATGTTGCCCCTCCATCTTGAAAGTACATTATCCAAAGAGGGACATACCCGTTAATTCAAGCTTCGCCTTTCGCGTTTACGTTTGAGTTAACACTCATGGACGAGGTCGAACTGGAAGCCATGTTAATCTTGGACTACATTGGCCACCGTAGGAGTTAAAACGAAATCGGAATTGAGAGGAACAGAAACTAAAATTCACTGGATGGTGAAAATCACACAGTGTAGCTTTAAAATTTACTTTTCACCACACTCTAAAAAATGCTGGATTGTTTTAACCCAATTTTGAGTAAAGTATGGACAAACCTAAATTTTGGGTTAAAAATGTCATTTAAACCCAATTACTGGGTCAATATTTGATCCAAATTTAGGTTGAAATAACCCAGCATTTTTTAGAGTGTGAGAAAAAAAAAAACGGATCTTAAGAACTGTTTGCGGAAAGGTTCTTTGAGAAACCCAAAATGGGTCACATCACTGCGAAAACCCACTTTTGGGGCCATATTTTAATGAAAATAGATGATGAAGCCATATGATAGCTTTTTGTGAGGAAAAATTGATTGAATGTCATACCTTGACATTTGGTCACCATTCAATGGCATAGAGCATCTTGGATGTTGTGTTATAAATAATAATCCCTTTAGTATTCCATGGAAGAAAGAAACTCATGCAGGTTTAGAACGACATGAGGCGAGTTAATGATGGCAGATTTTCAGGTGAACTCTCTATTGAATGCTTGCTTAGTGTCATTACAACATCTTAGTCACACTATCAAGCGCAAGCATTGATGATGATTAAAAAGAAAAGTTAAAAGAAGGGATCTGTAAACACATTGCTATTTATCAGTGTTTACATAAAGCAATCTAAAGGATTTCTGTTGTGCATATCACACGATGACAGCCGCTGTGTCGTTCTAGTTGTTCTGAGGGAAACCTTGTGCTCATTATTCCAGTCTTAGGTGGAAGAATACAGGTCAGGTAAGCCCGAGATGCTCTGATACATTCATGTCCACAGGTCACACTCGCAACATTGACATCACCTTTTCAATTTCTGCTCGACCGATTGCAGGGCATCTTGTCTTGCAGGCGCTCTTCACTATGGCCTCTGACGGTGCAAGTGGACGGTAGTCAGTAATACTTACGAGGGCCCTTAAGGCGATGTACTGTGCTCTTGCATCACCCAGAATAAATCATATTTTATTTTTCAGATAATGTCACTGCTGTGAAAACGCAGGGACAGACAGGTGTCATAAAGCACAAACACCTTGTGTTGGGAAGCCGCATAAATGTCAACAGCCAGATATATCCGCATATCGCCAGTATATCTTGATTAGTCTTCACTGCCCTGGGCTATTGGCAGTGGTTGAGATATGTAAAGGGAACACATAAGACCAAGAGAAAGAGAGGGAGGGAGTGAAAGAGAGAATGAAGGGCAGTGCATAATCTAGTTGCTGCCTCATTTTTAAGAGGTCGATGAGAACGAGGCCCCCACAAAATACCCCACTTGTTGTTTAATTGATTCGGGATGACGGATTGTTTTCTCAATCCAATTACTGCAAATTGAGGATAATGTTAAATTGATCTGCTGCTCCCGTTGAACATCCATCTTGTGTCAAAACTGCAGAGAGGGTAAATCAAGCCTTAAAGTGGGCACAGTCTGTAACAGTTAAGTTTTAAGACTGCATTAGATCTATATAAGTCTTCACAACAATGGCTTCAAAAAAATACAAACTCTGCACTCTCAGAATGTTTTATTTTTATGTATTTAGGTATGTATTTTCTCAAATATGTATTTTGGATATTTTTAACCCAAATAAAAGCTACGGGCTGCAGCTTTAAATACAATTTCAGTAGATTACCAGTCATAAAAATACACTATTGCGCATCATTAAATATTCTATAGTACACCCTAAAAATCATATCCAAAGCAACTTTTTTGCTTTTTTACTGAAACCCACATTCAATAAGAAAAAAATTATCTTCTCTAATTTATTTTCTCTTTGTTGGTACAAACTCCAGGTTTCCAGATTGTGTTGTTTGCTACTATACTCTATTGAGTTGTCTATTTTTAGCGTATCACGAAGGTTAAGGAATCTGTCAAGCTCTGAAAAATGACACAAAAAAAGTGTCACCATAAAAGTATTTCAAATGACTCATTTCTCTATACAAGGCCTTTTTCTGATAGCTTTGTGTGAGGAAACGAAAATCTTGTCTTGGAGCAATGGTCACCATTAGGGTTGTGTATCGTTTAAATTTGAACGATTCTGATTCCTTTTTTCGATTCGGGTTCCCAACGATTCTCGATTCCTATTATTTTAAGAAGCAGGGTCAAAAAAGTTTAGCTAACCTTGCTAACCAACATCAGTCTTTCTGAAGGAAATACTCCCTCTAATAGGGAAATACTCCTTTTGTCACAAATTTTGCATTTTGTTATGCAATATGCAAGATTTTGTTATTTTTAGAAAAGTGAAGCCACACTTTGGACTGCCGACGTAAGCTACTCATGTTCGACTTGCGCGGTTATGCCAACACTTTCGGTAGATGATTCTTCGTTCTGCGGTTTCTTCTTCTGGTCGGCGGAGTGTGAATATCGAAACTAGGAATCGAAATTTTAACTTTTGAACGATTCCGGTAAAAACGAAAAGTTAGTCCTGGTTCCAATCGATACCCAACCCAAGTCACCATCCACTTTTATACTAAGGCAGTTTAGACATTTTACATAAAATCCAGAAGAGAAAAAAAAATGAAAAGAAAATAGGTTGAGTAAATCATTGCCAATTTTTCTATTCCTTTACCTACAGTTTTATATAGCATATCCTTTGTTAGCACCATAAATGGATGTAAGACCGCTGCTCTTGAATTGAAGGCCGATTTTGGCTTTGCTTTTGTTTATCATTCCCGGAGTGTGTTTGTGTACTGTGATTATGACTGCACTCGTGCAGCCGCTGCCTCGCCAGCCCACTCGCCCAGCTTGTCTGCCCCTGCAAAACGACACTAGGCCTGAGGATGAAGTATGAGACTTTGGCACCATATTTCACACTTGCTGTGGCAGGCCTGAAGGATGGATCATTAGACGTTTGCCTCCCTTTTCCCTCCACTCTATCTTTCTCTCTCTCACTTCAGCCTGCTCCCACTTACACCTCCTCTTTCTCTCTCCCTACTTTATCTGCTCCCTTCCCTCCCCCTCGAGCTTAGTAATGGCAGCCAAATACACATACTGTATGCGCTATCTACATTGGGAGAGAGAGAGACTCCCGTGGGAGGACTGTGTTGTGGCTATACTGTAAGATCCCTCGCATTCATAGGTCTGAGAGCGGCAACACGGAGGATTGGTTTTTGCATTCCACACACCACAAAAATGGATTTATTTGACTTTTTTTGTGCATGTATCTTGTTATGTCAGTTATTTCTCGCTATTCGCTTCCCCTTTTCTCTTTATAAAACGACAGAATTTCTCTATATCTTTCACGCCATATTTTTCCGTGCATTATTTGATCCCCGGTTTGAATCACCGAGACACACGTTGCAACCTTGCCATTCGTTGATAGTTTTGATGTGCTGTATACGGGGTCTGTGCTTTCAGGGCAGGGTGATATTTTCTGACTGACATATAATCCAGTCTTATTTTACACATACAGTTGGCATATGCTGCACTCATTAAAAGGATTTAATGCTGGCCTTTCCCGAATAAGCAGCTTGTGTTGGAGCGGGAAGGAAGCAAGTGGCCGTTAAAGCCTCATATTTACAGCAACACATCCTTCCCTAAATCTTGCTCTTCGTGCATCTATGTGTTTATCTCGGGCTCTTTGCTTATGTTCACACATGACAGAGCTAAGCGTGCGAAGACAAAAGTGCTGGCACGTGCTTGATTCTCAGCTGTGCGTGTGTTTTTGTGCACGGATAAGAGTCCGTACGGTTAATAACCACTGTAAACAAACATGCAGGATGAGATTGAATCCGACTGTAACTCCTTGACACCTCCTGCTCCCAGGAGCACCTCCCATGATGAAACTCAGCGTTATTAGAATCACTACAGCCCATTCTGATAAACTTATTGATAAAACTAATGTACCAGATCTGCCCTAATTGAACGGCAGAGATAATTCAGCTTATCTTTCAAGTGTCAGGCCTTGAGGCGCAATTGTTCTATAGGGTGTAAAACAATGACAGAGATTTTGGTCCGGTGTTATAAATATTTCTGAGATACAGTCACGGTTGTGATTCTGATCTGATTCTACACCTCTTATGTCCTTGCTTATCTTGCACCGAAGGTAAACGGATTGCTTGAGATTTGAATGTGTGTTTGTGTGTCTTTAAAAACCCGATATTATTTTCCCCACGAAGATGGCAATATCCAAAATAATGGTCCCTATGCGGAAAACAACTTATAAATAAAACAAAGTGATGTTATTTGAAAATCTAAAAATGCATAAAGTTTCCTGTGATGGGTAGGGTTAGTGTAAGTGGATAGAGTTTGTACAGTATAAAAGTCATTATTTCTTTAAAAAGTCTTCTTTTCTTCTTCTTCTTCCTTCTATTTTAAAAGCTTGGGTGCATCTAAATCTTACTTGGTGCTATATTTTCATGGAATCGGTGTTTACTATGGACATGAATCTGTAATGGAGCAATTTATTAAACACTGCTCTCATATAAAAGGGGTTTCTTGTTCACATTGTTAGCAAATAGTTTAATCGTAATGACTATTTGCACAAAGTGTAAACAGCACTGTGCAGCTATTTGCGCCCCAGTAGTCTGGTGGAAACAGATCTATGAATAAATATATTTAAGATGTCAGAGAAGCGGCCTTGATTTGTATTTATTTTTCTCATAAATCAGTGCATTTTAACAACTTGTGACTAGTTCGAATCCAACTTCTCTTAAGACTCCACTCTTAATGTAAAAGGAAAATAAACACATGTAATGAAATTAATTAAATTCAAATAAGTTACTCTCGTGATATAGTATTTAAGGTTTTAAACTATATAAATTAATATAATAATTAATAATAATAACAAACTATTAATGTAGGTTATATGCATGTTATTAAACTATATGTAAGTAGTCAGTAAACAACATGCAAGACTTAATAGTATGTTATACAGCATTTAACATCTTATACATATTTACACAAACATACATATACATACTGTACATACATATACAAATAGTATACATTATATTATTATTATTATTATTATTACTATATCATTTTAATAATGGTGTATATTTCTTGACAGTATGCTAGTGTACAGTTCTATTCAAAATTTTGCTGTCTGTAGTATTTTTCTTTTCCTTTTATGCCCACAAAGGCTGCATTTATTTGGTCAAAAATACAGTACAAAAACAGTAATATTGTGAAATGATTTTACATTTTAAATTAACTGTGTTTTATTTTAAAATGTAATTTATTCCCGTGATGTCAAAGCTGAATTTTCAGCATCATTACTCCAGTCTTCTGTGTCATATTATCCTTCAGAAATCATTCTGATATGCTGATTTTCTTATTATTATCAATGTTAAATCTTGTTCCGCTTCATATTTTCGGGGAAACCATGATTAATAGAAAGTTCAAAAGAACAGCAAATCTTTTGTAAAATTATGGATTTCTTTACTGTCACTTGACAAATTGTTTCCTTGCTGAATAAATACAAATTAAAGAATTATTAATTATGTTTTACAAATCCCCTGACTTTACATAGTAATGTGTGCTATTACATGTGTTGTATTTGCTACTTAGTATACATCACCTCTGCCTTGCCACTGTCTTGCCTCTGTATCATCAATGTGTCATATTACTGACAATAGCTCTGGTTTGCCTGTACTAACACCATACGTTTTTTCTGTCTTGGGTTTCCAGTCTTGGTTCTGCTGATTGTGACAATGAGGAGGCGGAAGAAGGAACCTCTGATCCTGGACGAAGACCGCGATGTGCGGGAAAACATTGTGCGCTACGACGATGAAGGTGGAGGTGAGGAAGACACAGAGGCATTTGACATGGTGGCACTGCGAAACCTCAACGTGAGGGACAGCAAAGCCCGCCGAGACGTCACCCCGGAAGTGCCCACCCTTTACTGCTCCCGCCCTCCTCCTTACAAAATCGCTCCGGACAACGGGATCTTCCGGGAATTTATATGGGACCGCCTGAAGGACGCTGACGTCGATCCTTCAGCACCTCCCTATGACTCCCTGCAGACGTATGCTTTCGAGGGAAGCGGCTCTGTGGCTGATTCCCTCAGCTCCCTGGACTCCCTTAGCACAGACTCGGAGCAGAACTATGACTATCTGAGCGACTGGGGACCTCGCTTCAGGAAGCTAGCCGACCTGTACAGTCACGGCGACAGCAGCAATATATTCTCCTCCTAGCTGGGATTAAAATTACTGCCAAGGTCTGCTCAATCAAGGGCATAATGGAAATGAACAATGATCAAGAGAATACAACTGACTCATTGATGCTTGACAGAGGAGGAGAGCAAAAAAAAAGGAACAAGGGAACATTCAATGCGCAGGGGGTTGAGATTTATCTGCAGAGAGCAGCAGTTTTGATAACGAATAGACTGGAGATTCGATTCGGAAGCACTTCTATTTAAATTACAGTTAGATGCCAAGTCTGGACTTGGGATGTGGTTGCAAGCGCCCAAAGAGCGATCTTCAGGTCTAAGAGAAAAATGGACGGTGGACCACTGCGCTATGTGAGCTGGTCGAGGAATACCAATTGTTTAAGAGACATTTGAAGTGGTCTCGCCATGGTTATAAATGAGAACAGTGCCATCCAGCTCGCCACATAGCAGTGATGCTCAAAAGATCAATGTTTCTCTTCTATCAGTTGTTTCTATGACTCATAGGTTCTTAAAAAAAATCAATATGAATTCAGCAGCCGAGAACACGATATCTTTTCCGAGCGCATCGCCCAGCGAGGATCTCCAGCTGTTGCTTTGTAAAATATCCGTTATGCATAACTTCATGTCTGTTATCAGGCCTTAGTCCCATGAGAAAATTTGGGCCGAGGCGTATCGCTATCACAACTTCTGAAGAATCCTGCAGCAACGCCGACAAACTCGTAGTGAGTAGACTGATGTATCAAGCGGGACAGGCCAGAGTGGATTTAATCATTGAAAATGTATAGCACTTGCCTTTCAGTTGATGCTGTCAACCTGAATTATTTTGAGATGTTATTTTGTAAGTTTGTAGAGAGAACCCTTATGACAGCGAGCGTTTGAAGGGGAGTCTTTTGTATTACGCATATTCCTTTCTCGAAAACCTCAGTCTCAGTGGAGAAACTTTAAGCGGCAAACTGTTTTTGTAGTGCTCTATGCTGTCCCGTGTACATTTTATTTTATTTTATTATTATTATTATTTTGCAGTGGTTCTTGCTGAATATCTTGTGAGAGCTGTTTGTTTTAAAGCAGGCCTGTTGTTTATATGAGTCTGAGTTGCATAGTGTAGGGGAAAAAAAGAATGTAAAGACATTATCCTAAATAATATCTGGCGACGTGTGAAACGGTGTATAACTTACGGACAACACAGACCTTACTACTACAGTATATTCAATGTTTAGCTATTGTCCGACGGGTTATTAATGGTTTTGAATTGTAATGATATGAAACGACAGTAACACGTTCTAAAACTGGGAAGACATTTTGTACAGATTTTTGTAATAAAGCACACAAATTGTAGCACACAGTGTGTGGCCATTTCCTGACGACTGCTTCCATCCTGACGGTGCATATTTTGATGTGGAGATCTCACTGCTGAATCGGCTGCTTTTGTTTGTGGAACAGGCTGGTTTGCACACAGACATGATATGTAATCAAGGCTAGTGGAGAGAGCCAACAGGGCTTCGAGTTTGATAAATGACACGAAGCTTGTCAGAGCATTTAAAAGGCCTCAGCTAAATTAGCCTCCGAAAGAGGAGATTGATGATTCAGTTAGCGAACACAAGCATACATCCAGAAATACGATCAAGCGTCTAAGCACGGGCAGACTGGGTGTGCGACGACACCATCGGACGTGAAGCTTAGCCTATAAATTGTCTCACCCGGGCCAGTTAGATCTCTCCAATGAGCCTAGTCTCGCTGTCGGACTCGTACACAGCTTGACGTGTTAGGATGGCAGTCTTTCCACGAAACCCTGTTGCAGCCTGGCCTGCGCTATCACAGTGTGAGATAGCTGTGATCTGTTTTGAGTCATGAAACATGTTCCATTTTAGTTTCTTCCCCAACAATTTCTGGCACTCAGAAAGATGCTTTTTCAGATGGCGTTTGGAGATTGAATCTCAGTGTCCAAACCATACACGCTTTTAATGTGTCAGTTTGTTTGCAGGCTCATTATCGACAGTGGTTGTGCCTGTCAAAATCTGGGATATTTTATGTCTTGTTCAGTCATGATCGTAAAGTGATCATGTTATGCCGTCGATAATGGATCTGGCTTTCAACGCAAGTGATAACTTGTCATTTTGTTTGTTTATCTGACTAAGGGTAATAAAGACCGAGAACGCTGTCTGTGATCATTAGAGGGAAGCTGCTATCAGAAAGCAAATGTAATTATTTGTTAACTGGCTCACTAAATGAAAACTAAAAGGGCAATTGAAATCTCGTTTGACTTGGCACTAAGTAATAATAAATACAGTTTTAATTAAGCAAGTCACTGCAGCGAGCAGATAATGCAAACAAAGGAGGGCAGGGTCACCCCATCATTGTTCTTTTTACAGATATCAGACTCTATAACACATTTATCAAAGGGACTGAAAATCAATGTTGATTTTTCTTTTCATGAGTTGGATTCTGTTTACTTAACTTTTTCAAGCTGGTCACTGTTTGCTTTGGGATTATGATACGTTATTAGGAAATGATCTCATAAGACACTTGATAGGAATGCAGGGCTTGTTACAAATGGCTTAATAAAACAAACTGGTCCTCTTTTTAAAATATAAATCATTCATTCACTTCTTCAAGATCTCCAGCAGACCTTCATAATTTATTCAGAATAATTATAAGAACAGCTCTGAATAGAAAGCTCATCCTGTCCTCTGTTTCATTTTTATTTATTTCACATTGAATCATGTCTTTACTTATTGACTTCACATTCATGCTTGTCTAAGTGGCCTTTCCTTTTTGAACCGAGGAGAATGCTTAGCATTAGTATGGCTGACAATCAATTCAACAGCTTCTTCTCAAAGACCTGATTTGAAGAGGCATGTTTTTTTTTTCAAGGAAACCACTACAATGTATATGCATCATTTCTAATTAAATAATATATTTTGTTTCAGTGTGAGTACAGTGCGAGGTCATTTCAGCTGCTCAACTTTTAAGTGATTGAAAAGTGTGATAATGATAGCTTTAGTCCAATAACTGATTACCTGGAATTAATATGACTTTTACCATTAAAAGTAGTCACTACATTCCCTTCCGTTGATTAGGGTAATTTAAAACAGTTCTGAACTGGCACTTATACCAATAAATTTCTTGACCAGCGCAATTTCTTTCTGTGATAATTTTCTTACAAAACATGTTTGTGAGGGGCATATCGGACATGCTCTCTTCATGTAGCCAAGTGCAACAGTGCTCTGCCACTTCTTCACTGGCTCTGGTTCTGGATGTATTTTTTTTTCCATAAGGAAAGTATCGGTTTAATAGTTACAAGCCATGAATCAAACCAACCAGCAATGGGGTTAATTAAAGCAACACAAACTATGATTTATACAAAAATCTGACGATTTGCATGTTTGTATGGTTTCATACCTTTTTTTAATCAAAATGACATGTGTAACCGAACTTTTCCAATCTGCCTAAACACACTTGTGCAAGCTTACATTCATCTGCCTCTATTTTTGAGTGCAATGCCCATATCTCAAAATCCAATCAACAACCGATGCATAGAACAAATCCCTGTCCTATAGTTTTTTTTTCGTAAAAAAACGAAAACATCTGTCCCTACTTCAGAATCATGGATAATTACTGAACATGATTATTTCAAAGTTGAAATTAATTTGCATCATTGGCTTCAACAAAAACATATTCCATCAACTTACAACCTTGTAGATCACAGTATCTTTTACGGGGTGCACTCTATGGGCTTAAAGGTTCTCTAAGCGATGTGGGGCCAAAACATTTTTTGTCACATACATCAAACGTCTCCTCACTATCGGCTAGCTGCCTGTCCCCTAAACACGCTGTAAAAAAACGCGGTCTCTGTAGACACCACAGGCTCCACAAACGGCAACAAAAACAATCATGTCTCACCCGGACCACAAAACATAACAAACAGTGTTCCAGCCAATCAGGCAAGAAGTATTTGAGGGTGGGTCTGCGGGATTAGTGCGCGTGCACATGAAGGGGGTGTGTGTGTGTGAAGGAGAGACAAGCATCAGAGGGAAGTTTGAAAAATGGCCGACACACGACCAAAGAGACGTCGTTCTGAAGAACAAATTAAAAAGAAGGAGTCGGATAAAGAACGTGCGAAGTTCCGAATTTACATCGGTAGCAAAGCTTTTTGAACGATGGTGAGAACTCCGGCGGCAGGAGGGCTTCCAGTCCGACGTTCACAATTATTTCAGGAAGCACGGAAGGGAGGGGGAGGAGATGAGATGCGGAGGAGGGAGGGTCTAGCTAGCCTCCGATTTGTTTGAAAATATTCCGAACGTCAACACCCAGGATCGCTTATAGAACCTTTAAGTTAAGTCCATAACATAAGAACCATACTTCATGTCAGAATACAGTATGTAGCCTAGTATACAGAATTATTATTATTATTTTGTCATGTCAAGAATGTCATGTACAGGTATCAGAGAATGAATCGCCACAACATAATCCTTAAAACGCACTAAAGATACGAAAAAGGTCACAGATGCATGTGAGATAGCCTATGCCTCTGAGAACCTCATGTATTTAATAAAGATGCCAATTGGACAAATGCTCATTTTAAACTGAATTTTGTCATTATTTAGGTGTACACTAGACTAGACCACCCCAAAGCAAACTCAAATAGTGTAAAAAATGATTCATTTTGATTTCCTGGGTTCTTTTAAGGTGCCTGGACTCAGTTGAACTTGGAACTGAAAGAGCACAGCTATCAGCAGCACGTCATCTTCATGCGAATCACCACTTGCGAGGTGTTTGCAGCCTGTGAGTCAAGCCACCTCAGCTTTCCAACTCAATGCCCTCTCAGATTTTAAATCAGTTGGACAGACACAAATGTCAGAGACAGAGCTCAGAAATATTGATTAGAATTGTCTGTTCTCGCTTGACTGAAATATGACGGCTTCGGGCGTTCCGTGAAAAATTGCGGTCCATTTAGCAAATTAACAGCATTAATAAAGTCTGCTTAACACAACAGAATACCCGAATCTTGCTTATACGGTTCCCATGAAACACTTATAAAACTCACGCTTTGGATTTACAGCTTTCATTACAGTAACGAGATGTTAGTGTGTGTGTTAATATATTGCCGGCTTCTCCTCGTTGCGTGTCCACTACGGCACGAGCGCTGCCAACGACACTCACTACGCCATCGATTTCCTCTCTAAATTAAATATACGATTTTATGCATTTAACAAGATTGCTTCAAGAAAAATCCAATTACCTCTTCAAGCCAGTAGAAAACTCATTAAAAGAGCTAGGATAATTATGCAAGCAAGCAATGGCACTTTAAACCAAGGGAACGGCGGATTTGGAAATGTTACGAAAACATTTGATCCGGGATGGGTTTTCTAACTCGCGTAATATTATTAGAAGATGTTATAATAACAAAATAATGAGAGCAATATGCAGAGCAAAGAAAGGTCTCTACTAATGGTGTTCTAATCAATAATTTTAAAGAGCACGTCTTGGATCTGTATTCACAATCAGGCACATCTAATGCCGGCCAAATGCAGAGCTGTCTGGTGAAGACTTCAGTTTTCAAGTCACATGTTAACATTCGCAGGGCGTTGTCCTCTATGCTGAGCCCTGGGTTGAGTGTTGATTCTGTGGCTTGTGTATGCTTAATGTACCCTACACTCTGAGGGGAGAGGAGGTGAATTGAACCTATATAGTGAATATTTAGTCTCTGAGAGACTAACTACTCGTGAACTGTTTGAAACCAACAAAATTGAGTGGCTGTTCTTTTCCAAGATATTTTATCTACAGTATTTGTGCAATTTTTTGCTAATTTCCAAACCAGTGGTTTGTAATTAAAATGATTAAGACCATAAAAAAACACTAAATATTTTGAAAAAAAGCATTGTTGGCCCTTTTTTGTGTTTGTTTTTTTGTTTTTTTGCCCAGAAGTGAATGCTGAAGTGCATGCACATATCTTCACATTGCTGAGTGTGCCTTTTATTTGCTTTGAACTGACCTTGAGATGACTATGAGGCTCTGCTTTGAAGTGTTGATTCTGTCAAAAACACACACACACACACACACACACACACACACACACACACACAAACTCTCCTTTCTATTGCTCCCTCTCTCTCGTCGCTCGCTTTTTTAATATATAAACAAATCTGCATTGTATATGCAGAAGTCTTCAGTATACAGTATAATTTACATCATTGTTGAATATTAAAAACAACTTTGAAGGAACTTGCTGTTTAATATTTTATAAAAGCACATTTAAAAAAATACTTTTGTAGCCGATGAAAGCTGCATGCAGTTTCAGTCTTTCTCATGGCCAGATTTGCTTGTTCAAATTATTTTGAATGGTGCTTGTGCTCGGCAATTTTCAAGTAGCATGACAGAATCGGGCTTTGACTGTCCATTTCAACATTGGAATTTTTTTTTGTTCTTAAGCCTCTCCAATGTTAATTTTGCCTTTTGTTTGTCCTGCTGAAATACGCTCTGACAAATTTATTTTAGCAGGGTGAAACGTGCATTCCTCATTGTATTTTTTCAGCATTTCGCACCATCCATTGTTCTCTTTATTTCAACATGATTCCAAGTCCTCAGTGTCTCAGCATGCACACTCCTCTGAAGGTATAGTGCTTCTGAAGGTGTGGGCAGTGTTAGATTAGCACCACACGCATGGCTTACAATTTCAGCTGAAAAGCTCTATTTTGGTGTGATCTAACCATAAAATCTTTTTACACTTTTTTTATATTATGCCTTTAGACAATCTCCAGACGTGGCGCTTAATGGTTCCTTTTGTGCCTCGTTATACAATCCAGCGTTATGCAGATTTATGCTGTAGGATTGGCTAGTTCTTTGAATAGTGCACCTTGACTCCTTTCAGAGCTACTGATATCTGTTCATTCACAGTGGTTGGCCTCTCTGCGGCTTTTCACAATGTTTTATAACATAAAGAATACACTGTGTTTATACAGTAGTCTTTTGCAATGTTTTCTGTGCTATATATATAGAATTTTTTCATCACGTTAAAGCTGAGATAATATGCCATTATTGGCAGAGTTATCTATTTTTTCAGTGTGCAGCTGGCAGTCTTACTGCATCCTTTAGATGAATAAATAAGATATCATGCGTCTCTGAAAATGTTTAAAAGTTATTGACTGTTTTATTTATTTTTACATTAAATATATTTAACAGTGTGAATCCAAACTCAGTGCCTGTTATTAAGCTGGCATTTGCACATTTCACATCTCACGAGAACAACAGCAGAATGCTGGGAGAAGTTCAAATTCTTGCATTTGCTTTAAACATAGCAAATCATTAACGGACACTTCAATTTCGCAGTGTTACTTGAAGAAAAAAAATAGCAGCTACTGGTTTTTGCCTTTTTTTTCTCAGTCAATTGTTATGATCAATATTAGGGTGCTTGGACAATGATGGGGGAACTAGCTAATCAAGAGCACGGGGATACAGCTTGGGCGAGGACAGTTGCCCTCGGGGAAACCGAGAGCAATCAGACACACATAGAGCTATCAGAACCTCAATCTGCAGATTAGAACAGACAGGCCTCAGGCTCCACAACTTTAGGATAAGACAGACCGCTCTATACCTTTCTTAAGTGTCCGCAAATCAACTGTAAATTGCCACTCAGAAAATGAGTTCTCTAAACCACCCGAGCAAGGCTAGTTTTCGAACCTCGTAAACTCTTTCAATTATCTTTGGAGATAGGCCGCCAAGCTGTATGTCACAGTTGCAGAGTTTTGTGTTGGCTGGCAGAAAAACTTTTTTTCACGAGGGGCAGCAGGCAGGAATGTCATATCTAGATCATGGTTCATCTGATGAGAGCTGTAAGAGGCTCTCAGTTATAGTTGAGTCTTAAGTGCTCTATCTGCTTTGATACTCTGTCATCATCTTTCAGACAAATCTCTTCGCTTTCCTTCGGTTAAATGCTGCCACTTCATATCAAAAGCATGCCATTATATGATGCATCTTCTTGCATCTTCAAAGAGAGATGTTAAAAATGTGAAGTGCCATACCACAAAATGGACTGTTCTTTTGTGAAGCATACCGTTGGCAAGCCACTGGAAAATGTGAACATTGTCGCAGACCATCCCACGTTGTATGCAGAAGCTGGGGTGCAGTTGATTCTTTTCCCTGGAACTAAAATACAGCCTGTCAAGCGCCATGTCTACATTGTTTAAAATCGACTGACAGTTGGTGAATTGACTTTTACCTGCTGTGTACCGCAAATTTTGATGGCCCCTGTGAAGTGTGAACTGAGCTGGTGCCCCGCCCACAAACAATGAGGTGTAAAAATAATGCTGATGGAGACAATGATGTTATTTACTGCAATAATATTATTTTTGCTGCTAATTATGTTTAATATTTTTAACCATTATTCATTTTTTCAGGCTTCTTTGATTAATAGAATGTTCAAAATAACAGCATTTATTTGAAATAGAAGTGTTTTGTAATAATGTGCTTTTGATCAATTTATTGCGCCCTTGTTGAATACAAGTATCGATACTGACATCACACTTTTGAACAGTGTATTATTACAATTAATCACGTAATAAAATAATAAGTTAAATTAATTTTAACAAGGCATCTTTATTTTGTATATTCTGTGGTCACCAACATAGTTTTATAGTCATTTAGATGTGCAAATCTGTTAGGCGACAGCAAGTGTTTTGCAAGTTTTTACATAATGATATTAAATGATATTTATGTAAATGGTTAAATTAGGTTTCTACACTACAGATGCCAATGAGTATCATAATCAGATGCCAAAATTGTAATGATCCAGGGGGCGTTCTGCTGACTTTTGCATCTTCGTCCACAGGGACAACATCTCAAGGGCACAAGATATTTGGTAAACCGCGCTTGTAGCCAGGCGTTTGAATGCTGTACCGGAGGCTGGAACATTTCATGTAAATGAAGTTTGGAAAGAGATTGACCTGCATCCTTGATCACTGCGGCATCATTCATTCTGATTAGGGCACAGATCCACACGACTCATCTAGGCTGGTCTGATGGATTAGATGGCCAGACTGAAGCCTCCTACAGGAATTCAAAAACTCTTGAGTTTAATCACCCTCAAAGCTGGAGGATGACAATATTTAAGAATGCAAGCAACGGTGAGCGTGCATGGCACCGTGATGCTAAAATAGAGAAGCCTCTCAACTGTGATATCATTTGTGTCTCATTCCAAACCTTACGTTGTATCTGCAGTGCAAATGACATTGTAAAAGAAAGAAACCCTCCGCAAAGTCACTTTGATTGGATCGCTATTGAAAGAAAAGCGAATGGCCCTTCATTAGCCCTCAGTGAGAATGAATATTGACTTTAATATACACTGTCAGTTTTTTTTCAGTTCTTCTTAGTGCCTGTCATACTCAAGGGCTTTCTCGCTGCTAATGCTGAGTAGCAGCAATCACCACCCTATTTTCTGCGAATGGCCTCCTGCTGTCGATGGACTGCAGCTCTGTTTATCATCCCTGAGCGGTTATATCCTCCTAACCCACCATACAGGATTATCACGGACATAGAATAGCTATAATCAGGTTAATCTGCGCATGGGGAGATGGTCTTAAGGCATGCGGCTGTGGGTGAAATACAGCTCCGGTAACATGTTCAGACACAAGCCACATAAGTTCTGCCACATTAGTTGTCCTCTGTATGGAGCGTTGCCTCACATCAGTGTACTCGATGAGCCATTGTCCCCACAATCAACATTCGTATGGAACATTGTTGGCATTCGATGTGGGGTGGGTACTCTTGCTGACATGGAGAATGAATTCCACATCAGTTTCAGTGGTATAGGTGCAGAGGCAGACACGCCTGCTTTGATATTGATCCTGTACTTTGTGTGCATGGGTAAGTCCTGAAGTATGGTTCTGAGTTTCTTAAAAATGAAGACTTGGAAGTAAATGCCCACTGCTGTGAGTGGATAACAGTTTTGCATATTATAATGAGTTTCAACTCACCTGTCCATGCACTTGGGGGAAGTTATCTGAAAACATCCAATGTTGTAAAATGGCAACCGGAATGATTCGCCCATACATGTTCGACCCAGAGTCCGTGTGTTGCACATTTCCTGTCAGATCCAATATAGACGGCACAGCGCCGTTCTTTAATCTTAATCGGTTCAAATGCAAAATGCAAATCCAGTCTTGTTTACAAAACAATCCTCAGTGAAATGAAGCGAACAGACAGACAATGTTTTACCCTCATCTGCTGGAACATCATTAAAAATAAAGTTCATCCAAAGTTCACAAAACATCTCTAAAGTCGAAGCGAAGAACATAATCCTGACATTTACCCAAAGTCATAATAACATTTGGTAGAGATAAGTAAGATTATATCAGACAAAATAATGTCTTACCTGATATAGTGAGAGATCTGATAACAATATAAACTGAATCTTGACATGAATCGAACAGACTTTTGCTCTGTGTGACTTTAGACAACTTCTGAGAGATGAAATGCACAGTAAGACGATCAGATCAATGAATACAATTGCTCATACGGTTGGGGGGATTGAGTTGGGTCAACTTACAGTTTCTACTAAAAGGCCTCTGAAGATCCAGAGCTGTTACATAATAAACTTCAATATATCCTTCCTCCTCGTGGGCTCGTGAGAAGAGAGCATCAGCTAAGGCTGTGCACCTAAACATAAAAAGTGAATTCCACTGTACTCTGTGGATATTTTTCCTTGGGCACAGTTCAAAATCACATTGAGGTTGCTTCTCTCCTTTTATCAAGTGGATCCAAAGCAAGCTGACAGAAGGAATTTTAGGAGCAGAACGCTTCCCTAAACCGGCGGGCCATAAGATTCACACTTTAAAGGTGTGGACAGGGAATTATAGTTTTTTAACCTGTGTAGTCACACCTGACACAGTGAGTTGAGTCATGATATTGGTCGTTTTGTATGTCAGTAAATATATAGCGGCTCTGACCGTCACAACACATGACTCTTGGCATTTTAATCTCTTTAGTGGCCAGACTGATGCGCAGCCCTAAAGCTCTCTGGAGAAAAGTCTGTTGCAATCTCAGTACCATCCTCCTCTGTACTTGTGGTTTCACACATCTCACACCTAACCGGCTCTCACAAGCAGATCCTTTCAACCTCACCTTGTTCAGGTGTGAATGGAACCATTCGGATTGTGTTCGGGCCCTGCTGGACTTGGTTAAAACAGGTGGATTCGAATTTATACAGCGGCCAGTCACTATGGTGTGATATTGTATTTTTTCTTCAATCCTGTCACGTCACAGCCATGGCACGTTTCTCAAAGCTTGAGGTTATATTCAACACAGGGAAGTTATTTAAATGAAAAATGTGAAGAACCATTACTTCTTCACATTTTACATGGATTTGCACACTTGCATTGTGTGCCTCATTTAGACCTGTCTAAATATATTACCTAGATATGAAGCTCATTTGAGATGTCTTGAATAATGTTGTTTTAATGAAAGGCTCACTTGACATGAGCTATAAAGACTTAAGACTGGCCAATGCACTTCATTATGCTACTTTTTAAAGTTACTTCACATTAAAGGAATATTATGGTTCCAGTACAAATTAAAGTGCCCTATGCTTTTTTAAAAAGGGGGGGGGGGGGGGGGGGGGGGGGGGGGGACTGCATTTTTTCTTTATATGATTGTGTTTATGGGGTGCAAAATAACATGTATTTGTGGTTTTTCGTTTTTAAAAAGTCTTATTTTTCATAAACTTCACCTTTATTGTCACCTGTATCGCACTCTCCTCTGTCCCCTGAACGAGCGGTTGACTGATTCTATGAAAACACTCCCTCAGAAACACGTAGTGGGCTCAGATTAGTTAGTTTGGGCCGGTGTGTTGTGATTGGCTAAACTGTCGCTCACGTTGTCCGGAAGGTTAACGCCCATCACCTTTATGGGCGGAATATGTATGTGATGAGCTCCGGTTCGCATGTAAATATGTGTCGAACTGCAGTAGCAGTTTCAGGCATAATCAGACCGAGAAAGCCGCGATGAAGTCAAGCAGAACCTCACCACATACTACAGCTCTTACTAAACGTTTCTGAATGATAATTTGCTACATTTTTTTTTACTTTAAAAACGTTTGTTTTACACAATAGCATCTGACTGGCAAGCAACAATAGCAACTGACTGGCTACTAATGTTAAACGTAAACAGCGTTGGCATGTTTACGTTCTTGATCAAATCGAAAATAACGTCATAAAGCATATATATATGAAAAATACGCTTAAAACATTAGTACTTATAGAAAATTCAGGTACATAATGTTTGTACGCGTTTGTCGTAGACACAAAATAGCATAGGCTAACTAGTAGTGGCTATAAAGCCAGCGCTGGCATTTGAAAAAGGCTACGTCTGGAATTATACATGCAAATACATTTAAAATGATTAAGTCTTAGCCTACTTACAGATTGTGGCCCAACACTGCTGCCTCTTGTTTTAAAGTCGGAACTGCTTCATATTTTAGTCACAGTTTCTTGTTGAATCCGGTGTTGAACTCGTGGAGATTCTGGAAGCTGTCTTCCGTACGTCATTTTCAGGAACATAATCAAACATAAATTGTGTCCATTGTTGAGGAAGTATAGCGTCCGTGGGAAGCCCGAAACACAGAAGACCTGACAGCTGCGTGAACAACACACTCGACGAGTCGACATGTCTCAGAAATATGCGCATGTCATTTTCTGCATATTCTGAGGGAGAGGTTGATGCAAATGTGTGGGTTAGTGACGTACCATGACCCAGCTGTAGTCCCAATCGAGTCGTTTTTGTAGGCAATATACTTCCTGATTTTTAAAAGACGATATATCTGCTTACACTGAACTTTCAGCGCTGCAACTTTGCAGATACTGTTCATGCATCAACAGCAACATTACACACTATTTAAAATGAAAAAAGTTAAACCGCAGTCAACCCCCCCTTTAAAGGATGCACGATTACGGTCACGATTACGGATGCAGGTCACGGAAATGAGACTGGAATTCCTGATGATTTGTTTAGGTCGTTCAGAGTCAATTCTTTCTTTTGGGAGACAGTAACTTTATTTATCACGCACTTTACAACTCCAGACCGTTTACATTCACAGACAGCTATTTTAAACTGGAACTTCAATTCCCAACCCCAGTGCTTTAACAAAGACCGAAAACAACTCAATGTCAAAAACAAGTTATTTTATTTTACAAGTGTGGGATAATTTAGGCTTCAAGAGGGGGCAAGACCAAAACAACAAACATACATGTTAACCCTCTAACTATTATGGAGAAACTTAGCTACAAAAGAAAAGAAAACTACAATAAGAATATAACTCCAGCTTAAACAGGAGAAAACAAGAAGAAATGGCACCAACCTCTCTACTAATCCCTTCTCAGAGAATATAAATATAATAATATAAAATTAGTAGGTAAATAACAATAACAGAAGTCTAGACAAACAAAAAAATATCTTGCAAGACAAAAATGCTATTTTAAAACATTTTCAGTTGTTTGGGTTTGCAGCATTACTTTTTATTGTTTATCTTATTACAGGGACAATGCATATTAATAAACATTTCAGTATATATGCCAGAATTAGCCAAAAGGCTATATTTCATCTGTAGTCCCTAGACAGATGGTTAAAAGTCACCCTAAAAGAGAATAAATTTACATATTTGCATAACAATATAAAAATTACAAACATTTAGTAAGAAATCCTATTATGTTAAAATATACGATAAAAACACAGCTAATCTACAATCAAACCAGCAAGTTGCCAGCAAAATGTTAAAACTAAAATGATATTGCGGCTACTATTTAGACAGTTTAAAGAGGTATTTTAATGATTACATTTTTTATTAGTGATTGGCCCCATTCAATTCCATTGTAAGTGCCTCACTGTAACCCAGATTACATTTTTTTTAATGAAAAGGAGGCCACAATTAATTATCGTGGTAATGAACATAATGCCACAAATGCTTTTAATTGAAGTTAATTTGTACTGAACAAATTAATTTAAAGAGTCTAAAATTGTCTAAATTGTCAAGATATTTGAACACAGAAGAATTGAGAAATGGCAAACAAAAGTATTTATTTTCTGCTAACAACATTAGCAAGATTCCCCCCCCCCCCCCCACTACCACCATTGTACTGTTTCCTTTCAAACCAGCTTTTAACAGTTTCTCATACTCCAAAGCCTCACATTATTCAGTGCAATCTCTCTGTCACATGCATAGCAGCTACAGTGCAAGTGCATACAGTACATCACCTCTCATTAGCTGCTTCTCTCAGGTCTGACTTGTTTACCTACTCCTCTCTGCCTTCTGGCAGTTGAGTCACATCCTGTGGTGTTCCAGGCTTGCCGTCGGGAGCCAGCAAACATGCAGATTATCTGTGCAGAGTATCCTGTCCCAATTGAGATTGACAGGCTGGGGCTGCAGTGGACCATGCCAGCCGCTCTACCCCGAGAAGCATTCATGTAGGTACGTCTAGCCCTGTGGCAGGCAGTGAGGGGGTTAGAGTGCCTTGGGCTGGATCTCTGCATCCGGGGGGACACCGCACAGTTTCCTCTGGGCTGAGGTAATCGGTAAGCATGGTTAAACAGTGGGAATCTAAGGGGTGAGGGAGAGGTCAGAATAAAATGTTAATAAAATAAAATGTACATAACACATTTTGTTTTAAAGTCAGTGTTTGTTTGCACATGCAGTGTTTCAGACTTTGGTATGACATTCTCATATTCATCTGTTACAAACTATAAAACTGTGTAAATTAATGTCAGGTACACATGTGCTAATGTTACAACCAAAACCATGCAGGGGTGCGTTTCCCGAACAACTATGTAACTCGCTGCTTAACTACCATAGTTCAATGCATCGTTGGAAAAATCAACTTGATAGTCACGACTGTTTCCCAAAGCCCATTGTCGCAAAGTATTGTTCAACCACATCGATTTCGCACGTGGTGAAGTAATGACTACTTTTAATGAAACTGTTTGAGATCCAATTAATGCTAGATATTTTACATATAAATTACAGACATGTTATCTGAGGACTATTTCTAATTGTTCTCAGTTATTTTGCTTTATTACCAGACTCAATATTTGGCTCGTTCTTATATAGTAGAGCACGTTCGCACAAGCGCACTCTTCAAACACGGTACTTTAACTCTTTTGACAAACTAAAAGACGTAAATTACATTTGTATGTAGGCCTATTCTAAATAAAAGGTCAAACCACACAACTTTGCGATGCTGTTTGCGAATGTTTGTTGGAACGATGGTTTCGGGAAACACCGACTCGTTAAACTATGCAGATAACGACGGAACTTGCGACCATAGTTGGCTAACGATGCTTTCGGGAAACACACCCCAGTATGAGTTGAATTTGAATTTATGAATCTTCAAAAAAAATTATTCAAAACAGTTATTATGCCATCCAAAACCACTCTATGACAGTCCTGTTATTGTTAATTAAACTATTAAATTGTATTCGATTGTTAATTGAGATAAAGCTGAAAGCCTCGGCACCAACTGAAATTGTAAACTAACAAAAAATAAATAAAGATAAATAGAAATATTATATTATATAGATTAAATAAATGAAAAAAAATAAAAATGACAAAAACACAAAGCAAAATAACTAAAACTTAAAATAAACAGTAAAAGATCATTTGAAATATTAATAAATACTATAATAGCATATAAATAAAATGAACACTGCTGCCCAACCCATACTTATTTAATTTTAAACATTTTTATCCTAAATTCTAAAAAAAAAAAAAAAAAAAAAAACGGCACTTTTTTGGGAACAACAGACATACTTTGAAAAGTATTGTTATATTGAAGTTAAGGTGTGGCTAAACATCTTGTGTGACTATTGTGTTAAATCCAATTTAACAAGATAATCTGGTGATTCAAATAATACAAATTCTGTCATTTAACATTCATGTTAACATTCAAGTGATATATATATATATATATATATATATATATATATATATATATAGCGCTTTTCTGGGTACTCAAAGCACTTTACATGGAAGAGGGAGTCTCCTCAATCACTAATGTCAACCAGAAGTGTGTTGATCATACTCTAATTTATTAAACCAACTGTATCACTTCTCACCCATGTTCACTCTCATATATCGACCAGAATCTTGTCATCAATTAATTATTAATTAATTAATCAACTAATGAAAAAAATAACATGGAGGAATAAGAATGCCGTTTATTAACTTCAATGGTAGTGCTATTTCTATTTAAGGCAGGCTATTGAAGGTGAACTGCATGCAGAGGCGGTCTGTCTTTAGTTTTAGGACAGCCGATGGGTGTGGGGAGTGTCAGCACTAACTATAGCAGAGAAGCGTCAAATTGAACTGTCAATATGCCACCCAGAGAGCATCATGGGAGCTGAAGAGGAGAAACGATGGTCTTCGTCTGTTTGTGCGGGTAAAAGGAGTGTGTGGTTACAGCAGCTTTGAGGTGAAATCAAAGTCTGTGTTGTTTACACACAAACATCAACACACACAAGTCTCTCTACAAAAAAAAAAAAAAAATCAAACGCCTTTGGTCTCTCTCTTGAACACTATCACTGATTGACTGGGAGCAGAGAGATTCTTTGACCCAGCCTAAACATCAAGAAAGCCTGTTTATACTGATTTAAGTCACTGCCATTAAATTATACATATTGTATTTGCATGGTTCTGCGCTGAAGTCTCAGCCCATGACATCTGAAGGATTTCTGAGCTCTGTGAATAGGAAATGATTGACAGGAACCACTAGCTGCATAGCATCAGCATATGCTTATACTGACTGATATAGAGCAGTGTTTGCTTTAGTTGAGTTGTCTATCTATCACACATTCCCATCATAACTTTGATATTTTTGGAATGCTGTCTTGGAGATCCGCCATGCATTTTTTTAGAGATTGCTGGTTTAAAGCAGATGGCAAACTTGACTAAAGTGACACAAGCGTTTCGTTTTGTGGGATTATTAATTAAAACAAGACATTTTTCAATTACAACAGCTATTGTTTGGAAATCACTGACCTTTGCATCGACTTTAAATAAAAGTAGCTTAGTAGCAGTATCTTAAATTAAAAATAAAGTGTTGACAGCATCTTAACATCTTTAAAATCCAAATATTTGCTCTCACTTCAAAGGCTAACTTCTCTTTTCATCTATCCAGACTTTATTTTTACACGTTCCCCTTAAGCGGTACAGTTGCTAAAAGATGAGTGACATGTTGATGCTGGAGTTTGATCACAAAGAAAGGACCTTCAAGGTTAGAAAAGAAACAGTGAAGATGCGTGCATGGCCCTCAAACTGCTATGAAGGGAGAATCCACAATGCTCTTTTCCTATGAGGCAGATGAGTTTCTTGTTCAAGGACAAGCGGTTGAAATATAAACAGAGCAATAAAGAGAAACTCTAAATAAAAGGAAAATATATATATATATAAATGATAAATATTATTTGGCCAATAATAATTCAGTTCACATTTATTTGTATATCGCTTTTCACAATTTCATTTCAAAGCAGCTAAAATGCATGTGTCTACATTACAATTTATAGTGATCTGTTATCCGAGGTTACTGTGTCCAATAATGGATTTCAGAAAGGTGCATATACAAATCACCCAGCTAATATCTTGTATTCATTTTAGGCAGAAACAATGAGCTCAGATAAAACATTTTGCATTGGTGCATCAGTTTGCATCATCTTAAGTCCTCGCAGGAGTCATCTCTTCGCATGTGTTGGGGCATCTGAAGTCTTCGTAAGAAATCTCCATATTAAAGTCACATTATTTTGTCAAATGGTAGCAAATAATTATTTGTGTTATCCGGGGGCGAGGCCAGACATGTTCAAGGGGGTGGGCAAAGTGTATAGTATGAAAATTGAAATTTTGATATTTAACTCGACAAAAGCACAAATCACTTTTACAAGTGTTACAATTTTGAAAAGCGCATTATATCCAAAACATAAAATGTGTATTTTCCAAAGTGTGGACACACTCAATATTGCCCACAACCGATTGCACTTACAGAACTAACATGATGTTTGTGAGTAGTAAAAGTCAATAATAATACAAATTTAACATGATAAAAAAATATTTATTTAATGTTTTCTGTGTTATATTTCATCTGCAAACCACATGTCATAAATGCACTGAATTAAAACCGGGATTTTACGGTTCTCAAAAGTCTTTAAACACATGCAGGCATGACGTTTTGTCTTATGGGTGCCAACCACCAACAAGCCCAAACACGCCAATATTCCTAAATCTGGAAAGTCGTAGACCATGACTGTGCTAGATTTCGTGATGAACAAGTCCAAAGTTTCTTATAAATGAACAATACTCAAACACACAAGCGGAGGTATACAAACAGTGAAAAGTCTCAGTGGGGTTGGGCTGTATATCAGCGCTTTTGGAATGCCGCTCATCCATCAAATTGGAGAAGAGTAAGTTTAATTTGAACATTGCAGGCATCAGTCAGTGTTACTTACTTCACCTTACCTTACCCTCAGTCATCCCCAAATAAAATCTTTTACTCACTGATTTATAAAGAAAATGCGATAATGGGGAGTCTGGGGATGTTTCCTTCTCCCGGTTCAAATCTACGTGTACGATTTGCCCTATATTCTTGTTTTTGGTGATGAAACAGCATCTGAGGGGAGATATTGACATGTTTCTTGAACTGTTTTAGATTAAAGCAACACTTGGACATCCAGCTCTGTCTTTCACTGTGCAAGCTGGGCTCCAGGAAAACATTCTGATAGGATCTTCTACAGGGGCATGAATCTGAATTATCCCCACTCTTTGATATCAGCAGGTTTGGTTGCTGCATCAGAGGCCTTTCCATCTTTTACCATCAGCCATCGCTTTGATTTGCACAACAGAGCATAGGCTACTGTAGATTTCCCACCTATGGCAGTGCCCGCATGAAGGCTTTTGACACATTCATAGCCTACTTCAGTTTTATTCATGAAAAGGTGTTTCATGATATGAATTTCTAGGTCTGCTTCAATTTATGCTTTAACTATTTTGCAGAACAGTAGACCAACGTTAAGATTTTCAATGATTTGCTAATTATGTAGTGTTAATCATACTTGAAAATCATGGTTATTAGGCTAGCTTATTATTTTAAATGTGATTGAAAAATCACAAATATTTTGGCCTATGTAAATTGAATATTTTTGCATTTGAATTGCATATAAAATGCATTTATTCAAAACTGCTCAGTATTAGCACACATCTGTTCATTGTGAAAACAATTATTCTGTTAAAATAAAAAGGTGTGAAGATGGTTAAAATATAGCTAGCTGTTGAACAAGCAATTACATTACTTTTCCCACATGTTTTTAACTTTTCTATAATGATATAGCCAGTCCAATAAAGGCTTTTTAATTGTTTGAAGAAGAGTGCCTTGGAATTTCCTTTTTTTGATGTTGAACTCCCGTCTCCAAAGAGCACCTTCCTACATCTTTTTTTTTTGAACTCCCTGAGCACCCTGGACACTTTTTTCTCCAAGCAATATAAAACATTGGAACAAGTTGGATATTGATGGTAAATTTAGGCTATCAACCTTGTTGTGTATTTAAAATACATTTAGGTTATATGTAGCCTTTACCTGTTCTTTGTATATCATAAACATGCTCAATTGATGGAAATTTTATATGCAATTTAAATACATAAACCATAAATTTATGCTTAAATATTTTGCATTTATTTAGTGTAGCATCGATTTCCAGATTAACTAACCAACGCCAGTCATTAAGGTGCTCATTAGCATAACATTATTCTGCTTAGTGACCGAGAAGGGGCAAGGTAAATGATTGAACATCTGTTTTATACAGAAACTAAACAGACATTAACCGCTGCCAAGGTTATCTGCAATATAACCAAATTAGAGAAAAGTTCCATACGGTCCTATATCATGTGCACAGGTCACACTTCATCTTCTTTGCTTCCAATTTAAATGCAGCAAGAGTTGTGTGAGGTAAGCAGAGGCCAAATATGTCCAGATAGTGTGTGTTTATCTCATTGTTCCCTTTTGCTTGTCATTGACATGCCCGATCCCTATAGACTCTAGCATTATGCCCTAGTAATGATGCTCATTATAAAGCCATGTTTAAGACCCGCTTCATCAGATAAAGAGAAAGGTTAGTCTGATCTTTCTACTATTTTTCCCCCACACAAAAGTGTCATCTGTCCAGCCTTTATGTGTAGCCAGGTACCCCTCCCCCCTTCAGATGACTCAAGTTTTCTTCCATTATCATGGAGAAATGAATGTTTTGATATGTAAATGATTTAATTAATTAGACTTATCCTTTTGGTTCTTTCAAAAAAGAAAGTTGAGAGGTTGAATGGGCTCTATTATGCCTTTCTCTTCAGCAATCTCATTCAAAAGACCCTGTATTGCCGAAATTAGTTTGCTGCGGCAGCCGAAGTTACACTTGAAAATTTCTACTGTTACCTTTCATCCTTTGAAGTAAAATATGTGATGGCGTTCAAGCTTTAGTTGCCTCTGTGAGCGAATATATTCTATTGTATCGCAAAGCATGCCGGCATGTTTTAGACTCCAAATGCTTGGTGGCTCGTTCGACTCACATCGTAAACAGAGGCTGAAGCTCTGCAACAAATATTCACTAATCTGAGCTTCGCATCAGATCACGCCAGTGTTTGAGAGAGTTGTTTTGTGAGAAAAAGTTGTCCCATCTTCCTATTTAGTGCATGGCTTCAGTCCAGCTCACATTGTTTCCCTATAAAATTATGATCTAACCACAGTTGGCTGGGGTTTACATGAGAACAATACAGCTAAGCATGAGCACTAATGCAGTTAAATCAATTATGGTCCAGTGTGCACTTTTTGGAATGCTGTATATCATTATGCTATAAAGGCTGTGAATGATTTTTCTTCTATATGGCTGCTGTGACTGAAAAGGGCATGTGGGAAAAGAGGGAATATTTCATAAAATGATTTTTTGATGTATGGATTCCAGGGTAGGCCTACTCTTCAATGGAGGATCACACGGAAACCATGATCAGATTACTTTGATAAATAGAAAATTCAAAAGAACATTTATTTGAAATAGAGTTTGTTTATTACCAGAGTTGAGGGTAATGCCCATAATTAACGTAAGTTTTTAAAATAGATTATGTTTCTTCTAGTAACTAAGTAAAGCATTAGGTTTTTTTTTTTCAAGTGTCAGAGTTACTTTCTACAAATAAGAAGCACAAATTAGCCTACTTCGTTTCCATTTATTCCTCTCCAGACACACCCCTGAAAGTAATCCAATAACGTTGTCTCTGGTCGACTGCTTCTTGTCTGTGCACTTTCAGGTGTTTTGGAGGAGGCGTGGCTTTGGACGGCGATTTGATGGGTGGGTGGGATTGTATGCTTTCAATGCTAGCAGGCTAAAGTTAGCATTTCCCAACCTCTTGCACCTAAATAACTAAATAACACAAATATACTTAATGTATCTCACTTTTGTAATCAATGTTTTTGCCGTTGATCTTCAATTATCCAATTTCGAACCAATACACAATGCGTTTCATTTTCTTCTCCTGTCCTAAAGGCCTACTTCTGCAATCCAGGGGTGTGTTTCCCGTACAACGATGTAGTTCGCTGCTTCACTACCATAGTACGATGCATCGTTGGAGAAATCAACTAGCTAGTCACGACTGTTTCCCGAAACCCACTGTCGCAAAGTATCGTTCAACCACGTTGGTTTCGCACATGAAATAATAACTGCTTTTAATGAAACTGTTTTAGATCCAATTAATGCTCGATTTGTTTTATATAAATTACAGACATGTCATCTGAGGACTATTTTACTATATTTTACTATTTTTCTACTAATTGTTCTCAGTTATTTTGCTTCGTTACCAGACTCAATATTTGGCTCGTTCTTACATAGTAGAGCACGTTCGCACATGCGCACTCTTCAAACACGGTACTTCAAATCTTTTGACAAAAAAAAAAAAGACGTAAATTCCATTTGTATTTATTCTAAATAAAAGGCACTGGTTGTAATGAATGTCAGCTTGCTTATATTTTGCTCAAGATAAGGATTTATTACCTCCAAATGTCATGAAATATAGAAACGATGCCTCTAACCACTGATCGAGAGCTGTCGTTCAAACCACACAACTTTGCGATGCTGTTTGCGAATGTTCATTGGAACGATGGTTTCGGGAAACAGCGACTCGTTGAACTATGCTGATAACGACGGAACTTGCGACCATAGTTGGCTAATGATGCTTTCGGGAAACGCATCACAGAATGGCAGCACAGCTGAAAAGTTTGTTTGAGATGCGCCCTCTACTGTACAGGTGTGAACTTAGTTTTAAAAGTGACTTTCCCCAACACTGTTTGTGACAATCGTACTGACCCCAAACTTTCGATCAATAATGTAAATAGCAGAACGGAGTCAAACTAAATTGAGTTTGTCTAAATAATAATAAATAAAAAGTTTAACTGCTTTTTGGCTGTGCTATTTAATAGCTTTTATAAATGGCATCAGTGGAAAAGAAAAGTTATTTTAGAAGAAGAGCAAGATAGTTATTTTTGATTAAATATGTTTTTGGAATAATATGCACGTTTAAATAGTAAATTGAGACACATTTGATTTCATATAAGAATATGAGACATATTCTTTTCATGCGTAACAGCGCCAAGCTTGTCTTCATTAAAAACTTTCGTTAGATATCGACTGTGCTGCAGAAATCACTGAGGCACTTAGCAACAAAAGTTCTTGGCCGCTTTGTTTCATCTCTGTTGCCGTAGCAGGCATCCTTTTCTTCAAAAGCCTTTTCTGCTTATCTTACTGTGCCAAAAGAAACACTGGATGGAGCAATACATGAATTATCCTCAGAGAACTCTCTTAGTTTACTGGCAAGCACACTCATCCTTGTTTAGAATGGATTAACTTGGTGTCTTTCGAGGGGGTGTTTGGTTCAGGAAGTTTGTGGGCAAGTGATGGAACATCAGCAGCTCTAAATCCCTCTCAATCAACCTCTTCCTCTAGCGATGCCCCTTCTTCACACATCCACCCAAACATATGAGCTGTCAGAAACAGATGGGGTAAAATGCACTTTCTTTTATATTTTGCTCTTAGGAGACAATAGTGTAGTAGACAGAGGGTTAGGTTTAGTGAGGACACAGTGATCCATTTTCTCTCTTGTGTGACTGCCTTTGCTCTTTGTGTCTGCTACAGACAGAACACGTTACAGCAACTATTTCATGGCGAATCAGTCTGTATGGATTTTTAACAGACAATGAATGAAAAAATTCTGCAGTAAAAACCTTGGTGTGTATGTTAGTGGCACGATGAGCACACAGGATAAACTTGCCTCTGGATTACACCAAAAAAAAAACGTGTCTAATAGTATAAAGCATTCCTTTATATCCATGGGATTCACGTGTGGCACTGATATCTGTCTCTTATTAGCAATTGTGCCCTGATTCATACTACAGTCATGTTAAAAACATAAATGTATTCACTCATCCATAAACATTATTAGATCCATCAGCATGACAAGTTCCATGATTCCGCTTATTCCCTGCGTCATCAACCAATGCATGAATATTTCGTCCATCATTATTACGTATTCGGGTTTTTAGTGACCTGGGTCTATATCTAACAGAGATCTCTACCTTCCGCGATAATACAAAACTCTCCTGATAATAGAGTAAAAACTACAGAAGAATAAAGTAAAGCATATTTTGTTACCTAGGAAGCATTCAGTTTGAGCAGATGTTTTATACCATCATCACTGTCCTTGTCAGATCTCATTTCCCAGTACATTATGCATCTGGCTTATATTTGCATCTCAACCATACTTAAAACTTTAATTTTCAATATCATCAAAATCAATATTTTGATTGCTGACAGCTTCTTCACCAGATCCACCATAAGTGACAGTATGACACTAATATTTGATTGTATTCAGTGCTTCCTCTGCTGAATAAATTTGCAGAGCCATTTCAAGTTTTTCTGATATTACTTATTAATCTTTTGTTCACTATGAGTGAAACGTCAGTTTATCGGTGTATCAGACATTTATGCCACCTTTTAGAATAAAGCCGAATTTCACGTATTCAGTCGTGAAAGATTCAATTATTGTTGTGCAGAAAAACGTATAAACTGTGTGTACCTCGAGTTATTAGCAACCCAAAACAACTTTTAGAAAAAATATATATATATGGTAAAACAGGCATTGTTTTATCTTTATTTTTCTTGTTACATTGTTTATAATGAATTAATTGAGGAATACTAAGGAGATGTTTTATCTCTAAAAACCTGACATATGCATTTAAGGGTTAATTTTTATTTTATTTTATATACTGTGTTTTTTTTTTTTTTTTTTTTTTTTTTCATTTCCTGAAAAGCACTGTAGCAGTTTTAGGCACACAGGGTCTCCACCCGATAGTGACAAATTGTAAATTGTGCATAATACTGCATAATACATTTTTAACAAGCAGAATAATACAGCATCATGACAGTCTCACTATTAGCTCATTATAGTCTTTCGAAAGACTGTTTTTAAAGTCTTTTTAAAACCATGAACTTTAAAACTATTGGCTTTACATCGCACACTTGGCACAACCCTTGCGACAGCTCTGGACAATATAGTATGTAACAATCTACTGCTCTGTATTTATTGTTGCCAATTTAAGTCATCAGGAACAAAAGCTTTTAGTAGGCTTTAGATTTTAGCAGGCCTACTTCATATACTAAGCAAATGAATAAACAACAACGTCCAAAAAGTTTCAGGATGACACGGTGGCAAGTTTGCATTCCTGTATAGACTTGAGATAAGTTAGTCTTTGATGGACTTGGAATTTAAAACCAATTTGCTTTCAGTAATGAGAATCTCCATTAGAAGCTCCAGCTTAATTGAGAGAAAGTGAGGGAGGAAAATAGAGGGCTGGTGCAGTCAGAGAATGAGTCGAGGGGGGAGGGGCGACGGACACAGTCACATTTGCACATTAATTACCGGGCAGGTGCTGGCAGTCCGTTTTAATGGGCTGAGTGAAAGGTCAAGAGGGTTTAGCTGTCATTTCTTCCCTCCCATTAGATATTTTTTGGTATTTCACAGTCTAACTTTCACATTTAAATATATCAGCGTCTTATTAAGAGGTTAATGAACCGATTGCATGGGGAAGTTTGTAATCATAGTTTTATTTTGTAATCATGGATTTATTTTTCAAAGGCAAACTTGGTCATTTTCTTGTAATTAATTGAGCTTTGCAAATGCAATTGAAATGCCGTGAACCCTGGGTGTCAGCCATCCTCTCGGCACCTTATTTCACAGCTATTCCAGGACAATCCAAATTCTGTTGAAATTCTAGCAATTCTGTTTTAACTTTAACAAAGGAACTTGAATAAAATCAGTCCCTGACATTCGAGCATGTAGCCTACCCAGTATACACTCTTGGGTACCCATGACTCCCTTAGATGCATCTGCATTCTCTGCATGACAATGTCGCCGCATACAAATTGAAATTTCAAAATGTATCGTGTTAGTTGCTCTGTGGAGAGTACTGAGACTCTGGATGGCTAGACAATCTCATTGAAATAAGAAGGGCAAACTTGTTTTTGGGAACACTCAGAGCTTAATATGACACATTACAGCAATTATTTGATGTGTTTTCCACTATTAATAATTCAAGCGCTGTCCTGCCGCTCTGAGATGCCAATCCATCATAAACAAAAGAAAACTCTCTGCGACGCCAGAGGGAAATTAGGATCTTTTGTTGCTCTCTAGCAATATTTCTAAAGCTAAACGCCACTCTACATACAGCGCCACACTCTAGCGTGGCCTGTTTTTCTTAACATCAGCGTTTTATTCTGCTTTGTCTTAGAGCGAGAATGCCATTTGGTAAGCAGGAAGTGTTTCATGAAATGTAGTGGAGAACAATAATAATGGTCCTTGAATAACAGCACTGGATGAAAGGCCTTTGAAAGGCTGACGAGAGTCCTCTCGGAGGTGTTTTGGATTGACGGGCGCTTTTGTTCGCACAGAGGGAAATGCTGCTTACACAGTGACATCGAATTCTTGCCAAATTCCAAGTAATCGTCAAGGAAATCCAAAATCCAAATCAGTTTATCGTATTGTTGTTTTTGTCTTTTCTTTCTTTTTGTTAAAGAGAACATACATGCTCTTTGGAATACATTCCAAGGTCAAATATTTTTTCTTTAAAAACCACTGAACTATATATTTAACTGTTTTCCCTGGCAACCACTGAAAGACAGAGGACAACTAGGAAACCATTTCCCCCATTGAGGGTTCAGTTATGACATTGTTGCTATGGAACAGCAATTATTATTCTTATATTTGACTACTACATTTTGTTGACAAATATGTAATTGACTTTTACCTAAGTTTATGTGTATGTTTTTTGTGATTTTGTCTTGATTGAAAGGAATAGTTCACAGTAAAATTGGGGGATTTTTTTAAAAAAATATCCTGCCTGTTCTTGTCCATGTAATGGAAGTGAATAGTGACTTGTATCAAGCCTTTTAAAGAACGACGTGCACATTCGTGAGACTATTGCGCCGCAATTCATTCAGTCTTGCCCAGAAAAGCACACACGTGAGAAATCAAGATACACAACAAAAATACAAGTACCATCTTCTCCAAGGTAGAGAGTAATATAATACAAAGAATAGTGTTATGAAGTGTGCATACATAAAAAAAAAGAAAATATAAAAGAAAAAAAACGTTGCAGGATTTATGATGCTGACGGCTGTTGTGACGTCATTAACGGCAATCCTAAATTGTTGAATCAATGTGGTTTGAGCAGCCATGTTACGATGCTTTTGGAAAACAATGAGGGTAGTTGCACAAATTGTTGGTTAAGCAATAAGTTACATTATTGGAGGGGAAACGCACCCCTTGATGAGAGTTGACATGGATGTCTATTAGGGCTGGGTATTGAGACAAATTTCACAATTCGATTCGATTTCGATTCACAAGCTTGCAATTCGATTCGATTATGATTCGATTTGATTCAATATCGATTATTTTGGAAATCAGTTACAATAAAAGGCAATTTTTCTCAAGGGAATCAAATCTCTTAACTAATGCTGTACACTATGGGAGTCTAGTTGTAGCCTATAGGCTTCATTAGCCTAATATGAAGGTAATAATTAGCTAACTGTTTTGTAGCTATACAAACAGTTAAATTACACTTTTATTTATTTTTATAAGAAGATTATATGAAATATAAACATTTACTTGCCAGATTTATTCAAATGTGCATTAAATATCGAAGAACATTAAGATTATAATGCATATGTAACATGGTGTATATATGTAGCAAAATGCTCTTCTCTAGAGTTTTTTTTTTAGCCACAGCGCCAAAACGTTATTTATGCTTTTGAATTTCTAAAGAAAATGGACGTAATTTGAAAATTGAGACTTTGTTTCATATCAATAGTAACAAAGGACAAAGATTATTGCAATTTTTTTTTTTGGATGCGCGCAGCCGTGATGCAATGTTCCATTCATTTAAATGAAACAGGATGACTAATCGATTCTTGAGATTTAAGAAACGATATCGGTTCGTAAAAATGAGAATCGATTAATATCGAGAAATCGATATTTATTACCCAGCCCTAATGCCTATTCTTGACACCCGTCTCAGTATGAAAGGTCGCCTTAGGTGAGTATTCTTAATATGAAGCTGGAGGAGTGAAGTGGAGTGGAGCTTTATGTGGGATGAGAGTCTGGATTGGCTGGGAACTCCCTTCAAGAAAAGAATAAATTCTTTATCTCTGGAACTAACATTGTGCCATCCTTGTGAACATGTACCTCCTGCCTTGGATTTAGATTTTTCAGTTCTAGAGGAATTGTGGTTGGTTGCAAGAGAGAAGGCAAACAAAAAGAACAGTGTATTGAAATGTTATCTTGCTGCCACATTTGGCTGGGGCCACGGTAATCCTCCAGAGTGCTAAACCGATCTTGCATTGTAATGAAACTCTAAGAACGACGTAATCTTCTCTTTGCTTGTGCAGTGCACTGCGAGTCTTGGAGAACACAAGCCAAAGTCTGAGGAAGACAGAAGAGAAAAGAACCTTCTGGTGGTATTCTTGAGGTTATTTCAATTTGAAACCTTCTGATCATACAGATGTCTTCAGGAATTCGAAAAATTGTTATTCAGAATCAAAAAGATTACACTTTTCAAAAGATTGTCGGGTACAGACTTCTCCAATCGTTTAGTCTGCTTAAACCCTGCCACTGCTAGCTCACGTTCATCTGGCCCCACTTTTGAGTGTAGTGCTCACATCTCAAAATCCAATCAACAACCAAGTAGCCTATCTGAACTTTTTTTTTTTTCTTCAATAATCCGTTGCACTTGGATACACGTCACAAACCTAGGCTAATCAGTCTCCTTGCACACCTAAAAATTACCATCCTCTGAACATGACTGCAACTAAACTCGGTTCGACTGTAGAATCATAGTTAACCATTCCTGAGATGCTTCATTTTTGTTCTCAAATTGGTCTGAAAAGATGCTTTGACTTTGAATGATCATACCTGGTGGTTTTATTGTGTGCCCTTTTACATCAGAGAGCATGATCATGCAACACTATTGAATGAGGTGTGGATGGTCCGATACAGTTGCTTATTTGCTTATGACACACACTTTTCCAGAAGGTAATGAAACATTATGGTCTATAGTATTTATACTGGACTGACTATTTTCATGCTACAGCATGCTAGTCATTGTTCCAAGACTGAACTGTGTGCATTTATAATCTTTAAGCATTGACTTTATGAACCATTTTTAATTATGTGAACACAGCTATTAACTGTATGTTGTTGGTGTTTTTTTTTGTGTTTTTTTTTACAAAAATGCTATTAATCCTGTTGTTTCCAAGCAATGTTTGGACAACTTGCAAATTTTCCTCCCACCTTGTACCAATTAGAAGGGAAACTTTGTCACTGGAGGCAAAGCTAAGACAGCTAGAGCAATGCAACCATTATTTTTTTTCTCCAGAGGCATTGACTAACCTGAGGTCAGATGCTAAATCTCCATTATTGAGTCAGTTGGGGTGGATCACTGCTCGAGAGGTGCAGGCACTGCCGAAAGACTGTCGAATGCACTCTGCAAACCAGCTTCCCGCCTTGCCTCTCGAGCTACAGCATCACACACAGTTCTGTGAGCTGTCAACCGGACTGCTGTTCCTACAGCTTGACCACAAATCTGATTAGTAGTCCTGTCAATTTCCAACAACTTCAAACATAAAAAGCCTCAGGCAGCTTGTTGCAGACTGTGTATCCGTGTGCTTCTCTGTCTCCTGTAACGTACAGTTACAGGAGATCTTGTGCAGATGAAGTCAGGTGCTTGTTTCCTCCGCTAACATTCAGTTCTCTGCATTTTTCAATACCCTGGCCTAATGAGGTGTACAGACCTCCTCAGGGGTGGAAAGACAGAAAAAAAGTGGCATTTGAAAATTCAAATATTGCTTATTCATACCTAACTTTCCTTGCTTTTTGCATTCAAAATGTGGACAATTTAGCCCAGTATTTGTATGTGCCTGAATATTTTATACTTATTTTAAACATATACTTGACTTATAATATTGTGTCATATACTTAGCACCATGCTAACCTCAAATTCAACAGTGTTTTGAGTCTTCCAAACGTATTGTGTTATCTGTGATGAGTTATCTAGTGCCAGTTTACATTTCTATATGCCAAGAATAGTAGAAATGTGATTAATTTAAAAACCCAGGAATGACATTTTTATGGGGAAAAATTCAGAAAAAAGATCTGATTCACCAAAAAAAAAGGCTAATTACATTCTTGAAATGGATACGTGTCATTGCATTACATACACAACACTGTAATAGGTATAGAAAGTCCTAAAATTAGATTTCTTTTTTGGCAGGTTTTTTTTCACATTTTAAATCCTTAAATCCGTCATCCACCAAGCTGAGTGTAAAATCATTTAATTAAAAAAAAAGGAATTTACACTGGTTTCAAACTAGGCTGCCTGATGATGTATGCTTGATTTATGTTGATGTCCTTAGGACACGGCTTTTAATAATGAGTCTTTTGTTTCATAATCAGGCTGTTTTTTTACATTCTCACCACTTTTTCCTTACTCACTTCATTGTCACGCTGTCTTCACTTCTGCTTCCTTCCTGTGACCTTGTCGACCTTTTTATCTGAAGTGACAATCTCTGTAGAAAACAAATTTCATCTTTTCACAGAATTTGGTCTTGGACACTGGAAGCGAACAGTGACACAAAAATTGCCCCATATAATCGATGAAGCTGTCCACATGTTTCACACTTGCAGTACACAGCTTCGTTGATCATAAGGAGAGTGACAAATTGTTGTTCAAGACAGGTTATGCAGAAAGCCCTCATATGGAGATGTATTTGTGCATGTATTAGTAATTACCAACTGGACATGCGGCCCCATTTAGAATAATCTGGATTTATCCGGATAATAAAATGAGGGTGGGAATTGTGTGTCTACATCTGTTGTGAATTCATTATTATTATTATCATTATTGTGCATTTATGGCTTATAATATATATATAGTACATTTTATACATTTAAAATTAAACTCCTTTTCTGATCACAGGAAAGTCACTTTGAGATTGTGGACTGCTTGGGGAAGGGGTTCAAGCCCTTGTGCACTTAACTGCACTCAACTCATTTCACCTCCTGGGCCAGATGATAAGCATTTTCAAATAATGAAGGACGCGCAGGGATGATCAGATTTTGGATTTGATTTATGATGACGAGGGGGCAGAGGTGATGGCAGGGAGAGGGACGTCCTGTTTTGGCCAGACATTGGCTCTTAATCACTCCCTGTAGTCAGATAATGACATGCATTATTTAACATCAGGCCAATATAATCCCACTTTCACAGCGCTCATGTTTCAGCTCTCCTGTGGCGCGTGCGGCACGTGCGGCGGTCAGTCCGTGTCTCTGATCCCTGCCTTATTAAATCTGTCCCTACAGCTCGGATGGGATTTAGTCTGACAAAGTGTGGTGCTGAAGGTTCTGCAACTAAAACTTTTCTGCTGAAATTGAACTCTGGAAAGGTGTTTTGTCAATCAAGGTTATATTCCCCCTCTGCTTCGGTGCGAGTTTCAGACTTTGTTACTGATTTTAATGGTATGACTGGCATTTCAGTAACATTCTCTTGAACTTTTTGGTGGCACGTGTTTGCTGTTTCATTGCTAATCTGTATGCACACATAGCTGAGTGCAGGAAATAAATCTGTCTAACATTTTAAATGCTAAGATTTGGTGGTAGCAAGCACAAACCCACTGATTTAAGGACATGATGTTTATATATTTGAATAATATTACTCACTTGTGTTGCTGGCTGCCAGGTGTTTAGCTTTTTTGTTAGTAGTTTGCAGTGTAGCAAATAACTTGCATAACTGTATTTTAGTTTAATAAGTAGTTTTGCACGCTGCACTATATCGTGGAATATTGGACACTTTATGTACTCAAAAGTCAGTTTTTACCTACAGGGGAAATTAGTGAAACAGGAGACAGGTGCATTCATTTTCTTAAAATGGAAAACAATAAATAATTTTGTGGAGTAAAAAAAAAAGTTCCAATAAAGTTGATTGAATAACCCTTCTCACATATATAAGGTACGGTAAAGTTGGGATGCAACTGATTCTATTGTTGTATATTTATCTGAATGCATTGCAACAAGCTCAGTGAATCGTGCCCAGAATCGTGCTGATTAGTATTTGTCAGGACCCAAAGTAGTACAAAGTTTTGCTTCAAAGTTACCATTTTAAATTAGTTTGCAAGAATATTGTGCACAAATATTTTGAAGTACAGTAAATATTGTCAAACAAGTATGTTGTTGAATGACAATTCTGGCACACAAGTAACTGCTCAAAAATTGACTTTAAATTGCTTGGTTTTCCCCCTGCTTATCCCTTTCTCTCATTCTTTTCCTTTTTCTTTCGCAGCTTTGTTTATCTGTCCAAGAGTGGTGGGCTGGTGGGTGTGGTTTTAGTGTCTCATCATTAGGAAGGTAATGCTATCTGTCCAGACCTGTCTGAGCAGCATGCTCTAATTAACTATAATGGAAATGTCAATCACAGTAGGACGACAAGCTGTCCGCAGCTAGCCTATCTATTTTCAGTTGCACTGCACTACCAGAAAACAATTCCATTCTGACCATTACAGGAATAGTTCACCAAAAATAAATTTATGTCATTTTTTACTCTTCCACATGTTGTTCCAAACCTGAATTTCTTATCGGAATGGTGGAACACCACACGAGAAATTCAGAAGACTGTGCTGGTTTCTCTTTTCCATACAATTAGCCTCAAAAAGAATATAAATTTATCATAAAAGTGGTCATCACATTAAGTCATAAGATTCATTAAACCTATTGCCACCCATGCTCATTCAAAAGAGTTGTAGAAATGTACAATTCATTCATTTTGGACAGATATTATCAGTGACTCAGTTTGATTCACAAAGCCAGTGAGTCTTTCACAAGTCGGACTGATTCGGTTCCCAAGTTCAATTCACTGACTCAGTGATCTGGTCTCAGCGGTTAACAGTTCACTAGAGGGGAATATTATTGGTGAATATAGATTTAAAATTCTCCATTTGTGTTCTACTCAAGATGAGTTTTGAACCGGCAGGAGGGTGAATAAATGACAACTTTTCATTTCCAATGTTGGGTGAGCTATCACTTTAATATAACTTTCAAGTATGCAGCACTGATCCAGAAATATTTTCATATCACGTGTTTCAGAGCAACCACATACAAGCAAACACATAGATAACATAGAAAAAATAGGTCTATCTCACAATGGCCTTGATTGTGATATTTGGTTTTCTTTGCATTCACAATTGAGCAGCCAAAGAATGTGCCTGAAAGTGTTATAACCCAAGGTTACCGAATAAGCCTTATTCGGACAGGACTAGTTTAACATGGAGAGGTGGGGTATGGTAATTACCAGAGCTTCTCTGTGATTGTATTCCCGTCTGAATGTGCCATTTCAGTAATCATAATAAACAGACCAATGCCAAGAGGGTCCTCACACCATCGTTGCTCGGGCCCTAATTACGGACAAGATCAGTAAAGATTACGGCGTCTTTTACCTTCAGTAAAAAGGTTCATAAAAAATACCTCAGGTAATACTTGCGAATAGACCAACTGTAAATATATATGTAAATATTTTATCATTTCCTGTTTAAAAGTTTTCCGTGGTTAATCAAGTATGGAGATGCTTAAAAAAATCATTGAGTTGCGTTCTTGCGTTCTCTGCTAATTAGGGTTGAGGTCAAATAATGTACTCAGTTACTAACGTAACCTTGGTTCCCTGAGAGTAAGGGAATGAGTATTGCGTAGCTAATACGCTGTGGGGAAACTCCTTCCTTGAAATATTGAAGCAAAAATTTAAAATTCAGCGCAGCTGCACAGTAAATATAACAGAGCGTCTAGCTTTCTCATTGGCTGTGCTGCGGCAACTATTAATCCAAAGGCTGAATGCTGTTGCGCGACCCAATCAACTGACTTGGCACCGAATAAGTCAAAGCGCACCTAAATGGGCATTGCATAAGCCTATGAAGGTCACTAATTTCGGCCAATATGTCACGTTTAAATCGTCTAAAGCGACACATCTTGACAGATTGCAATAGTGCGGCAGGCTACGCAATACTCGTTCCCTTACTCGCAGGGAACTGAGGTTACGTAAGTAACTGAGTGCGTTCCCTTTTGAGAATGGTCACTTTATATTGCATAGCAAATAGACAGTGGGGACACAATGTAAAACTAAAAAATTAGCAACTAGCCGAATCCAACTGGAGCCTAGGGAAAACCCCTGAGGCTCAACAGAACAAGCCATAAGAAGTCACCAAGTATAAGTGACACTAACCAGACAGAATCAAGTTTCATGAATAAAGACTGGGGCTCATTAACACTCCAAGGACTACTTGTGCTTATGGACAGTAACATATTAGACAGATAAAGACCAGACACCATGAGGTCAATTATCATACTGAGAGGACCCTGGCCTCAATCTCCTGACTCCTTTGAGAAAATTAACTATAAGGGTGTTTCTCCCCAGCGACTGGCCAGCCACAGGAGCATGGTAAGCTGCCACATACACTTTGAGCGTGAATGGGGAGTGACCAGCATCCAAAAACTCTTGTAAGAAAGAGAGTATCACTCATACGTTTCATGAGTGGGGCTCAAGGTCTCTGGCTGAGCACCAACCAGCGAATACCCACATGGAAAGAAACTATATGAGGATATATGCGCATATATGAAACCTATATGCAATTTATATGCACATATATGCTGCATATATGCACATATATGATAATATATATGCTGCATATGTGTGTATATATGACACATATAGGCAATTTTAGGTGCATATATGCACATATATGATAATAAATATGATGCATATGTGTGTGTATATATGGCACATATAGGCAATTTTAGGTGCATATATGTGCATATACAGGCCATTTAGGTCTCCTGCATTGCTTCTTTATATCCACATATAAGTGATGTATACAAGAGTCTAGCTCATGGCAGGATCTGGTAATTTGTAGTTCATCCACTCTAAACAATGCTGGGTTGTTTGAACCCAAATTTGGGTGAAATATGGACAAACCCAAATGTTGGGTTAAAAATGTAATATCAAATTTTAACCCAAATTTAATTTTCACTTTCACTTTTTCAACTGTACATTATTAATTGCATTTTTAACCCAACATTTGGGTTTGTCTATGTTTGACCCAAAGCATTTTTTAGAGTGTATGTGTCACTTGCTAAAATAAATAAATAAATAAATATTTATATACATATCAGAATGATATATAATTTCAACTGGACTGTTCTGCATTTTTTTTCTGTGTGACAGTTGCCAAAGTGATCTCACTTTGGCAACTGTCATTTATGATGCCTAGCTCATATTTTCTATTATCAAGGCAATACCTAAGAACTACTAAAAAATTAAATTATCCAAGATTATATATGTGCAAACACGTGAAATTGGTATCACATGTAATTGGCATTTTATGGAATTTAACTATGGCAATTAAGTGAGAGGATATGGAAAGCTATGATGTATTATTACAAGGTCAATTCTTTCTTGCATAACTTAGTGGAAAAGAAGGAAATGTATAACAAAAGGGTTTGTTGTTTTTTCATTTTACCAAAAAGCCCTTTTTCCAATTTCAAGTCACTTTCCCATACACATCCACACATTCACCGATGCCACCAAATGCAATGCAAATTGCAATGTTTTCTGTATTGTCTGAATGCAGTTTTTTTCTGCCTGGAAGGTCATGACAGTCAAAATGTAGCAAAAAAGTGAATAGAACGTACATTCAAATCATCATCATCATCCAACCATCTATCCCACTATCCCATATCTATCTGAGAGCAGTTCACAGTGGTTAATAAATTCGAATGCTGCTGCACTGCCGATTGGCCGCTACAACGCCCCGTAGTTGATGACGTCACCCGCCTAACGCTTGACGTTATCCGTATGAGATGAAGCAAAGTTTCGCGCCGAAAGATAGCGGCTAGGAGTAATTGCGATTTCAGCATTGGAGATCCTCTAAGTCCTACGCCACCAATCGTAAGTATTCCTAATTTTATATTTATTTGCAGCGTTTTTTGGCAGAGAAGTATAAACTTAGCATTTATTTTTTGCCAAACACACCTGTTTCAACCATACACTTTCTATGTTAGCTGGTGAGGTAACGTCAGTGTGTGTGCTAATATAACTTAGCCGTTGATAAGAGTCAATTAGAATTAACGTGTATTTATTTGTTTCTTTCTGGAGGAATTCGTAGAGGGTTAACAAAAGTCATGGCCTAGAGAACATAACGTCATGAAAATAAATGATACTTCCCTGCCAACGGCTCAAGAAGGCAATCGGCTCCAGAAAAAAAATAAATAAATAAATACCTGTGAAGTTTGAATTTGGTCGAAATTGGTTAAAGTAAAATTGCATTCAAAACCAGGTTTCCTCTGCCTTCACAGTTGCAGGAAATCTCTTTCAAATAGTAAACATTAACGTTAGGGCATTGTACTAGTATTTTGTTAAAGTGATTGTAATTGTTTTTTTCTTTCTTTCTTTATATAACCTCTTTCTAGAATTACCTCAAATGAAAAGTTACCTCGCCATTATTGCTCAAAAGGTAAGTTCCTCTGATTTTGCTTTTTAAAATTGTTTCTCTAGCAGAGCTGTAAAGACTTGTGATATTGGGCTGATTGATAGTGTTAATTATTTGATGCAAGTTATTTGCACTGTAATTTATTTAAGAGAATAACTTTTATTTTTCTTCTATGAATAAGACTGGAATGAGTCCTGTGGAGGATTTAGATTCCTCCTCTTTGAAGAAGTGCAACCGGTGAGTAACCCCCTTGAATTTTTATTTAGTTTACTTTTTACTCAACAGCTATATGGATTTTTATGATGTTTGGCTGATTACTTTTGTATGTGATTGCTTTCATTTATTGACATGTTTAATGCTTTCCAAGTTTTTGGCTTGCTTGGATGAATAAAAATTGTTGTAGAGTTGTTTCTTCTCTAAGACTCCAGAGAGCAGACCAAGCCCTTTAAGACAGATAAGAGACAATTATCCATCCTACTCTCCATTCATAATAATTTTGTAATATTACTTTAAGGTGGGAAGCCAACCAGAGGGGATGGGGAGCAGCTGGACGCTCTTGACCAAATTAAAAAGGCATCATTATCGGTGAGTAAATGTTTAAAAGTTTTGTTTTCCTCCTCAACGCATTAAGATTTTATGAGTTCACCACTTTAACCATAGCCTACTTGTACCAATGTTTATTAGGCATCAATGGATACTGTATAAGGGATTATTGTTACTATATCTGCTTGGAACCTATAATACTACTTCATCGCTTGCTCAGTTCTTGATCCTAACTTTCCTTTACTTAAGCCACATTTCTAATTTTTCAGAATCTTCCAATTGACATGTTTACATGACGCATTTTTTAAAATGATCAGCCTTTTATCAAAAAATATGTGTCCGATCACATCTACTGTAAGCACTTTGGGTTCCTGATGAAGTACTATATTATTCTTATTATTATTATTATTATAGTGTCTTATTATTTTTGTCTTCTCTAGATGCTACATTGAAGAAGTGGCCGGCAGCCAGCTGAGGGGAGATGGGCACATCTATTAATTCAAAGCTCATGGAGCTGAGAAGATCAAAAAGAATTTTTTTCTATCCAGTATTTTTGTCTTATTTTTGTTTTTGTACTATTTGATATTAAGTAAATAAATAATCTAAATGCATACATTTTGGACTATTATTTATGTTCCCTAGTAGCTATGGATTTTAATAATTATTCTAATATATAGGTAAACATGTTGGTGCATGTATAGGTGAAAATATATGTTCATATACATGTACTTATATAGGTATATATATGCATGTATATATGCACCTATATGTGTACATATATGCGTACATACATGTACATATATAGGTTCATATATGCACCTATATGTGTACATATATGCGTGCATACATGTTCATATATGCACCTATATGTGTACATATATGCGTGCATACATATACATATATAGGATCATATATGCACAAATATATGCACAAATATATGCACCTATATGTGTACATATATGCGTGCATACATGTTCATATATGCACCTATATGTGTACATATATGCGTGCATACATGTACCTATATAGGTGGGTATATATGTGTACATATATTAACGTATATATGTACATATATGTGCATATATGTACATATAATATAGGAAAACGGCCAATTTTATATATGTCACATATATTAAAAACATATATCAAAACCTATATTAAAACATATATGTTTATATAGGTTTTTTCCATGTGGGTACTGACTAGCGAATGCTTCAGAGCATAGAGGCACGTTCTAGACGGTGTTCAAGCCTCATTGATGGTATTAAAGACTTTTTTTGGGAGGTCCCCGGATACCTGTTGAGGGGCCATACATGGAGGGCTCAAAAGTCGGGGCGAGGGTGCCACATCGTTCCGTTAGCCTGAGTGAGGATGTCCTTCCTCATTGGCACTGGCCAGGGAACAGTGTCCATCGTCTGAGCTCTGAAAGTTCTGTGCTGGTACGTTTCTGGTCTCATACGTCAACATCCGCCGTTTTAGGGTACCCTTTAACGTCGGTTAGATGAAGTTATCAGATCCTAACCCTACCCCAGACCTAAATCGACCCCTAAACCTACCCCGTCACTTAACTGACGTTAAAGGTAAAGCGTCAGTTGTATGACGTCCCAGGATCGTCATGTAACTGACGTTAAAGGGTACCCTAAAACGGCGGATGTTGACGTATGGTCAAAAGACGTCCCAAGACGTCAGTTATATGATGAGACTGTGTTACTTGTTTCGACAGCGAAAGGCTTCAGGAGGACTCAGAGACATGAAGTGTAGTCATATTGGCCAATATGAGCGATCTGTATAGGCTTAGGCCACACTTATTTTAAATTATTGCTTCAGTATTTCGAGGAAAAGGAGTTTCCACACTGAGTTGCTATGCAATATGAAGTGACCTTTCTCGAAAGGGAACTGATCTTATTGGGAAAAACTAAGTAGTTGCTGGTTATGCATGGCAAAACAAACGACTATCTTTAATGCATAGTAGGCTACTAAACTGCATGGCTGAAAGTTACCTCAGAATACACTTTGTAAACGCACAAATAAGAAGATTAGTCGAAAAAATGCTTTGAATTTACATTTAAAGACTATGCAAAAGCACGACTGGAAATGACACAATACATCTGTAAAGCTGCCATTTCACAATATCTAGAAGTTATTTATGTCCAATCTTCTAGAGTAGAACTGGAACTGAGTTCCAGCCATGTTTGTTAATGTATGCTTGTTTGTGTATGCGTCCGTCCACCTATATGTGTAGTATTCTAATCAAAATATTTTTGCACTAAAAAAATATTAGGCATTTGTTGTGTCTGGATATATCCATACATTCAGTATTCATTATTTCACCATGGTGAATAAGTGGAGGGTAACTGCCAATGGCGAAACGTGACAAATGACTAATTATATGCATTGTTGCTATGGATGACGGCGAATATGTGAAAATATCTGATCACCAACTGCCCTTATTGACCAGTCTGGAATCAAGTTTTTTTTTTTTTTTTTTTTTCTCAGAAAGCTGTGTTATAGACTCAAATAGCCATGTAGTTTGAAGTTTCGTAATGGTTCTGACTTTGCGCTCATAGTATCCCCTATATTCCTCTTTGTTCACAAAGACCTTTTAATCCAGCTGTGTTATGTTTTATAGATTAATCCTGAGAGAGGGTTCGTAGACACAACCTTCAATAAAAGCGCTGGTGGGTCTGTCAGTTTTCAGACAGAAGCTCAATTTGAGCAGGTAAGGAGTTAATATAATCTGTCCTCACAAAGGGCAACATGTGAGATGTCTGCATATTTATCTGTGTGTGTGTGTGTGTGTGTATCCGCTGTCTATCACTGCACGTGTGTGTGTGTGTTTGCATTTCAATGTGCCTCAGGGGTTGAGGTGAGGACAGGGAGAGGTACAGGAGGTGCTCTCTATAAAGGGCAGCCTGGCCTGTGCTTGGGGAATGAGAATGACATGCTCAGGAGAGTGTGTAATTAAAGGGGCTGCCTACTCAGCATCATACATAGCATTATACTCAGCTCCTCACTTAACGATTACTCGGCAAACAAGCGTGCAAATACCTGTCCATCTCTCACTGTTTTCCTCTCTTCTTTCATGCACTGACCCAGGCTACAGATGACACCACAGGCACTGCAGTGGACCATACCAAGCTTGGCCTGACCACAGAACAAGTGAGCAAATTTGAGCGTGAGAATAGCACTCTTGACGGCAAGTGGAGAATGGTACTTCAATGTGACTTTCAAAATAGGCTCACTGAAAGAGCATGTTTTTTTTTTCTCCAGAAAAATACTTATACACACAATTATGATTACAGGGGCAGATTATTGATTAATAAAGGTTATTTTCACACAGTTCCCTTTCGTAGTCACCTTGAGTTACGTTGTGATGATGAATGGGGTTTCACTTAGAAAGCCTCAATATAAAATGACCCAATGGCAGTAAAATGCCATGGGTCTGTGGAATTTGCATAGCGTAACTCCACCCCAAGGAAGTACACTGGCAACATGCAGTTATGTGTTCGCTTTGGGGCAAAGAGCATTCTTCACTCCACAAGCCATTCTGAGATCTTCACTCTTCGAGATGAGCTACACTCGGTGTTCTCCAGCTGTTACGGTGATTTCCAGTGAGATTATTCTGTTAAACTATGAGCTACTAGCTTATGAGCGAGCGCGCACAGTCACTGCTGACGTGCCTGAGACAGTTCGCGAGCAAGAGTGTATTATTTCATCACCAGACATATCTTTTCCGATCTGCCACAATACGTACAGCAACCAACGTAATAAAACATTGCCAGATTCACGTTCATTTGTTTCTGACAACACTTAAAATGCTTTTAGAGCCATTCACTGGAAGACGTGTATGAAGCAACTTAATATAATTTTGCAGAAATGCCTACCCTATCTCACGACCAATGTGTACGAATTCGACGAATGATTAAAAAGTGTCTAATTCGTACGACCTCACTCGTACGAATTCGTACGATTTGTCTAAACCCACGTGATGGGTAGGTTTCGGGTCGGGGTAAGGGGTAGGTCATTCGTACGAATTCATACGAATTGGCCAATTCGTAAAATATGTACGATTTTGCAAAATTGTACTAATTTGTACGAGTGAGGTCGTATGAATTCGTATGAATTAGCCCCTTTTTAATTATTCGTCAAATTCGTACGACTTTGTCGTGAGATCGGGTTGGAAATGCCACCACATGCACATTTTTCCAATGGTTGCGACTTTATATGGGTGTTAAGGGAATGATGCAATATCAAAAACTATATATATATATATATATATATATATATATTACAACGCATTCTCATCCTATATGACAAAACCGCGCTATACTATGCACATGGCACCCGTTATCGTTAATATAACACGCGCTATGATGGGTAGGTTTAGGTGTGGGGTAGGGTAGGGAAGTCTCATATTACGCTAAAGGATTTATGACGCCTTGGGTTCGCGTGTTATATTAACGATAAAGGGTGCCATGTGCGTAGTATAGCGCTGTTTTGTCATATAGCGTTCTATGTGACGCTAAAGGATGAGAACGGGCTGATATATACTATGTAAAATTTAGTAGATGCCATAATATTCTCAGATGGCTTCAAATAGCACCATGTCTTAACTCATTGCCTACAAGTTTATGAGTCAATAAATTTGAAAGAGATTCAGCTGCAAAAATCATTCTGGAATTGTGGAAAGGTGGATTGTGATGTTAACATAATTATTACAAATAATAAATTACTTGTCCGGTAATATACAGCTTACAATCAAATTTTTGTTTGCTGATCTGGAGAGAACAGATGTGGGTTGAAAATTAAGCAATGAAACTGAATCCGTAAAAAGAGCAATCTGTTGTTATTTGCTATTATTAGGCTTACAAAGCAATATGGTCAGCAATCCTGACATAATGAAAACTTCCTGACATTTAACTGGGCCTAGCAGACACAATAAGGAAGCTTATATGATCTTAGCTGACTAAGCCTGATGTTTACATTTTTGAAAATCATTTCAACTCCTGTCCCCCCTCCTGTCCCCAGCTACGGTATAGTTTTACTGCACACATTTAGATGACACTTTTCACAGCATGAAGAAATGGTTCTTTTTTGTTTATTTTTCTTGAATACATGTACAAGTGGCATATAATTCATTTTAATTGACGTGTTATTGTTTTCAAGTGATAAGAGTATTCCAATTGTTACAAATCAAACATATTTCATTCCAAATTCTCTCCATATGAGTTTCACTGTCTACTACTGTCTAATTTGTCATTATTCAAAATTTAGTTCTTAGCTATTATACTACAGTTGCTACATATTTTCAATGTGTTACCCAGGTTTGTTGTGGATCAATAGGTCTGATGCAAACCATTTGCACCATTTCCTGTGTATATGTTTGTTATTATAGAGGGTTATTATAGATCTTTATTTTCTACTTTATAGTCCTCTGTTTGGTTTCCAAATGACATGGAAGTTTAACGATTTCCTGTATAAAATAAAATGTCAGAATAATATTGCGGACAAAGGTAAGCCAGTCAATCTCTCAATAACCCCTACAATAATAGTCAACATATGAAAACGTTCACTACTGTTTCACAACTAAATAAATCTTGTTATAGTGGAAGCTAACTTGACCCTATTCTAATAATCCTGAGACTGACATTCAGTTATTTGAGAGAGGTTGCTGTGGGCAGGCTCTTTGTGTGCATGTTTCTCCACCAAACATAAAAATGTACAACACATTCTAATCCATATGACATTTCGTTGAAATAGTTTGCACATGGCATCCTTTAGCGTCAATATAACACGCACTGTTATGGGTAGGTTTAGGTCTGGGGTCTGCCTCTCATATTGACGCTAAAGGACACCAGTCACCTGTATGACGCCTTGCGTTCTGCGTGTTATATTGACACTAAACGGGCTCAACATGTATGTAAACACTAAGAGTTATTACTGCAAAATTAAATATTACCCATTGTTTCTGCTTCCAGTACTTGAGTTATCGACTCAATCCCTGGAACAACCTGGTAACATTGTACACTGTGTGGTCACAGACTTAATGCCGCCATCTTAAGAGTCCATTGGGACTGAGCTTTTATTAGGAATACTCCCAGCAGACCATGCACTGTGTAGGGAAACTTGGATATTCCTATTAGCTCAGATACAAGGAATATAAATTTTATAACTAATCATGAAACATGATCAAGGAATCACCTACATGATAAAATTACCCGTAAAGGGAAAATTTACCAATGGCTGAATACAACAAACTACGATCAGTTCTCCATCCAGGTTGGCAAAAATAGATAAATTGTACTATCAATAATCAATCATAAGAATTATAATTAAATATGAATATGTCAATTGTCTAAAATAGATTGATTGTTAGGATAATCTGTATATATATATATATATATATATATATATATATATATATATATATATATATATATATACTGTATATATACTATAACAATACATTTTTAAGAATCAACATTAAAGTTAAAGTCTGTGGCAAGTTAGGGCCAGCAACACTAAAAGCCCTACCGCCCACCGTGGAGAGTCTGACCCTGGGTACCACGAGGAGGTTTTACAGTGCTAGACCTAAGGGCCCGAGTTGGAACATATGGCTGTACCAAATCAGCAAGGTATTTGGGTGCCGGGCCATGTAGGGCTTTATATACTAGAACTAACAGTTTAAATTGGATGCAGGGTATGACAAGAAGCCAGTCTTTCTTCTAGACCATCTAAGATGAGCTCAGGCCCTGAAAACTTGCCGGCATCTCCACATACAACTGATGTAAAGCTTTCTCTTTGTGTAATAGAGATTCAAGTTGCATTTCTTGATGCAGCGTCAGACTGTGTTATGTGAAAATGGTTTTCCAAAATTACTCCTGAGCACGTGAAAAGGGCACATCAAAGGTCATGCACATTCAACAGAGATCTATTGTCTTACCCAACACAGACTGAGATTTCGCTGGATTCCCTGAATTTTGTGACAATATTATGTATGGAAGATGATGAAAGGCGTAAATTCTTTGCAGTCTTGAATTGAGAAATGTGATTTTTTTTAAATTGTTTTACAATTCTCTCAAGATATTTGGCACAAAGTGATGAGCCATGACCCATCTTTGCATAAAAAGACTGAGAAGCACTTTTACACCCACTTTTTCAAACATGATACCCTCAACTATTATACCTTTCATGATACCCTTCACTTTTATTTGTTTCTGTCCCAACTTTTTTGGGATGTGTTGCAGCTATCAAAATCAAAATTTGTTCGTATTTACAAAACACAATCATGTTGGTCAGTGAAAACTTTGGAAAACGTTTCTTTGTACTTTTGTCAGCTAATAAAAGGTTAAATAGAATGAACAAATCACAGATTCTTGATTGCATTTTACAAAATCTCCTTTTTTACAACTTTTTCCTGGTTTGGGGTTGTATGAGCCCAAATACAGTAAAAACTGTAACATTATGAAATATTGCTACAATTTAAAGAAACGGTTCTAATTTAAAATGTAATTTATTCCTGTAATGCCAAAGCTGAATTTTCAGCATCATTACTCATTATTATTACATACCTTCAAAAATAATTGTATTATGCTGATTTGCTGCTTAAGAAACATTTATGATTATTATCAATGTTGAAAACTGAAAATGTTGAAACATGTTTCTAAGCTTGACATGTTTTAGGCCACATCTGCACATAAGCAACTAACAACAGCCATATAGCACTAGAGAATCACTGCAACAAACCCACAGGTAAATCAATAAAGACTGCTGAATTCTTCGCATTCATGTAAAGGCAGGATGATTTCAGCTGTTGCATGACTGAAGGCCCTTATGAATGTGTCTTTCAGCGGTGCACTGCTCTGAAGCATCCTTGTTAATGATATGCCAGCGCCAATAATTCCCCAACAACACTCTCGGTAGACAGTTGGATAATGAGTCGTTCTCTTGTCTTCCACAGTAGAACAGCTGTTAAGCTTCAGCACTTGAACTTCCTGTTTCAGAAACTCTTAAATGGTTCCCTCTTTTCTGGACCACTTTTCTTGTCAAGCCTCGGACAGCAACATCTACACTACAAGAAATATACTGACAACAGTAACACACGAACAACCAAAAATCACTCTAGTGAAAAGGTGCTCATTACCACTGTGCTCGTGGTGTACATTTCTTATGCTCTTCTCTTTTAGAAGTTGCTTGGCTGGGAAGAATGAGGGATGAAGAAATCCAGGGAGAATTTGCCGCCACTGCATCCTCAGTAGTTTTTAAAAAGACTCATAAATGTGTTGAATTTATTTTGTTATTGAAGGGAGAAACCCAATTATATGTGCTCAAGGGGGTGAATGCTTCCTGAAGGAAAACCTGAAGGAATGTGGATATCATATTAGGCTTACTAAATGTCAGCTTTTGGAATATCTTTTGATTTTGAGATTTAAACTCAGTTTCATTGTTCCCTGAACCATATGAACTCACTCCGTGAGCAGTTTGAAGATAATTTTGGAACTGTTTCTAATAGCTTTGCATAATTTTAGTTTTAACAGCTAACTAGGTCCTCCTAAATCCGGAGGGATACATTTTGTACTTATTACAATGTGAAGGCAATTAATTGGGCTGTAAAATGCTTTTAATATCTCATGCTCATTTGAAGCAAGGTGGCTTTAAGAGAACGAATGCTCGGTTTGCTCTTACTGGAAACCTGTGGAAAAGATTATGTTGTCAGCACAGTTGTGACACCACCTCCGTTTAGTTTGGCCTTGTCCAGGGTTTAACTAATGCTCTAAAGTGCATGGCTGGCAAAATTCTCTGGGGAAAGTCACCGTGGCAATAAAAAAATGGACCTTTATGGTCACACTGACCTAATTCTTCACACTGAACAGCTCACTGCCACCACTATGAAAGTGCGATAGCATTATGCTATGTTTGTAGCGCTTGCAGTGCTACTAAAAAATCCCTGCATCCATAAGGTAAACTGATTGGTGACTTTATGCAAATCATTTTTTTCTTCTAGCATTTTGAGTTGTCTATTCGGAGTCTCCTTTCTAAATCCACAGAAAAAGCAACGAGTCCAGAGAAAGGATTTACCACACACTCCCACCTACGACTCAGACGGTGGAATAGGAAGCTGTCAAAAGTGCAAAGCCTTTCTTAGAAAAACATTGGATATGGGTATGAAAGTCTCCTAGACAGAGAAAAGGGGTGTGTACTATGTTAAGACACTTACCTATTATTAGCTAGCGCTTCTCATTCTTCCCTATATATAGGCCCTTGCTCTATATTATGCTAGAGATCTGTGGAAGTCTGTTTCTGCCTCAAGAGTACAAAATAAAAAAGTTATAAATAACCTCGCTTTGTCGTCTCTCTCTCTCGTCTTGCGTGCAGTTGTGTCATAAGAAGTGGACAGAGCGTTCTCATTGGAACTCCATTGAGATGATTGAAGCCCGTTTTTGGCGATTTTTTTAGCACTTCCATGCTAAAGAACTTGAGCTTGACGACGTAGATGTGACGTGAGCAAACTGTCTGTCTTCTAGCTGCTGTGGCATGAGAAATCTGAATCATTCCCTTCCGAAACTTGCAGAGGCGGGGAGTGTGAGTAGGAGCTGTCCATGAGCTAGGAGCAGGAGACACTTTTGCTAGGTAGTCTGATTAATTATTTTGTCTTTTTGCCTCCACGTTTCTCCGATTGCGCGCGAGCTGCTCTTCCTGTCCATACGGTAATCTCTCTCCTGTGCGACAGAGAGTCGCGTGGGTATGACGCAATCATTAGCCTACTTTCACTAAAACTCCTTATACGGGGCCACAACATAAGCTACAAGGTAATGGAGCATTTTATACATTGTCGTGTTTCTTTAGAAATAAATAAAGGACAAATGGGGTCTTCAAACGCCTCAGATGTAAAGTTATTCGCTATCAAAGTGACGCCAAAATGAATGGGAGTCAATGGAAATGCTAACGCAAGTGAAGTTCTGCTACAAGATGGCAGCTCCCTCGAGGCTTCAACTTCCGGTCGATAGATTACCCCCTTGAGTTGTGTGTGTGTGTGTGTTTGTCTGTGGGCGTAGTCACTGATTTTTGATGATCAGCAGCGCCAGCTGGCTTCAATCTGTTTGTCCCTTTATATGATCAGTAACTGGTGTCTCATGTTGTCAGATCGTTGTGGTTTCCCGATATGTTCCTGTTCCTGAGCTATGTGTCCTCATGTGGAATTCCCTTGTTCGTCGTCGTCGTGTTTCTTCGAGTTTATTTGCACTTCCACGGATTCACCGAGCACCATCACTGGATATTCAACACTGGACTGGGAGCACTTCACTGGTTGTCCACCGAGATCCCTGCGTCACCCACCATCTGCGCCGAACCACCACCTGTGTACCATCTGTGTTGATCCCCTGTGTTGTGTGCCTGACCATCAACTTGTACTGACCAACTCATTAGAAGCGTTATTTGCCATTGTATCCTCCTGGATTTCTGACAGAAACTGGATTTCTGTCTCAGAATGATCTGACCACATTATGGATACAGCTGGCGCTATACGAACTGGAATGATTTTGCCTCTCGAAGAATCGCAAGAATGGACCAACAGGAAGAGAGCATTGCCAACACAGGTCGGGCGGTCCAAGCTCTTGTGACTCAGGTGTCCGAGCTCTTCCAACAACTTCAACATCTGAGAGGTCCCCCTGCGCCACCCACACCACCCGTTCAGCCCGTACCACCAGAGTCGCCTTGTCAGTGCGAACCACGCTTGCCGACACCGGAAGGATACTCAGGTGAACCCAAGTTTTGTAGACCCTTTTTGACCCGCTGTAATACAGTCGCAGAACTTCTCAAGAACAAACCAAGCCATGTATTTTGTCAATCAGGCAAGATGGCTCTTTGGGGAACGTTGGTGTTGGAGACAAATATGTGTCAAGAGTCTTGTCTTGTGTCATATAAAGAGTCGCATTGTGAGATATAAAGTCAAACTGGTGAAATATATGGTTACGATTATGTGAAATAAATCTGCAATGTGAGCTATTTTATTTATCTTTTTTTACTCTGAGACAGAAACAGACTTACATATTGACCACTCTCACATCACTGCATATCAACAGGAACATCAACACTTAAACAGCATGTTTCATCAGTTTTCCCCTCAGACTTATTGACATTCTTTTATCATGAACAGATTGCACACTTTGAGAGGACAGTGGTTTTGGAGGGAAAGACACACTTTATTACTACAGCATTAATATCCAATCCTGTGCCCGTCCGTGCCAGCCGTGTTTTTCTACCTGGGATCCTTTCCCAGGATTTATGGGATCATTCACACAGAAAATGTGCACCATTAGGTTTTTCACACGCCGCAATTCAATCACGTCCTGAAATCCCCGCGCGGTCACCTCTCCCGGTGTGTGTCATTGTAGGCAGGTATTTCTCCCCACCACCACGCCACCCCATACAAGTTAATTCCTTCTCGGACTCCAGCGGGAGAAAATCGGGCCCTGAAAAATCATTACTTTCCATAATCCCTGCCTTCCATATGCCACCACGCTAATGTGTGTATGACAAAAGGGGGAGGGAATGAGAGCAATGTGCTGGAATAAAATAAATTGGATTAGAATAAATCAAGAAAAAGAGAGATCTGTCCCCAAAAATTGAATTCCAGGTTTTAAATGCCCTTGCCTCGCCAAGGTCTTTCATTCCTCATATTCTAACTTTATTTTCCATCGAGAGGCTTTCCCTCTTCCTTACTTTTGACATGGCACCTGTTCCTGCCAAACTCTCGGCTCTCTACTCAGAAATTTACTTACTGGCAGCCTAAAGATTAATGGTGCTCTTGACATTGTGTCTGACTAGAAAACAACCTGGTTTGTATTAACCACGCAGCAAAAATGGATTTACCACAACCAGCTAATGGAAAGTCCTTGTCGTTGCATAAAGTTGCATGCAAAAATAGATGTTTTTGGGAAAACGTGAAGACTTTTGACAGCGCTGTTGACTTTTTAAACGTGAAGAGCATTTAGCTCAACAACCAGGACTAGACACACTGCTGGGAATATAAACACACTGCAGTCTCAGATGTTTACTGAGAGAAATTGAAGCTTAGACTCTGTGATGGTCTTTGGCAAGCTGCAGCCGGTCACATCAAGGTGGAGATGCAGTTCTACAGGGGGGTAAACAACAGAGAGTCCTGATAACCTCGACAAACCATAGACCCACCTGAGCGAGAGAGGGAGAGAGAGAAAGCTCACAGGTCCAAAAACACAGCATGAAACTATCTACCACCAAGCACTCCTCAGAAGCCCTGATTATACTGCAAGCAACGTGGCTAAAATAGAGTCAGAAATAACAATGGCAATCAAAGTGTTCCTGCATGCACGTAGAGTGACTAGGTCTCAGCATTACTGTGACAAGGGCATGGTGCACTTAATGTAAGTGGTGCCGCTTGGCAATTAAGACAGCAGAATGGAATCTCAGCAAAAGCCGAAGTGGAGAAAATTATGCCCTAAAGTGGTTATGATTCACTCATATATAACTGTCACCACAACGAACTTTGGCGGCCTCCCTTGTTGTGCCAAATTATAAGAGGAACATGAGCTGGAGTCAAAGACACTAATATTTTAGTGGGCATGCTTTCAAAGGTCATCGACCATGTTGGATGCATCACCATCTCATCGTGTAAACAAAAAAAAAAAAAAATCAACAATGCTTTTTTGGCTCTGTGTCAGTTTTTTATGATGTTCATGCAACACGATTGATCTGTTCATTGATGTGTATGACTGCAGAGGAAGTATGTGGTTTCATCAACCGCTTACTTCACACCCGCACCCTGCTGTATCAGGAGGGGAGTCTAATCATTATCACATGGCAAGTTTTACCTGCCTGCACTTCAGTATCTCAACAACACATCAAATCACACAAACAACCAAGAAAAAGAAGAGTGTGAAGACATAGCATAAAGATCGAAGGAAGTCATGGTCGGGTTTTTTAAAGCACTGTCTGGAACCAGTGCAGCAAATGGGATAGGCTTCAAATACTACAGGATGTTTTTCTTACTGAAAGAAAGTCCCCAGTGCCAGTTATTATACATGGCCAGTAGTTACATAAGTTATATTTGAAATGCAGTGTATGAATTCAGTTTGATTCTCTGGGTCAGTCACTGCACCATATAAGCTAAAACATTTCACACTTATTGGTTGAACATAACAGTTTACACAGACCTTTAATATGAGTCATACATGCAATTGGCCTGAACTATTACAAAAACAAAATTAAATAAAAAATAAAAATAAAAAATAAAACAAACCAAAAATTTAGGGATATATTTCATTATTGTTTTTTACTGATAATGTGCATCCTAAACCAAATGGTGTTTTAATATGAACACCCAGACATATATATAGGCTTGCAGAACCTGATTTTACCAGATGCAACATGTTTCTGGATCAACATCTTTTTTGATGCTGAAACAACATTTAAAGTCGGCATGAAATCAAATTTGACAAATCTTCTTTTTATATGTAATATTGTAGTGTTTATTATAAATGATTTATCTGTGCACTTCATTATTTTTTTTTAATTCATGTACCCTTACAATCTTTGATCAAATACATTACCCTTCCCTCCCCCATCGAAACGACCTCGCTTATATTTCAGTCACGTGCAAATGGCGAAACCTCCAACAATCCAATCAATTCCCGAAGGACGAAATCAAGCCCTGTCCTACATTTTTTTTTCTAATTTCATTAGCTGTTTCACTCGGATATATGTCACAACAAGGAAAAAATGACGATCTCAACTTCCGTTTCACGCCGACTACGCCAACTTTAAATCAACCAATCAGATTTGAGAGACAAGTTTGCTGTTTATACAAGTTTAGTCACCTATCATTTCCCTCTGATTTTAGGGATAACTTAAAGGTATAGTTAGGTTTATGGTTCTAGGGATATGGTTAGGATTAAATTTTCACACAGGAATGTTGTTCCAGGATCAACAAAATATGTTGACCCAGGAATTTGTCTAACACAGCAAAATCAGGACATGCAGATAGGCTACTCTAATTGAAATGGGTTACAAGCTGTTTGTTCACTAAAATAGACTGGCTCATAAAAATACGTTGTACAGAATCGGGTGACGGAAACTGGCAGAATCCTTGCAGGTCTCTGCTTAGTGTTCACTGTCTATTTACTGAGCTCAGGCTCTCTGTTGAAGTTGCATTCAACATGTGTTCATTTGGAGCACCCTAAAATGTCATCATACACATCCCATCTGGATCAGAGGAAGAATGATTTATTTATTTTATTCCAGAAAAAAATAATAGAAACAGTTTCCAAACCTACAAAACAGCAATATAAACTAACTTACATTTAATCATAAAAACAGCAATCTCTATTTTTTAAAGCAGCATGCTTAATTATTACTTGACCAATGAATTTATGAAGACATTTGTTTTTGTCTAAAGGTAAGAATAGTTAGAATGTAATAAAAGGTATGCAGATCAAACTTATATTTAGTTTTTATTTCTATTATGAATGCTCAGTGGTGTAGTTGCTAATTCTTCTCATTGAGGTAGGTATAAAGAAAAATTGAGTGTCTCTCATTCTCATCTGGACACAGAAGAAAAGATTGTGAAAATACATTGTGATAATACTCTTGCCGTCTTTGTGGTTGGTCGACAGACCGGTCAGTTTGCTCAAAGGACTGAATTTGTGGATCATTACCCACAGTGACCCGAACAGTCAAAGAAAGAGCATGTCAAGAGATGTGATGATTGTTCCACTGGACTGTGACTCACAGCACTAAACAAAATTTGATATTTGAAAGTCATGTGTGCCTCTGTGTTGTGCAATATGTTCAGCATTACTGCGTTTTGTGAGAACTGTCTCTTACTTCGGTATTTCTGGGAAGTACATCTAATATCAGTGGGACATAACCATGAATACGTTCTTGAATAATTCTAACATTTTTTTTTCTGAGAGATGTTGAATATTCAATGAAAGCTCTGTAGTTCATATCTAATTAATGCATTTGAACCTCATCTCAAGTTCTGTGTTTGATCTTATGCCATTTTGTAAATCGGGCTCCTCCGGAGACGCGCTTGCATGCTTGCTGAGAGCATGACTTCATCGTTCTCTCTAAGGTAGACTGATCAGATCTGTAGACTGAAAATGATCACATGCATGATCACAGAACGAGGTATGTTCTTATTTATTTAATTTTGTCTGTTAATTTGTTTCATTGCCACTCCATTAAAATAGTCGAGTAGGGGTCAGGGAGTACATGAAGTGTGGCGCTTTCAACTGTGAAATGTCATAATGTGGTTCATGTGCTAAGTTTAGGTCAACCATTAAGATTAATTGTCCTGACTAATGATTTAGACAAGGATGCTAATTACCAGTTAATGTCCATTATGTCAAACAAATATAACCCTGATTTATAACATGGCTTGGTAGAATTCCATTGTATACTGCAGTCTGTTATTTCTTGATAACAGGCCACTGCTAAGTATAACACACTGTTGCCATGAAAAACAGTCTTGCAGAAAGTTCAAAAGAACAGCATTTAAGGTATCTGAAATAGAAATCTTCTGTTCAGTCAGTATATATATATATATGACAGAACAGCATATATATATATATATATATATATATAGAAATGATACATTAAATTGACCAAAAGTGACAGTAAAAACATTTCGCTACAACGCTACAAAAGCTTTCCATTTCAGATTTAAGTTTGAAGGGCTATAAAGTTACTCAGTGTACCTTTTACGTAATTGTACATTCAGGTAATTAAAGGGATAGCAGAAAGTGAAAGTGCCCCTATTATATTTTTTTAGAAATTATGCTATTTTAAAGTTTCCTAATGTTGTTTTGCAGTCTCCTACAACAGGTTTAGATGCATAAAAGGTAACGGTAAGGCCAGATTACTGTAAAATGAAATTGCAGTAAGGGCATCATACTGTAAAACACATTTACAGGTAAGCTACCGTAAAGGGGAACTTACAGTAACTTACTGGCAGCATTAAAGCGCTGCCAGTAAGTTACCGCAAAAATACAATAAAATGTCTAACAGTGTAAACATGACTCGCCACGTTCTGCCGCGGCCCTCACTCGTCCTGCTCGCCACAGTAAACATGATGAATGACGACTGTAGAACGCAAAAGCCGAATCCCAGACATTTTGGGCGATCTCGAAACACATTTTTGGGCAGAATCATCACAGAGACTCACTAGTAGCCAAAACTGTTGTTTACCTACTGCACGGTTACCGGTAGGCGTGGCCTCCTACTGCAGAAAAGCAAGTGCATTCTGGGACTTGTCGTCTTTCATCCACATAAGCCAAAAATACATTTTCTGTCTTTTAGAAAGCTCCAAATTCAAAAATAATTTCATATTTCTTCAACATAAATTACCCATTTTAAATACACATTTATCTTTCCAGAGGTGGAGTGACCTTTTAAGTGTTCTAAACATAAAAGAGTCCACACCACAACTCTTACGAAAACGGTACAGAGAAACAATTAGAATCACTTTCCAAATGTTTTTTTTCCAGCTGAAGAACAATAAAAACATTGAGAGCCAATTAGAATTCATCTCTTTTAAAAAATATAGGTTCTTTATTGGCATCCAGTTCCATTATGAAACTTTAACATTTCCATGGATGTCTTTCCAATACACAAAAGGTTCTTTAGGCTGTGTAAAAGGTTCTTTAAATTATGTGTTCTCAAAACTTGGAAAAATAAAATGTTTGAGGAAGCAAAAATAGTTCTTTAATAATGTATCGCTGCAAAACCTCCCTTTTGGAAACTTTATTTTTAAAAGTGATCCTGCTTTAATGAAATATACCATATAAAATGGCAAACAAAACTGCATGTGTGCGCCTAAACAGAGGGTTATCATCTGCTGGTGTGAGTTGTTATAGTAATCATCTTTGATGTGGACAGGTCAGGTAGTTTGTGTAACACTATTGTCAAAGCAGCTGGCATCACACACTGCTCTGTGACCAGCTGGAGGTCTTTTAGCCTTATCAGTTATCCATACAAAAAAATTGCACCTGTGTTATAATGCACCTGAGCATGTTCATTGATTACTGCTGCACCTGCATCTATAATCAACCCATTTCAGATACTCAGGTGTCAGCGAGCACAGCCAAAGATGCCTAGTTGTGTCCTTCGGCTGCAAATGCCTTCCTTCCATTGTCTTCCTCAGAAGCTCATCGATTCGAATCAACTCAGGAATTTCTCAGAATTTTGTGTTATTATGATGTAGGCCTACCTTCTCACTAAAATATATGAATTATGGACATATTATTTTATGAAATTTAATATACCGAACTGAGATGATAAGGGAAAGAGAAGGCAAAAGTTTATCTTTTATGAATATGATGGATTAAAATAATACAACATGAGAAATGTGAGCAAAGTCTTGTGGAGATAAAATACAAAACATCATGTGGCATGAATCTGCGATGAAGACAAAAGCATTCATTTTCTGGATGAAATTAAACATTAAAGCTTGCAAAAACACAGTCAGATGTCACAAATTAAACTGCTACATTAGTTAACTCCCTTAGTAATAAAGCCAGTAATAAAATTGTGATTTACACTTATCCTTACACAAAGTAATAGGATTGTTTTGTGTTGTACTCTCACACAGTATTTCTCAAATGGCAATTCTTTTGAACAGTGTTATTGAACAGCAATTGCAAGTAACATGATGGTTATTGTAGTTCTATATGTGAGCAGGCATTTACTCATCTCACTTGCTAAAGAAAAACAGATTCAGTACTCAAATTCAATAAAAAAGTGAAATGTAATCTCAGAATATTATGCAAACCTGCAATAATTAAATGTAAAATAACACAAACAAACATTATGTATTAAATCTGGCTTTATTAACCAATGTACAGTATTTGTTGCATAAACATCACATTTGAGTTTAATTTTTTACATTTTTATTGCTGAAGTGTGTTGAACTTTCTTCTCCTGCATTTATTCATCTTCAATCTAAAATGGTAGAAAAGCTTAAAGGAGACATATCATGCAAAATCCACTTTTTTAGCCCTTAAATGCATTTTGTTGTATATTTGGAGTGTTTATAAGTACAGAAAAGATGAAATTATTCTCTTCAGGTGCTTCGTTTATATCTTTATATTCTGTTTTGGTCATATTTTTCAACCTGTTCGGATTTTCCTGTTGTCTATTACGTTTTTTGAACAATTACATCACAGTATTTGCAGCGGAACTGACAAATAAGGACATCGACTACCGGTCCAACACTTCGAGCAATCCGCCATTAGTCCAAGCTCAATGATGCAGAAGTTACGGGAGGGCTAGTCAAAATGTTGGATGTAGTGACCTGAAGCACTTCAAGGATCCCCAATCCAACAACCTCCGCCAGTATACAGAAGGGTTTGCCCGATCGACTTCGTCTGAATGAGGGGTAAATTCCTTCTATCATTAGCTGCTGTGTTTGCTGATGCTTTTCTAAACGTAAGTTATCATATTATTATCATACAGATTTTTAGTGGTAAGATCAGACCGCAGTCATTTATCTTGTCAGAGTGCTTGTTTTAACAAGAGAAATAGTCGACTTTCACTAATAACACAACATAGTTAACTTAACGTTACATACCACTGCATCCATATGAAGACGTTGTTCTGCAGGTTCGTTGTCGTCTTTTTCAAATCGCTCGCTCTGGCTCGAATACGTAACGCTTGATGGACAAGTCTTTTGTTGACATTTTGTTAACGTGTGAATAAAAATGTTCTTTGAAACTATAGTAATCGTATATCTCTTATCAAACTACAATAATGGCTGAACGCGGGGAGTTGAACCGACCGTGAACTCAGCGACCTGGAGAGCGGGCGGGGAAAGACGCAACTCCTTTTTATTTAAAGGGGACGCTTCGAAACGGGTTGCTCACAGAAGCACATCAGAAAAGAGGTAGAAAAGGGGCCTGTTGAGCTATAATAATGAGGAATTCAGACATGATATGTACCCTTTAAGGTTTGTCTGAGGTGCAGCCTCTAATGTACAGGTGTAAATTTGCATTTCATTCAGCATGAGACTTACTCATTTCACTTTTGATGTAAAATGGCCTTTACGTTTGCCAAAAAATATTTTACTTTTTAGTTATTACATTTTTTTTAAAAAAATTAAAAATATTAAATATTAAAATATTTTTAGTTATTTTAGTTATTAAAAAAGAACCAAGCCCAGTCCAGGTTAGTAATCTAACACATTACTTTCCATAAAAGTAACTTTGCAATTAGTTACTTTTAAGGCCCAAGATGTCATCTAACTGATGCAACATCCGACGTTTTAGGGTACCCTTTATCGTTAGACGCTATCTAATCCTAACCCTACCCCAGACCTAAACCTACCGGTGTCATCTAACTGATGCCCTAGGATCGTCATCTAACTGACGTTAATGGGTACCCTAAAACTTTGGATGTTGACGTATGGTCAAAAGCGTCAGTTAGATGACGTCTTGGGATGAGAATGTGTTGTTTAAGGTGTAATGCAATATTGTAATCCGTTACTTTAAAGTGACTTTCTCCAACACTAGTGTGATTTTATTCACTTGCAGAGGGACTCTTAGTAAGGCATTTAAATATGCGGACAGAATAAACAGTTCTTAAAAGAAACATTTTTTTTTTTGTCTGTGTGTTGTCAATATTCTCAAAAGTAATTATTTTATTATTGTTAACAGAATCAGCGATGTTGTAGTGGAGACACTCAATCAGCGACAACACCAATCATGTATCCACACAGTTTGTTCATCATTCATTAAGGCATGTGGCTCATCCAGCTCGCTGTCGTAAATGACTAATCACGAGTAGATGGATGAGGAAAGGAGACTGCTATTTTCAGAAAATCACAAGACTGGGTGTCTTCTGAAAAAAGAAAAGAAAGGAGACATTTAGAACCTTATAAGGTTACAGAAATCTCCTGAGCTTTGGATCATTTGTGGTATTAATTAATGATTTTTTTCCTTTTCATCTTAATGCTAACTGTCACTAATTAATGGGTGGCTGTTTCCTTCCCTAATGACAGTCTGGTGAAGTGATGCAGCGCCTGAAAACTTCTTACTTGACATTACTGGTATATACTCATTTTTAAAACATGACAAATTGCACCGAACTTAAAGGAGGTGATTTTAGGCCTTAAATTAGATATTGCCATTTCTTTAAAATATAGCTTTAATTAATTTTCACTTTTAGGAATGAATTTAATATTCAGACCAAATGTACCCCACAGCGCTCATAATTTGGTCAGAAAATCTTCTAATTGTTGAATAAGAATGGCCTTGCGGATTCTGCTGTGGTTTGAGCTAAATCATTATTGGAATGACAACATTTGCACCTCTCAGCCATGGCAGCATCTGTTTAATCTCTGATGGTTTGTGTCCTCTGAATTGGTCGGAGTTAATTGCAGTTTCACAGTGAGGCAGAATGGCTTCTTGTTGAATATCTAAGTGGGTCATTGTGTGTTTTGTTTTGTGGGGAGCACTACATCACTCGATGGGGTATGTGTCTGTGATAGCCAAGGGGTCCCCTGCAAATGATTTATGCGGATAATACCGTTGCTTGTAATAATAATAACAATGTTTTATTGGAATAAGAAATGAAAGTGGGTCAGCACTAACCGACTGATTCGGTGTCAAACCCAGGCATGCCTTCAGAGGCCAGACGTATAAAGACTCATCCATCAATAACATCCACCTAAATATAGCATCCTTTTCCTCTGCCCAAGAATGATGGAAGAAATATGGCTTTTGCCTGCAACTGAGGTATTATTCATGAAGTCATACTTTGATTATATAACTCATTTTATAAAAGAGTTGGTTCCTCCCTTTGAATTTCCTAGCGTGCTGATATACAGTAGTGGGCACTGGGGCAACAGCACTGGGACTTTATGACAAAATTATATCAAAAGCTAATTTATTAAAAAGACAAGTCAAATGTGATTCAAACATGCACAGTACATAAACTTCTGCAACAACCACATCTAAAAACAGGAAGTACACTCCCACCTCTGAAATAAATACTGAGGTGTTAGTACATCTACATCGATATCTAAACTCACAAACGTTGGTGATAAGAATAGGTGAAACTAGTTGGGAAAACTAGCCCCATCCGAACACTACTTAACTCTTAAAGTCGGTGTGAAACGAAAGTTGAGATTTTCATTTTTTCCATGTCGTTACGTATATACAAGTGAAACGGCTGCTGAAATTAGAAAAAAAAAAAAATGTAGGGAAGGGCTTGATTTCGTCCTTCGGGAATTGATTGGATCGTTGCATACAAAATGGAGGCAGATTTGAATGCGATTTTCTGAGAAGCGGTTCATAGCCGCACCCTCATCGGATCCAGCCGCACCCTTTCGCCATTCCACGTGACCGAAATAGAAGAGAGGTCGTTTCGATTGGGGGAGGGAAGGGTAATGTCTTCGATTAAAGATTAAAAGGGTAGATGAATTTTTAAAAAAAAGTGCACAGATAAATCATTTATAATAAACACTACAGTATTACATATAAAAAGAAGATTTGTCAAATTTGATTGCGTGCCGACTTTAACGCATCATTAAATACTACTTAATTGTAGTCGTGTCTGTTGAATAATTTTTAAATGAATCGGTTTCAAATCTCAGTGTCAAGTAGGACAAATTTGATCTTTGTTATTGTCTGATATTCATTCACTCCAGATATTTTGGACATATGTTCAATTCCCATTGCATCATGGGTTCTCATAGACTAAAGAGTATCTGCATAGAGTCATTAATAATGGACAAGCTACATTAAATTTCCATTCCCTAGATGTTCATATTTTCTCCTATGAAGGTCAAAGTAGACATGATGCTCCATTTGACAACTAGTGCAAGACATTCATCTGTCTACAAAAGCCTGCCTGTGTGTGAATGCAGGCATGTGCACAGCGCTTCTGTAAGAAGTAGGATAGCTCGCATGAGAGCAGCAGGAAGAGACAGGGAGTAAAAGGTGATGACAGACTCGTGAGGATGAGAGAGTCTAACCCTGTTAACAGCCCTACCTAAAGCCTCTAAATAAATGGAGTGAAAACTAGGTGACTAACTCAAGGAGGAGAGCATCTCTCTCTCTGCACCGGTCCAGACAAGCGCAGACAGATGTATCAACAACCCTCTCGTTTCCTTAAACTGTCATCCCTCTGGCACAGCCCATCAGCTTCTTTGGATTAATTGTCTTAAGTTGTTGTCGCCGTGAACTGACTAATCTGAGTCATGCATGTGTTATGCTGATAATGAGTGCTTATAAACAGAACCTAGCCGTGGCAAGTGGGAAGAGCTAAGCTAGCATAGGTCCTCTGGGCGGCTGGGCTGCATCGCTCATGAGATCAACAATGGATATTTGAATGAAGCTAAATAATCAAGGTCAACAGGCTCAGAGCACTGAGCACAGAGTGTGAAAAACCAATTTCATGAGGCCCTGATAGGAAGCTCAATTTAATATGGCGCACATGCCCATCGTGTAATAGTCTATCACACTATGAACTTACTGTTTTGAATACAGCAACACATGTAAAGCTTGTCAATCCCAGCTCTCTGTCTATCCATCTATTTGAAGCCTAAGGCACTGCGGTAACTTGCAGACGGTAAATGGCTCTCTCTTGACATTGTGGTCACAAAATGGTTGTACTGAAATTGAGTAGGGCCTTTGCAACTCAACGCCAGCATCAAAAAAGACAAGTGGAACCTCCGGGGAAAGGATGGTGGTAGGCTAGAGGTATTACTGACATCGCTCACCTTCCTTCGGTTCGACTTGGTATTCAGTGCAAAATACAATGGACATAAGATTTTATTACAAGCTTTGAGGCACGATTTTTTTTTTCATTACCACATAATACATGATGTACCATAAAGGCAGAAAAGCACCATAAGGCTTTTTTTTGATTTCCATCAGTGTTTGTGGCAGGCGTCCACAGCTGCTTACACAAGTCTATGTTTAGATGTGCGTGTTGTACTGCACTCTTTTGTAGCTATAGTAAACACGCTTGGGGGGAAAACTAACAAAAGAAACAGAGAGGAAAACTGACTCAGAACTGCTTTTTTATAAAACATGAAATTGTTTGGGTTGCTGTGGCTCTGCTCCTGTGTGATACACATTTGTACTTTAATAAAATAGAACAGTCCAAGACACTTGTAATGGCAGCATGCTAGTCATGGTATTTCAAGAAAATAATATTGTACTTGATTGTATATTTATTTTCTCTGTTTAATGTGTCAGAGCTCTTATAGGTTGCATGAACCAATCATAAATGTATGTAACAGTTATCAGAAGACAAGGAATATCTGAGGTTTGTTTAGAAGTCTCCAACGAAAAATTAGATTTGAATAACTAATATCAAACTAAAGCTGTAAAGAGGGAAAAAGTCATGATATCTCTGGGCAATAACGTGATAGTGTCTCTTTAATTCTTATTGCCTATACTGAACAAGGTTTAAATTGGTTATTTTTTCTCTTGTTCTTCCAGTTATTATAACGGCGGTGGGGGAGGGGGTAACCAGAAAGCTAGTTACAGTATGTGACATACCCGGGTACGTTTTATTATTCTCGTCATCTCATACTTTGTTGCATTTCGTGCTGGTCAAACAGAGTATTTTCAAAGTTGTAATCGCACATGCACAAACGCAGCCGTTCCCTCGACCGAAGGTAGCGGGAGGCAGAAAAAAACGAAGGCTTAACACTTGTAAGCTTTTGCTGTCCTTGTCAGATAAAAGCCGTGATTGAATAACCTAAAACCCACATTAAGAAGTGCAGCTTTGTGTTGTTGGGCATCTTGTCAGATAAATCAAGGACCGAATAACCACAAATTGAAACTAATTTTTATTTTGTTAGGCTAACCACGGAATCCAGATCTTTGTGTAAATCTGTACTAAAGGTGACACTTGCTGTTGCAGAGCAAATATAGTTGAGCCTCCCTCAGGTGTAGGTGTATGTTGACCATGTCTGAGATCCTGTCCTGCTGTTTTCACAGCTAGCTCTAAAACCTATTAATTTAATTTTGTGGTGCAGCCCACACTCCTGTCTGGAGAAATATAATTAACAGGGTTTTGTTGCTGGTGTCTGAAACCATCTCTCTTACAGTCTAACTCACATTTATATAATGAGCAGCCTCCTACATGACAGCTTGTGGTTGTGAATTATGACCATAAACAGCAGCCCTGTGGTTAAACTTCCTTACTGATATAATGACTATACTCACAGAAACATGATAGCTTGTGGTCTTGAGTTAAAGCTTGTGGTCTTGAGTTAAAGTGCTCGTTTAGGTCCAAAATCTGGTGTGAATAAACAAACTGGACAGGCTTTGTTCAGAGATGTAATCAGGAACACAGCATTATAGGATTGTTTTATGTGCTTGAACTGTGTTGATTTTGTGTGCCATAATTGCTGTTACTGGAGAGCTGTAAGAAGTGCCCTGAAATATCAACACTTTCTTGTATTTCTCTATTGACTCCACCCACATATTTTCAGACACAAAGCTTTTGTTATAGCCAGAGAGCTAATGAAGATGGCTCATACCCTCATTTTGGGGGGTTAAAAATTATCCAAAATACATAACCAGCCAGTGTTCAAAACTATCTGCTTGCCTCTCAATTCAAAGCAGTAAGCTTGTAATAATGTGTTTAATTCCAGTGGTACTCGTGGAGTTCCGCGGGAGATTCGAGCATGTCCTTACGCATATATATATATATATATATATATATATATATATATATATATATATATATATATTTTATTTTTTTTTAAAAAAAGAAGCTACATGTACTACGTTAGAATACTCTGGGAAGGGTCATCGCTCTTGCATATTTTTGTCCTATTGTTAACTGCTTCTATTGTTCTCATTTTTAAATCGCTTTGAATGAAAGCATCTGCTAAATGAACTGTAAATCTAAATATACTGTACTTAAGCAGAGCCTAAAGCTGCAATTATTCACCTCCTGGAAGTTATTTCAAATCCAGCTCATCAGATCATCATCAACTTTTTCCCATAAACTGCATCTAGAAACACATCCTGATATTTTACCAGCTGGTGCGATAACACTGCGCAAACATCTAGCACTGCTTGTCACATCACATATACATATGCATAGATTACAGGTGAAAAAGACAGCTTTGATATGATAACGAGTGTGTGCTACTTACTCCGAGATTCTGTAAGTGTCCCTTGTGCGAGTCACAGAGTAGGCCTATCGTTCAAGTCAGTGCATTACATATATGTTCATTTCCATTTCCACTTTAATTTGAGTTTCTCTTTGTATCTAGGAAATTCAATCCAAATTTTGGGAGACAGCCATCATGTTGGTAATTATGCTGAAGTCTGGACGTAATTAATTTTATTGGACCAGTTAATCGATTCCTGATGAAAAGGGAGATTAAACTGATAGCTCTCCTCTCCAGTCATCGGGGCTCCTCCCTCCCCGATTCGGGCACGCATACGCGCTTTGGCTAAGCCATTACTGCTAAATGAATCTGTAGCGTGTCGCTGGCTGTGAGCCAGGGCAGATAATGCTAAGACTGTCTCACTCCCACCAGTCACGGCTTGATCTTTCGGAGAGCGACCTATTCGCGTGGCTATCAGTGGTGAATGCCTCATGCACAATCTCTAAACAGGTGTGGTACATCTATTAATCAGCTACAGGCATCAGTGTGCATTGCTCATAGTTTAATGCAGGTCACAATTCAGTTACTGGGTGAACCGGTGTCATCTTTCACGAGCTGCGTGGTGAAGTAATATTGTGCTCCATTCGGTCTTTTCACATTGACTATGTGAACTAATTGGCAAAAGCGGCAATAATAAGGCCCCTAATGCGATAACATACAAATTAAACTTATCGCTCCGAATGATGAAGCACAAAGAGTCGTGAGGGAGCGAGCTAAATCAATTTAGGAAGAGTAGCGTGTTTGTGAAAAGGGAAGAAAATGACAAGGGAGATCACGGCGGCTACTGTTGGGGAAGTGCAGATCCTGTGCGAATGTGAATAAATCCGGCAGCTCGGTTTAATGATGAGAGACAGCATTCCGAGTGCCTTCTGGCAGTTTTGTATTACCTGCTAAAATGAGCTGACATTTGCATTTGAAAATCCTCCCTCCTGAAAAGATACAATTAATTCTCAACACCTAATGGTATTTGCTTGGCAAATCTGTGGCACGTCACGCTCAAATTTAAGCCCTCTGTTGAGTATCTTGGCAGTAGATTTGCTCCGAACACGCAAGTTTCCTGTCCAATCTTCCAATTGGAGCTCATCACAGACCTTTGTCTGAGGCAGTACACAAAATGTGATATTTTGTCATTCTCATTGGAGGACTTTATGTATTAGTTCTATTGTCAGGCTGTTCTCCAGGCACACAGGAGGTGATTCTTGGCCAGATTCAGCCGCATTGAAAAATGATGAAATGGCTGTGACATGTCAAGATGTTTCACTATTCTTGTAAACATCTGCTATCAGACAATACAATGCCTGGCATGCAGCCTGGTTGTTTTCAGGGTTGCGAAAATGGAGACAGCAATTCACCATTAGACCGTGTTGAAATGCCAGTAAACTTTGACTTATCCCAATACGTTCAGCTGCTCGGTAACATTAGAGCAAATGGAAATTTGCATTTAGTAAAGCCTGCAACGATTGTTCTGCAGTCTTTGTTGGATGAAAGAAAATGAAGAGACTTTCAAAGACGATTTATTAATCATTACAGTTAGAGGAACTTTGAGAACCATATCTCAGTTGCACAGACAGTCAACAAGATTGTCACACACAAAAACTTCACACAATTTCTTTAAAAAAAAAACTTTCGTGGAACTTCCGACGCAAAGAACTATATATGCAGTTTCCAAATATGCTTACACAGGTTGGGGAGGTTGTACTAGGTTAGAAAGGAGTTAAGGATGAAAATCCCTGATTTAATTGTTAACCCCTTAACTGTCACCCCCCTTTTTTGAATAGACATGGAAATGCTCATTTTAAACTTAAATGGTTGTAATTCAAGAATGCTTTGGAATATTGACGTAAGATTGGTCTCGTTTTAAAGAAGACATTTGGCAGACTTTTCTCGAAGTGAAATAAATTAAGAAAGTGAAACAGAAAAAAAGTTATAGAAGTTTGAGTTTATGGAAATGTACAATGTAAAAAAATAATTATTCATATTTTATACAAAATCTATATTTTCAAAACCTGGGCTACTCTAAAACTGCAGAAAAATCAAAGCCAAATATCTGAACAAGTTGTGTTTCAAATTTTAGGTTGATATCTCAAAAAATGAGCTTTCAGTGAGATTTTGTTTGGGCGCAGTACCAAACTTTTTCACTAGGTGACAACCAGACTCCATTACAGCCCATATAAGGGCGCCTCCATTTCCATATGTGTTTTGAGTGATCTGAACCATTATTTTCACAAATTTCACACAATTTATGAAGTAGAAATCCTATTCAGAAGTAGTATGTGAAGTTTGGCAGATTTTGATATGAATTCAACCTCTAAGAATCACATACAAAGAACACGCATGTGTGTTGTAGCTTATTGCCATTAGACAAATGGTGAATTTATTATGTTTTTTGTATTATCTAAAACATTTTCAGACCTTTTTTTCTAAAATAATTGAATGGATGCAATCTTTTGAACTCTTGGCACGAAATCAAACTGAGGTTTCTAACTTTTTTTCATGTTTTTCATGTTCATTGCTATTTCAAAATAAAGGTCTGAACACGCTTTATGAGTATGAAAATATTCTTGTTGCAAATTGATAAATTACGGCTCCTGTGTAAATTATTTTGAAAATCAGTCACCAAATATGGAAACTAGAGATTGTAAGCTTTCAAATGATATATAGTTTGTCAATATTACTTAAGGTCTTTTCTTAGATATTATTGTTTTAAAAATATAATGGCAAGCGTCCCACCTGTGGGACGGTGACAGTTAAGTGGCTAAATAACATTTACTCAGTCTTTTTATTATATTAATGTCATGTTTGAGCCGACAGAGAGGATCATAATATATATATATATATATATATATATATAGATTAACAAAACTCTTGGGATTGGGATGGGTAGAAACAACAGCACCCATTGCACACGATGTTCATTTACACAGTCTAAGTTGTAGATTTCAAAATCACTTTAATTGTAGATAAATTTTGAAAAAATATTACATAATCATGAGATACATCACAGCACATAAAAAGCATGAATTACTATGAAGCAACAAAAAAGGTGTCTCTATTGTGATTTAAAATGGGCAAAATTTTATTTTATGTCAAAAAGAGCTGAATGATATTTAAATGGGTAAAAGCTGAAGCAGAAAATGTGCTTTTAGTCGAACCAAGTCTTATTATTGCGCTCTTTTTTTTCTCAAAACAGTCACAAAGCCAAACCGAGGCATGTTCTTCCTCTTCTCAAACAGCAGAAACTACAGTCTTAATCTGTCCAGAACTCATGCAAACAATAGCAGCTCTGTAGAACAACTGTCGCTCCCGAATATGCGAACACTGATGCCCTCATATTTTTCTCTCAACATCATGAAAAACAGGACTTATATGGTAGTTCTTAATAAAGTCAGCGAAAGGGGCAGGATATAATTATGGGACATTTCTGACTCCTTGACTGTTACAGCGCCAAAAAGGTGTCAAGCTTATATCGATGGCAAAGGTGCCCACGAGAACTATGAATAGCAAATACATGTCTGCATTTATACTCTGAATTTAAATTACTCCTGGCAGGATGAGGTTGCGAAAAAATTACATCTACGGCTATCTGTGTCCTGTATCTGTGTCCTGCTCCGTAATCCTGCCAATCCATATTCATGCATCATTCTGCCAGGTTCTATCAGGACGAATTCTATTACCAGAGCCAAGGAAGCAGAGCCTCAGTAATACATTTAGATAGAGCATCATTATTGTGTTTAAAACTTTAATATCTAAGTTTGTAATAGCAACACACATTGTAGTTTAAGCCTGCTCAGTGATTGTCTTAAAGTGTCTCTTACCATGGCTTCTCTTCCATGCTGGGTGGTTAATACATTTTCTGCACATAAAACACATTCATAGGTCAATGTGGCATGATAAAAATAGGCATTAATTAAAGAAAATTATAAACACTTAACTCTAAATACAAAAAACATCACTTCTACAATGTTACTAATTGTACCTTAATTGCTTTATTTAAACTCATTTTACTTTTTTTGAAGTCATTCAAATGTGTACACAAATATAAGATATGTTCACACCATACCATAATTACTGTAATTATTTCAACTTGTAAACATCCTTGCTAGTAGTTTCAACTTGTAAGCTGGGAATTTTCTGATAGCCATGTACAATGTGAACGCTGGACAGCTCAAAGTAGAACATCACTTGTTTTCGTGTCGAAATTACTGTAATTACGACATGACATGACATGAATGCAGCATGTGTTCATTTTTACTTGAAGGTTACAATTATGTTTTTAAGACTAATTAAATGTATTCTTAAAAATGGCATAAACGTTTTTCAAAACCACATGAAGCCAACATAAGTATAAAGAGAGCACATTAAAAATAGTTTATTTATTGTCCCAATCATAAATCCAATCATAAAAGATGAAGTTATTGAGATCTTTCATGACATACCAAATAAAAAAGGTTTTTCTGTAAAAGGAAATGCTAAATACCAAAATGTAAAACAGTAAACAGTTGTTGTTATCACAACACTATCTCACGCCCAATTCGTACGAATACGACGAATGAGTAAAAAATGTTTAATTCGTACTAATTCGTACGACCTCACTCGTACGAATTTGTACGATTTGTCTAAACCCACGTGACGGTTAAGTTTAGGGGCGGGGTAAGAGTTAGGTCATTCGTACGAATTCATACGAATTGGCCAATTCGTAAAATGTGTACGTTTTAGCAAAATCGTACTAATTCGTACGACTGAGGTCGTATGAATTGTTACGAATTAGCCACTTTTTAATCATTCGTCGAATTCGTACGACTTGGTCGTGAGATCGGGTTGTAATTGTGAATCATTAAAAATGAGGTTATCAAGATCTTTCAGGACATGGTACCAAATAAAAAAGTGTTGCTGTGTATTAAATATAAAAATGTAAAACAGAAAAAAGTTTCTGTTATTATCAGCAATTGTGATGTTCTATCAAAACATCTAAAGTCTAAAATGTATTTGAATTGAACATGTGCGGTTTTCTCTTTTAATTGTATGTTTTATAATAACTGGATCATTTGTGTTAACAAGCAACCACCGCCTTAGTGCCCCTTTTTTTGGTTTAGGCCACTGCCCCCCAAAATGTCTGTGCACGACCCTGTATGAGCCTTTGTTATGTGCTCCAATTCAAGTGTGTATGTGGCTTGTTTTTTTATTGCTTAGCTCTTTTTTTCCCTTTTTTTCTAAAAAGCAATTTGTCAAGAGCATGTGATAGAACTGTTTATGAAAAGCAGATCAAATTAGTGTAATCAACCTTGCGGCTGCAACGCATCCATTTGTATTCATACGGTACTCTATCTGTCGTTCATTGGGATGTGTCGGTGCTGTGAGGTTCGAAGTTGTCATGAATGGCAATGCATGCTTTATTTGACAAGCTAAAGCCGCCATGTCTTACAAGCATAGTCTGTTTTACGGTTAATAGATTATACTCATTCTTCTCTACTAACAAACAGCAATTTGTGTTAATAGAGTAATTTAACAGTGCAAGCTGAATGAAAAGTAAAACCGTGCAGTAACTAGCACTTTGCAGTGAATATTCTTTTTCTGGTAACAAGAAGCACATACTGTACATAATTAAAAATAAAAGGGCTATCATAAATGTGGTGTGGTCTGTTTTACTTAATAAGCTTCCAGTGGAAAATATGAATAATGCATTACAGTTTTTTCTTCTCTTTGTCTCAAGGTACCGATGGATAATTCAATTACTTTTTGAGGAGACCAGACCCTAATAATGCAATTAGATTTTTATGAGCCACACAGAATACAAAACCTGTCATAAACTTGTAATGCTGTGCGATATGATATCAAATGCAAGTCCATTGCAAGGTCTATTCTGAGAAAACTCTGAAACATTATGGAATTAATCAGTCAATCGATACACCTGAGGTGGGAGACACGCAGGTAGCTCTTGTTGCTCTTTTGTCTGAAGCCTGCAGAGATTAATGAATTGTGAAAGTTAGCTTTGTTTGTCATCTTTTTTGAAGGTTTTTCTTTTTTAAATTCCAAAAAAGCAGGCATGAATTCAATATGTCTGCAGCCACAGTATGTTCACAGTATGTTAACAAATACAAAATGCTGTAGATTGTTCATTCTTGTTAACTAAATGTTAACTGAAGGAGTTAACTAATGTTAACTAATGAAACCTTATTGTAAAATGTTGCTATAATAATGAAGTATATTACTAAGTTGAAAAATTAATTAATTAGCGCCTAAAGCGTCGGATGTTGACGTATGGTCAAAAGCGTAAGTTAGATGACGTCTAGGGATGAAAACGGGCTGGAATATCCGCCAGTGAAAACACTTTACAACAATTGAATGAATTCCAATAATTGATTGGAAAATTGAACAAACTGCCGCTTGGATCATAAACTTTTCCCACATTATTGACCCAGTGCTTCATACTAAATGCTTTAAACTAAAGTGAGCACATAGTTTATGTATGTACATAGCAGCTTGTCCAGTTATTTACAGATGTGTGTGTTGTTTTATGCCTTCGAGACTTGATTTCCCAATTGGATAAGATACAATTTACGGTTATATGCTACCCTATCTCATGACCAATTCGTACGAATTCGACGAATGATTAAAAATCAGAGACCTCACTCATACGAATTCGTACGATTTGTCTAAACCCACGTGATGGGTAGGTTTAGGGGCGGGGTAGGGGTAGGTCATTCGTACAAATTCATAAGAATTGGCCAATTCGTAAAATATGTACGATTTAGCAAAATCGTACTAATTAGTACGAGTGAGGTCGTATGAATTCGTACGAATTAGCCCCCTTTTAATCATTCGTCGAATTTGTACGACTTGGTCATGAGATCGGGTTGTTATATCCTCACTGCAAATGTTAGAAATAAGTGTTTTCTTTTTCTGTAAAGACTAGTCCTCCTTCCAACAAGCGATGATGCATCTAAATATACTTCCGCACTATAGTAGGCAAAATAACAGTAGGCTGGTGTGAGCCAAGACAGTCCGAATTCATTTCAAACGGCGAAAAGTACTCAGATGTCCCACTAATTCTTGCAAGATTCTAAAGTGTGCATCTGATGAAGACTTTACTATCCCGTGAGAGCATTGGAGAGATTTGGGAAGGACAGTATAGTGATGCACCAGATGACATAGTTAACATGATAGAGACAACATACCACATGCAATAGCTACATCTCATTTCCAAGGCTGCGTACTTCGGAGGTCGCACTTCATAAAGGATGTCTTATTTCAGAACATTGATCATTATAAAGTTGACCATTATTCCTAGTGAAGCATAAATTGTTGTAATTTCTTAATGACTTTGGAATGTAATGGTTATCTTACTGAAATGAATCAGTCTCAATAACGTATACAGCCTTCGAAATGAGACGCAGCTTAGATATGAAGATGCCACATTCAACCCCTCCAGACATGTTGACGTGTCCGCCACCTTGGAATGGTTAACATGACGCTGCTTATCATTCACACGAACAAATCAATTTGTTTTCAAAGAAAATGTCACAGCACTGTGCAGACAATGGCTGTAAAACCACTGAGCTATAATTCCAGACGAAATGGAATAACCTTTTAAAGGTTAGAATATGTTGGTTTGTGTTTTTATCTAGGCATAACTCAAAACCCATGTGCAGAATTATCACATTATTGATAAAGTAAATGTTGTGAAAATAATCTGCTATTGTATATTAGAAATAGATAGATGCCTTAATTATAAACATGCTGGTTTGTAGTGCAAACAGTTTTACAGTTTACTGCACTTTCACAGAAAACACCTTACTTCCGCGTTGAAAAATAAGGTGATAGCCTCCCATGGAAACGCACACTCATGAGGCATAAAACTTCTTCTAAAGACACCAACCTCAGTTTAGAATCATTAATCGAGTATTGGTGTCATGATAATGCAACATATTGTTCGTAATTTAAAGGAACCAATTATGCTTCTTTTAACAATATTTAATTGTAAGTTCCTAGAATGTGTCTGTGTAACAATCACCAGTGAGAGTGCCTGGCATAACCATCAGACAATCACCACAGATCTACGGACTACATTTCCCATAATCCTTTGCCCAGACTAATCAGCCATGATCACATTCACCTGACCTGTATGTCATTACCTTGTTTAGCTCACCCTATATAAGCCTGGTTTTCATATTCATTCATTCGGACTGCTTATTTTGTGCTTATGACCTCTTGTCTGTTATCTGGATTACGTTTTTGGTTTATTACGTTAAATAAATACTGCGTTTGGATCCTCAACCTTCTTGTCTCAGAGCAGTAGGCTACGTGACAGTCTGTGAAGTTTCATCTCAAAATAGCCCACAGATAATTTATTATACATTATATATTATACATGTTTTAAATGCCTATTTTTATTCTAAAGGAAAAACATGCATGTATCTTTAAAATGAGCTGCTGCTCCCCAACCCACTTTCCAGAAGAGGGTGGAGCCTTTACAGCTTGTGCCATGGATAGCCTACTCCAAAAACCATCTGTTTAGTTTTGATTATCATCGCTATTGCAGTCACGCTCATGTGACATTGCAGTTCTTCATCATCATGAAAGTGTAGTATATGCATGGTGGTTCTAATATAGTTTTCTGAGCACACACATCCGAAGCAAGCGCACAGAAAGCTGTATGTCAGACGGCACATCGAGTCAATATTAAACTAAGTTTTCTTTCACCTGTTATTGTGCTTAAACTGTTAAAAACACACGGTTATGTCAAAACAAAAGTTCACAAACACAGTCGGTTATGTCTTGTGAGCGTAAACAGCAAGTAAAAAATTCAAATATGTTAATGATGTTGGGGGAATCACTTTTTTTTTCTCTATTTCATCAAACCGCAATTTATGCAAGTTCCCGCAATTTTTGCAAATTCCTGCAATTTCATTGCATAAAATTGCATAAATATACCGCATATTTCATCGCTTTTTTAAAGAAAACGGGCCGCGTAATCAAGGATTTTTGCCCGCAACAATCACAAAAAAACTCCACGTTTTTCTGGAAGGACTGAATACTATTATGGTAAATGTTATATATAAATCGCAAATTTTTTCACTAATTTTTGGAAATTACCACCACAAAATCAGTCATTTTGATCGCAAAAATCACAAAAAAATCGTGAAATCCTGGAGGGACTGATATTAGATCTGTGTATTAGATCTGTGAAAGTAGCGTATAATGAGCTACTGCTATATAAACTGTTAATATGAATTAAGCATCAAAAGAAAAACAGAAAATCACTCACTGCCCTTGATTGAATAACTTAGTAGCTTAATTAATAATACATTTCTTACTTGAATGCTTCTGTTAAATGCTCTTGCAAGGAGGTTAACATGGCAGACTGTGTACAGCAGCTCCCTCAGAGCGGGGTCTACTGTATGCTAAGGAGAGTCCGTCAGCAGTCGTGGGCGGGGCCTAAACAATGGTTACATCACAAAAGCTGCAAAAAGGCTTGTTCTGAGTCGCTGCTTATGATGGGGATTAAAAAAGAGGTGTAGGTGGATTTTTACCATTATAGGGTGGCTAGTTGTGTACACACACTGCCAACACACATTTATGTTCAAACACCATGTAAAAGTGAATTTTGCATAATAGGTCCCCTTTAAAGGGAGCGGAAGCTAAACTGTACTGCAAAGTGTATGCACTGTACTTTAGAGTCTGACCACGTTTTTTTTTTTTTTAAATGCAAGAATATAATACAAACAACAAATCACATTAAAGAGCATTCGAATTAGACAAAGCTTAAAGTATTATGGCTAAAAGCTATCTTTGGGGGATTCAATTAACGGTTCGGGGGAAACTTATTATGTTAAACAATGGTATTCATATTTTTCATGCATTTTATGCAATCATAAATATTTAGATCAAATTGGGAGTTCAAAGAAAGGACTATTTTCAAACCATAGATAATTATTCAAAAATAACTGGTTTTATAAAGTCCCCAGATAGCAACATAGTGTCGGCCCAGATCCGGGCCACATCTGGTATGTAGGGATTCTGATCTTCTTGCTCAGATAATGTTACACATTAAAATAAAAGATGACATACATGGTAGGGTCTTATGTAAATTTTGAAAATATTTTTAAATATTGCCATTTATTGTTAAGTTTAACTAAATTATTTAGAGCCGGATTTGATGACACACAGACTGTGATAAAGAAGGCCCATAAAATCACTTCCGGCGTTTGCACAGACCGACGTGCCCATGCCCTCAGATCACTTGGACGTGGCTGTGGTTACAAAAGGTAAAAAAAATTATATAAATAAATTTACATTTACTCATTTAGCTGACGCTTTTATCCAAATCGACTTACAATTGCTATATATGTCAGAGGTTGCACGACTCTGGAACAACTAGGGGTTAAGTGTCTTGCTCAGGGACACATTGGTGTCTCACAGTGGATTCGAACCTGGGTCTCTCACACCAAAGGCATGTGTCTTATCCACTGTGCCATCACCACCCCCCTGTCACCACCCCCCTGTAAATTCTGTTAGTTTTCTCACACAAACAGCTCGTTTCGTGTCTTAGGCCATCAATGTGTACTTACATTTACGAGTCATTAAATCATGTTTAATTTAGAGTTCTCTGTGCATGCTCTTTGGGCTGGGCCCCATAAATCTCCATTAAATGATATGACAACAACTGTTTGACCTAAAAATATCAAAATTGAAACTACTGCGGAAACAAAGACACCTACATCGTGGATGCCCTTGAGGTAAGCTAAAACATACCAAAAATTCATTTCAAAGTGAACTATCCCTTTAAGCTCAGTGGTCAGGAAAAACTGCAGTAATGCCCTCTGCAGAGGCAAATCATCATAATTATTATTTATACCGAAACCATTGGATAATCCTCAAGAACATCTGTAGCATGAGAGATTTGTTCTTTGTTCTGTACAACATTTTCACTTGGGACATTTAAATTTGTTGCACAAGTCAGTGAACCAAAAGGCCAGTGTGCAGCACTTGAACTAGAGTGATGCTTAATTCTCACGGGAGAGTCCCTCTACCATGACAGCTTATATACTGCAACTGACAAACTCACGTCTTGCCCTGCACATCGTTTGAGGTCTTGGCAACACTGTGATGGATCCTGTTTTTCCCTGATCAAGCTGTGAGGAGCCAACCCACAGCTCCCTTTTGATTCATAAAGGAATGTTTTTCGTGAGAGCATATTGAAATTATACTAAATCATCAAGGAGAATTTTTAGCATCCTGAATCATATTTAGACAAATATGTTACAAAAATATATACATGTAATTTGACTAAATTTCTTATTATGAGATCTATAGTTCAGCCAAAAATGAAAACTTGACTCACCCTTGTATTATTCCAAAGCTGTACGACTTTCTTGGACATCATTCATTGTATGAAAAAAAGAAGAAGAAAAAGAAAGAAATGCATTTTTTTTATCAACTATACCTTTATTGAAAGGATGATGATAAATGGCATTATATATCCCTGCTAACCCCCAGCATGTAGCCTACCATTTACTTGTTACACCACACTCGAAGCAGCCAGCTGAAAGAGAGAAACACTGCATATGAAGGTGGAGGGAAAGGAGATGAAGAACGAGAGGGAGATGTCTCTCGTGAGAAGCAGAAAAGGAGGGGAATGTAAAGAAAATAGGAGCGAGAAAGGGGAGGGACGCACACAACAGAGTAAGATCGCCCCTGGCCCCCTCCAAGCTCTTGCTGGCATCTCACGCTTCATTAGTTTTCAACCATTATGAACAATATTTGTCATCTTCTTTGCCCCCTAGAGCTGTTAGTTTACAAGCCACCTGATAGAAATAAGTACAAGACTTCACATGGAATTACATGTGCCTCGCTTTTCTCCCTTTTTCCAAAGGCCATTTCTCTGTTCCCCCATTTTTTATGTTCTGTCTTCTGCATGAATATTTTGTTGAGGGGATTTAGAGCATTTGCCCTGTGGTCTCCAGGGGTAACTGCACCGCACGTTCTGCAGCGGAGGGATGTGACGGCCCCGTAGCAGCTCAATTACAGTATAATCTCTCTAATTAAAAGTGTAACCAGCATGAAAATCATCTCAGTTAAGGGTCAGACTGACAAACACCAATCGCTTCCTTGCTGGCCCCACATCAGTATAATAAGCGTTCCGTTGCGTTCATCAAATCTCACCACTGACATTTCTTGAGCTCGATCCATTAGTCTACCTTAAAATTCCACCCACAAGAAGCCAACAGAGCGTATAGTGCCTTAAAACATAATTGATTTCATAAATAACTTTTCACCGTTAAAGGACTTTCTCATGTAATGTGCTGTACTGTAAGATTGAGTGATCTAATGTGCGTGTGGTAACAGATGGAAACCAACTGTTCTCTGTATTTACTCCCTAAGCCTGAACGTATCAGATGATCAATAAGACAGAAAAGCCATTATTATCATATCACAGTTCATAAGATTATGCTCTTCGGGATAATATCTTCTGCCTCTACAAATTGATTGAGGAAATCTATTAGACTTGTCGCTTGGAGCTGCAATGAACTTATGAAAATGTATCTATTGGAATAGCAGCTTATCCTATGGGGTTTGTGCCCCATCTTCCAATGCGATGACACTCACTTGATTTACTCGGGTCGTGAGGAACGAGGCATTTTAAGAGATGTCTTTACTAGCTCCATCTGCGAAATCACACTTCAGATTATTCTTAAGAATCAATGTTATACTGGACCAAATTGGATTTAAAAAAGGGAATAAAATGCATAATTTCAAAAGGAAGAACTATAATTTGGTAGTCCAAGACTAGCAAATTTCTTTGGCAGAGGGCTGAGAGAGGTGGATAGCAACAACAAATTGGAGAACAAATTGGACGAAATATCAAAAAAGGGAAAACCATTGGTCTAGAATTGGAATTGTTCTATTAGCACGCTGAATAGTTCTCAGATTTCCAATCAAAATGTCATATAAGCAAATGCAACAGTCACAGTTCCAGAGAGAGAAGGAATAATGTAAAATTCATGACACATAGATCAGAAGACACATTAGCTTTTAATCTTCACTGTTCCACCACACAGCTATTGCTTTCATTCATGTTGTAGAGGATTCAAAAGCTGTTAAACCTCATCTCCTTCTTTTACATGATTTTGTATGAATATGTATTCATATATTGAGCTAAAGTGGTCTAATTGCATGTTTGCTATACCCGCCACAAGAAAGCACTTTAAACAGTGTGGTTTTGAAAACACATTGACCGTTTTGATGAATCTGTTTACATGTCATAGCACAAAGCATTTCGATATGAAAGTGACAGAATAAAATTGACAGTGAAACATGATTCCTTACAAACACGCAGACACCTGATGCAGCAAATTTTCCAACACACAAAACTAAAATACCTGTGCCAGCTTTCTGTAACAATAAGGCAGCTTGTGAAAAGATTTCATTTTCACAAGTTGGGTGACTCATCACCTGGAGTGCCCTGAGGGCCGCAGAGCAGATAAAGTCCCAACCGTTACAGATGGGCTTTAAAGGAGTGTGTGAAACCCCATAGCAGGTGAACTGCTGGGTTCTCCAGGAGGCTCGGTTTTATCCACATTATTCCTGTTGCACATGATACTTGCAGGAATTATGGTCGTAACTGTGTGAAAACAATCAGTGATTACAAATAAACACAAAAAAGACTTGAAAATTAAAAACAATAATAATGTATCAAGACATAATGGGCTTTAGGGTTAAATATCTAAAAGCTAAGCATTGCATGTATAATACCTATCATGTGTTGACGCAAGCTTTAAAATATTGTGATAGGTTCTGTTGGATCAAAAGTGGAAAGGTTGCTCATATTTTCAAACACAGTATATTTGCTCGTAATATTGTGCATCGACAAGATACGGTAGTGCGTATCCTCGTAATTCTCTGGTCTCTGCAATTCCCCACTCTTAGCTGCACAGCAGGCCGTGGTTTTTCTACCCGCAAAGACAGTGTAGAACATGCTGTTTACGCTTTGAAAGGGAACAAAAACACAATGCGACGGTTTAAGATGTATATGTCAAGGGGTCTCGGGTCATTGTTGTTATCAACGGCAATACATGGTTCCCTGGCATAAAGACACCTCAGGGAAGAGTAATAACTGCTTGAAGGCAAGGTTTAAGAGATAAATATGTAGTGTCTGTTTGTTGGGTCTAGTTTCTCCTTTAAATCTCCTTCATACAATGGATTATTGTGCCACAGACACGACATATAAAAGCTGTTTTGTTAAATGGGAAAACAGTGTTGGTTCCTCTACATTGATCCTCATTACATTTCACTCGCATGGCTGCAAAGAGAAACCGATTACCCCATCTACTATATAACCTTAATGGCAGCCACTTCCAACATATGTGGTTAAAGCGGCATTATAGCTGCAAAGTGCAATACTCACAGGAAAGAGTGCTCCATACGAGTGACCCATAACTTTGATGTGCAGAGGTTCCACTGACTGAGTGGATGTGTTCAGCTCTCATCACAAGCTGAGATTGATAGGTACGCCGGAGTAGTTCTGGCCAGAGGAGTGCGGCTCTCACTCAAAAGACTGCCGTACCACAGCATCTCTGTTTACTCTTATGATTTACTAACGCTTCTGCCGCCAGCTCCCAATGCACTGCTGAGACTTGATGCTCTCTTCAAACGGAAAGCTTTTAGAGAGCTCAGTTTAAAGATCAAAAGCTTGTGATCCCCAAATTGCCGTGTGGTTGCTTTATAAATATTACGAACCGGTGCCTCTTTGTCATGACATTTTACATGTCACCAAATGCAGAGTGGTTGTCAGTGTGACTCATATCTCGATGCTTAATAAAGTTGGCATGAAACGGAAGTTGAAATGGTATTTTATTCTCTATTGTGGCATATCAAAGTGAAATGGCTTCTTGAACAAGTAAAAATTAGGGCAGAACTTGATTTTTTCCATTGGCAATTGATTGGATTTTTGTGGTTTACTATTGCTGTGACCTCATTTGAGTGACAAGCTGCCCTGCCCTTATGGCAGTGAACACAGAGATTAGATGTCGCTGCAGGAGGGAGAAGTTATTTTGATTAAAGATTATGTGTGGTTATGTGTGGCATCATTTGAAAAAAATGTATAATGTGCACTGATGAATCAGTTATATAAAAAACACTTAAACAGATTTAACAATTTTGATTTCATCTGTCTACAATAGTTTTGTCCAGACTTTATAGTGAAAATTTTCTAATATATTTATACAAAACAAAAATCTGGAAGAAAATCTGATTACCATTGTTAGGACTTAGGTTGACGGTAATCACTGATGTCAAAGTGCTGATTCATGTTCCTCTGTTATAGTGATATTGTGATGCAATAGTGATATTGAATTAATTGTTTGACTGAACTGTTTGCAATAAATTTCGTTCTGACAATAATATTATGCAGTCCGTAGCTTTTTTGGGTTAAAAATGATCCAAAATACATTTTTGAGAAAACATTACCAGCCAGTGTTCAAAACTATCTGCTTGCCTTAGCTCGATTCAAAACGGTAAGCTTGTAATAATGTTTTTAATTCCAGTGGTACTGGTGGATTTCCACAGGAGCTTCGAGCATGTCTTTGCGTTTTCCGGCGAAAATTCTTATGTTGGTCATATTTCCAAAAAGAATAATCTGTGATTCTGAATGCCAGTATCCACACCGGCTAGGTGACTGACAGCTTCACACTCTCCTCAAACATTGTGTTCATCCACGCTGTGCCGTGTCGATGGTGTTGAAGTACGACTCACATAAAGTTGATAAATCGCGAATGACTGCAATTGAAGATTTCATACAGAGTTGGCGACAAAGAGGAAAAACTGAAAATACATTCACTTGTTTCTTTATTGAATTATTTTTTAATCTTTTGAAAGAATGGGTGGGTCTCAATCAGGTCCCTAGTCCACTGAAACATTCGCTCCCTAAAAGGTTCCACAATGCACCATGAAAACCAGGAAGCATTGATGCTCAGTATGTTCTGTTACGTCCAAGGGCGTATTTATTGTGCATCTGTAACATTCCAGGAGTGTTATGTGCATGGTTACTATCTCTTTCTCTTTTGAGTCTTTAATAGGATTAAGGGCTACCACCTGTGCTCTTTAACCCCTGAGTGTTGTCCGTGCGCTGATTGGTGTGTGTCCTGAGGAGTCTAATAAAGCAGCAGAGAAAGTGCTGAGGACGGAGAGAGACATCTCAGCTTTTTGGGGTTGTTCTGCTCTCCAAGCCCAGACAAGTGAACTCTGGTTGCGCTTTGTGGTGTGTGTGGTCATAATGTGTGTCATAACGTGATTCTTGAAGTTATTTTTCTTTTCATTTATGAAGAAAAGAAAAGGGTTTGTGGGTAATGTAGGGTGGAGGATACCCAGAACTTTTCTTCTGTTTAATGGTTAGTTAGGGAGTGAGGGAAGTTGTTTTGTTTTCTGTTTTTTTTTATAGGTAAGTTAATGTTATTCCCCTTTTAGATAGAGGTTATTTGGTTTTCTTTTGAATTGGGCCCTCCTCCCGAGGTACGACCTTTGTTTTTTTGGATTTATTTGTAATGTGTTCCTTTATTTTATATTATTAATTTCTTTTCTAGCTTCGGCTAGGGAACAGAAATAAAAGGCAGACATGCCCATTTCAAAGTGAACTTTGGATATTTGGTGAATCTGGGACTGGAGAGCTGGAGATCCTCAAAGTCTCTCCTCTGTTTGTTCTTCGTTCCCTATTTTACCCCTAGACAAAAAAGGGAGACGTAACTGTTCCCTTAACAGAAGTTCTGAACCTGCACGAAAAACATAAATCAAGCAAGCCAACTCAACACACATATTGACATGCGATAAATGTTTTGAAGAAACAAACTATTTTTTAATTGCATCATATCCTAAACACACATCATTAGACAGGTACTGAACATTTATAACTACAGCTAACCATTGCATGTGTAATAATCAAAGTATTTATCATAATGTACTTTACATTTTTTTAATCTGAAAAATATCGGTTCTGCTGTTTTTCATTAGTATACCACTAGTATGTTGAGCAACAAGGACATTATGTCACCATCGGTGTCTCATTGTGTAGTGAGCCAGGGTCCTTACCTTCCCAGTGCACAAATTCATGTGCACAATATATTGATTCGTGTTATCGACCTAGCTGGGCAGCTGATTGAGACGCACCCAATAACTCACAACGACTTGTTTTGTTCCTGAACGAATCCTTGTGTGTTTGAAAAAAAAAAAAACAAGTGAGAGAATTTACACTCTAAAAAATGCTGGGTTGTTTCAACCCAAATTTGGATCAAATATCGACAAACCCAAATGTTGGGTTAAAAATGTAATAAAAAAAATTTACAGTTGAAAGTTGAAGTTGGGTTCAAATTTGAAATTACATTTTCAACCCAACATTTGGGTTTGTCCATATTTGACCCAAATTTGGGTTAAAAGAACCCAGCGTGTACTGGGTTTAGAGTGTACGAGGATTTGAACTAAGTGTTGTTTAATTTCGATTATTACCATAAGAACTTTTTCTTTTTGTGTTATTTTTTCATTAAACCCAGTCTTTCTTGTTAGAAAGGTGTGTGCAGATGTGTGTTACAGAAAACTGCTGTCAGATTGGATGGGCGACAGTCTCAGTCTCTGGGGTCAACCACTGGTTTTGAGAGAGTGGCAGAGCAAAGCATTGTTGTAGCATATGAGCACAGGTGAGAGCTGGAGAGATCTTGATGAAATATTAAAGGCCTGTGAGCTGATGCAGGTCCAGGATGAGGGCACTCAGGGGGCACTGTCTCCTTAATTACTGTGTGTGTGGTGGTTTCACTATTTCATTTGGGAAAAATCCCAGATTGAGGTTATGTTCAAATTGCCCTTCTTCTGCCACAGAGCGAAGTGGACTAGTGCCCGGAGGATACGTCTCCTGAATTAATTAATGCTTGGGTGTGTTATGCCCTATGATAGTGGGGGGTTAGACGAGCCATTAGGTAATAATAATGACCCTGATGTAAATTTAACAGCATTCTTAAGAAACAATGTATGAAGTATTTACAATGTAACCAGCTCTTCAACAGTAACGTTAATAATTATTCGCACAGATGAATTTAAATGCACAGTCCAACTATAAAGCGGCTCTGGGTGTGCTGAGTTTCAGAAAGATTGGCATAGTTAAAGACCCAACCATGGTTATTAGTGTTATTAACGTAATCCCTCTCTCCTCATGGTCTCCTGGAACATTGATCCTCCAAAATGGAGTATGGATCCCACTTTATCCACTGTCTTACAACAGCTCTACCTTACCTTGTGTGTTCTGCCTGTCCCTTCAGACTCTATTCAAAGCTGTAATGTGATGGGTGCAGATGCAAAAACATATCATGACTAGGTGGTTTATTGTCTACACGACCAGTATTTCAACGCATTGCATAAATGTTATGAGTATATGTTTTTTTTTTTTCTTGTACCATAATGATATTCTGGAAGCACAACTCTTTTTTTTTTCAATTCACAAGAGAAAGTGTTAAAGGTCCACTGATCTTCAGTACGCCAACAAAGCCTCATCACTCCAGTCCCCCTGGACACCAGATAGTGCGGCAGAAAATCTGTCAGCCCTAAAAGAGCTTGTTGCTGAAATTGATTAGCATTTAGATTGTATCTAGTTTGATTCAAAGGAGGAGAGACTACAGATGGTTTGAAAGCAGCAGATTTAGAAGTAGATTTTGAAAACTGTCCGTAAATGGGTGCATTTGCACGCAACTCATTTCGTCGGTTTTTTTTTTTTTTTTTTTTTTTTTTTTTTGGCATGTGTATCCTCCACCCCAGTGTGTCTAATAAGAAACCCGGTCTGTTCTCTAAAGTCCTCTGAGGCCTGCCATTACTCACTAATCTTTTTATAGTTCATCATATCAGTACATTTGTCAACTACATGAGAGATCCCTCTTTTGGGAGAAACCTAAACCATGAGGTTTGATCTCAGACACTAATTAATTCAAATGATACATTTATTAATATAAATTTAACATCCACTAAAACCACATGACCATAAACCGAATTAAGATCATTCATCTTCTCCTTCTGAGTCCATGTGCATTCTTCATTGCAATGGATAATGCTAAAACATGTTCCTATCAGTATGCTCTTTCCAAGGGCTTGACATTAAGAAGAATAAATAGCACTGGTTTCACAACACCACCTAATTCATCAAAGTCGCTGCCACGGGTACATGCCCAGTGTGAATGATCAAACACTAGCTGGGCTTTTGGCTCATGCTGAAGGCACCGGTGCATTAGAAGGCACGAGAACTGTCTGCTAATGAAGAAAACTATCAATCCCTTTCATGAGATGCGTTAGAAGGCTACGGATCTAGGGTTTCAATACAAGAATCTGAAAACAAATCATTTTCTGGCAAAATGTAGTGAGCTACCTACAGTAGCATCAAGGCATTTGAATGCATGAGCTGTTTCTGTAACTCTGTATTTAACCCAGTCAGTGTTCGGCTCTACACATTTGCAAAGTAGCCTATTAAGTTAGCACCTAGGAAACCACAGATTCACAATACAAAGTGCTGCTCAAAGCCTGACTCATCTCAGGCCGGCTACACACACTGGTTGCGTGGCGTGTCCGTTTTTATTTCGGCTCCCATGTTAACAGGTTAGAGCTTGCACTTAGCCATCGTGACGTAGCCTACGTCTCAGCCGCGCCGAAACGCATGCATGCTAGAAACTACTTATTTTTTCGAAGCATTTCCAGGCAAAATAGAATAGAAAAAGATGTTTTTATGTAATTTTGACTCGAATACATATTAATAATTTACATTGTGATGTTTTATAGTATATAGGTTTTGATATAAATGCAGATATAAATATATAAATTTTCATAACGAAATAGCCTATTTTGCCGGCAATACTGCCAGTGCTGACCCCGTCTGCTGTATCAGTAGGCTATTTATTTATGTTTAACATTAAGTATAGGCCTTCCACTAAGCCCTCCCTGTACTTCACCTAGCAGCAGCAGTAGCACCACGTCAGACACGTTTCTGGTGGGAAAACGCCACGCAGCCAGTGTGTAGTCGGCCTTTTAGATTTATTAGTGTAAATGAAAAGTAGCCTTTTTTGAAGTGTAAAAAAGGAAAGATGAATTTGGCACCAATGAGCAAGCTCTTTTCAGTCCTTACATGATTTGCTGCTGATAGTAGTGAAGTACCTGCTATATTGATAATAAATTTCTGCTCAAGCATAGAAGATGTAGGATCTTTATTTATCTGCTGCCCTCTGCTGGCGACATTTTAAGAATAGGAATTCTAGCATTTGAATTCAATGTAAAATCTTTAATTCCTCTCTTTTGTAAGGTCTGTTATTAACTTTTAAACAATGTTTTGTTACCAGAAGCCAAGTATTTGAACCATTTATTTGTACTATAAACAAATAGTACATATGTATGTGCGGCCATCTTCAACTTGACGCTATTGGGATTGTTAAACAAATTTGACTTATCTAGTTGCTTCACTGTTCAAACGCAGTCTTCATGCCTTTTACCATCTTCTATGTTTTTCAGAATCTGCTTCATGCCATTCATAAAAATAAATAATAAATAAACACCATATAAACATTCATGACCTGCCATTATGATCTAATGTGAGGACTGAATTTATTTTTAAGCATTCAACTTAATATTCTCCATACAAACTCCATCCTATGAAGAATTGCTTGCTGAGTTTAGTCCGGAAGCATGCTGGGCACAAAGGAATGACTCTGCAAATAACCCCCCCCCCCCCCCCAACCCCCCCAACCCCCCCAAAACACACACACACACACTTAAAGCAGCCTTTGCAAATGTTTTAAAAGTATCACATAAATTACTATTATTTTCCTCCATTTCAGTTATCCCACAGTGATGATTACACTCCATATGCATGTGGTGCCATGGAAAATCCATTTGCATTCTGGCTTTTAATACATTTTGCGTTAGTAGTCTCTTAAAACTGCATTAAAATATTTCCCCATTAAGACGAGGATGTTGATGTTTTGTGGTTTTACTTGTTTGGGTTGTTAAATGTTCCATTATGATTTTATCATGAGCAACTGATATAATTTCAGAATTATATAAAGTAAGACAGATTTGCTATTGGTGTTTGAAATATCGTTTATATGCAAAAAAAAAAAAAAAAAAAAAAAAAAAACAGGGGAAAAGAAATCGGTACCGCTTCCTTTTACAGTACAGTACTTACAGTGTACTTACCTAGAAAGTACTTGCTAATATAAGGTAAGTACATAGAACAGGGGTAGGTTTAGGGGTAGGTTCAGGGTTAGTACTAGTTATTACCCAGTAATTGTAGTTACTAAAATAAGTACATAGTATTTACATGGGTAACTGGACTGTAAAAGGAAGCGTTACCAAAAAATCTTCACAACCAGTACCCCAAAAAAGAAATTTGATGTCAATTGATGTGACATGTCAGTGAAGTGATATAATTGTACAGTCACACAGTGAACACCTTTTTTTGCACATCTATAAACCTACATATGAACTGGCTCTTATAAATGCAAAAAATAAGGTATCTTGGTGGGAAAATGATATTCAGTTCATTCAAAATAGCTTAATTACAATAGCATGCGTCTCACAACATAACTGAGAAAACTGAAAAATACTGTTAACCGCCCATCTGGTGGGAATTAAATACCATAATCTTTTCTTAAAGTCAAACTAAACGTGTTTATGATCCAAGATTTGCATCTGTTGCTCATCTTAAGTGTTGAGCAATCACTTTTTGTCCTTAAGCAGATGTAGACAGTCTAAACTCAGTTTTGTCTGTATGATTTAACCATATAAACATTGCTTAAATATCAGGATAAATAAATCATGGCACAAAACAATTGGTCATATGATGAACTGTTTGCAAAAAAAAAAAAAAAAAAAGCAACATTTGGAGGAACTATACTGACATACTTCCCCAAAAGTTGTCTTTTGGTGCAGTATGAAAAAGGCAAAACCATTTACAAAAAAGAATGACTGACTGTATGTCTTTTATAACCCAGCTTCTCCATCACAGGCCAACATGTGTCCTCGATGACTTTAATCTCATCTATGTCCATATTCGTCTTCCACATATTGATTTTGGCAGGTGATATATCTCCTTCATATATCAGATTATACAAATTTGTGGACGTGGCAAATGTCAGCTGGTTTAATGCAGCTGGTGCAACAGGTATTCCAATAAAGTTATGTATTGTTCTAGCCGTCTTTTCAGGAAAACATACAATGTCCTCGAATTTGACTAGTAAGTGTGTGTGTGTGGGGAGGTTTGCGCTCACCTTGAGCCCTGCTGAATTGTGAGCCAGCCATAGCTGAGCTAGCAGCTGTACGGGGTTGGGATCTGGCTGGGAGAGGATCTTCTTTAAAGGAAGAAACTGTGAGTCCACTGTAGAACAGCCCTGATCCACACCATCAATGTTCTGCTTAAAAATGTTGGTGATATGTCTTTTAATATTCTTGCGTATGAACAGGCTTGGCTTACTGCTGTAGAGCATTAGATAAATCCATGCACGCGGGTCTCTGACCACATGAACTGAGCGAATTGAGCGACCTATGACCTCTTGAAGATACGGCAGCTTCAAGGACCAGCCACCACTGCCCATGCTCAGCACCGGACGGGCATTTGGGTACTTTTCCAAGTGCTGCCTGAGATCTTGTATGTATCCGATGTCCAAACGCTTTCTACTTTCTGTCCTTGTTTGCTCTGACAGCAGCATTCTTCTCTTTCTTTGTCCTTTCTCTTTGACATTATATCCTGTTTCGTCATTGCTCTGGTGCAACTGAATGTTCTGCAGGTGCATTTTCACATTGTGGACTATGGAGTGAAACCATCCCTGAATAACTCGAAATCGTCCATTTTGGGCATCTGCTCCAGACCACTCGCAAGCGTCCACCAGGGAGACAAAAGGAGACACAGGAAACCGCAGGTAGGTGGAAGGGATCCGGAGGTATACAAAGTCGGAGCTGTTATCAAAAAGGAGCTGAAGGATCTCCGCGCCAGAGCCCGGCATAGATGTGATGGTGATGACGGGGAGGAGGTCAGGCACGCTAGAGTCTGTTCCATAATATACGCTGCTCTCTTTTGATTTGACTTTGCACGAGAGCTGTTCGCAGACGTAAAAAACAGACAAAAGTTCAGTCACCCACAAAAACAGCACACAGATCAGAGTGCAATGAGTTAGCATTTTGAACGACACATGAAATTTTCTCTTTTTTATTATGCAAGCCAAAGCAAAAAATAAAATCAGTATCACAGAGATGTTTACTGCCAATCCAAAGTCAAATACAAAATCTTTTGTTACTTGACTTTGCAAAGTTTGAATTCCCTGGCCAAACTGAACTATTTTTTGATTGTCTTCTGTTTTAGCAAAGCCTGCAAAGCCCAAGTAACTCTGTCTAGCCTCAATGTCTTTGTAGTTTGTTACAACTGATACAACAGTCTCAGTGTCATTAAGAGTTACTGATATTTTTACTCCATTTTTACTCTTGTCTATGAATCTACAGTCCGAGACCTTGACGTATGGGCCATACATCAAGTAAGCAACTCTGGCGACAGAGTTCTCCATTGGAAAGGTCACGTTTAAGAACTGCGTCCATCTCTTTTTGAATTCTGCGGCCTGTTCTGCCTCTTGTATCCTGGCAACAGGGCTGAATCCTTGCATGTCCAGCCAAAACATTTTGTAATGTGCATCCCACACATCCATCAAAGCCCCATTGTATTTTCCAAACAATCTGTGAGGAACGAATCTGAAATCAATGTCTAGGTTGTGAAAAAACGCACTGAGGGAACTGAGAGGGGAGTGCTCGTGTTTCTCAATGTGGTCCAGCACAAATAATGTTTGAGAGTTAAGAAGCACAAGTGCCCGATACACACTCTTTAGCTTCATGGCGGATGAATAGGCTGAAGCAGACTCTCCACTCACGAACAACATGTCCTCATGCGACGAAGCTGCGATGACCTCCCCGGCGGTTTCCCCAACTTCCTTTTCTCCCCATCGTAGCCACTTTGAACATTCCCCCAACTGTCCTTCCCATGGCTGATTACACTGGCTGGTGGGTGAGGGGGAAAATACCAGCACATTGTTAAGATAGCTGTATTTAGGACCATACAAGGCTTCGGAGACAAACATCTGTCCATTTGGTGCAAAAGTGAAGGAGTTTTGATCAGGGTGCTCATGCCCTGGGTTGAAGTTCGTCCAGCCTTCTACCCAAGAATAAGGTTTGGCATGGACAATATCATACACCGCTCGCCCTCCTAATTTTCCAGATTTAAATGACACAAAAGTATTACCCTGAGATTGAGGTAACCCTGCCCCATACGTCACTACACCCCAGTTGGAGAAAACGTGCATGGTTGCTTTGTTAAAGTCAGGCGGAGGCGTTGAATTTAACTCAGAGTCATACCATATGTACTCTGTATGCAAAGTAGCCCAGCGTTGGGCTGCTGATTGCATCATGGGTCCATCTTTAGGTCGATGCTTCCTAATCTGCTTTGCCAGCCAGTTGCCCGAGCCATTTCGGAGCACGTATGCATCCAGAAATACAAGCTGGCTTTCAGGCCCATAGAACCAGTTGTAATTGGAGTCTGCAATGCCAACCGTTCGTTGAAATCCAGGAAGCAGAGTAGCGAAGTAAAACATGAAGTGAGCTCTGAGCCAGTTGTTCTGCGTGTTGTCTATCTGAAAATGACGTAATGCTAAGTAAACATACTGAGTGATGGATTTTGCTGTGTAGCTACCATATGCAACACCCTCATCGAGAGAGCCATCGACAATGTGGCTGAGAAGGAACATGGTCTTTTCCATGTAGTTCACTGATATTTGCTTCCATATCATGGTCTCTGGGTCATTATGTTCCCCTGCCACAAGAGCCCCAATGAGAATGGCTAGTATATTTGTTGTCTGGTGGTTCTGTAGAAACTGTTTTCCCCATCCTCTGTGCTTGGAGAGCTCGAAAAGCTCCTCGGTAACAGATCGTATTTTCTTGAGATATCGCAATCTTCTGCGGGTGCTAAGATAGGTGTAGATGAAATCATACGCTGTGGCAAAACCAGTGAGGGAGTGAGCAATCGGAACCTCATCATTTGGGGCACTGGACACCATCCAATCTGGATACTCCACCATTCTGTCCATGTACTCAATCAAAAACTGAGAGGCGGCAGCATCCTCAGGTTGAAGCAGACAGTACAGTGCAAGAGGGGGCAAATTGTTGCCATAAATCTCATTCCATTTCTTTCCAAAATCCTTGTGGTTCACCGGAGGCAGGTAAGCAGCTGCATTGGATAACATAACAGAAACAGCATTTTGAATCACTTTGAATATGTGTCTATGCGTGGTGGTGGCCCTCTGTTTCATGAAATGCACCTCTGTCTGATCAAAGTATAGCTTGGGGTGAAGGTGTGATGACAAGGTGGTATTGTCTGTTTGGTGTTCTTTCAAAGACACATATCTGTCTGAGGCAGACGAAATTCCACAGAAAACAAGTCCCACAGCCAAGACACAGAGCAGAACCGCAGACCTTTGCATGTTCTCCATGACCATATCCAAGAAACAGAAAGCTCCTCCTCCAAAGCGTCCAAAAATTGTTATTACTCCAACTTTATTCACATGTAGAGCTGCAGATTATTTTCCTTTAAGGCAAAAGTGTCTATGGTATTTATGTAGCGAGTAGGAAACGTTCAGATTTCGTTGAGAAAACATGCTTTTAACTAAACTAAACTAAAGCTCCATAAGCCCACGCAAAACAAAAATCTACCACATTTATTTGTACGCTGTTGTATCAACTGGATATGTCAATATCATCTCTCGCTAATATTTACAACCACATCCGCTCAAAATGTCATAACGGAAATATCATAAATGCAGAGATGTGTCAAATAAACTTCCGTTTTCAGAATCCGTCGTTTGATCCCCTTTTTCCAGAGAAAGTTGCAGCGTTCGTCGGTCACTGTTGACACCATGTAAAGTCACTGTTAACGCCTTTTACTCATCCTGTGACACGAGAAGTGAGATAATCCATTAATCCACTTTGAGGTGAAGTAATTTTACCGCTTGCTGGGACGTTTGTGGTGAGGTTTTCAGCAGACATATTTGAAGAATCCATATGCTTTCAAGCCATTTCAGTGTCACTTTTTAGGTTTAGTTTTAACTCCATTAAATTCTTCCATGGCAGAATTGTCTCAGTGTTATAGCTAAGTCGCTTTTTCCATCTTCCAAACTATCTAGTTGCTACTATCACTTTAGGCATTAACAATTTTTAATATGCTCGATAGATGGCGTCGTAATATCATTGTGTGGTTTTATATAGGTTATTTCCGGCAATCATGTCGTTTGATTTATAACCGATTAATCAAATGCTATACTAGTTTAATAGTTGCCAGTTATTTCATGTAATAACCACAAGTCAGAATGTAGTTTGACTTTGAAGCAGACACAGATCAGTAATGGGTTGAGACTTGAGAACTTTCATACTTTCAAACAAAAGGTAAAGAAAAGATACTCAGGGACCTCCAACATGTAGCTAGTAGAATGTTCAAATGAATTTGAACACAACTTGTTAACAGCATAGCCTACATATGGCCATATAGCATATGTGCTTTATGTATTTGATTTAAAATATTTATAGACTTGTTTCACATGATGGAAGCTTAATAAAATAAATTAAGTTGATTAAGTTATTTGAACTTTATTTGATAAAGAAACCAACCCCAATATCAACAATGCAGACTGGGAAAACAATTTATAAAAAATAGTGAAAGCAGTATTAAATACAGTGATGTTACAGATTAACATGATCCTAAATAAACAGTCCATGTTAATCCTCTTTCTTTGCTTCGGAGGTTTTTTCTGTGCTGCCAGGCTGCAATTCTGTTGCTTTCTTCCCGTGTGCATCCAAAGCAAGATTGGCTGTAGCTCCTTCCTCAGGTTTTTCATCATTTGTTGGTACAGCAGTACATGTAGCCCAGATAACCATTACAACTATCCCCACAGGCAGTCCACACACAAAACAGGAGAAGATCGGAGCTGTCTGGAACATCGACTGAGATCGAGAAGATTAATATTAGTTACTGGGACAACAGTGGCCAAAATATTAGCCTCAAGTAAATATTTGATGAGGATGTGATCAGCTGTGTGCTTTGGTTTTGGTGCATTAAGCGTTTAGTAAATATTTGGGGAAAATGTAATAAGAGTAAATCTATCCTTCTGCTACAGAAAATAAGTGTTGTCAGACTTACCACCAAAGTAGACTTCGCTTTAAAGAAATTTCTCTTAATGCACTGCAAAAACCCATTTCCTCCGAGTAGCTGGTTAAGGTAAAATGTAATTTTATTAGAAAAAGCCCATTGTATTTTGCAAGAAGGAAGTTATATTACAGAAAAGATGGATAAGAAAACACCTTCGCGCCTCATACCGAAGTGCTGCCATCCAGAACGCTGTTGAGAAAGCGAAGTAAATCTTCAATGGTCTCAATCTTACTTTCTGGCAGATAGTATCCATCAATGGTCATATTCAGCACAATTATGGAGGGGATCGCAACTTCTCTGTGAAGAAGAAACATTGTAATATGGTGATTATACATATGAGCACAGAATGGACTTCTCTGTAATATACAGTTTTTGCACTTTGCACCTGCTAAAAATCTACATCCAGTTCAACTCACCCCATAATTAAACCATTGATATATTCATTACCATCCATATAACCAAACTGGTAATCACTAGGAGAAGAAAAAAAACAATATGACCTTTGGTAACAAATACTTTGATAAACTCAGATGTCAGGTGCTGTTTCTTTGTTTATAGTTCATATAAATGTGCTACCTACCTTTTATAATGATCTCTGTATTCAGTAGACAGCCTTTCCATCATAGTTTTGTAACTAAAGAGAAATAATGGGAGGAGGGAAACTGGCTATTGTCATGGTTTTCATGTCTTTCATTCATATTTTCTAATGTTACTTACCGAATGCTTTCTTCAGATGGATTTTTCTCATCTACTACTGCCAATGCCACAAGTTTACCTTTGAGGAAAGTGTGAGAAATGAACAGTGATACAACAAATTATGTATGCATGGAAAGTTCACATAATCACAATCTGTCAAAGCATCGTTTCTTTTCACATATAAATATTGTATCTTGGCAGAAAGTCATCTAGCAGTTTTTTTTACCTAGTGGCAAAAACATAGAAATGGTGTTAATTAATGGCAATGCAGTCTGTAAATTGAATAGATTATTAGAAAATAAGTTCATATAGAAAGACATGCTTACTTTGTTCTCCCATTTGATACAGACTGTAGCTATCGATTTGGAAATAAGTGGGAAAACGTTCTCGATTTATCCAGGAAGACAGATCACCATCAAGAAATTCTTTAGAAATGATAAAACAAGAGAGATGAAACTTTTTATTACTTCATGTACATTTAAGGTGTTCATGTATTAAAGGTAGCCCTACACTTATTAAAGGTCACCATCAAGCCTGTGTAAACAATATGCAAAGTTAAACACTCAAAAATGTTTAATCATAAGAAACAAATGATCTTTCATTTTATTATCAGAGTGTTTCTGTCCACTAACTGCATTCAATTATGCAAAATACATAACTTGCACGCAGTCAAGTTGTTGACTTAAAGGGTGTGTATTTGATGATAGCCCAGACGATGTTCAGAGTAAGCCACATGACAGAGGAGAGCTGGAACACGTTACTGTCTCTGTATTCTCAGAATTTGGAATATAATGGTAAGAAACCATTTCTATATCCATAACGTCTTCACAAAAATCTTTTCACTTGTTTCTTATATATATACGTGCAAGAACCTGTGGTAAGTACTTTTAACAAAACAAGTACTTTAATGCCTGAATTCCAGCAATAAAGAAAATGTAAATGTGGTCTCATCTAAGATATAATGGTGTGACCTGTAATATTTATTTAAGATTTTTGTGAAATTTGTTCACCTTTTATAGTCTGTTTATGCTTCTGTTTTATTAGAAGGATTACCATCTGAACTATGTTCTGAAAAGATGCCATTTAATAATAATGTAATAATAATGTCAGGTAAGCGATTCATAAGGACTGACTTTCAAGTTGAAACAATTGCATAGATATCATTTAAAAATGTTTAGCATATACAATTCTGACAAAATCTGTATTTCTTTTTAGTTAATCAAGAAGATGTTAGTACACAATATCTGCAGCAGAATCTACTTTCTACACCTTGTCTTTAACCTTGCACCATGGATGTGTTAACTATTCATGTTGTGGAGGACTCGTCTGACAGTGCCGCGTTCTGGGTCCAGGTTCGATGTGCTGATCCTTTCCTGCTAAATTTCTGGCTCCAAAAGACCTTCTTCAACAATGGGGAAGTCCAGCAGATCAACACCCTGAGGATAAACGGCTGTCATGGGCTAGTGTTTGTTTTGAGGGTGCTGCATCGTTCTTCACGCCTGCCTAATTCCCATTATTGGTGCCCTTTCCTAGTGACGCTCTGCCTCGATGCCCTGGCATTTCACTACCACCTCCCCTCTCTACCCCAGTGGAACGGCACCCTTCGAGAGGCGATGAGAGGAAACAGCCTTGAACTCAGACGCTGAGAGACTATGAGATTTTGCTGCATACAGATCCTGTTCGTTTCAGATATTCACTTAGTTAAGTGATGCACTGCAAGTAGTACATCTTACCGTTGTAGAGGTAGTACGTGCCATCTTTGAACACAGCAACAACGGGAACATCCTGCAGAGTGACTGCCTATGTGGAGAAAATCAATAATGGTTTATTTTCTAAGAAGTTAAAAAGAAATCTTTTTCATTTTCTCTGAAAAGTGAAACTTTTACCTTTGGAAGGATTTCCTCAGATGCTGAGAAAAAATAAGTGTGGACAATATACTCAGTTGCAGCTTTATAGTATTCCTTCTGTTAAAAACAAAACAAAAAAACATTGAATTACATATTCTTGAATGACTTTGCATGGCTTGCCAATAAATATATTCACACAGTTTATTTATAAAACAATAGTTGGGAACTCATGCTCTACTGTTCATTAGTTTGCATTTCATTCCTATTCCAACGCTATTCAGTCAATCATTGTACATAATTCCTGTATGACAGACGTTCATTTTACATAATTTTTACCTTAAGAAGCGACTCCCCTCCAATGTAAACGAAGATAAGATCATGACGACTCATAACATGCTGGAACAACTGAACACTGGAGAGTGTTCTTACCACAGGACTAGATTAAATAAAAAAGAACAAGGGGATTGCATGAAGAGAAATAATTACAACTAGCACTGACATAAGACTAAGGTCAGTGCAGAACACAAAAGACACAATATAATATGATGAAATTTACTCTAGAATTACCCTGAAACTCTATTGGTAAATTCAATAATAGCGTCCTTTGTTCTTGGCCCTTTGTAGTCAAAAGACAGGTCTCCTTTAAATCTTTTTCAGAGAACAAAACAAATAAAAAGAGTCAAATACAGCATGAACAATAATTTACATATGATTTATGATAACAAGTAGGCATTAACTCACAGTTTTATGGTTGGATATCCACGGATATTAAACTCTGAAGCCATGCCTAAAGACACAAGAGATCAAGCTTCCGTGTTTTATTTGCAATAATTATTATAAATTTGTACTAATACATCAGTGGGGAAGCATTTCAGAATAGAGATAATAATGGTAGCATTAGTTAAATAACTCATACTTAAAAGATTGTCATAATTGTAGCTATATCATTATAGATTACTATTAATTTTTTAAACACTAATCTAATCTAATTAATAACAGGGTTTACCAATGGACCGGGGTAAAACAAAAGACATGGGCTTCATTTTAGCTAGAAAGCTTTTGTGTGAACTTAATAATAAGATTATAATATTAATATTAAGTCAGCAATAGGCAGACACTGAGCAATCTAATTCCAAGAAATTAAAAGGATTGTTGAAATGCAACTTGTGCCATATGGCCATCTGGTTAACAAGATACAGACTCAATACAGACTATGTACACAGTTCAGCGAACTGAGTCTCATGAACGCAAGGCCTGCTTAACTAATCCCATTAAACAGCAGGTAAGCCTATCCTGCCGTTTAAGTAGCATACTAATTGGTTGCTAAGCAATGGCCTGGTGTGGTATTACCATTACTGTCATTTCAAACCAAGCTACAACACAAGCTTTCATCTTAGGCCCCCCTGGCATAAATGCAGTTCTTGGTAATCTTAAAAACAATTTTAGGTATGCATTCAGTGTAACCAAAGCTTTCCAACATACACACTTTTTCACAAAAAGAACGGAACCCACTTGAGTGCTCTGTGGTATCCATCTTGCCCACATTAACAGGAGAGCCCAAACTCTTCAGCTCTGCACCGACTTCATACCATATAGGCTCAAATGTGTGACAGTATGCGCACCATGGAGCATAAAACTGCAATAATAAACAACAACAACAACAAAAATAAACCTTCATATCTCACATTTGGCTTGTTAGAAATTTGCAAAACACACAACATAAAATTGCATAAATTAGACTGCACTGTATACACTCTCACCTCCACCAGCCAGAGTTCACCCTGTCGGTATTCCTTAAACCTGTAAATGTAAACTGTTTAATGCATTCAATCAAACATGTCTAACTATGTAGCCTACATTATTAACATAAATAGTATAACTAGATAGATAGTCACGGATAAAATGATGTGCTTCTATCTACAGTATTATTACGCAAAATCATTAAGTGGAATTTCTCAAGATCTCAGTGTGTTAATGCAACAAAAATAACTACGCTGCATTGACAACACCTACACTACTCAAGCACAATCAGTTCCTTATGTGAAGCACTTATAATAGCTTACTTGTCATCGAGTTCCTCCACGTAACCTGACACCACAGCAATGACCGAGAGAAGCGCTATCACAAAATACAATAAAATAAATAAATGCAGTAACTTACTGTAGGCAAGTGTCAACCAGTCGTGTTAATAAGATTAGTATTCTGTAGTTTTATATTGGCATGGTGTCCAATTACAATGCGTGTACAGTACCTGTAAATATTAAGTTTTTCATTCTTGCTATCCTTGAAACTTGTCATTAACCGCGCAATGTCCTCTAATGTTAACGTACTGACAGCAGAGTTGGTGTTGGGTTATAGCCTAATCATCAGACTGGTTGTAATAAGCTCTTGACCGACTGACTAGATTAACCCCATTGCCCCGAGGGGTAAGAGCGTAGGCTACAGATTTAGGCCACAATTTGAATTTGGACAAGTGGATGGTTTGATCACGCAACACTTAATTAGTTTGAATTAGATTTTAGTCTTGTATTTTCCAGAGTACACCAAACACATAAAAACACTGTTTCAGTCTAAATAAACCAATATTAACAACGTGTTCTGCTTTTAAAATCTTTAAAACTGTTAAAAATATATGTGTTTGAATATTTGTATAAATATATTTAGATAAGCCAGTTGACCAACTAAACAGCAAACTCTCCCCAGCAGCAGCACCTCATAGCACGACATCCAGGGAGTTGGATCCAGGTCTAAGGGGTTGAAATGGGTAGGATTAGGGGTGGCGTTAGGGATCAGGGGTGGATAAGGTTTAGGTATATACGGTAAGGGTTATAAGGGTTAGGGCTAACCCTGGATTTCGTGTTCTGTATTGAGGACCATCTCCCAATCTTCTAATTGTTGTTGCCATTTTGGTCCCAGTTTGTATTAGGTGTCATAGTATCCTATAGTAATACATAAATTTTGTATCAAAATACTTTGCTGCTATTGATGTGGAATAAGTGTAATATAAAATACAGGTATTTTGGTGAACAGATGCAGTAGACAGGTAAACAGATGTAGGCCTAAAATAAGTGCACTGTATCTTATTATAACTAATTAACTTGTAACTAATTATATTATATATCTTGTATAACTAATTAATGTAAATATTAGAACACTTTATATAAAGGGGGTTTATTATTATCATTATTACTATTATACAATTGACAACTCTATAGGCTTCATGATTCATATTGTTAATTTAACTTAAAGAATGTTTTCTCTGCCAAAAGATGGCGCCACAATCCATTTGGAATACAGCTGCTTCGTGTTTTATTCTATATGGGGTGGAAGGCAGCTCTGTGCTAAAAAATAAGTGGGGATCATTACATTAGGTTACATAACAATTTACCCACAGTGGGTTAATAGGCTAATTTTAGAATTCCTAACGGAATAAATACATAAAATGTTGTCAATGCATTCCCTCACAATTGTTTGTTGTTCTTACATTTTTTTTCGATCCTATAACACAATGGAGTCCATTTTAAAACATACAGAGATGTTAAGAATACGGCCTTTACTAACGTGAATCTACTTTTGTATGTATTTTAGTATGCCATATAATCAAGCCTATCATTGCACAACTGTACCTTGAGTAAACATTTTGATTCGCGGAAAGATAAGTCAATCAATCGAAATACCCGCCCACAATGGTATCTGCCTCCCCAGTGATTGGTTCAAAATAATACCGTTTAAGAAGTCTCTTGTATCTCTATGGCCGACGTTGACGTCCATCTCCATCAAATGAAAACGTAAGTTTGGTCCGTGGGGAGAGGCAACTGTTGTGGAAGTGGCTGTTTCTTGAATATACTTCATTGCATTTTAACTCAGCCTAAGTGGAATTACGTCTTTGGCGATTGACTGCTTGCTAAATTAGTTAAGAATATATATATATAGGAACCGATTTGAAGAGCCTGACAGGATATTGAAAGAAGGACTCCCTAGAAAGAGCTCGCGCTTTATTTATTTTCTCTTGACCGCTTCATGTTTGTGGTCAGAACGACGAAACATACGCAGTTATCTACTTGTGCACGTTGAAAATTGCGTTTTTGTAGGAAAGTTGATTATAGTTGCGGTAAATTAAGTTGTAATACGCTCACACGGAGCTAGTGTTGTTTAATTCGTCTTGCAGTTTAAATAGTTAGCCGACGCTTGGTCAAAACAGGCAATTATATGGTAATGGATTGTAGTGAATGGCCCTTGTTTGCTATTGCAAAATGCAATGGGACTAAGTGAGGCCTTTCGATCGCCAGACTGTCTTTGCTTCACTTTCAAGCCCGATGACCAGGTAAGTTAAGACAATTAACTTTTTGTGCGATCTTTCCTCTTGTTTTTTTTTTTAAGTACGTTGAACGTGATACCCACGCGCGTGTACAGTAAACAATTAAAAAGCGCTTTGGCGTCCACATAATGAGTAACAGTTTAATGACAGCAATACAGTTGCACCTGATCACCATTCTCAGCGGTATTCTGGCGCTTATTGTTTTGCAGAAGCCGAGTTCACTTTCGGTCAGCAACTCAGCATCAATTATGCGAGCTCGGATTGCAACACTTGCACTTCCGAGTTGTTTTCGCGTCCGCTTTCTTCTGCTTCCCTAGTAACTACCCACGCGCAATTAGTGTGTATAGCTGTTTATTCAAACTGATTGCTAGGAAACCTTGCCATGGTTAGTTTCCTTTTAAGTATGCGTTCTTTTTTTATTAAATGATGGGGATGATTTGTAATAATTGAACAAAATAATGTTTTGATAAATCGTTGTTGTAAGTTTATATTGACCATGTGAAGTGAGTTGTCTGTTTAGACCTGTAAAGTGTCAAGTATCCCTTCGTTAATAGGCCTATTTACGTCTAAGCACTTCTTAGCAACATCTTGAGCAGATTTTGAGGTGTTAAGATGATTCATGATAAATAACTCCTTGCTGTTTTCCCACTGTACTCTTAAGTATGTCAAATGCATGCACTAAATGTGTGGTATGAGCTGAAAAATGTCTGTACAAAATGGTCAAGTCCTTCTCATTTCTTATTTCTAATCTTTGGAATGTCAGACATGCTGTTGTTATACCATAAGCGAGGTTGCTCTGTCTAATTATGTCATTTAAAATACCTGTAACCTGTAGATTGTGAAGGCATTACAACCTCTTTTGGAATTTGTCTTGCTTTTTGGCTGCTAGAGATCATGAGTCAGATACAGTTCTTGAGTAGTGCCTAGCACTACTCTAGTTAGCTACTGTCATTGTTTTTGTTTTGGTAGAACCTGTTGTAGCCTATGTAGTGCATCATTTTTGACCCCAACATGCTTATTTCCAGGCTGAGAGGGTTATTTTTGGAAATAATAGATTGGTATATTGGTCAAATCATGCAGTATGTTGAACATTGAGCGTTTGCTTCCCTTAAGGCTTTCCCAGCTGAAGGTCAAGTTTGAAATGAGCTCTGTGGAAAGTTGCCATTGGAAGAATCATGATCAAAACAGCTGTTTTAGGTCCAGTCCTTCTTACATACGCCAGCTCTGAACACACTGTAGTTTTGGTTGCTTTCTATAGTAAGTCACATAATTGAGTGAATGTTTATGGAAACAAAAACAGAGGGACAACCCACTTTAATTATTAAAGTAAGCCATAAGATTGGCTACTTCATTTGAAAATCACAAGAGGAATCTACAGGAATGGACTGAGTTGATTTATCACAATGTTGGGTGTAGAGCCAGCTGTTGAGCGGCCTAGGGCCTGCGTAAATGTTTTGGTCCTTTTTAAGTGGCTTTTTACTGGGGTGTGGCACTCGACTATGAGAGTGGGAAGCCAGTGTTTAGATCCTGGCAGAGTTTTGTTTATTTATTTCCCTATTTCATTCCCAAGCTTATAATTGGAACGTTGTAGGGACAGTTTATACCATATCCGTCCACTTTTTTATGTCTTCTTCTTATCTTGTTTTTCAAACAATTTCAAGTTTGTTTGCAAACCGGCAACTTGCATATAAATGGTAACAATCGTGACATTTAAACATTTGGGTCGGACTTGAGGTACTACTAATGTTGTTAACATCCTCTCATACTATATATCCTCTCATAATATACTGCTGTTCTCCACTAATGGAGCATCTAGTCAACAAATTACTTGCAATCGCAATATTGACCTCAATAATCACAATATGACATTTTCCATAAATCGTGCAGCCCTAGTTTTTAGTTTCTTTCAGTATACATTACTATTTGAGTAAACAAAACAAATTCAGTTGTAATGTAATGGGACATAGCCGACGTTCTGTTATTAACAATATTTTACTTATCTGTTTATTCCTCTGTAGGTCTGGAAAGGACCATCAAAAATGTGAACCGGTGATTGATAATCTACCAGATTAATTTTTGCACCAGCAGCAATGGAGCGGAGCAAGCGGAACTCCATTGCTGGGTTTCCCACACGGCCAGATCGGCTGGAGGACCTGGATTGTGGAGGAGGAGGAGGAGCAGAAACAGGTCTAGTACCGCTGGACAGGGTCTGTCCCTCTTCTTACCGGGCCCTCATCAGTGCCTTTTCTTGCCTGACCCGACTCGATGACTTCATCTGCGAGTGGATTGGCTCTGGGTTTTTTTCAGAGGTCTACAAGGTAAGAGGGTTGTCTGACGACTAAGTAATTTCGATTTCAGTTTTTAGTCACTTGCCCTTACCAAAGTCCACCTGCAGAGTTGAGTTCTGAATCAGAATCAGAATGAGCTTTATTTGTGAATTTGAGGATTGTTTTTTTTTCTTTTCTCCCTGAAGCTCTTGGTATATGCATGCATACATATATGACACAAATTGGAAGAACATTTAAATAAAACTAAAAAAGAACATAAGAATAAAATGGTATATCTAAATAGAAGTCTTATGTAGATTTCTGCATTAAACTAAAGCTGTATGTATGTATTTACATAATATGAAATTATTTCCACAATCTCTCAAGTATTGATGTATGAATTATAGAAAAGGTATTAATTGCTGTGTTAATTGTTTAAGCTGGAGATGGCATTGGGGGGAAACAAAATGTTTTCATGCCTGGATGTTCTAGTGCACAGAGATCTATATGAGGGGTGTCTGATGATGTTACCTGCCCATTTCTTTGGACAGCTCTGGTTGAGTTGGACAGGTCATTCCACCAGCTGGGAACAGTCATGGTAAAGGTCAGAGAAAGAGATTTTGTGCTTTTTTGTGATGGTACAACAAGATGACATCCGCTTGCAGAGCGCAAGTTTCTGGATGCCATGTAAGTCTGAAGTAATTACAGTAGTTTAGGTAAAAGGGAGCAGAGCCAGTGGCTGTTCTGTAGGCAAACGTCAGTGACTTGAATTTGATACGAGCGGCAACTGGCAACCAGTGCAGTTTTGTGTGGAGAGAAATTATGTGTGCTCTCCTCGGCTCATTAAAGACCACTCTGGCTGCGGCATTCTGGATCACTTGCAGAGGTTTGACAGAGCAGGATGGAAGAACAGCCAGGAGAGCATTACCATAGTCCTGTCTGGATAGAGGATAGAGTCTGGATAGCTCCCTCTGCATGTGCATGCTTAATTATAGTCATAAGTGAACATGAAATCGTTTTTTTTTTTTTTAGGTGTGTGATATAACTTCTAGTTTTTACACTTTAGGAGGTAAAAGTTGTGAAGCCTTTCTCAAAGATAGACATATGTTCAGTGGAAGAGGCCTTAAAGGAGGAAAATAAGGTTAACCTTGTGATTCAACTGAATAGCTGTCATCCTGGTTGTTATGCCAGCTTTTTGCATGTAAAATTGAATGTTGTTAGCTAATGATGTAGAATACTTGCTATTGAACAACAATACTGAGTTAACTTGTGCAAATGATGAAGAGTATAGGGCTGATCAAGCGATAACAGTAACAATCCCTGCAGTGACGGTGAAGATGAAACATAGGGGTCGAACGTTGGGAATGGGAGAGTAGCTTGGTGTTTACAAAAAACATCTGGATGTTGATTAGAGTTTGTAATGTATAATTGTTTAGTTGTTAAGACCTACATTAAATTGAGTACTACTACTACTACTGAGCATCAGTGGTATGGTAGGCTCTGTGGGTTTATATTCACTGTGAATAATTCAATGAAGTTTTGAGGTCAGAAAAGCCCTGAGAGAAGAGTGCATCATCATGATGCCCATTACTAAGATCAATTCTTCTGTCATAGCAATGAAAGCAGGGTTTTTCCTGGGTCTTCGGTGGTGGCGAGGGGACGCGTTCATCCACACACAATACAAAGTACCCAACACGTGAACTGTGAGCCCAGTACTGACAATAAATCCCAAATAAAAAAGCAAAGCAGTTTGTAACATTACCTTATCCTATTTTTTTATGAAATGGAAAATAATCAGTGGCAGGACAGTTTGAACGTGAACTGATCATCTCTTCCGTTTAACTAGTTACAACAGGAAATAAACATGAATAAACATCAGAAGGTATGAAGAAAAAGACACTGTACAATTTCCCGAAATCTGTATCAAGTCACATGTAAACGCTCAGTGTTTCAACGGTGGAAAGGTACCAATAAAACAGCTTGCTAACAACGTCACATTTATCTCAGAAAAGCCATTAAATGTTAAATTCATAAGTCAGCTAGAAAAAAATAAATTAGAAATGTGCATTTTCTTAAATCTATTCACTATATTGCATATTCATTGTATTTTATATGTTCTTCAATGGGTTTGAATAATGCTTTTGACAGCCACCATTTAATTTAACCTTTGTTATATAAAAAAAGTGAGTAAAAAAGTGAAACATAATTATGGCATTAAAAATAATAATAAATAACATTATTTTACAGACATCCTTGTGTAATTATATGCAAGTAGCCTACAGATCGATTAACTTTAACCTTTGATATTATAATGATGCACCTATTGTTTTTTGGTTTTCCCTGTATAGTTTACAGTATTAGTTGAGATAGATATATAATTATTTTTATTAGTTGAGATAGATCTATATATTTGAGGAAATTAACCATGTACTTTACCTGATAGACCCCAAATTAATCAATATTGAATTGCAAGCTTGTGAATCGAGGACGAAATTTGAATGCCCTGCCCCAGTGTCAATAAATGTTGTTGTTTTTGTTTTGTTTTTACGCAAATGTTGTCTTTTCCCTTTATATTCTTGTCAGAATGAACCTGAATAGTTAATTTGCATTAATAATTAATTTCGTTGCCCCCAGAAATCAACAGTATCATTTGTAGACATGTCACCTTTTTCTCCTCCTCTGAGTTTGCAGGTCTGGGCATTACTGGTCAGTGTTTTGTTGTATAAATCTATTAAGAATATTCCCTCCCTTCCCTACACAGGTGGCTGAGATTTAAAGCACAGTAAATGTCTTTAGGATGGCAGGCAGGGGGTGTGCATGTGGCACAGACAGGGATAATACGCTGAGCCAACTACCAGCTGTGATAAGGGTCTGCAAGATCCTGTCTGGAAAGCTAATACAATAATAGCTCATTTCAGTTACATGAGTTTCAATGTGTATCCATATGATAAACTCAAACAAACATCCTAAAACCTCACAGCGCTATGGAATCCCTAAATAATCCTATTGCTCAATTTGCTAATCCATCTACGTTTGAGGAACCGAAAAATGTTCCTAGGACACTGGATTTGTTGCATTATGGGCAGCAAGCTGTGACTTGATATTCGCAGAACAGATTGAGAGTTTGGGTGCCGTAGAGAAGGCATCTGGGTCCATGTCTGACAGGCGGCCCTCACTGTAGGTGGCCACACCAAACAGGCTCTTCCTAGGCCGCTGATCCCAGAAGTGCAATTGGTTACACACTACTGCATTACAGTCATGCCTTTAAAGTAAAAGGACATCCTCATGCTATGTGTGCAACATTCAGTGAAGTTAACACAGAATTCAATGTTTTGGTTCCCTAGCACTGAATTGAGTAATCCTTCAGCTGTGTTTTGTCTTTCCATCTCTGCATGCAGTTTGAGGAATTCAGCGTTTTACAGATATAAATGCATCAGTGAGGATATCCTGTGGTTGATATTTGCCTTTTTATTGGTCAGTGAGATGAAAGCACAAAAAGGAAACTAGGAAAACGGATATGCAGAAGCACATTTTAGAAATATTATGAAACCCCCAACCATACATGGCCAATTAGTCATTCATGCAATCAGTGTTTGTCTATTCCATTTTCACCTTGTGCTAGAATATTGGTTGTGTAATAAAGATTTTTAACAATGATTATGGTAATGTATGTCACTTCCCATCTGAGTGTTGTGTTTATTACTTTCTCTAATGCCCATAATCATAGTAGCCAGTGAGAAGCAATGGGCTGAGATGCACTGAACAAAATTCTTGTCATCTTAAAGGAATATAAAGAATGTACATTCAGAGCATATGATAACTTACTTCCTCATTTCATTTTGTCGGCATGGCTTAGTTCAAATTCAGAGTATAAGACTAAAAGAACATTCTCATTTTGTTTGTTTTAGGTGCGTCACAAAGCTTCGGACCAGGTAATGGCCCTAAAGATGAACAAGCTAAGCAGTAATCGTGCCAACATGCTGCGAGAAGTTCAGCTCATGAACAGACTCTCCCACCCCAACATACTCAGGTGCTTTCACACAACATTCTTTGCTTTCATTTTTATCACCGTTGTCCCAGTGAGTTTTTCGGCAGGCAGGAAATGTATTCTAGGGGTAGTGAATGAGCAGTGCTCTCTTCTACTCTCAGTCACCACAACTGAGGTGTCCTTGAGCAAGGCACCTAACCCCCAATCGCTCCATGGGTGCCCACTCCGGGTGTGTGTTCAATACTTGGTAGGGCTGGGTAAAAAATTGATTTCTCGGTTTTAATCAATTCTCATTTTTACGAACATCTACGGTTTATACCAACCAATTAGTTTACCCTTTTTTCAGTTGATGAATGAATGGAACAGTGTAGCGTACTTGTAGCGAATCCAATAAATGACAATAGGCTTTGTTAATTTTGATATGAAACAAAGTCTCAGATTTCCAATCCTGTGCTTTTTTTTTTCTTTTCGATAAAGTTTTGTTTTGGCAATGTTTAAAGCTACACTGTGTAACTCTTTTAGTTTATACTTAGCTAAAAACACTTAGTTCTTTCAAAAATATATGTGCTCATTAATGTATATTTACTTCGTTCAAGTAATAAAGTATTCTCGTGAGTGTATAATATGCCATTGAAAATACATACGGGTAAGGGGTTCTAATGTCGGTCGCCATGTTGCCCCTCCATCTTGAAAGTACATTAGCCAAAGAGGGACATACCCGTTAATTCAAGCTTCACCTTTCGCGTTTACGTTTGAGTTAACACTCATGGACGAGGTCGAACTGGAAGCCATGTTAATCTTGGACTACATTGGCCACCGTAGGAGTTAAAACGAAATCGGAATTGAGAGGAACAGAAACTAATATTCACTGGATGGTCATATACCTTTTCACCGCTAGATGGGGGTAAAAATGGGTGTTTTTCAATCAGCGAGCCTTCGGCAATACCCGCCTTTCAATCAAATAGCACCAAAGCCTGTCATTTTTCCATCAACAAAAAAGATGTTTCTTAGGAAATATTTGCGAACTACTTTAGAATATTTCAAAATTGCCACTCAGGAACATTCTTACGAACTTCTTAGAATTTATATTAAGAATTTTCTTTACTTTATCATTTTTCCTTTTCTTTCCCCGGTGTCCTTTTCTCTGTTGCCATGTGTCTCTGTGTGATTACTTTATTAAATTGGTTTCTTGGCGATTGCAGTTGTGGTTTACGCTTACAAGAAACTAAGGAGCTGATGCCAATAAAAGTAAATTTAACAAGCTTGTGTTTCAAAGAAAAACACAACTGCAGTATTTATATAAAGCAGTAGCTGATGTAGCTTAATATATATATCAGGTTTCCTTCTCTTTGGACAAGGTGTGTGCCTCGCTTTATGCACTGCCAGTGGCTCAAAATGAATGCCGTCCTTTAAATAGGGAGGCTGTGGGAGTGTTGCTTTCAATATGAATCTTTCTCTCCTTTGTAATGGAAACGCAGACATGACCTCTTCCTCCCCGTTCCACAGAAATCCATTAAAAATAGATGGAGTGTAACGACATCCTGAGTTTAGATTTCATTGAGATCAAAAAGCCTCCTCTTGGTTCTCCACATCAGCTCAGAGAAGAACTAGTGAGTTTTGTCTGCTGATATAGCCTGCACCTGGGGATGATTGGGGAATTGGACCTGAGAATATAGGACAAGTAGTTCAGATGTGGTGTATATTTGTTTTTACTTATGTGTGTGTTTTTAATATTTGTATCTTTGTTTTATTTACTCATGTTTAATTTATTTGTTTGTCACATTTATTTATTATGTCATGTTTATATGACAAAATGCCATCTAGAGAAATTTTTGGGATGCTTGTTTAGTTTGTGAAGCAGAATGTGAGTTTGTAGGTGGATGAGAGAGAGATGGGGTCTGTGTGTGGTTTACAATCACACCATTGTTACGTCTTATTGAACGGGGGTTGAGGGACTCTAGCGCAGGCAGGAGAAGGCTGAGGGGATCTTTGTTGAAGAAATCCCAACACAGACCCGCAATAAAAGCCAGGCCTGGGGTTTATGGGGCCATAACTTTGAAAACAGACAGATTTGTATCCTGTGTACTGACTCGTGTGAGGTGGCCATTCAGAGACGTTGATACGTGGTGTCATGGCTGAGAATACATTAGTGAAAATCTACTGCATGTCTATATTATGTAGGTCCCACACTAGACATTTATAGGGTCTGTATTTTTCAAATCTGATCTCTCTGACTGTTCGCCCTGTCTTTTGTGCAAATTGACGACTTTCTGAACATTTTACTTCTGCTAATGGACTTTTGTGACGCCTCGCATCAGACAACACAAGTGACCGAGATATAGTTGAGATATACTTGGAGATAGTCTTCTTTACTCATTCAGACACTACTGGTCAAAAGTTTTTGCTCTGTAGATTTTTTTTTTTTTTTTTCATGTTTTTGAAAGAAAACATGAAATGTTGTGAATTACGAATTTAAAATAACCGTTTTCTGTTTAAATGTAAATAGAAATATTTTGTAGCATTATAAATGTCTTTCTTTATGGTCACTTTTGATCAAGTTGATGCATCCTTGCTGAATAAAAGTATTTATTACTTTCGAGAAACACAAAAAAACCTTCCTGACCACAAACTTTCAAGCTGAAGCGAAAAGGGCAGATTGACCAATTTATACATGTTGTCTGACTCATAAAAACGCAGTCATAAAAATAGACACTACTGCACCTTGTGTGTGGGCTACATTCCAAATAAAAGAAAACAAATCTTGCAATTAGTACACTAATTTATCAGTGCTAAATAATGTTGCTTTTCTTTCAAATAACACTTATTTGCACCCTAAGCCACATATTCCATGTCTGAAAGAAAAATCAGCTATTTGTTTTTACAGCCGAAATCTTACTATGCCATTGTATCTGTTCACATCACAGATTAACCCTCCAGTCTACTTGAGACCTTCTCACATTTTATAGCTAGTGTTGATGTACAGTGCCATAAAACCTGAGTGGTGTCATTTGTAAAAGCCATTTTTAACACAAGAAATGAACGTAGTGCATAAATAAAACAAGTCGTCTATTTGACAGTAGCTTCAGAGAAAGTCAGCATTGGCGTTGATGACAACAGCTTAGTGTAATGATATTGCTGAATTAGCGGTTATTCCATTGTGCATTGATTTTTTTTTTTTTCTAACTTTATCCAGGGTTTTTTGGGATTCTTAAAATCTCCTCAAACTTTTAACTTCTACTGCTTTAGAGCATCTAACATCAACCTCTCTTTTTGCTTTTTGTGTTGTAGATTCATGGGAGTGTGTGTTCAGGAAGGTCAGCTTCATGCTCTCACAGAGGTAAGCGAAATCAGCTCAGACTCAGCTTTCATTCACCACACATCTCTACATTTAATCGTGGGCAATAGAGGTGGGCGATATGACGAAAATCCTGTATCACAATATGAGTCATCTCATTTCACAATAACTAATATATATATATATATATATATATAAAGTTTTGCTTTAAGTATGTTTTTTATAATTTCAACATTTGATATACAATTGAAAAAAAAATATTGTCCTCAATTTCAATATCACAAACTAATACTAGCCTAAGTAAAAAAAAAAACTTACTGTAGACAAGTAAATAGTCAGTGAGAAAATAAGAACAAGACAACTAATTACAAGCAATAGGAACACAAACAGACAAATTAAATAGGCCTAAGAAATACTGCATATATTATATGAAGTAATCAAATGTATAAAAAAAACACTTACATCAATTTTAAATCAACAAAATTTTACATCAACCAATGCCACTTTCAGTGACAGTGAGCTGCATTACGCGTGATTGAAATGGAGGCTACAAAGAAATCTCTAACATTTATTTTGGTCATGGCTTGTCTCAAAAACGAAGACAATTTGACAGTCGTTGTAGTAGTCAAGGTAAAATTTGATCACAATGGTCATTATCGGTTTTCAGTGAACATGTTAAATTAACAATCAATGACTTCATATTTTAGCCAAGGATCAGAGGAATCTTTTAGGATTTGCGGCACAGACGGCAAAATCGTGGGTTTCAAACTCGCACAGTGTGCACCGGGGCTTAAGAGTGTTTGCTGTGTACCTTGATTCCTAAATCTGTGGCATTTCCCCCTGTGAATCAAATGACTCTCTGTGACATTGAACAGTTTACTCTTTGTTCGCTGTGCCCGAGGGGAAGTATTCTATTAGAGAGCCTACTGGCAGTCCCTTAAGGCATGATGGGTTTTTTTTTCCATCTCAAACGGTGTTTTTAATGCCTGTATGAATGTTGCAGTGCAATATAGTCCTATGCTGAAGATTAACATTGATTACACAGGAAAGAAGTGTACAAGGGTGTTTTTTGCAAATGGCCTTTTTTTTTGCAATGGCCTTTTACGAAGTTTAAATGAAAGCTTAGTTTTTATTAAAACCAAGAATAAATTGCAGCCAAATGTACTATCGAAAGACAACATATGATTGTTTTATGAGTTGCTTTGAGAAACGTGAGATGGGGCTGTGAAATCTCGATACCCTCTGGTCTTGGTAGTGTCTTGGTCTCGGTTTAGGCGGTCTTGACAACAAGTCCACCGTGTATATGTGACATGATACATGAAGCTTGTATCTCCATTATATTTTAAACTATTGCAGGTCCCTTGTTCTTGCTGCAGCCCTATGACCTTTTTTTGATGCATGTTGACAGAAAAGGCTATTAGTGCAGTGGTAATCACTGGCCTGCTGAGGGATTATACTATTTTTCAAAGCCACTGGGGCCTTATGTTGCTCATGCCATTAAGAGCAATTGGCATGCACTCACTCAACAGTTCTGAAATCAGCCCTGCAGGAAGTTTTTCATCCTCTGGTGAAGCCTGCATCAGCACCCAACCCACTCAAGGTTACCGTTTCACCAAGAGGATTTGCTCTATTTAAGCATACACATCATCAGTCACCTAATCACCTGGAGTACCTCAGCTTTAGACCTGAACTGGACTGTTCCTTTTTGTTCAATTTAATCTGTCTGGCAGCACGTCGGATAGTCAACACTGATCAAATGGTGCGATGTAGGATTAGTTTTAACCCTCTAAGAGATGAAGCCAACAAATAGCGCAAGTAGGGCATTTTCAGGGGAAAGATTTCCTGACCTGTGTTCAGGATAGATGTTGGGCATGAGGTCAGGTCTGTAAGAAGATGGAGAAATGGGATTAGATTGGGACAGCTAGCCGCATGGCGTGATTTGGCTTAGCTGTTTACCATGTACAAATGTGCATGTCTTCATACATGCAAACACTTAGTGTAGCTTCTCTTAAGCCCCCAAAAATGATTTTCTATTTGTGTTTTATACAGGGCGTCCCCCAGTAAGTAGTACAAGCTCTGCACATGTTTGGACCCATGAATAGTTTACTGGTTGGCTGTGGATTGGCTACCCGTCTGCTGGTTGAAGTAAACAGAGCGAAAATAGACATGCCCAAATAGCTAAAGAGTGGGCCTGTATATTTAGCCCAAGACTGTATGTCAGTTGTTTTAGGAACAACATTAATTAACACCTTACCATTTTCCTTATGCTCATCACAACTGCATTTATTTGATGAGAAATGCAACAATATTATTTCAATTTTAAATAACTGTTTTAAAAGTTAATTTTAAATGTTAGAATTTCTCCGGTCTTCAGTCACACGATCCGTCAGAAATCATTCTATGTTGATTTGGTGCTCAAGAAACATTTCTTGTCATCAATGTGGATACATTTTTTTCAAGATTTTTTGATGAATGGAATGTTGGAAAGAACAGCATTTGTTTCAAAAAACAATTTATATTATTTAATGAATATAAGTATTAATATATATTTTTATTAGACTTTTGAAAATTGTATCACTTAGTCTAGAATATTTCCTTTTACTTTGTGAAAATCATCCTGCATTCTCATTCAGATAAAACTGTATTTTTTGTATTTATTTGTTTTTTTGTGTGTATTTATTTTGTATTTATTTATTTATTTGTATTTATGTATTTTTAAATATTTTGTAAGTATTTAAAAATTTTAAATATTGATTTAAAATTTGTAAGACGTTATGTAAGAGAGATCTATGCAAGGAGGGGGTGAGTCATCATGAATATTGATGTTTCACACCTGAGAAAAACGAAGACCCTCCCATATTAGCCCAATCAGGTGCTATCATTATGAGGAACCTTGCACAAAGCACGAATGAGGAGAGATTTACAAAAAGAATGGCTTTTTAATTGTTTGAAATTATTTACAACACAACATTATCCAAAGATGCTCAACAAAGGACAAAAAAGCACATTATTGAACACACTGATCAAAAGACAGATACTTGAACAGTCACACACACCTTTGTGACATACCTGAAACATAGTGCATAGCTGTCATTTCCAGGGTGTTTTATTTTTTCACTTTACAATCTTCATGTACAGAGTCTCATGTGAATGTTAACGTCAGCAGGACTCATCAGTGGCATCTGGTTCCTGTAAAAAAAAATAATAATTTAAAATGTTTGCGATTTGAATACAAGTACATGGTTAAATATTTGACCTCTTGCTTGAGCAACTTAAAATATAGAAGTAATGCATGGAATTATAGGTCTGCGTCGTTGACGTCAGAAACACCTGTGATTTCAAACTACAGGGATCCAAAGACCGTCTCAAAATTGCAGTTTTAAGGAAAAAAAAAAATACTCTGCAATGGTGTTGACATGAATTGTGCAGGGTTTGTCTTAAAGCATATTTAAAACACCCGCATAGACATATAACCAACATTTAAAAGCTTGATTTTCACCACAGGGGGGACTTAAAAATCATGTACACACATGAGATAAAGAGTCCAGTCAAAGTAACTTAATAAAAGCTGTGATGCTTTACAAAAACCAGTTCGTATCACGAGTGGCATCTTGTTGAGATCACGACCAGCTAAATACTATTTGCTTTGTCTCAGTAACCTATTATCAGACACTTTAGCTTGCAGAATAAATAACAGCTGCCTGCGAATTGTGCTTGAAATGCCCTTTATATGTTTTGTTGACAACCTTCCATGTACAAAAGTGTTCTCATCTGAGGACCGTGTGGGCTGAGTGTGCCATTTGGGATAGGGCTAAGTGCTCATTTTGTCAATTTGAAATTCCAGGGAATTCAGATAATCAGATGTTTTGCTGGTGTTTTTTGTAAACCTTGATCTCAAGGTTATGCTGTCTACAGCACATTTTATGAGCATGACTAGAGAGTGACTTGTACCTCAAGATTTTGCTTAAAGAGTCCTCAAACTACAAGACCACAACAAGAGTTTGGTCGTTTTATTCAAGGGCCAAGGTGCAGCTCTATTGATAACCTGCCAAGGTCATGGCACCAAAGCTTTATGGGAAACAACTAGAAAGTTCAGTCATTTTGACTCAGCCATCTTGTCTGCCTGTTGATATCTCACCGCACTGACCACATACTAAGGTCTCCTCTGTTTAGTCAGCCATGGCTAATTTTGTTAGCTAAATATGGAGCCCTTTATCTGTCAGCACAGATCATTTCAGGCAGACCAAAATTAGGCCACAGTTGAGGCCAGTGCCCTGTGGTGAATGCATCGGGCTCCTAGCGATTGGCATGTGCGCCACATTAACTAATATCTCAAATGCTTGTTTTAAAGAGAATCCCACATAAAACATTCACAGCTACAAAAGAATAGTTAATGTGTCTTGCAGAATAATTGGCCAATTATTAGATGGTGCTTTCATGCAAATTCACTATGTGAAACAGAAGCACTTAAAGGCCTTCTGGGCTCTGCTCATTTGCTCTTTTGTGACTTGAAAACCAATCCATTGGAGAGAGCTGGCATGGAATACTTTTACCACAGAAAGCTGATAGGATTCACTTTTGTATTGTGACCATCAAAATGATTATAATCCCCATTATGCAAAGATTAAAAGTAGCTTGATTTAATTGTTGCCTATTATTGTTGTATTATCATTATTGTTGTTGTTTTTTATCATATTCAAAGTCTTGTGCATTGCATTTTCGCTGTCCCATCATTCTAACTTATGTAACCTCATGAATACAATATAGGCCATTTGTGAATGTCAAAGGGGCCGTTTACACCTGGCCACTTCATGCGTTTTCTGAGATCGGATAGCTATCCGATCGTCAAAAGACCAGGTGTAAATGACCCCCGAAACGCATTTGAGACGGATTAGAATCCGATCTCTCAAACCACATCAGGAGGTGGTCTGGGCCGCATTCCAGACGAAACTGGACATGTGTAAATGCATCTGGTTGTTGAAACCACATATGTAAATGTTACTCCTCCCAAAAATGCTAAAAAATAAACGTGTGAGAGCGTATTATAGGCTATATGTCATGTTATTTTAGTCAGATATGATGACGCTACTGCGACCTCTGAACGCCTATCAAGCCAACGCGCCGCAATCTATCGCAAATGAAAGTGAAAGTAAGACGCAGACGATTAACACTACCATAAAAGTAGCATAAAGAAACTAAATTATCTTACCTGGACTGTTGCCGCTCTCTTATTGCTATCTTTGCTGATTTTGAAATTAGCCGATGATCAAATTCGGCTCATATCTGTTGCTTTCGGTGACGTGCACGTCATTAAATCTGCATATAGCGCGTGAATTGAGGATCGGATTTATATCCGTTTCGCAAAAACACATTTATGTGACCAGGTGTAAATGGAATCGTTTTGATGAATCAGATAGCTATCCGATCTGAGAAAACGCATGAAGTGACCAGGTGTAAACAACCCCAAAGAGATGGTGATGTTTGTCACATGTGGTATCTTCTTTTTTTCTCAGTACATTAATGGTGGAAACTTGGAGCAGCTGCTGGACAGCAACAAGTACCTGAGCTGGGCCACACGGGTCAAGCTGGCCTTAGAGATCGCCATGGGCCTCAGTTACCTACACTCCAAGGGCATTTTTCACAGAGATCTCACCTCCAAGGTAATCATCACAATAAATACACTACAATGCAAAAGTTTGGGGTCAGTAAGATTTTGTCAAAGTCTTGTATGCTCACCAAGGCTGCATTTAGTTATTCCTTTAATGGCAAAGCTGAATTTTTGGCGGCCATTGATCCTTCAGAAATCATTCTAACGTGCTGATTTTCTGCTCAAGAAACATTTCTTATTTTCAGTGTTGAAAACATTGGTTTTCTTCTTTGATGAATAGAAAGTTCAAAAGAATAGCGTTTATGTGAAATAGAATTATAAGTCTTTGCTGTCACTTTTGATCATTTAATCATTTATATACAAGACTATATCAATCAACACTGAAACAGGTGCTTTTAATTTAGTATTCACCGTGCTCTTGTTGGTGGCATGCGCTGACATGCTGTCTCTACCTCCAGGTGTTGTCTTATCTTCTGGGACTTTCCATAATTATACACTGTGGGATAACCCCTGTGGCTTCCTCGCTACATCATTACTTTCTGTTTAAGTGATTCTAATTAACTGAATCTCAAGTGTAAGGTATCCTGTGGGAGGAGCAATATGATCTTCTAGTTACTGTATCTTTCCTTTTGATGTTCTCTCAGAACTGCCTGATCAAGTCTGACGAGAATGGCCACACTGCGATCGTCGGAGACTTTGGCCTTGCTGAGAAAATCCCCAGTCATGAGTGAGTAACGGGCAACGTGGGTTTCACTCTGCTTCCTGTATGCTAATTATAGCAGCAGCTGCAGCTATGATTAATATAAAACAGTAGTGGGCATCCTTCTGTTTTGCTCATGGCAGGCAATCTGAAAGGAAGCAATGGTGAGACCCAAGCAATGCAGACAGGGGATCTAATTTGGAAAGAACGTACTGTACAAAGCCAACTTTAGAGAGCGCTAATAATACCAAAGTAGTTCAAGACCCTTTCTTGCCCATGACCTCCTCACCACTTGAAGGAGGAAAATGAAAAAGCTGTTATAAATGTTTCACCCTCATGTCATTTCATCACATGAGGGTGATGTTTTAATGAAACCTTAGAAGTTCCTTCATTGAAAGTCTACTCAACCAAAATATTGATGCTTCCAAACCTTCATAAAGACATGGCAAAGGTAATCCAGATGAAACGAGCTCTTTACTCCAAGTCAGGCTTTTATTCACATAAACATAAATTAACGGACATGCATAGAAAACATCAAAAATGCATAAACATGTTTGCGCTTTAGCAAGAACCAATGATGTTTGTTCTTATGCGTCACGCCTAAATTGTCATCTAATTCCTATAACATAATCATGTTTTAAACAAAGATATGTTTTAAGTGCAATCTGTCTTTGTGTTTTGAAAGTTAAACTAAAGTCTTATGGGTTTGGAATAACTTGAGTGAGTATGCCCACTTTTTGGGGGGATGCTCAATAAACATGGAAGACAGTTCTGACAGCCTATTTCCGCTAAAATATTGAATCTTTAAAAATACAATTGAGAAATTAGAAACTAGTCAAAGCTTTTAGAGTAGTCATGTTGTTGATCAACTAGTTACCCCTTCTTGATCCACTACAAAGTATTGCTTTCTCAACTGAACATTTGAAGGTGCCATTAAAGTCATTGTAAGTGCTTAAGTGTCTGTATTTGTATAATGTGTGAAAGCGTTTTGACCAGACCACTATTCTGTGTGTTCAGTTTTGAGGGGGAGAAGCTGTCTGTGGTGGGGTCCCCATTTTGGATGGCTCCTGAAGTGTTAAGAGACGAGCCGTACAACGAGAAGGTTAGATTCTCAGCTGCAGTTGACACTCAGCACTATATTAAAGCTTGTTTCATGCCAGCATCTATCAGGACTCAATCATTTTCCTGTGTTCATTTCTAGGCTGATGTATTTTCATATGGCATTATTTTGTGCGAGATCATTGCAAGGATACAGGCTGATCCCGACTTCTTACCGCGCACTGAAGTGAGTCCACAGCAGCAGTAATTCACTGTTATAAAACTCTACAATAAATGTTTTGGAGATAAAATTTGTTTCTAAATGCCGTGTTTATGCTAGTCATTAAAACGTATTTGTCCTTAGTATGACCTTTTCCCGCTCATGTGCTCATTGCAGAACTTTGGCCTGGATTACCACGCCTTCCAGCACATGGTTGGAGATTGTCCCCCTGACTTCCTTCAGCTCGCCTTCAACTGTTGCAATGTGAGAGTTTGTCTTTAAAAGAATCATTAATGTATTGGTAGTTCTTTTTAGGGTGCTCCAAATATTTGATCTATATTCATACCACATACTGTATTTTTATTTCTTCTTTTTTTCAATGGTTTTATCATGTAAAAATGGTAGAATGGTAGTGTACATAATGTAATAATACTTTATATAAATGTATCAACAGACATGCAACTACAACATGAAACTGTCCCACTGTAATATCTGAGAACATGGAGCTCTTCCAGATATAGATACTGATGCTTTATGTTCTTGTTGCCTCTACATATGTCCCAGATGGATCCAAAGCTCAGGCCCTCATTCCCAGAATTAGTAAAGAGGTTGGAAGAAATCCAGATACAGCTGAAAGCTGATGACTCTGAGAGGGAGAGGATGCTACTAACTGCTGGAGAGGTTGAGAAAAAAAGCATGCCTAAAGGTGCGTGTTTATTCATGCAAAGACATTTATTTCACTACCGATATTGATTTGACTTACCTTCAAACTGCCGATATGATCTGGAAAACTGCTGGTGTCCATTCCATACTATTTTATTCACTTTCTGGCTCCAAACTTAAAGCTTTGATGTGCTTTGAACGCATCTTTGATGTGAGTTGCTTTGACAGAGGGCTAGTACATCCTGTCGCCCGCTGAGGCTTTGCTCATACCATCAACACTCTCTTTCCATGTAGTACCTCTGGGCCAATGAGTTCTAAGAACACGGAGACTAGAGTACGAACAGTAACTTTGTCTGTCTATGAGCTTTATGGATTGGATGTTCTTTCCTTATGGGAATTACTTATAATGCACAGCTTTTTCCTTTTCTGTCTTTGCTTTGAAATCTCACTGTCTAGTTTGATCTAAACTGTCTAGTTTCTAATCTAAACTGTCTAGTTTCCAGTGCTAGTTCTTATCCTGAACAAACAAGGAATAATTCACAAAACAGTGAATGGCTAGAAGAGATTAGAGGCTCATTGAAAGTTTCAGATAGACTACCATTCAAAAGTCAGCAGTGTATATGTTTTCAAAAGAATTCAGCAATGATGCATTACATTGATATTTTCAGTAAGGACATGTTACAAAAATGTTTTTTTTTTTTTGTTTTTTTTTTTAAATCAATGCTTTTCTTTTTTTTAGTTTGTATTCATGAAGAATCCTGAATGAAAATGTATTACAAAACAAAAATATTAAGCAACAAAAATGTTAAGCAGCATTGATAATAATCAGATATTTTTCTTGAGCAGCAAATCTGGAATAAATCTGGTATATTAGAATGGTTTCTGGAGGATCATGTGACATTAAAGACTGGTAATGATGCTAAAAAAAATCAGCTTTACCATCACAGGGATAAATTCCTATTTAAAATGTATTAAAATACAAAATATGTATTTTAAATTGCAATAATTCAAAATTACTGTTTCATTAGTTTTGCCCTTTTCACAGCATTCTTTGTAAACCCTAGAAATGGTTGTGCGTGAAAATCCCAGAAACAGAGCAGATTGTGAAATACTCAGACCGGCCCGTCTGACACCAACAACCATGCCACGCTCAAAATTGCTTAAATCCCCTTTCATTCCCATTCTGACCTTCAGTTTGGAGTTCAGGAGATTGTCTTGACCAGGATCACACCCCTAAATGCATTGAAGCAACTGCCATTTGATGAAATTTAACAGTGTTCCTAATAATCCTTTAGGCGAGTGTAGATTCAAATGAACATTACATATTTTGTCACCCCCTAGTGTTCAAGCTTATTCCCTTAATGCTCAAGTGTGTTGGTTCTGTTTGGTGACTAGCAAAAATATTGTTTTTAAACCAGTTGTCTGGAGATTTCTTGCATCTGTCATTGGTTAGCCCCACCTCAAACTCATGCCATTGGTTGAGCCAGTGTTGTTGTATCAGACTGGTCATTATGCTTTCACTAAATTTTGATGGTGCCATTAGTGTTTGCACTTGTTGTCAAGGGAATACATATATGATGTATATCAGAATATTAGTTAATCCATTTGGTATCATCATGAACTACCAATGAACACATGTTTTTAAAGCATTTATTAATATACACAAACTTACAGACCCCAAACTTTTGGAAGGTTTTTTAATTTGTTAAAGGTTGGTGGTTTTTTTTTTTTTTTTGGCTCACAAGGTTGGATTTATTTGATCAAAAATATGGTAAAATGGTAATATTGTGAAATATTATATCAATTTAAAATAAATATGTTAATGTTATTTATTCCTGTGAAGGTAAAGCTGAATTTTCAGTAGCCATTACTCCAGTCTTGTCACATGATCATTCAGAAATTATTCTAGCATGCGGAACTGCTGCTTAAGAAACATTTCTTACTATTATTTTATTATATATTAATGTTGAAAAACGATCTTGTTGCTTAAAGATATACTATGTAACTTGTGGCTCTCTAGCGGTTAAACAAAGCATTTTTTGCACATTTCTTTGCAGTAGACTATTGTTTTGTTTTGCTTCGGCTTTATGATTGTGCGGGTGAATATGGTTACCCTACTGCTCGGAAAACATTAACTACTTGGGTTAATAACCAGTTTAGATAGAAAGGATCTCAAGCTGAAGAAGTTACTGTAGCTATACCCATTAATAGATATGGTACTTCCTTAAATTCCAGCACAGCACTACAACAAACAATGAAATGACCCTGCACATTGGATAATGCTTTACAATGAACTCTGCTAGAGAACTACATACGGTCATTTATCTGTTCAGTAAAATACATTACTCACCTTTGAGTAATAAACGCCATCTCCACATCGCTTTTTACAACATTTCAAATCCCTCAGTTCGCACCTTCTCCGAAAAGCCAAGCAAATATTGATTCATATTCACATTTTATTATGAGCTCTGTCGGATTCTCTTTTTGAAGGAAGAAGCTCCTTTATCAGGTTATATATATATATATATATATATATATATATATATATATATATATATATAAACAGGATGTGGACCTGAAGGTTTTTCTCCAAGAGACCTTTCTCTCTCGTTGTGACAACTAACCAATGCCATTTCCACATTCGGGGCAACTTTTCTCTATTTACGGATTTAACAAGACATGCACGGGCGATTGACACAAGTACGCAATTTTGTGTGAAAAGCATCACGCTTGGTCTTAAATACAAACAATTATTATGGGCTTAAAATAGTGAATAAGGGTAAGACAAAAACACGTTCTGGAAGAAAGATTGATGGTGTATTGATTTCAGGATTTAAATGAATAGCAATTATTTGAAGTGGAAATTCTTTTGTAATAAATAAGTGTCTTTACTGTCAATTTAATGGATCCTTGCTGAAAAGTATTAACAACTTCTTTTAAAAAAATATCTTACTGTGCCCAAACATTTGTATGGTAGTGAAAGTTAATTAAGATATTAAAATGTATTAGTATACATAACAACAATACTTCTACAACAATTATTTTTCTCACTCTGATATTTTTACCTAATTATCATGGAAACACTCTAATGTGGTTCCCACCTCTCTTATTGTTGTTCTAGGTCCAGGTGAAAAGGGTATAAAGAGGTTAAATCCTCTTGGTTTTCAGGATGACAAGATTCCACCCAAGTCCCCCCGTCCTCGTCGCAACATCTGGCTTTCCCGTAGCCAATCCGACATTTTCTCTCGTAAACCCGCCCGCAAAGTGAACGTCCAGGACCCTTACTACAACCCAGGACCTAGGGGCTTAGCGCATGGGCTACCGAAAGTCAACCCTTTCAGTGCCAGAGAGGACTTAAAAGGTGGCAAGATCAAGTTTTATGACATGCCCAGCAAGTCGGTCTTTTCGCTCATGTTTGATTTGCACGCACCTCACGGCAGTCAAAGCTCATACCAGCCTCAAGCCAACATCAGCACCGGTGCCTCTGGCAACAACTGCTCCACCTCCTGGACGGAGCCCTGGCAGCTGCCCGGTCGGCAGTGCCGTTCGCTCCCCGTCTCTCCCCGGCTGCCCCACTCGGAAGTCTTATTCTCGTCTCACCCGACGTCCAGGAGCGAGGCCGGACAGCCCAAAACGCTGAGCAGCTGGGCTAAGAAGTACGCCGTAACAGAGATCCCTCAGTACAAGCCGCAAGCCGACAAAGAGGAGGAAGTGGGGGTGGCAGAGGACTGGTCTTCTCGTGTACCCTCTGACGGAGGAGAAGCAGAGGACATGGACTGCTCTAGTAGCAGAGGAAGCCCTGCGGATGATAAGGACACAGTCCTCAGCCAGATGCACAACGGAAGTCTCGGTGGCTTCTGCGAGGACATGGAGGCTGAAGAACAGGATGGCATGATGATCTCCAACAAGAACTCACTCACGCTAAGCATGTCTGTGGAGCCGGAGGAACTCTGTCCGATAGTCCTCACAGCCTGCAAAGCCTCGTCTTCTGGAGGCCACATCTCCAGATGTGATATCTAGATGGTGTAGAAAGGAGTTTGGTCACGCAAACAGAGATTATATTTAATATGATTATACGTTGTTAATGTTGTTCCTTTAAGGGAAGGAAACCCTTGTAACTTAAGCTAAAAAGGGCGGCTTGGACTGAACATGGGAGCAGGAAACCGAGGTGAAAAACACGGATCCGGTCCATGCGTTAGAAGTTAGCCATCACACTATGAAGAACTCAAACAGGGAAGATACAATGGACGGCACTTCACACAGGGCTAATGATGTGACACGTTCTGTTTCTGTATAATACATGCTATTGGTTGCACCACATTAGTTACCACAAAAGCCGTTTTGTTTTTTAAAGTTTGTCCACAAACTGTATTCAATGTATATTTAAGTGAGCAGCTTTGGCCATTTCCATGTTTTTTTGTTTTTTTTTTCATAAGTTAATGAAAGGTGATTTTGAGTCTTTTTGCACTGTGTGGGCCTGGCAAAAAAATCTGCAGCAAACATTCCACGTCATCTCTCATCTTAAAAAGCTCCCGTTTTTATCTAATGCTAACAGTGTGTTCCATGGTAATTTCAGGACACAGACGATTTTCACACTTTGACCTCTCAGGTCTTCAAAAAAAAAAAAAGTCCATGTCTGCATCTACTTAAAATCGTAATTGCACTTGAAATAAGTTAATGGTTTGATCCTTTTTTTATCTGTTATTTGTCACTACATTTCTATGCAATAAATTTAACCAAGGCATGATAGTTTTATAGAGAGGATTTATTTTGATATTTATAAGGAAGAAAATATTTTACTGTCTTCATTGTCTGTGAACTGTTTAAATTGTGTTTGTTGTTGTTTATATGATCTGATGAATAGAGTTCTGTACATGTTGAAAATGTTCAGTTGCTAGTTTATTCTTAACTATTTTTCTGCTTTCTCAGTCCTGACTGTTTTCTCAACACTTTTAGATTGTAGATTTGTAAATGAATGAGAAAGAGATGTATATTTCTACCAAAGACAGATCAGGACTTATTTTCCCCATTTATATGGCTTTGTTTAAATGCATGTGTGTATTCCCATTTGTTTAAAATAAATTAAAAATGTCTTATTGATTTTTATTGTGGCCTATTGTTCATCATCCATACTTTAATGGCTCATTAATTCCTTAAAAATCAAGTCTAGCACACTTTTAAGATATCTGCAGAATTTAATACTGAGAAATCAGAAAACAGACATTATAAGGACAGGAAACCATAGGAAAGCTTAGACTTTATTTGCCCAAAAATTGTACACTGAAATCTCAAAAATCAAAAGTTTCTATGCATTTCCTTCCGCTTTTACAACAGTGCTTTTTCCCCAGACGTAGTCCATCTTGTGCACATGAGCCTTTGAAGACTTTGAGAAGGTGCTTTTGGCTATCTGTAGAGGAACGGACTTGCCACTGAGGAACAGTTTATTGAGACATGTGGGAACGAGAGGAGCAGCGCTGGATTCTTGTGTGTTTTTTGTCAGACTTCTGGCATAAGCAAAAATATACCCAGTCATGAAAGCGTCAAATCCTGCTCGGTGAGTACCTCCTTCGACTTTCTTCTCTTTTGGTCTACCAGGAGCTTCGGCAGGTGCTTCTGGCTGAGATTCCTCATTTCCATTCTTGCTGGCTGTTTCCCCAGGTTCAAACGCATGCGTGTCGTCTGTTGGCTCAGCTCTCGCAGTCTTCTCCTGATGTTCAGGGAGTGGTGGTTCAGACATGGGCACTGCCTGGTCCAGCTCAGCTTCTTCAAAGTGTGATCTTTTCTCTTGTGGGGAACTGCATGACTCAGAGGCCCCTTTAGAATCTTTCTTTTTGTTCTTGCGCTTCCTCTTCTTCCTCTTGTCTTCTTTGATCTTCTCATCCTGCTGGATTATAAGGTCTGTGTCATGTGACATGGTGCAATGAGAGCCATTAGGACACCATCCGTAAGCCTAGCAGAGCAGAAAACATTAGCAATTTCATATACAATTTCAGGAATGTGATGATGAAGGAGGTCAGTTTATGTGAAACCTCTCATTACTTTATTTTAAACGTCTGTCTTAGAAATAAATGAAACCCTCAATGTTTAAAGGAATACTCCACTTTTTTGGGGGGGAAATAGGCTAATTTTACAACTCCCTCAGAGTTAAACAGTTGAGTTTTACCGTTTTCGAATCAATTCATCCGATTTTCTGATATTTAGAAGAACATCAGTAACTAGACTGTTTCTGGTCTCATTGACTTCCATAGTAGGAAAAATATATACTATGGAAGTCACTATTCTTTAAAAAGAAATAGCATTTAAATAAACCATTTATTTTAGTCACTTTTGATCAATTTAATGCTGAAAAAACTTATTAATTTTACTTACTGTCTTACTGACTAAACTTTTCAGCAGTAGTATATAACCCCAATGAATTTGAGGAACTCACAGAGAACTGAACACAGATGTTGAGGGCATCTTCCTGATTCTGGTTGTCCAAGCAAGGCCTGTAGTCGATGTAGCTCTCCATGTTGCCTGTATATTTACAAAACTCAAGGAACACACGACTCCCATTACCACCACCTTCAATGTCTCTGCTATTTTGCAGCTTACTGTGGAAAAAAAATATTAACTTAAAGCTTAGGTACTAAACAGACATGTACATTTTTTACTTTTGGCATATTGAGGTATTATACATACCACTTCTTATAGGCATATTCCAGGTATGAGGATGTAAACCGCAGCTCATACTCTGTTGCATACTTAGTGTCATAAATGCCTGCGGGAAACATCTGGGACAGATCGGCAGTGAAGGTGCCCAGTCGATCAGGTAAATGGGCATAGAAGCACTGGTACAAGAAGACCATGTCTATCAGCCCATTATGGACCACCAAGGGCTTGTTGGTTCGAAGCAGTTCTATGAACAAGGTCCGCATGTTTATCCCATGGACATCACCTCCCTAAAATAAGCCAAAAACACATCTAAGTCTCTAAACCTGAAATATCTACATCTTGATGGAACATTCTATCTTACAACTTCATACTCACTTTATCATTACCCTTATAATAAGAAATGCCTTCAGCATATTGTTTGTTGAAGTCAAATCCATGTTGCACAAGGAATTTCACTGACTGCGGTTCAATAATGTATTCCTCTGAGCAAAGCAAGGTTAGATTGTAAATCTGGACCAGGTATGTGCTGTCAGCCTAGAAACAGGAAAAGCACAAGAATCAATACAATGTCCGTTTACATATTCAATGGGAAAATATATGTTAATCAAAGATCCTTACTTTGTTGTCAAGCTCTTTATAACAAGCAAGCCCCAATGAAAGTATTGAACGTGTGCGGGCAGCATGGCATATGGCTTTGTATCGTTCTTCAATGCATCTTTAAAGGCAAAAAAAAAACAAAAACAAAAAAAAACATCACTTTCTTAGTCATTTATGATACTGGAAATTAATTATTAAATCACACAACATACTCAGCCAGAAGAGCTTTCCTTGATCCAAGACCACTCAGTTCCTAAAAGAGACCACATACATGAATCATCTTGTTGAATTTTCTCATTCGGTTCTGTTTCTCAATAGAGAATGTGTTTTTTTCTCACCAAATCAATGGCGATGAATGAAGATGTTTTAATGGCTAACACCATTGCTGCCCATAACTCCGTAAAATTGTTTCCCTGCACATCTATTACAGGGACTATCATTGAGGATGACATTTTAAGTGCACTGGATAAAATAACCAATAACACACATCCGCTGAAGACGGATGTGTTTTCTTAATGCTCTTTACAAACTACCTCTCTAATCAAAGCCAACAAGTGCTCTGCGTCACCGTTGTTACATATTTATGTAAAACTAAATTATGATTTCGCCAAAGCAGCTACTGTAGACGTGCATAAAATGTCATTTTGGAGAGTAACAAAACATAATCGAATATATAATGCACTTGATACGATTGTAATAATTACTTGGCTTTGGCGTTTCTCAGACTGTTCCAAACTGTATTACTGTAAACGTCAAATATGTGTTCCTATAACTTAGATAAATTTCGCCTGTCTAACACACGATAACACGTGAGTACGTCTATTTTTTTCCGGTTGGAGTTTCTTCTTCGTTTTATGGCGGATGGGGTAATATGCGTGTCCACCACCTACTGGACTGGAGTGTGAAGCATTAACGTTTGAATAAAAATAAATAAAATCAAGTATCTAAATGCTATTAATCACTTAAAAACAGTTCAGTAAAAATAACAGAAAGTTTAATATATATATATATATATATATATATATATATATATATATATATATATATATATATATATATATATATATATATATATATATATATATATATATATTGGATTCACTGCAAATCCTTGAGAATTTACAAAAAAGTGTAAGATGATAGTTTATTGAAGAAAATTGTAAAGCATCAGTCGACCCTGATACATAAGCTATTACTAATTTTATTTATTTATTTATTTTCTATTATTTATTATCTCTTCCTCCTTTAAAAATGTTTAAATCTTTTTAAATTTATATAACAGCTCAAATGCTATCTGTTCTTTTTTTTCTTTTTGTTCGTTGTCTCGCATTCTCTCAACTGTTAAATGATTCATAAAAACTATTTACATTATGTGCATTTTCTAAATGAGAACTAATTTCATACAGGCAAAACTAAAGTCAACTATCACATTATACGTCATCAAGTCTCCTACCGGCGCCATTTTGGCTCAAACAAACTCTGCATTTCACTCACTAGTAAAATATATTCGCAAGTTATCGCATTTTCTACTCAATACATTAAAGAGACCGCCCGTAAAGTAATTGCTTACGTATGCTAAAACAACTGCTATCTATTTTTTCTGACGTCTAACGTATATTTAATAATACACCTGCGAAGTCCTCTGCTAGCAGACCGATACGTGTCATTGTTGTTTTGGCCAGATGGTAAGTTAAACGTTTGGCGACAAAAATAAAAATGGGTGGATGCTCCGCTCCAAACTGCTCGAACTCTACAACTATTGGGAAGCAGCTCTTTCGCTTTCCAAAAGACCCCGTGCGCATGAGAAAGTGGCTTGTAAACTGTCGGCGTGATTTTGTACCAACTCCCTGCTCCAGACTGTGCCAGGCAAGTGAAACGCATGAGAGTATTAAGTTCTGCAGAAGAAAACAATGAAGCCATTCGTCTGGTGTCCTCTTGGTGTAACTATATATCGACATTCTTGCCATAAAGCTTTATTTCCGTGACAGGACCACTTTGAGGAAAGCCAGTTTGAGGAGATCGCCAGATCACCAGCAGGGGGAAGGAAACTCAAACCAAACGCAATCCCCACACTATTCAATGTACCCGACCCTCCCTCTCCTGTCAACCCTCAAGTAGTGTTACCTGTAAAAAATGAGCCAGGTAAAGTTTTTTGTATGGAGTCACTAAGGGCACAAGATGATGAAAAAATAGCTATTTATATTTCAGTGCTATTGTGTAATAACATCTAGCTAAAGTAACATCTAGCTTCTTTTGCGTTCCCCCAAGATACTTTACTTTCACTCGCAAAACTTTTGCGTTTTACATAATGTATGTTGTTACTGTAGTGGAAAAGGACTTGAACATGGGGGATCATGGTTATGCCCGCCGACAGCCCCCTGTGGATTCAGAGGAGGATGGAGTTCAGGGGGCAGAGGAAGAGCGACCCTGTTCTCTCTGTCAGCATTATAAAAGCAAGCTAGAGCAGCAACAGCAGCACACAGTCCGACTACAGAGAGAGGTAGCATTCATTCTTATGAATCATAAGAATAAGAATGAATCATAATCCATTGAAAACACATTTCTTTTTTTTTTTTTTTTTTTTTTACACAGGCAGAGGAGATGAAGAAGCGTCTTTACAAACTGAGTAAAATAGAAAAGGGGCTGCAGGTGTTCCTGTTTGAGGATCAGATTCGCGCCCTAACATTAGCCAAGCGTTCTCGGAGGGCAGTGTGGTCCCATGACACTTTACTGACAGCCCGAAAAATTCGCTGTGCGGTGGGGGTTAAAGGATATGAGTACCTCAGGGAACTGGGCTACCCCCTGCCTTCTTACAGGACTCTGTGCAATCGCCTGGAGCCCAAAATGATGGTGACCACAAGTATGCAGGACGAACTGGCAGAACTCGGCTTGGGCATCATAACGGCGTGTGACAGTCCAGAGGGCAATGTTACGAGCGACGAAGGACTAATTGGTGTCCTGACCTGAAACTGTACTAATGACTGTTGACTGTTAAACCAGCCAAAGGCGAAGCAACTGCAGGACTCACGGATGATGTTTGTTTACTGGTTTAAGTTATTTTGGGTTGTTGTTGTTGCATTTTAAAACCATTTGCATAAATACCACAACAGTCTGGAGCTGATTCAATGTTATTTTCTCTAAGAAAGAAATAATTCGGCCTTGCTGCATCTGTCTGTGTAGTTGCACTCCCTTGATGCAATTTTTGCACCTTTTATGTGTATTGAGAAAATGTAGGTAAATTGTCGGTGGAATTATTTCAGCTGTTTACAGAATCTTGAAATGTGCCCTGAAATCCAAATGTTATTTTTGCCACTGAGACAAAGATATTGGAGAAGATCTGGAGAAATGTCACAAAATTGGTGAATTGGTAGTGGTGCTATGTTGAGGTGGTGTAAATCTGGTAGATGATGTGTAGTGAAGGAGTTTAGCCGCTAAAAAGATTGCACATGTTTTTAGACCCACCACACAAATGATTCATGCAGCTGCCAAACTAAAAGTACTGTTCTGAATAATAAACTTATGTCTGCAAACCAGAGTTTCTGGTTTTATCATATTCATTTATTCAGAAACAGCTTTGTGATGGGTCACTTGTCCTGGCAACTGTGATCAACTGTGTGTCTTTAAGGGATAGTTCACCCACTAACATATATTTTTGTATTGACTCACCCTCACGTTTCAAACCTGTATGGACTTTCTTATGCTGAACCCAAAAGAAGAAACGTCGAAGAATGTTGGTTACCAAACAGTTTCGGCTCCCATTCACATCCATTTTATGACATTTCTGAAAGTATGTGATTTTGTGTTCCATCACAGGTTTGAATGAGAATCTTTTTGTTTTTTCGGTGGACTATCCCTTTAAGAAAGTGTTTTACTGAGAAATTCAGCAAGCGCACATTATTAGGGATATTTGAGGAACAAATAGGGTTTAAAGCACTTTAAATAATACAACAATGATTAAAAAACGGATTAGGTGTATTACAGTTTTTTTGTTGTTGTTTTTGTGTGTTTGTTTGTGCTCCTACAGATATTTGAAATGTGTACTGAAGGTTGTTGCTCCATGGATTAAAGTGTGTACTTTGTCCCAATCATTTCAAGGATGCAACGCTGCTGTTTGCAAAACTAAAATCAATTCATGTCCATGAGATGATGTAAGATCTTTCAAGAATCCTTATATGGTGTCCATTTCAGATTGATTACTTTTGTGTACATACAGCAAGGCCAGACATTATAACAAGGCAAGTATCTTCTCATACATTAGAATAATATTCTTGCTAAATTACTTTTCAACAAAGCTATATAGTAATTGGTGACTGAAGGATCAATTGCATCATTTGAACAGAACAGTATATTTACAGACATGCACAGGTTTTTCACGTGATGTGATCACTGAGTGTTTAGATCAAGCAAACAGTGGCACTAACTGGCAGTCTCAAATACAACACTCACGAACTGGGGCAGGTTGCATAAACATAGTCATTATGTGTGACCCACTAGCAGTTAGTCAGTCTAAGTATCAACTAGTTAGTCGGTCAGTCTAAGTATCAACTTCGGTATCAACTTAGACTCATCTATGTTTTTATGTAGCTGATTTTAAAAAGCTATGAAGAGTCTTAAAGAAATAAAATGTTGTCTAACTTGTCTTTGAGGTTTATCCAACCGCCCCCTTGCCCTAACACTTTAAGACACTCCAGTATTTGCTTTTCAATTGAAATCTTTCTTTATGTCAACTAAATTATCCAAGCGATCAGTCAAAGTATTGCATCAGTGTTAAAATGGCTTTTGGACACTTTAGATGTATACATTCAAAGGGGAAAAAACACACATGACTGATCCAATAATATAGCATGATTTCCAACTTTACTTAATCATGTTTTGCAAAAGCACACAGAAAGCTGTAATCTTTTATCAATTGATGTTATATATTATTCACCCATATGACACAATTTGTTCTATATAAAACTGCAGATGTCACAAAATGTTGTTTAGTGTGTTATCAGCTAGTGTATATTTGTCTTGGGTCACCCACACACGAACAAAAACGTTGTAGTACACCAGTCCCCAATCCCCTCTGTTCTGTTTGTTGAGGGGGAGGGTTTGTCCAGAAGAGAACTTTAAAAGTGTGGACAGTCAACCTTTCCTCATTTCTGTATTTTTGACTGGAAGAGCCCAAGGGAGAGCTTCAGGTTTGTGCAACTCCATGTCCTCCTGCCAGTTAGCTTTTTTACATACTAGTGTATGGGATCAAATAAAGATGCAAACTAATGACACATCAAAGCATTAGGCAATTTGAGTTTATTACTTTGAGGAAGTGATAATTGTTTTTGTTTGTATCTTTTGCAGCGGGTCACGTTCAGCGCGGGCGTGATGCAGGCTCTCTGGGCTCTGTGGTTGTCTGCTTTTCCAGCTCTTCTTGGAGCTTCACCACTGTTTGTGGAGAAAGAAAGCACTGGCTCCAGAGTCTGTAAACCTGCCCCACAGTGGGAGATCGATGGCAAGGCTCCGATGAAAGACCTTCTGGGAAATGTAGTCGTTGTGGCTCTTCTTAAAGCAAGCTGACACTTCTGTCTCACGCAGGCTGCCAGGTTAGAGTTCTTGCTCTGTGTCATTTTCTCATTCTAGCCTATAAAGCGATGTCTTTAAGTTAGAGATGATGATTTTTAAAGAATTTTTTTGGGGCAAATTTCAAACAAACAAGGTGAAAAAAAAACCCATATTTAGATATTTAGACTCTTTTTAATTGTTTACTAAATCAGTCTGTTCACTAAATGTAACAAATACAGAAACATAAGTTACAGTAATGTGACTTTTAATGCTCCATTCTGAAAAAGGATGATGATGCAGTTATTACATTTCTATAAATAATCAGTTTTATCTTTATCTTTTTTAATGAATCTATGGAATATATTACGTATAGGCCTACAATATATGAAAATTCAAAATAAAGCTATTATATATATATATATATATATATATATATATATATATATATATATATATATATATATATATATATATATGACAATTTTTATTCACTGTTGAACTTTAAACATTTAAAAAGAATTCAAACTTATGTTTCAAGCAAATGTATATACGCGGTACAAGCCGTTTTGTTGACTGACCTACCTCATTGCCTCATTTAAAGGGACAGTTTGTCTGTTTTTTTTTTTGTTTTTTTTTTTTTTTTTGTAAACAACAGAAATATAAATATTGGTAAATTGCTCAGTCCTTGCAATCCTTGCTTGTGTTCTTTTCCTTTTGGTTGGGAAGGTTGGGAGACCTGCGTGATAAGCTGGTCCATGGCAAGCTGACTAACATATCATTCCTGGTCATCAATGAGCAGGATGCGCAGTCCAGAGCCATGTACTGGGAGCTGAAGAGGCGGACGGCACTGGGCATCCCTGTGTACCAGCAGAGCCCACTGCAAAACAATGTCTGGGAGCTCTTGGAGGGAGATAAGGATGATTTCTTAGTCTATGACAGGTATGAACACTTCTGAACCCAGTACACACTGAGGGTCACATGGCTCTTTTAGTATCCACGAGCATCTGAGATATTTTTCTCAAGTATCGTTTACATATGTTGTTAATATTCATTCTTACGTATTTATTTTCTGCACAGATGTGGATATCTCACCTTCCACATTGTCCTGCCCTACAGCTTTCTTCACTATCCTTACATAGAAGCAGCCATCATGGCTACATACCACAAAAATATATGCAACTGCTCAGTGAGTGACAATATTCAACAATATACAGCTTCAAAAAAGTTCCATAGTTATGAAATGTTTGCAAATGTTAATTTATTTCAACTCTCTTTCAGCTAAATGCCAACTTCTCCATATCAGAAGGCTCTGACAACCCTAAAAACAATGCAGGTGAGTTCACAGGAGAGAACAACCAGCAGGCTAACAATACAGAACCTGTAAGTGTTCAGCATCATCATCATCATCATCATCATCATGAGCATCATCATCAACATGAACATCATCATCACCATCATTATTCAAATAACAGAAACAGAACAGGTTATTCAGATGTGGCCAGCGTACCAAAAGAGCCAAGCCAGCATTCTCATCATGAACATCAACATAGTCATTAAAACAGTTTTTTCTTCGATTTCCAATAGCCTAATTGTTGAATTTCGATTTTTGAAGTTATAGAAAATATTGTTTGTTTAATGTTTGTAAATATACAGAGCTGCTCTTGTGTCAGACCTTTATATTATTGACTTTACAGGAGGATTTTAGTTGAATCTCATTGTTCTTAATGAAGTGTGCACTTTAAACCTGAGTCAGGGTTCTGCATACAGATGTTGAGCAAAGGAGTCATTCACACTAGGCCTATATTTGTTTTCCTCCTTAATTTTAAGGAATATCTGACATTGCTAAACTAAAGAGTTTCCTTTGCTTATTGTGTTAACTGCTTTGTATTTGTTAATATATTAGCTTTAAGATATGTAATGGGCATGTGTTTGAGTGGTGTAAGAATATAAAAATCGATATAAAATTAGTTTGCATCAGCCTGAGACCCAGCAATGGAGTTGTTTCCTCTGCAGAGGTTTCTTTGAGACCGTATAAGACACAGTTTTAAGTATGAATGTTCTGTAAAGAACACATTCTGGTAATCACATTCTGGTAATTCATGGTTAATCATGACAACTCCTTCTCAATGGTCTTCAAAAATGACTGACACTGACTGGATGACTAAATTCAGCCCTCTTATGGGAATATGATAATGTTTTGTAATTATTCAAATCTGACAAATTTTCATTGTTTGTCATAAATTAGTGGGGTTTCAAATCAGAATATGACTTTCTGTTATGAGACATGCATCAGTTTCATACACTGTGAGGACACCAGGACTTACAACATGCATATCAGGCATTTAAGGGAGACATAAAGGGAATAAATTATAATGCCTCTACAATAATTTTGTCAAATGCAAACGTTTTGTTTAGGATTTTATGAACTTTTTTAACAATGTGTGCAGTGATGGACAGCACATACTGTGTTTAATGTTTGCAAAAACATGTATTTTGTAATAATTTTGTCCAGGTGAATTGATTTAAATGCAGTAGTACTTATGTAGGATACAAATAAAAATAAATTCTATATCAAAATTATGAAATCTAATTTATATAGGCCATAGCCTTGTACAAATGAAAATAATTACAGTAGTTTATTAGCTTGATTTTTATGCAGGCCTACCATGTAGTTACTGTAAAACTGAAATATGGTTATGGTACTGTAAATCTTAATTACAGTAACTGTTGCCAGTAAGTTACTGTAAAAAAAAATGAAAAGTCTAACAGTGTACGTAATTCACCCGTTAGTTATATTATTTAGGCCTAGGTATAGCCAACTTAAGTAATTTGCAGGTTGCCACTTTATAGAATGAATTAAAAAACAATATTAATCTATAGTGTCTAAACGCAAAATGGTGAAATGGCTACGGCCCGCTGCTCAAAATAGCTGATGGTATCTCTGTTAAAGAATAAAGTTATCCAGGGGATTTTGCTAATCCGTCTTGGGGAGGAGGATGCCATATGTAAACTCCTTAACTCATCCATGAGCCTCTGATTTATGCTGAACGAGAGCTCTGCGTCGTAATTCCGTTGACAACATCATGTTCTCTCTCTCTCTCGTGTAACTTAAATAGCGATCATAATTGACATTTTATGCAGTTACTGATGTCCTGAAGTTAGCTACTCCTAGCAACGAACTCTCGCGCTGTTCCTAAAGGCAACCGATAGATGGCGATGTTTAGGCATCACTGAATGAACATCAAGCGCAATGGTAAGCCGTTTGCTCTTAATTCGTTAATGGTTAATATAGCCTACCATTTCTCGGATAGGCCTATTGGTAGAGTGACTACAATTATTTAAGGTTTCGGTTGGTATGTTTTTTTTTATATATTACAATATGACTATACATTAACAGACATGTCTCATCTCCATTATTAATTGCTCAGGTGTCCGTATCGCCGTCGACATGGCAAAGGCTCCAGATACTTTACCAATGGATCCTAGAAAACGGAGGTAAGTTATTTTTTCAAGGAATTGCATGTCCATTCTTTTACTTTAAATATGCTTATTTTCATACATAGGCTAATGAGCAGTGTAGCCTACCACACAAGTTGTCAGCTACAACAGTTATGTTTTACTTAGCTACACAGTTAACGTTAACAGTTACATGACACCGGTGTAGCCTACATTTGACTAATTAATTGGTCCTGACGAAACCAGTATATATAAAAAAATCTAAACTACTTTAACCACTATATTAGGAAGTTTAACGAGCTAATTATGCAATTCGTTCTTTAATTTCCAGACAAAAGGACAGATGGATGGCTATTAGTTTATTCTCCCCTGCCTGTCTGTGGCATATTTCTCTGTTACCTTGTCATCATCTGGCTTGGCCCCAAACTGATGACTCACAGAGAACCAGTCAACATCAAGGCTATTCTTATTATTTACAATTTTTCCATGGTTTGCCTTTCTGCTTACATGTTTTATGAGGTATGCGCTTGTGAACTAAACACAGTCTATAGAACTAACATATTCTTATTCATTTATGAAATCTCATTCATATTAATTCATAAATACATTCATGTATTTATGTGTGTATAGCCTATGTATGCATGTTTGTTTTGCTTTTAGTTCACAGCATCATCTTGGTTGGCAAATTACAGCTTGCTGTGTCAGCCTGTGGACTACTCTGAAAACCCCCTTGCAATGCGGGTAAGCAAATTATTTTTATACAGATAATTAGAATTTTTCCACACATCTGCAATTATAGAATAAGAATTACCATTATTATAGTTATTGCCTTCCTTAACGCTGTGCAATTTTGATGCCATGCAGATGGCCAGAGTGTGCTGGTGGTTTTACTTCTCAAAAGTCATTGAACTTACTGATACCGTAAGTATTAAATTATCTAGTCCTTTGATATCAGATCAAATTGTTAATGAATGTCTTATGATGATGTTTTATTACATTAAGAAGTAAATGTCATTATCATCAGATGTTCTTCATTCTGAGGAAGAAGAACAATCAACTGACCTTTCTACATGTGTATCATCACGGCACCATGATTTTCAACTGGTGGGCCGGGGTCAAGTATGTTGCGGGAGGGCAGTGTAAGTGTTCTTACCTTGGAGTAAAATAAATGATTGTGTTTACATAGAGCAGTCCACTCAACAATGTCATCTCAAACAAGACAATATACATGTTGTGTATATACAGGTTGTGTTTAGTTTTTGAATAGAGGTGAATTTGACTCTTTAATCAGATTAAAAACTAAATATTAGATTGTATTATTGTATAGCTCCAAAGTCTGAGACAACTTTTAACCTGTACAGAAGCTTCTGACGCCTGAGATGCTGATTGGATCATCTCAAATCATGCTGGAGAACATGATCTTGGAGTTCATTGAAGCAAATTCTGAAATTCATGTTAATTTTCACTCATTAGATTTTAAGGGCAAACAAAATTGTTAATTTCTAATAAAGACAGTAGAAGCATTTTTACTAGTGATCTGCTTTTGGACACCGCTGTATTAATGTAATTAAGAAATGATTCAGCTCTTACAGTAATCGGACATCTATTGGGTTTGATTTAGTTGCAGTGTCACTCTGACACCACTAGGTGATATATTGCTCCAGAAATAGACGATGAAAGTATTCTGAAACGTGAGTGGTATTGTCTTGATGTTAGGCAACTGATGAAATGACAAATGCGGATGCTTCCTATTGCTTTAGGGTGACAAGGCAGAGAATGATTTGCTAAAGATGTTCTCTCCTCCTCAGCATTCCTTATTGGCCTCATAAACTCTCTTGTGCATGTGGTGATGTATATGTACTATGGCCTGGCAGCACTGGGCCCCCAGATGCAGAAATACTTATGGTGGAAACGCTACCTCACCTCCCTCCAGCTGGTGAGACTCTCATTATGATTTTTTTAAGGAATATTGCTTTAATATGAAGGATCTGTTACTTTTGTGTCTCTGTCTTTCTTTGTCCTCAGCTCCAGTTCTTTATTGTGACTATTCACACTGCGTTCAACCTCTATGCTGACTGTGACTTCCCTGACTCCATGAATATGGTGGTGTTCGGCTACGCCCTCAGCCTAATCGCTTTGTTCAGTAACTTTTATTATCAGAGCTATCTTTCCAAGAAGACAAAGATAATGTGATTGCCTGGAGATGGGATATATACGTTGATTGTTTGAATAAAAATGTATCATCTATCGATCCCTCAGACTGAATGTGGCGACTGTATCTGTCTTTAGGACGGTTTAATCCTTCCTTTATCTCAGATCCATTTGTCTGTTTATTCTCCCCTCCTCCAAACTAGTCTATACAATCTCTACACCCCCATCCCCCTCTGGTCATTAGGGATTGAGACCCTGCAACGCTCTAGTGATCTGGCCAAATTGAAATAAACCCGAGTCCACCTTCTGCTCCTCACTCACTTATTTATCTAATCTCCCACTGTGACACTTCATTTGTTTTAGCACTCATTGGTTCAGGTCAACCAATCACAGTGTAGCTGGGGGGAGTGTCTTATTTAGGACCATGCCTTCTCTACTCCTGCCCTCTTCTGCAGTACCTTGTCTTCAGCCTATGCCTTTTTTAAAATATGTTACCTCTAAAAGGCACAGACATTTATATTTTTATTAATATATATACGTTCATATATTTTATTATGGTTTAAAATCTATTGAGAAACATTTAACATAATATTTAATGTATATTATTTACTTTAGTTACATTTATTACACACACACACACACACACACACACACACACACACACACACACATATATATATATATATATATATATATATATATATATATATATATATATAAATCTCTTACTGTCTGATAAGATAATGAATGAGTGTCACTTTAAATTGAATTGGCCACAGGAAGTTGATTTGGATTTTGAATGCATTCTGGGTTTGCAAGTTAAATGCAAGTTAAATTTCTTTGAATTTTTAAATATTTACATTTAAATCAAATTGTAATTATGCTTTGTATTTGCTATCTCAGTTCAAATATATGAATTTAATTGGAATTTAAAGGGCATTCTCAAACGAATTGTGAATGGCGCACATGCTTATTGCAGTGAAAAAAAATTATGGTAGTAGTGAAAAATTGTTCCTGCCAGCTCTGAATAGCATGTAGGTCTACTCCAAAAAATACTGGGCTGCACCCTGTCACCTGAGTGGCATGTGTCAAAAGTGAAAATGTCCTTTCACTGCAGGGGAAGATAATGGCATGGAATTGCAGACTATTTTGCTCTAGAACATTCTACTCCTGAGTAAAATTAGATATTATCTAAAATTGCAGTGTAATAGGTGGGTGGATAGATGGATATAATATTTTCAATATATTTTCGCAGGCATTTGGGCCTCAGGTACAGCTTTAATGCAGTTTGAGGATTTCATTGCATCTGCATGAATATGTGAGAGCTCTCGCCTGTCTCTCATTCAAATAAAAGCAGCACAAGCTTTGCTCCAACATGTCAGTCATCTGACAGAATGTGCCCAGGTTGCATTTCACCTGTTAAGGTTTAAGTTCCCCACAGTGCCATCAATTTGATGTAAAATGGCCACTCTTCATGCATTCCATAGGCCATTGAATAGACAGTTCTCAGGGTGCACCTCTAAATGTCACTTCCCTGCAAGATGCCAGAAGGCGGCCATCCTTTAATGTTGCTGTCACTTTAAGCCGCATCCATTCTTTCCTCTGCCTTTCTTTGTTACGGCATATAAAGAGCAAGAAGCATATGTCTTTCATGCCGGCTGACAGAAATATAAGTGCCTGAAGATGAATCTATTCACTTCCATAAATTGTCTTTTGTTTTCCATTTGACAGTCACACGTTTTTTTTCTTCCAGATTTTTTCTGCTTCAGGAGCCGCACAGGTTTTAACGTATCAACTTGTTAGCGCCTTACTTTTTATAGCACATCACAGTTTCAAAGTTCACATAGATAGATAGATAGATAGATAAATAGATAGATAGATAGATAGATAGATAGATAGATAGATAGATAGATAGATAGATAGATAGATAGATAGATAGATAGATAGATAGATAGATAGATAGATAGATAGATAGATAGATAGATAGATAGATAGATAGATAGATCGATGGATGGATGGATGGATGGATGGATGGATGGATGGATGGATGGATGGATAGATAGATAGATCCCACCTTACTTATACCTAAACCTACCTAGCTCCACCCCCTGATCCCTCAAACCCCTAAGTCTCCGCCCCCTGGAGTTTGTGTACTGCAATGAAGTGCTTCTGGGGAGAGATCTAGATTTATAGATAGAAATGTGTATTTAGTTGATATAATTCAGTGTATTTATTGAAGAACACTCATTTCCAAAAATGCATCACCTGTGTTGAATTTCTTTAAAGTAAATTCCTCTTCCAGTTCAACATCCTGAGGAGTGTTTCATGAACTGAAATGTAGCTAGTTTGATTCATATTTTGCAGTTCTCGTGTGTAATTTCTGTTGTTAAACAAAATGTGAACTTCAATTAAAATTAACCAAGGACCTTAGTTTGCCGATGAATCTAACTGCTACAGTGTGTTCTTATATATAATTCATTGTAGCAAGGGTTTAGGGCTACAAGCTGAACCCCTCCATTATAAACCGCAGTGTTTTCCCTCTGCAGCGAACTTTTAATGTGGCGTCATGTTCTGGCTGGGGTCAGTTTCCTCCACTAGCAGCCGAACTGTAATTAGTAATCACTCAGAGAGGGGCAAAGACCTCCACACCGCTGCCGGTCGGTAATCACACATGTCCTGAGTACCAGCAAATGAACTGCTGATGATGATGCTTTAGGTATGGCACGCTTTTCTCACACAAAAAGGGTTAACAAGAAGGTTAGCAAACCTCAGCCACTGCCACACTCACAGCCACTACATGATCAGAGTAATCTGGTGGATGTGGTGTCAGCGAGGTTGAGGGCTAATGTGAGGTCATCACACTGATGTTATTGTGTTTCATTTCGGACAGATCTGCTAAGGATGAGGGTTTTATGAAAACAGTGTCTAATAAAACATCGGTACCTAGTCAACCGTTCTCTGAGATTTGTTTTCATGATAATTGAATGTAAAGAGTTTTATCTCTAAAAACTGTTTAGCATATAGGCCTAATGCTAGTACTGGGGGCATTTACTAAGTTAAAAAAATCGCTATATACCACTAACAAGGCTCAAAATAGCCCCACACAAACACAGTAACATAATGAGGGTTCATACATGCAAAATGAAGCACTGAGAACTTTGTAAGTGAACAGACCGTTTAATAAGAAGATACTTTATAAAGACAGTTCACTTCGTGTATACAGGCGGTGCCATCTTTGGAAAACAGTCACAACAAGTCTAACCACGAACGACGTGCTGAGTGAGCTGAACTGTATGAAATTCAGCGAACTTCTGAACCGTATGAACGCCGTTCGGGGATCGACAAAGAGACTATTTTCTAAGATGGCTCCTGTCTGTGAATTTTTTTTTTAGTTATTTATTTTTTTTTGTCAACAAAAAATACCCCGTTGGCGCAGAAATCGTCATTTTGCATCATCTGATGATTTTTTTGGCTAAAGACTAAAGTCAGTAGTAGGGGCTGTCCCGCCCATAAAGGGTGGGATCTCTTACAGAATGTACATATAGTGTCAGCCATCTTGTTTTTTGGAAGCTAAGCTAGCAGGCTCTTGTGGAGAAAGCTGAGTAACTTAGTAGGAGAAAGGTGAGTAGTAAGGGTTACTATCCTCTTTTTCCTGGACATGTCCGGCCGTTGAGATAAATTTGAGACAAAATGTCCTGGATTCAGCTTACTTTCTGCAGTCGCCAGTCATTGTTTACATGCAGACCTTTTGTTTTATTCTGAATTCATTCCGATTGGTGAATTTGAATGTAGTGTTTGCATGAACGCTAAACAAGTGATCGGTTGATGTGGGCTTTAACATTGCTAAGAAAATTCTCCTCCGTGAGAGAGACCGGTGCATCTCACAGGTGTCGCTCAATCACGCCACATTTTGTTTGTATTTTCTGGCTATATTGGTTGCCACCCTGGATATCCAAAAAAGCAAAAAGAAGTTACATAGGCTGTCTGTTTTTCTCCTGTAGTTTTCGATTTCATAGATCTCCTCCATTTTTCACAGCTGGCTATAAATTATTGTTGAGCACATTACTGCCTGTTTCCAACGTCAATTGTTGCACATTAAAAATATAAGGTAGATATTTTAAATAAATAATACATTTTAAGATACAATATGTTCAAAAATATACATTAATTAAAAATCACACTGTGCAATTAGGATTCACTGGTAGGTTTATTTTGACGTACATTTTTTTAAATTAGCTACACACATACATAGCCTACATGATGCACCAACACACAATTAGAAAGATCACTCTTGGTGAAGAGCATGTAGCATTTTGGAAGCCCACATTAACTGGATATTGGACTCTCCAGGTTTCTGTTAAGTTAAATGTTGCTATAAGCATTTTCAGCTATTAAACTCTCAGCAGTGTTGAGGTTAACCCATTTCTGGGCACACTGAACTAATGATGCCCAACTTTTTTGAGAATATAAGGTTATTGGGCTTTTTGCCTTTGAAGCAGCATGTATACAGCACTTCATATTGTCGGCAACCCACTGTCAATCGCATCCCGCTTTGTTGTTATGTGGTGTATGTAAATAAATTAGGTGACAAAAGAGGTCTTCTGACAGTAAGTGCACAATGTATAGTAAAGTTTGTGTAGACAAAAATTATATAAAGCCTATTTTAATAGCAAGATTTTGTTATCAAGAGAGCAGTGTTATGGCATTAACTATGTTGGTTGTTAGGGAGATGTAACAGGTTGCCTAGGAGAGTCTAGTCCTAGAAATGTGCATGCAAATCATCCGATATCGAGTCTTCTTCCGAGTATAAAAATATACTCTTCTTCCAAGTTTGAAGCTACCTTGAAGACATTGGTTCAAGTTCAAGTTCAAGACCTTTATTTGTCCCCGAGGGGCGATTGGGGAAAAAGAAAGACATTTGGGACAATGTTTGCACCAGCTCAGCAATTCAGCAAATCAAATCATGTTTATTTATAGCACTTTATGCAATAGATTGCTCTAAATGAACCAGAGTATATTTTCACCTCAAAGACGGGTTGGAGATGGAAAATTCTCTTTTTGTGATCCACAGAAGTAAATCATATGTAGGTGTGTAAATAATGATTTTGTTATTTATAACTTATTTATTTGGTGCACTGTCCCTTTAATACCACCTGCCACATTTATCTGATTACATGTGGTAAGCACACATACATCTCAATAATTGCAGTTCTAAGACTGCAAAATGTTGTTTTCAATACATTGAGCAGATCTAAGGAAATTGTGTGGGTCAGCTCTCAGTGGGCCTGGCCTTACTAAGGCCTGGCCTGTTTGTGCAGGCCCAGTCGTTATCTTTTCCCCCCTTTCTGCATTATTCACCATAAGGTGACCAAAGGGATGCTCTCTCCATTTGAAATTATTTTTGCCTTGCATCGAAGCACATTCCGCTTGACACAAAGACAAAGGACCTTGCACACATGTGCATTTCCAGAGTCCCTGGCAATATTAAACATTAATGCTAGCATAATTTCTGTGGTTCCCAAGGAGCTGAGGAGTGCAGGCCCGCAGTCATCAGTGAGTTATGTGTTTTTCCCAATGGCGAAAAGATTGTCAAAATCAATTGTGCGCGGGGCAGTGAGACAATTCAGTGTTTAAAGCCGTGTTTAAGAGCTTAGCAGTATGCCAGAGAAGGGTTAATTGTAACACACTTTGAGTTTTCCTTTGATTTCTACTTTTACTAAAAAAGAAAAAAGTTTTCTATTTTGTTTTAAAATGTCATTTATTCCTGTGATGACTAAGCTGGATTTTCAGTGTCTCATGATCATTCTGAAATCATACTTTATTGTTTCTTGATTTGGTGCTCAAGAAACATTTCTTCTAATATCAATGTTGAAAACGGTTGCACTGCTTAAAGGAGTAGTTCACTTCATCCATGATGTTAACGTCTTTCTTTCTTCAGTCTTCATTGGGAACTCCATGGGAACCAAACGATTCAAGGTCCAAATTACCGTTTCAGTGCAGCTTCAAAGGGCTTTAAACGACACCAGACGTTGAATAAGAGTCTTATCTAGGACCCTTCGAGTCATGACTCGAAAAAATATTTGTTCATTTTGATGAACAAGTTTGAACAGGAGAGTCACGAACGCTCATAAGAGAAGCATTTGTGCTTATAAAACTTAAACTTTTTTATTTATCTTTGAAACGACTGATCGTTTCGCTAGATAAGACCCTTATTCATTGTCTGGTGTTGTTTAAAGCCCTTTGAAGCTGCAGTGGAACTCTCATTTGGACCTTGAACTGTTTGGTTCCCAATAAAGTCCATTATATGGAGAAAATCCTGGAATTTTTTCATTCATTTCTTTTCGACTGAAGAAACAATGACATGGACATCTTGAATGACATGGGGGTGAGTAAATTATCAGCAAAAGTGTTCTTTTTAAAAGTGAACTACTCCTTTAATATTTTTGTGGAAACCGTAATACTTTTTTTCAGGATTCTTTGATGAATAGAAATAGAAATTTTGTCTTTACTGTCACTTTTGATCAATTTAATGCATACTTGCTTAGTAAAAGTATTCATTTCTTTCTGAACAGTACAAACAATCAGATGTGAGTCCACATTTCTTTGTATGTGCGCGTCCACCTCAGGCCTCGCACGTGCACGCCGATCGAGTGAGCCAGCTACATGAGTGAGCAGATTATACATTTAGCCAGCCATTATTTATGTACTGCGTAGACCCAGCCCCAGCGAGCACGGCAAGACTCTTTAACATCAAAGCCAAATGAGCAGGGCCTCCACATTCCCGTAGGAACATTCTCTTCGATCTCCTCCACACTCCCTCTCTATGTGGAGTGTTTCCCCTCACCCCAGCGCCAGCTTCCAGGGTCACCTGACGCAGAGCTGGGGCCTGCCGAGGGTTGGTGTCTCCTCCCGGGCCTGCCGTGCCTGTGAATTACAGTGCCGTTCCACGTTATTAAACATGACACTCCAGCAAGATAATGGAGGCTTTCTTCATCCCCATTTGAAATCCTAATCTCATTTCTTTGATTAATAGGCGCTGATCTGCATATCAAGGGCTCTTGTTAATTTACTCCAGCAAAACCCCCATTTTTATGATGCACACTTGCAAAAGAGATCGAGAGATTGCGAGGGGGGGTAGTGCCCATATCACTGCTCCCAGTCTCTGCCCTCCTCCTCTTTCTCCTCATGGTGATATGATGCATGCGGAGTGAGATGAAAGTGCTGGGGTATAAACATGAGGGCAGCGCTTTTGAGTGATATGATGTATTTTTGTGGATGCAGATCTCGTTTGGATCATCACTGCAGGTTTTGTATTCCACGCAGCGCGTTATGTGTGAAGAACGCCCCTCAATTCTGCTTCCTGAACATTTCGAATCACATTTCATCACAGGCCTTTAGCAGTTTTCAAAGACCTTGCCCACATCTCCATTATTCCCTTTTATGTTATCTAACAGTACTTGTACTTTTGACATTAACTCTAACTTCCTGTATGGAACCTCAGAACTGGCCGAATGATGTTACTATATAATCTTTCCACAGATAAATTAGACACGCAGTCTTTGTTTATTAGTCTTACAGACATATTTTAACATCCAAAGTAATTTCATTCGGTGAACAGGTTGTTCTTGATGCAAGTTTTATATACTGTTTTAAATAGAATTCAGTCTTTTATGCTTCACAAGGCTACATTTATTTGATCATAATACTACAGTAAAAACAGTAGTTTTGTAAAAAAAAAAATTAAAATATTTGCTTTCTATGTTAATATGTAAATTGGAATTTATTTCTGTGATGGCAAAGCTGAATTTTTAGCATCATTAGTCCTGTCTTCAATTCAATTCAGATTTATTTGCATAGCGCTTTTCACAATACATATTGTTTCAAAGCAGCTTTACAGAAAGTGCCATTTCAGAAATGTATTATGGATAATGGATTTGTGGTCATGCCACCTAGCACTTATCTATAGTGTTGAACGCAGCGCTAAGATCGTGTCGAACTAGTTTTGAGATACAGCCTTGGTCAGAAGCTAAAAGTAAATCATTTGTAATCTTAACTAGTGCAGTTTCTGTGCTGAGAAGAAAGAGCACAGTTGAGCGGACACAACTTTGACATAAATGGAAGATTTGAAATGGGTCTGTAATTTGCTAGGCTATTTGGATCTAATTGTGGTTTCTAAATGAGAGGTTTTATTACTGCCAGCTTGAATATTCTTGGAACATGACCTAAAAATAAAGTCGAGTTATAATATTGGGAAGAGGCTCTTCCACTACAGGTAACGCTTCTTTCAGTAGTTTAGTGGGTATTGGATCTAGTAAACATGTTGTTGGTTTAGATGCAATGGTAAGTTTATTTAGCTCTTCCTGTCCTATAGCTGTAAAGCGGTGTAGTTCTTCTTGAGGGTCGATTATTGAGGCTGAATCATACGACGCCATGAGGATTGTCATTGTACATTTACAATTGTGTTTCTGATGCTTTCTATTTTCTCAGTGAAGAAATTCATAAAATCATTACTAATCATTAGCTGTAAAGGACTATTTTGCTCTGGTTATGCCTGCCTTGGATTATTTTTGTTATTTTCTATTAGTTTGCGGAGATGCTCAGCCCTGTCTGCTTTTAGAGCCTTTTTATAACGTGACATACTGTCTTTCCAAGCGATTCTAAAGACTTCTAAATTAGTTAGTTTCAATTTACGCTCTAAGAGTTTCTCTCTTGATAACAAGCTGTTGTACCAATGTGCGCTCGTTTTTTCTCTAACCTTTTTAAATCTAATTCTAATGCACTAGAGAAAATGGTGCTCAAACTGCTAGTCATTTCCTCTAGATTATGTCTGTTTGTTTGGGTTCACTGAGTGGCTGAGATAGATCAGGTAAGCTATTTGAGAATATATCTATAGGGTTTGTAAGCATCATCCTGCCTGATTGATAACGTGGCACAACATGACAAATTTCAGCAGTACGTATTATGCAAGTTACCATGTGATCAGTGACATTATCACTTTGCAGTATAATATCTATATCGGTTGGATTGGTTCCATATGATATAATTAAATCTAGCGTATTATTTAGATGATAAGTGGGACCACTGATGTTTTGCTTGACCCCAAAGGAGTTTAATAAATCTGTAAACGCAGCCCCGTTTGTGTTATCTATGTGTATGTTAAAATCTCCGACAATTATTGCTTTATCAACACTGACAAATAGATCTGAGAGAAAGTCTGCAAACTCTTTTAGGAAATCAGCACAGAGCCCTGGAGGTCTATAAACAGTAGCCAAGGCTTAGAGATAATAGGGATTTCTTTCTTACATCTAAGAGCGTGACATTTAGCACAAGTACTTCAAACGAATTAAGTAACATTTAGAATATCTCTAAAGACTGTTGCAACACTGCTGTCACGACCGATCAGATGTGCTCATGCTTATAACAGTGGCTTCTTCAGTGTCACATGATCCTTCAGAAATCATTCTAATTTGATTTAGAAAGAACACCAATTATTTGTGTAAAAGTTTTTTTTAACAATTTATAGCTGAATAAAAGTATTACTTAAAATTGTACTGACTCCAAACTCTTTATTTATATTAGCAATGAATGTCATTCTAGCCTATTTTAAATTTACAGGAAAAAAATAAATTGGATTGAGACTTTTGAGATCATATTTTAACAGATTAAATTAGCTATTTTGTTTTGCAGTCTTTTGTTTTGTGTTACAGGCTTTAGGTCCGGTTTAAACACGCACATCTGTTCTTGATGTGTTGGTGTGCATGCTTGTTGGTGCAAAAAAGACATGTGTGACCTTTCCATCCCAATGGTGCCATCCAGGGTATGAGATGCCTAGGGCTCCTTAACATCTGATCCCCCACCTGAAGGCCTCAACAGTCAAGAATGGCCAATTATAATACTACTCACTCAAACTGGGGGTGATGCTCATCTCAGTGGTTCCTTTTTTAGTCTATAGTCTCAGTGGCGCAGGGGAGATGTAACTGTTGGTATGTTTGCATGTCTGAGGAGCGGAAAGGCAGTAGCTAAAGCTTGTGAAGAATGCAGACGTGGTCGAGAGAAACTCTTCAACCACTCCGAGACTTCCAAACATGTGGAGAGACTGGTGGGGGAGGAATGATGCCTGTCTTCTCCCCCTGGAGGCTGAACTCCAATCTGAGAACTAACTATTGTTTTGCGTACCCTCATCTTGTCTAAAGCACCGTGATTATCCCTCTCTTGCAGGAAACGTTACACTTCACCTATCAATGGTTCATTTTTCAAGTATGCCTCCATCTGAATGTTCTCTGATTTGTTTTGTTGTGTAGAGAACTGTTAATGGTCATGCAGTTTGTCTGGAGCACTTGATAGCCTGATGAGACATTTATGGAACAATCAGGACAAAAGATGCTATTGGTACATCCATTGTGAGTATCAGAGAATGCAGCCATTAGCTCTATTTGAAAATTGAAGCATAAACAAAGTTTATTGTTCAGTTGTCTGTCCGTCTTTGACAACAAAAACCAATCTTTAGATTTCTTTTGTTAACAAAGTGCGTTTCGTTGTTAGATATTCTCTGACTGGGAGACAGCGAACATTTCACCCAATTGACTTTTGACCTAGATTCTCGAGATGTTCGAGTCATATGGTCCTGTGTTCTATGAGCTCTGAGTGTGATCGAACTAGAATCAGCCAATAGTTCAAAACTCGCATGCCCCAAAGTTTCAGGGATGCAAGAGCCGTGTCCATGCACATTGCAAATGTACGGGGTGCTAGGGACTGACCGAACAGTAGGACTGTGTATTGATATGCCTGGCTTTCAATGGTGAATCTCAAGAATCGTCTGTGTCGTGACGCTATTTGTATATATTTGTACTTGTAAGCCAGTCCCATGGGCAAATCTGCGCGAGGATTTTTCTGGTTGTGAGCATTCTAAACTGGCTTTTCACAAGCACTTTGTTCAGTTGTCTTAGATCTAGAATGGGTCTGAGACCCCCATTTTTATGGTACCAGAAAATATCTGCTGTATAGGCCCCCTTTGCTCTGAGCTTGAGTTAGCTCTATGGCCCTTTTGCTCAATAGTTTCCCTATTTTGGCTCAAAGTGGATGAGCTATCTCGGTTTTTACTGTAGTTTCGACCCACTCTGTGTAGCGGCCGGGACGTCGAGCGAACTGCTGCGAATAGCCTCTTTTTATTGTGTTCAGCACCCATTCTGATACCCCGGGAAGCTTTGTCCACGCATTTGTCAACTTTTTCATGAATAGCTATGAAAAACAAGAGATGTTATTAAGATGCTTTTAAATGATGTACAGCTTTCCTTGTCTTCATACGTGGCTCATAGCCAGAGGTATGATAAGGTAATTAACCAGCTCATTTCAGGAACACCTCAGAGGGACTTAAACCCAGACAATGGCTAATTTATGGGTTAATTATCAAGATGGGGGAAAGGTAAACATCGTAAGAATCAATTTGCCAGCTCCCACTGCACTGGGAGTTCAAATCTGTTCAAAGATGCTTCACAGCAGACAAAACAATGGAAGGGCTTAATATTGCTGTGGAATAAATGGAGGGTGGGCTCCTCTGGCAGCACAATCACTATTATGAGTGCTCAGACATCAAAATCTTGAAGGTGGTGTCATACGGCCAGGCGAAGCTGTCTAATAAATGATGCTCCTCTGAGAACAATGTTACAGACCAAGTGCAATACAACTGACAGTCTTACCTCGTAAACAATGCCAAGAGATATCTGTCGCCCCGAGATTATGCTTTTAATCAGACTCTTCCACAGCAGCTGAATGTTAGAAATTATAAACAGCTCTTTTATTGGCCCATTCTTGTGGCATTAAGGTGGTGATGACATTGTCAGAGAAAGGTTTTGTCTGTTTGATGATGCAGAGGCTGGCCATCTCGAGAGAAACTCAATTTTGTGATCTGCAAGTCTTAGAATTGTGATTATAATCACATTGCAGTATGTGAAAATAACCTGTTTAAGATAATTAATGGGTGAGTCTTCTGTGTGACTGGCACTCTGAGCATAAATAACCTGAAAAAATTCGTAAAAACCATGGCAACGGAGCTAAAAATTGCTAGAACGTTCTCGTCTCTGAGATTTGATTGGAAGAAAAGGACGAAAAAATTAGTCCTTGCTCACAGTTAAATCTCCATTAATTGAATGCATTGTGTGCATTCATTTGTCACAAAAGACAGTCTTAGTTTCTCAGGGGCCCTTTCTTACGGTCAGAATGAGGGCAATTAGCCTTAAGGCTTGTGAAATGTTACAAATGTTACCTCTTACAAAAAAAAGAGTCAGATTTGACCAAGGGCACCAGGGCAGTGATGTCAAGTGGCAGCTTTTAAAGCAGTTTGAATGAAAGTTTTCTTTATTGATTAAAATCTCTTTGTGGAACCACATTTTCTTTTTTAAATTTTAAATTGTCAGTCAGAATGCTAGACAACCCCTAACCACATAGCATGCTGTTATTTGCTGTCCAATAGTTTCAAACTCGAGAATAATAAAAAAAGTGTGAAATATAAATGTGTGTGTGTGTGTGTGTGTGTGTATATATATATATATATATATATATATATATATATATATTAGGGCTGGGAAACGATTAATCGCGATTAATCGCATCCAAAATAAAAGTTTGAGTTTACATAATATATGTGTAGTGTGTATAATTATTTTGTATATATAAATACACACACATGCATGTAAACATTTAACAAATATTTGCATGTATATATTTTATATATATTTATACAAAATTAATATTATACATAAATATAAATATTTGATATATTAATAACACGTTTTTCTTAAATATATACATGCATATGTGTGTATTTATATGTACAAAATAATTATACACACTATACACATATATTTTGTAAACAAAAACTTTTATTTTGGATGTGTTTAATCACGATTAATCGCCCTAATATACAAATATATCCTCCTAAGACCTGAGTTTTGGTTTGGCATGCATATTCGATTTTCTTCTAGCTTTTGGGGGATAGGTGGGACCAATATACAGTATATAATAACCAGATATTAACTTTGAACATGGAGCACTTTTTGAAAAGACTGATACGGACACTGGGTCTGTATTCACATAAAAAAAAACAAGACACCATTGTGTTAAATGCAAAAAGTGCATCTTTTATTTACAGCCTGAGCACTGTGCCTGAACATTTTTCGTTGTTATTCTTGCGTTATAACTTCAGAACACTGATATGGAAAAACTAAATAAATATAATAATAAATATAATATCCATAGTACTATATAAAACCAAATAAAAAAAAAAAAAAACATTAAAAAAACAACAAATTTTAAATTGTGCTTTCTTTTTTTGTAACACTTTTTTAAACCAAAACTTCTGCTTCTCCAAACTAGGAAATGTTCTTTTTATATGTGGGAACAGATCACACTTGACTAGTATGAAAGATGTGTAACTGTTGCCCCTGAACTCACCATGGGCTTTATTCGTGCCTATAGGAGTGGTGGGATGCTCTTTTCAGAAAAATCAGCCCCTCTTTTCATGGAGGTTTTATGATTTTCAGAGCTCCGCCACAGTGGAGACCAGCCAGATTGTACTCTCTCAGGCTTGGGTCAATGCCTTGAAGGCCCTGGAGCTTTGAGACCACTGCAACTTTTTGGACGTTGTCATTTTTAAAAGCTTGACTCCGGAGTCGAACCTTCTGAATTTGCCTTTCACTGTTTTTATTAATTTTTATGGAATATATAGTAAGATATATTAGTATGTAGTAATATAATAATAATATGACATATGTATATATAAATAGTATGTTCTCAATTACTATTTTTATTGATTCTTGCATTTAGGATCTAGAAGTATATTTATAATCTACATTTCTTTTCTCTGCCATATACCCAGGATTGATTATAACTCACCCGCTGCAATGCATTATGGGATTTCCTTCTCTACAGATGTCAGGTCTGACATGGAGCCCACAATGAGATTCTGTCAGGCCAACTCCTCTGTAAAGCATGTCCTCGCTCAACCACAAAACAACAGGTTTGAATCATGCAACACAGCGAGGCGCTGGAATCTTGTGATTAATAAAGATATCATTCAAGCCAGCATTCTCTTTGTTCTGTTCAGGCGAAGGAGAATTCTTGGCATGTGAGCGAGTGGGAACACTCAGTGTGAGCTAGCGCAAGGTAGACGCGGAGAATGCCAAATGAATGGTACCATGTTGTAGGAATGGTGACCGGAAGCACAGAACGAGATCACCCAGATACCGCTCATTCCTGCTCCGACGCTGTGCACATGGGGCTATACGTCGCCCTCCTTTGTCATGCAGCAAGTCTGTGCATACAGTCATGAGCTACTCAAACAGCATGTGTGATTGCCACCCATCACAGAAAAGCTAATAATCTGGATTCTGTGGAGGAGAGGGGCCGTTTTGAGGGCCTGTATGCCCCACCTCTCTATGGGGGACAGTGGAGGGCTTTGTTCCCCGCTCATGCCTTGCATTCCCCATGTAGCCAGCCCTATGTGCAAGGCAGAGTTCATAGAGTGGGGACAGGAGCCTTTTCTCTTCTGCTAAATCCAGCCCCAGGCACACCCATTTAACACGAAATGAACCTATGGTTCCGGGATCCCTATAATTAAATAAGAACGGCCTTAGACAATGAGAGCGGCGTGGGATGCTGTAAGATGCTGGATGGATGTTTGGGTGGGGATTAATATACGCCTGGCGGCAGGAGGAACAAATGTTAGATGGTTTTGGCTTAGTGAGTATGACAGAGAATCACACATGAATTTATGGGTTACTCTGATAAATAGCTGCTTTTGGGTTCGTTGTATTTGCAAATGTTCAGTTCCCAACATCAATTAATTTATAGTAAGGCATACCAAAAATATGAAGTTGCTTCATTGTGTGATATATACACAGTTAAGGATACAGTAGAAAGTTCACACTTGGAGAAAAAAAGCTCTTAAATGGAATTGTTGTGGTGTGTATATGTAAGTGAAATGGATTATCAAAAAGAAACGATGTAGGGCGGGACTTGGCTCTTTTGGGGTTGGGGTTTAAATGAATAAAATGATTGGAGAAGGCCTGCATATACCAGATATTTTGTTGTTTTGAGTGGAAGATCCATTTATTACATTTTGATTACATAAAATTAAAAATTATACTTATATGGGTGAATCATTCACATTGAAATCTTCATTTAGATAATAGATGGGTTGAATTTTCATTTAATGCGGACTTTAAAAGAAGCCGGTTATAATTAGCTAGGAAAAGATTAGCTAAATAACTGCTAACTACAGCATTTTGTAATGTGGCTACACAGATTTGACGTACATGGCTTTTTTTCTCGCTTGTGCTGTCAAATAGGGCTCTGGTTGCCGTTCTGTGATTGGCTGGTTCTTTTTTGCTGAGAGAAGAGTGGGGAGTCGCCCCCAGGCCGCTGTTGTTACCTCCATCCAAAAGAATTGGAGCAGACATTTCAGGGCTGGCTGTGCTGCAAGCTCCCAGTAGAGGATTTGTTTAATGGAAATTTGGTGTAGGCAACATCCCCCAGAGGGACACTGAGCTGTAACAAATCACAAGGACGTGCGCAGAAATATGACATTTTACCCGCCACTGGCATCACTAATCATTAACACCATGATGTACTAGTGTACACACACACACATGCACTGCGGAAAACAGCCTGTGAGTCCGCACACCTGCTCTCGCCTCCATTTTGTGTTGTCCATTAACGTGCAAGCAAAGGCCCTGACTAGTTTATCAAAATGCTTGAGGCATTGATGATCATTCTGAACAATTTGATGCTGAGCTGCCGTTTATCATATCAATTTTCCTCATACAATAACACACAAAACAGATGTACACTCAGTGGCTTTGTTCTGACACTAAAATGGGTCCTCATAATTGGCTAATTTGGCTGCTCTTAACATCTCAAGTTATAGTTTATTTCAATACAAGAAACACAAGCAGAACAATATACAATGCAAAACATGCAAGTATGCATGCGAGTGAAAATTTGTATGAAAATGTTTATTTAAACCAATTTAATTTAACAGTTCAGCTAAATTAGATATTTATTTTTAAAAGCAATTTATTGATACTTTTTTAACCATCAAATTAATTGTAATTATTTTTTTAATAATTACCATTTTTGTAACAACATGAGGAGTAATTATTGACAGAATTTTCATTTTTGGATGAATAACCCTTTAAGTTAATTGAACAGACCTGCTCACGCTTAAATGTTCTGTTAAACTAAAAAGACATGATTGTTAGGAAATGATTGTTACAATTTTTTAAAGTTATAATTTATAGAAATTGTAAGAAAGAAATCCTTTAGAGAGTATGTTGACAGTCCATGTAGTCACTGTAGTTGTTTGAGCTCCAGAAAATCCGTATGAGGAGGCTTTGAAGTTATTCAGGACGATACGGTACTAAGAAATAGTAGAAATTTTACTATGTGTAAAGAAACTTTAAAGAACCATCTTTTTTAAGAGTGTACCTTTTGGAACAACCTTGAAACGTTGAACTTACAGTGCCAGCTCACTAGGTTTTGGAACAGAGTTAATATGTTGCATGCACCATAAAGCTAATGCAAGGAAGCAGGGGAAGAGATCAGATTAAGCCGAGGGGTGAGGCCCCAACCGCTTTGGATAGCCTGTTGGGGAAGTTCAGGGTGGAGGAGCCAGCTTTGCATAGAGACAGTGGATGGGTAAAAGTGTCTGATGTAGACAGGAATGAGCTCCGACAGCTCCACTAAGGACAGAGGAAGGAGCTTATTTCATGGCTGATTTGTTTTAATATCTGGAGCAACAGCAGGAGAGAGTGGGATAGAGGCACAGAGCGAGGGATCGAAGGCAGCGGAGGAGTGCATTTCCAGTGGGGAGCTGTAAAAGGAGAGGAAGAAAGGGAGAGTGTGCGGAACTGAGGAGACAAGATAGGGTATGGAAACAAAGGGGGGAGGACTAAGTGTTGCCAGGTGGCCACGGACAGTGAGAACATGCGAGAAAGAGAAAGAGCAGCAGCATTGAGGAACCCTGGCCTGCATCTCAATATACAATACACACTTGCTTCTTACACCGTATGTAAAAAGCTATATCAAATGAGTAGGACGTCCAAATACTATTCATGATATAGTAGATTTGAATTTACTACTTAATGGACCTTCTATCACCCTACAATCCATCACGTTCTTTAAGATAGCTAAATTCGAAGCTTCTGGTCATTCCTAGGATATCGAAGTCCACTAAAGGAGGGAGGGCGTTCTCGCATTTAGCTCCTAAACTCTGGAATAGCCTTCCTGATATTGTCCGAGGCTCAGATTCGCTGTCCCAGTTTAAAACTAGATTGATGTTGAATCAGATCGAATTTAATATTATAAAACTTGAAGAGTCTGTTATTTGTATAGGTTGCACAGTTATTACGTTCCTGTGGGTATTGCGTGAATGATGGATGGTTGGGCAGAAATTGTGTTTTGCGGTGGGTGGGATGCCATACGGAACCGTTGCCACTGAAACATACTACACATTTTTTTTTTTTGTATTTTATTTATTTGTTTTTGTCCATACAACTATTATAAAAGTCAATTGGGTCCAACAACCCTTTGAGAATATTGTCTTTTATTTTCCACAGAAGGAGTCATAAGGTTTGGAATGAATGACATTAGGGTGAGTAAATGATGACAGAATTTTTGGGGTGCACTTTCTCTTTAACAGTGTCATCGTATAGTTGAAGAAAAAGGGAATTGACAAAACATGTGTCATCATGACGTAACTTTCAGAGAGGAAAGTAAAGAAGAATCCAGAGCACGCGCAAGGTGAGAAGCTCATACTTGACTGATAATCTTTCTCATTCAATTTCCAGTGTCTTTTATTTCATATTGAATCTACAGTGTTAACTTTTCTAAATGTGCACTAATTCATTTTTATTTACCACTTCGGAAATAAGTGTGGAACTACTTGAAATTCAAAACTCCCCTCGTGTTTTCTACCCTCTTATCAGAGTGTATGTTAATCATGCTCCTGTTTTAGAGCACGCAGTGTCGAAACAGCCCTCAGAACCTTCAGAGCTCTCAGTCCCTGAGCATTGTTCACAATAAACGACATGAAATTCACTTCGCCTCTCCATCGCTTTGTTTCACAGGAAAGTGAGCCTTTCTAAAGCCATTTGGAGAACGTAAGTGCCCATCTTCCTTTATGCATGGCAGTTTGGAGGTGGGCATAAAGTATGCTGGGGAAAAGCCAAAGTGACATGCTTGTTGCAAAGGAGTACTTGAACATACTCCAAAAACAAAGAGCACTGTCGCACGCCGCAGTCCCATCTCTCTGATTTGAAGGCTGGCTGGTGTCATTGGCTGCAGTGTACATTTATAGTGCTCTTGTCTTTTTGGCAATGGTTCTTTTCCTCCATCGTGACAGCTGGTTGTCATGGCACCTGTTGCGGTGCTCGGTACCAAATTATTGTTGCCGCTGATTGGTGACATCACTGCTTTCATCTTCATGTCAGAAGTGAGGCTGAGTGGAGGAGCGAATGCTTTGAAATCTAAAGCTAGGGAGTCTCTTCTGGAATCCAGCGCTATCAATCTGACCCCGTTCTGAATTCAGGGCTCATCCTCTCTCATCATCATTAGTGACAGCATAGATCTAGAGCAGGACTTGTGTGTGTTGTGCATCTGCTCTCAGGGGTTTGAACTGGGATGTGAGTCACTACACTGCCAAGAAAGACGTTGCTTTATTCCAGACTACCCCTCTTTTGAGGGGTACGGAAATTATTATCCCCCTTTCCATTACTTTTTTTTGGGGATGTTTTCCACTGCGCTGCATTGCTTTTGGCCTCCAGGTTGTTTTGGAAAACTTTTAAGAGCTGAGTGACATCATTTTCACATTTGAATGATTCTCTTCTCATTCTTCTCAAAAAAAAAAAAAACAATTTAAAATTCTACATTTTCTAGTGTGATCTTTAAAGACAATAGACCCTTAATGATATACCACATTATTATTTTTTAATTGTCGTTGTTTATTATTTAACAGATTATTATTGATTTAATTAGAGTAAGTGACAGGGGGTGCTGTATTTTCCATATTTGTTAAAATTGCAAGTTAAAATTCAGAGAGTTGATTATAAAATACACCTCAAATGTTCAGTAAGTAATACTTTTGCAATTAAACACCAGTGTGACTCATCAAAACAGTATAAAAGGCGAAATAAGTATTTTCGAAGAGCAAGTGCATGTATGCACACTTTGGACAGCTCTCTCTAAACTCAGTGTCTGAGCTGCTCTAGTTAGCTAATGGTCCCTGCAATGTGTTCCCTCAGTGGTGCCATTACTCTGCATTCCACATGGCTGGCGCACTAATAAACAAACTGTGAAATGCATTAAATTCCGCAGAGAAATTTGCAGAGACAAAACCTACCCTTTTTTCAGAGGTATTTAGATTTCTTTTATTGTGACTTTCTAACCGAGAGGTTTTTTTAATTGTCCATGATTGGAAACGCAGTGAGCCCAATCATTTCTCCTCTGCTTTGTAAACAGATCTGTTAAAATCTCTTGAAAAGCGTGAAATGACTGCACCGTTGGTAACCTCCTCTAAATGAGCCTGTGCTCTCTATCTTCTAGTCGGAGGCTTGGCTACTCTGTCCACACATCCCTCTGTTTATTGTTGGAGCAGATCTCCATTTGTCAGTCTGGCACTTGGTTTACCCTTACACTAGAAGAGGCCTGAGGGGGGAAGGCAAAGAACAGGTCATGAACAGTGTGATAAAACAGCTGTGCCTTGCCTTAGTATCACAATCAGTCTAAAGTCTGCTATACAGCCTTGATCATATACAGAGAACTGTCCATGTGATGGACAATGCATCTCCCATGAAGAATCCTATAATTTTGACAGAGTTAACCTAGCAAAGGTATAGCTATACCTACAGTTTATGGTGCAAATAACGCTCCATTTAAAAGAAATTATATATATATATATATATATATATATATATATATATATATATATATATATATATATATATATATATATATTTATATATATTCATTCATGTTTTTGAAAAAAAAGTCTCTTATGATCACCAATGCTGTATTTATTTGATAAAAAATACAGTAAAATAACCAGAATATCACAAAATAATAAGTTATTTATTTTCTCCAGCTTGAAATGTTTTGTTCTAAAAACATTCTGGGAACATTACCATGAAGTTCTAATAATGTTTTGTTTCCCAGAATGTTTTCCTAAAAGGAACACAGAGTGATAAAAAACACAAGAGTGATAAAAGTTCATGAGATAATTGAGTGATTATTGAGCATTATTGAAGACACCTGATGTTAACAAGCAGAATCAATAAAGGAGACAATCATATTTTTAAGTCACCATTATGGTGATCAGTGTGTGCTTTAGTTGGGTAACCGTTCACTATTTTAATACATTAAATGTAATTTATTCCTCGGATGGCAAAGCTGAATTTTCACTTTCATTACTCCAGTTTTCAGTGTCACATGATCCTTCAGAAATCATTGTAATATTATAAGCAAATTAATAAATAAAACACTTTTGTTACATTATGCATTTATTTTGACTTTTGATCAGTTTAGTGTTAAATAAAAGTATACATTTTTTTTAATTCTTACTATATATATATATATATATATATATATATATATATATATAATCTTTTTAAATACTCATTTTAAAAGATATAATGAACAATTTCAGGATATGTTTCATCATTTAACTCACTGATTTAGGAAAAAAAGGTAAGCACCACCTGAATTTTATATCAGACAAGTGACAACTACCTAATTGGACCAATTCAATATCTGTCCTTTGTATTCTATCTCTGCAGTGATCCCTCCCTCATAGCATCCAATGAGGAGTGGCTTCATGACGAGAATTAAATTCCACAAATGAATCACCTATTTTCTTTCCTTCCTCAATTAAAGAGATGAGTCCATATTCCGCCCTGCAGCCTTCCACCATGAGAGTGTGTATCTGGAAGAGAGCTGAGCAGTCTTGGCAGGATGCTGAGAAAGAAGACATCGGTTATTCTGGAAGCCATCTCGCGAATGTCTGCAATGAAGAGGTGACAAATGGACCAGCTACAGTGAGTCAAGGCACTTCCTTTTAGGTCACAACAGCAGGACTAATGCGCATTTGTAAGTGTATATGTGTGTGCATGTTTAATGGTGTTCTGGAGGGAAGGCTTATGAAAGATGTGTGCTCACATCTCTAATTAGAAAGACTGATGAGGGCTGACACCTTGCCTGCCTCATGTTATCTGTCATTAGTGAGAGTGCACCAGATTATGTGGGCCATGACCTATGTGATGGTGAATTACCTTTCCACCATTCTTGCTGCTTCTCTCTTCCAGTGCTCTCCAAATATCTCAGCCTAATATAGCCTGAACCAACTGAGCTCACACGTAAGGCCAGACAGAACAAGACAACCACACCACTATATAATGTATCTCTCAATTATACTCCAATGATAATTGCTTTTGGGCATATCCCTGGTGCTTCCCCTGGTGTAAAACTGATACCTTAGCCGATATGGTGCAGACCATCTGGTGGTTCTTCCAGCTAGCAGACAATGGTCTTGTGATATGGGGGTTGATGGAGAGCATTTGGCTTTGCTCAGGGTATCGGCTTTTAATGCAGTGGTCCAGAACACTGTGCTCAGTCGAAACGACAGGATGGGATGGAGTGCTTCAGTGGCCTGCAAACGCTCAATGCCATTAGAGAGGGAGGAGGGTAGCAGGCAGTGAAAGGGCCGGATGAAGACTCTTATGAATAGTGCATGATTTATGATCTTTAATTTACTGCACTTTCAGAGTGCATGATGTTAAGTGGGCCGGTGTTATTGCAGGTATACTAAGATACCAGACCGCGACAACTATTGCTGGACGGAGCTGCTGTTTTTATGTTGACATTTCTGCAGGACCAGGTATGGGGGAATAAGCAGCTCGGCAGGTGATGTTGTTTGAGAGGGGAACTTCTTAAAGAACCGGAGACAGCAGGAAAGTAATTAAACATAATTTCAGAGCTTAATTGTGTTTACGAAGAACACCTTTAGCTTGTCATGCATGTTAGGCTAGTTGTTATGCCTACTCTTTAGTGACAATAAGCAGGCAGTGATTTTTGAAGGTTTTTTTTTTTTTAAAAAAAGATGAGGGTTTTGTAATTTTGCCAGTAAAGGATTGCAAAAGGGGGGATTGAAAACAGGAGCGTGATCACACTTAAAGGGATACTTCACCTTTGGAAAGATGATTGTGTATTTAAAATGAGTAATTTATGTAGAAGTGTGAAATTATTTTTGAATCTGGAGTTTTTGGAAAGACTGAGAAAGGCCAGAAAATGTATTTTTGGCCTATGTGGATGAAAGACAACAACTCCCAGAATGCACTTGCTTCGCTGCCCTAGGAGGTCATGCCTACTGGTAATGGAGCGCAGTAGTTAAACAAGTCTAGGCTACTTGTGAGTCTCCGTGATGAGTCTGCTCGACAAATGTTTCAAGATAGCCCAGAATGTCCGGGATTCGGCTTTTGTGTTCAACGGTCGCCATTCATCATGTTTACTGAGGCGAGCAGGACGACTGAGGGCGGCGGGAGAACGGCGCGAGGCCGGTGGTGTGATTACCGATGAGCGACACCTGTGAGACGCACCGGTCTCATATCTCTCACGGAGGAGCGGGAATTTTCTTAGCAATGTTAAAGCGCACATCAACCGATCACTTGTTTAGCGTTCATGTAAACACTACATTCAGATTCAACAATCAGGCTGAATTCAGTTAGATAGAAACAAAAGCTAAACCTGTAGACAATTAATGGGGACTGCAGAAAGCAAAAGCTGAATCCCGGACATGTCCCGGCAAAAGAAGATGGTACTCAGCTTTCTCCACAGAACAAGAGCCTGCTAGCTTAGCTTCCAAAAAAAGATGGCTGACACTTATGTGTACATTCTGTGAGTGAGGTCCCACCCTCTATGGGCAGGTTGAAAACATGCGGGACAGCCCCTATTACTGGCTGTAGTCTTTAGCCTCTGGCCAAAAAATCATCCGATGATGCAAAAGGATGATTTTTGCGTCATCTAAGGATTTTTTCCAGACAAAAAATTCATAAATCTCTCGTCTCAGAGGGATATGAGGGTGGAAAGCATGATAATTCAAAAATACCACGGATTTTCTGCTAATAAAAAGCATAATGCTAAATCCTGAAGTATCCCTTTAACAGACTTACAGTCGAAAAACAGTAAATAAAACCGCTAAACTGTTCAATGCTTGAAAGAATGGACCTTTTCTCAGTGGTTGTGAAATACCCATAATTTGAAAACCATGTAAAAAATAAATAAATATATTATATGTGTATGCTCATTCAACACTGTGCCATTCAGAATTTAATTTCTGAATTTTAAGCCTTGCGGGCAGGGGCATTGATAGACAGAACAATGTTTATAATTTGTACATTCCATCATATTTTATCTTTTTTTGCAGAATAATTTTTTAATTTTTTCCAGAATGTATTACCTATGTTGAAATCTTTGAAGTCCAGTCCAGTAAATTCCTCTTCCTTTCAACAACTGAAATTCAACTTACTGTGGGCGTGGCCAATTCTATTCAAATTTACACTCTGAAATGGAAAGGAAACCATTTCTTCACTTCAACTGTTTTAACTAAAAATAATTATTTCAAAACAAATGTTTAGTTGCTAATGTTGCTAATGTACAGTAGGAGGAGCAGAATGTGTCTGACTACAGCCAGACTCACAGTTTGTACAGCACCAGCTCTCTCTCCTCCTGTCAAACTCTGTTTCAGTCATGCAGTGGTGAAGAGCAGACTCTTAGCAGGGTGAGGCCTCACTGAAAACACAGCAGAGAGCTGGAGTTATGAACTCAGAAAGGTTCATCAATGGCTGAAGTACAAATAATCAGTTCAGAGATTGCACATCCTTTCAGTGACCAATGACATTTTCTTGAGAAGATTGTAGCTAGTTATTTTAAATCACATACTTCAACAGACCAAAAAAAAAAAAATCACATTGGTCATAGTGAAGGATTCTCAATGATACGTGGTCTGGGGTTAGCCAGGCTAGAAGCAGACAGCTGTGCATATATGAATAAAGAAAAATATCAATAAACTTTACATGATGCTCTTAATGATATTTTAATTAATAGAGTAATAAATGACGCTCCAGAAACAATACCTATTTATCCATCCATCTATTTTCCCAACTTTGTCTTGTAGGGGAGAGTCAGCTGAGAACAAACAGGAACAAGAGTGTTGGTGTTGTGAGCAGAAGAATTAAATTAGGCAGACAAATCAAAAGAATAATGACAATTCTCTAGCACATGTCACTTTTGTTGTAAGTTCACTTTCATGCTTAAATACCTGCATTGTATAGACAACTGGTATCCATAGAGACAAGTTTCACGGATCAGGGTGGTATTCCAAAGTAATAGCTAATCTTCAGCAACCTGATCTCATTGTCATTCATCTAAAGCTTTGCCCTTTTGGTGGTATTTATTCTATTGTGGATTTTGACTTATTTGAACATGCAAATGAGGTTTAATGTAGACCTGGGGCATCTGCTGTGCTCAAACACACACATCACGGTTATCGGGACGAGCACCCACCTCCCCATAGCCTATCACAGTTACAATGGACTGCGCGGAGGTTTGCAAGGCCTAGAGGCCTGCTGTGCGTAAAATCACCCCTAACGCTATTAGAAACATCCAAGCAATCACACTATATGGGCGTGAGACAGACAACAGTGCTTTCTGTCAGTGGCATTTTGAATGTAAATCTGATCAAAATCAGCTTTAAAAAATCAGCTTTGCAGGCAATATTTTCCAAATAATTTGTTTTATAATCTCTTTTGGCTTTAATACAGCATAAATGTAAAAAAAAAAAAAAAAAAAAATCACATTTACATATATATATATATATATAATACATTACATTACATATTGGTCTTTATATTTCATGAAGTCCCGTGCAAGCCAGTCTTCAAAAAAATGTGATAACCCTCTGCTTTACTCACCAGATGTTAAACTACAACCAATACTGACAATGTCTGAGTCTTGAACGATGGTTATAACGAACATAAAATGCATTGTTTTGGGTCAGAGACTCTATTTTGTGGTGTTTTCATAAGTTTGTTTTTGAAAGAAGTCTCTTAGGCTCACATGCTCCATTTATTTGATCTGAATACAGTAAAAAGAAGCAATACTATGAAATATTAGTTACTGTTTTCTGTCGTAATATATTTTAAAATAGAATTTATTCCTGCGATTCACATAATATAACCTCATACTAGAGTTAGATACAAAGTACATGATTATCTTTGCTTGAAATGTAAACAGCAGCTCCGCTAATTACTTTTCATTTGCTTTTCAGTTTGATCTCAGGATGCCCATTCCGAGGTATGTCAACTCCAGTTTGGATCCAGACTATTCTGAAGACTTGTGAAGTAACACCTGTGAAGAACCCAACACCTGTGAAGAGATGACTCCAGTCCTTGTGAGGACTTCAGATGATGCAAACTCTGAATCAACATGCATGCACCAATGCAAATGTAATCATTATATGATCACAACTTACCAATAATTAGCATTCAACCAACAGCCAATTGCATGGCTCATATCCACGTGCCTTGGACAGTCATGGAAACATAATCATAGTTTAACGTTTGAGGGGGAAAATGTCAAATGGTGACATAAAACCCAACAATTGGAGTGTAGAAGAGACCATTTCATTCTTACCGTCATAGTCTGAAATATATAGTTAGATTTACATATTCATTTAGCTGACGCTTTTATCCAAAAAAAAAAAGTGTCTAGCTCAGGGATACATTGGTGTCTCGCCGTGGATTCAAACCCGGGTCTCTCTCACCAAAGGCTTGTGTTTTATCCACTGCGCCATCACCACCCCATACAGATACATATATATAATATGAAGATGTGCTATACTAGAGCCTTTTGAAAACATAGTGTGCCATTCGTCCAATCAGTGACAGACACCGCAAATATGTAAATAAGAATGTTAACCCATGGTTTAATTGTTAACCCAGATAAGAGCAATGTGAAAGGTGAATCAAGATAACCAACGGGTTTAGTATGACCCAGGGATAATTTCAAGTGGGAAAAGCCCTATTGTTTCCCTAGAACAGCCACAAATTCCCCCAAATAATACTTGAGTAATTGTTCTTTGTCAGTATACTCAAGTGCCTTACACACCCCTGACTGGAGGATTCCTGTGGACAGGTAAATGGGGACGACACAAAGGCCTTCGACCCTGCTTTTTCCTGCAGCTGCATGCTCAGCTCAGCTCAGTCCCAAAGGACATATCAGTGCCTCCACAGTAAACACTCCTACTATTTGTCCAGGGCCCTCTCATGAGACCAGCTCCATCCTGCACCCTTAAATAGCTTTAGGCCACAACAAAGAGTAAGGACTGGGGGAGGAAGAAGGTGAATGAGGGAGAGAGAGGGCACGGCACAGAGGAGGAAAAAGGGTGAGGATGTGTGAAGAGGGGCTAAGAGCTTCTGTCACTTCTGGTGTGAACACAGAAGAACCGGCCGGTGACGGGGGGATGAGTGGACGAGGACAGAACGGGTCATAAATTTAGCTCCTGTGAGGCTGAATGAGGGAGTACACAGACAAAGAGGCATAAAGGAGGTGAAGCTGGCACACTTGTGGGAGGAAGCCGCCATGCTAAAGTAATGGCGCTTACGCCGGGCCCAATACGCAAACACCTAATTGACACCAATGTCTCAATCATCACATTGTCAGCACAACAAATGCTCAGTCTGACCTGACCCTGACAGACATTTTATCAGCCCAATCAAACAGACCAAACGAGACTGAAAACCTCTCACCACAGGCAACAAAGAGGCTGGGCTATATATGTTTTGCATGCCAAACTACATGCTGTCTTCTCTATTGTGTGAGGACAACGCTTTGTGAAGAGATCAGCATGCCTTCAAGACATTAGCTGAGCCACACTCTGTGAGACAAAAGGCTTAGGTAATTCTCCTTTTTTTTCACATGGGTGACTTGGACTCTTCTCTCCTGCTAAAGTCTGACTCCATTTAATGAACGCTGCAAAGAGTGATGACAAGAAAGGCCTGGGGGAGGGGACCGCCGTACTGCAGTAGAGATAGATAAAAATCAGGCCCTACAGGTGGAGCTGGGTCCTCTATCAACACCACCATTGTTTCCCGCTCCAACCGCCACACGGCAAAAAGAGCCGCAACCTGCCCCGATCCTGCTGACATCATTGCGTACGGAAACCTTTTGATACATATATAAACTTTGCTTGTTTGGTTTGGTTATGCTGGAAATGACTGACTCGAACCGTCGGTGACGCAGTCTCTACCATTAACCCTAGAGGCTTTTTTGCATTCTTAGACACTGTGTCAGGCTGAGCAACACCCCTATTGAGTTCGCCAAGTCCAAACAGAGCCTAAAGGAAGCATCGGTGTGAACGGAATGAAAAGGAGCACTGTTATGAAAAATATCTTGTTAAATTAAATTAAACAAAGAAATTCCATTTTTTAAGTGAAATATAATGATGTGTGGTGTTTGGGGAATTTCCTTTTATTGTTTTTCACTGTAATTCCAATTTGTGAAAAACATGCATGTGACATTATTTTACTGAAAAATCACATATATTGTCAACGTTGACAGTTTCCCATTTGGTTTTACAGTTAACCAATTAACAGTTTTTGTGGGGGCAATTCTGTACAGAAACAGACAGGAAATATTCAGACAGGTATTACTTGAGGATGAATAATTTTATATGCTGCTTCATTTAGTGATACACAATCTTTTTGTATACTCGCACATGACGGAAGACTGACAGATGTGTTGAAGCCATTGAACTGGGCATAAAAATAGATGGACAGGAGGCCGCCGATGGCTCGGAAGGATGCAAGACCTTGTATTGTATTGTTATTCCCTGAGAGACCTCCTTTGATAAGGGTTTTTTTCCACTCTCTTGTACCCCATCAATCTTTTTCCAATTACCTGTCTTGTCTCCCCCAAATCTGTCACAATTGTTGCCTTGGAAACTGGTAGCGTCCAGTGGCATTATATTTCAGTCCATTGTTCGATTTGGGTTGATGTGACAACATTCCCCCAGATGAACGAACGAAAAAAAAAAAGAAAAAAAAAAACATGGCACGATCAGGTTGGGAAGCACTTGAATCAGATGTCATCAGTACTGTAACCCTGTGCTGTGCTTAGAATGAAAATGCTTGATAAAAATTTCCGATAGCAGAAAAATATTGTCTTCGATTCGCCTCCATAATAACTGTGGCGGTTGGCATGTGGGGTGCTGTGCGTAAAAGAAAGGAAAAGTGATGTCTCTGCCCTCAAGGACATTTCCGTTCACTGGGAGCCCTGGGTACTTTGAAAAGCACCAGAAGTGACAAGACTCCCTCTTCCAGACTGTCATGCATATACATATACACATACACACAGAGACTTACACACTCACACAGAGGACTCGCAGAATGTCATTAGACGCCTGGTATCCTGTGTGCTGAGCTGTCAGCTTGTCATCTTTCAGTCGGTGCACTCGACTGGACAGCGGCGAGCATGCTGGGATGTGACAGCCAGTAAAATGGAGTCTTGTCATTACTTCTCCCCACACCTGCTGTTCTGGTTCCCTAAGAGGCAGCAGACAAATAAACATATAAACAAACAATCTACCACTCAACATCAACGAATATGAAGAACTTACAAATAATACGTTTAAATATGTGTAAATGAATGGACAAGATGTGAAGTTTCAATTTGTTTAAAAAATATGATCTTTTACTTAATTCTGTCATTCCTTGGTTGTAGAGTCAGATGACATCAGCAAGTTGACAGGGGCCCTCAGGCCATGGTGTGCATGAAGTCAAGTACATCACCAACCATGTTGTGGGCAACGTTATTGTCATCTGCAGTCTGATGGTCTCTGTCTTACAGATCTGGGAGATCTATAAAGATCACAAAATAAGTAAGTTAACTAGAAGTGTGTGAGGTGTACTTTTGTGGAAAGTGGGGCTAGTTGTAACGCTCATCACTCCAGTGAATATTTCTCAGTGTGTTTTTGAATGTCCAGGAAAAACAGTGAACGGTTCACTGACACACTGTCACAACATTGTCATTGCTAAATCTAAACAGTAAACAATTATGAAACAAAACACTTTGAAACAATTGTAAAAGATAATGTTTTTGCCAACAGACATTACAATTAATAAATTGTAGATATTTATAATATTCAAAGCATGTGAAGAGTTTTCCTCTCTAGCGGTTTGCAAGGAATATATATATAAAAGTTTGGGGTTGATGAGATTTTTTTTTTAATGTTTTTGAAAGAAATCTCTTATGCTCACCATGTGATCAAAAATAGATAACAAGTGACATTGTGAAATATTATTACAATTGATCTGTTTTCTAGATTAATATATTTTAAAAATGTAAATAAAAGCTGATTTTTTTAGCGTTATTACTCCAGTCTTTAGGGTCATATCCATCTGGAAATCATTCCAATATCCTGATTTGGTTCTCTAAAAACATTTATGTTGAAAACAGATGTTCTGCTAAATATTTTTTTGTGTTGGATATTACAAATATATAAATAGGCTATACATGTCTTTTGTATCACTTTAATTAATTTAATTCATCATTGCTGAATAAATGTATTACTTAAAAACAAACAAACAAAAAAAAATATTACTGAGCCAAACTTTTGAACGGTATCTTTTATACACATCAAATTTCTGCATACAATGTAAACAACAACAAAAACGACTTTAACTATATTATATGTGAGAATGTATATATATACAGGATATGAAAAAGCAGCACGGTGGAAAACATTAAAGACACGTTTCTAATGGGCTAATATCTGCATGAATTATGACAATATTTCTAATGTGGACTAGATGGAATTTGACAGCACCAATCAACTGACATTATATACTTGGCCGCCAGGGTGGGCAGTAGACATCTGTTAAAAAGTTACATTATCATAGAAACATTTCAAACTTTTGTTACAGCACACTAAAAGGGCAGCTGGAGAGTTCTCCGCATTTTTTACGACACTTGAAGGGTAAACATGTACTGCACACATCTTGACATCCATGTAGAATGTAGATTGTAACGTTATGCTCCGATATTATGAGGTCTTTCAAAAGCCAATGCTCAGCTCTCCACTGTTGATCTTTGACACAACGGCAGGTGTTTAAACACACTGCAGCAGATCATTGACAGTTTTAAGTGCACGAGTTGTAAATAAAGAGGAATTTGTAACAAACAGTCTGTTTGATCTACACCGTGCCTGTCATTTCAGCGCACACATGCGCATCGCCTCGGTGCAGCTCGTCCTCGCGATTGGCTCGAGCGCGTTTGTTATTGGTAGTGACGTATGTGAAGTGACGACCCTCCCCCGTTGTGCGGTGCCTCCGTCTGTGCGCTTCTAGAGCCACCGTCCTCACTTCAGTGTTTATTTGGTTGTCATGGCGGAGGGACGTGGAGAGCTATTGCCTCAGCCGCCGCTTCACCTCTCCTTACCCCCGGCCAGCAAGCGTCCGTGTTTGCGTCCCGCTCCTCGAGGACCAGGTCCTGGGCCTGGCCCGGGATTTCCGAACTCACGTTTCCGTTGCCCGGAATCTCTACTGGACTGCGCTGCGAAGGCCGTAGCGGAGAAATGGGCCTTCGAGAGGGTGGAGGAGCGCTTCGAGCGGATTCCCGAACCGGTTCAGCGCCGTATCGTGTATTGGTCGTTCCCGAGGAACGAAAGGGAAATATGCATGTATTCGTCGTTTCAGTGCCGAGTGGCGGGTGAAGAGGGTCCAGTAGTGGGCTCGAGCTCGTCTGTTGGATCTGGTACAGTCCCTGGAGGGGTTACGAACACAACAGGCAGCACAGGGACCGGGGGTACCGGGGATGGACTGCCTTTCCGCCGGGGAATCCGGCTTTTGGAAACCGGTTGTGTGGACAACGTCTTACAAGTCGGTAAGTGTCGCTTTAACCGTCCAAAGCACGTTGAAAGTTACATCGGAAATATTTGTTTCACTTTCTACCAAACGAAGTTTCTTGGGGAAAATGGAAGTGGCCTCTTTTAGTAAACTATAAGTTAACAGCTTCATTTCTATATAGATTTTTATCACTGCCAGTAAGGGAGCATTTTAATGCCTGTCGTAAAGCGAAAGAAACGGAGCGCACGTTTAAAAATTAAAGGGCTCCCCTTAGGGCATGCTGCGATGGCTTTTAATGTAGAATTCATTGGAATCGGTTGCTGTAATGTTCATTTAACACTTGGTGAAAACGTTTATATGCATTATAAGTTACAGAGAAGAGAGTAAATAGTGTATTTGAACAATCACAACGAGCTCTGTCGAAACGGAACATTCTTTCCCCAGGTCGCGAGGAAGAAAAGACTATCATGCTGGTCACAATGCATCTCTGTTGTAGCACACCGAGGTGCTATTTTGCTAATATTTCCGTCTGAAGTTGGTTTCGGAGAATTATTGGCTTTTCTTCGTGTATTTTTGGTTGCTTGACGGTTGTTGGGTCTCTTGATATAATTAAGTCCAGGGTAATCCGCTTGAATCCAAATCCCATATCTTTTGTTTATTTGCTGGTTGGTCAAGACAAAGGACGCGTATTTGCCGTAGTTAAACGAATGATAAAACACGTACCTAGACTTTATCTAACCATCTGTTGTTGTATTTCGAATATCCTTTTTGATATAATCGTTAAAATGAGTAAAAAAATACTATTCGGCTAAATATGTCGTTGGGTTGTCCTAGTAGAGACTATAGCACAATAACGTTAGCTGAAACCCCCCTTACATCGGGCTGGTTCTTCTGTATTAGCCGAATAGCATTTTTTTGGTGTGTAGAGGTGTTTTTCCAAACCATAGAAACCCGTCACAGTATTTCAAGCTTCATTTAAACGTACTAAATCGAAAAATTGTGAATTGACTCGAAAATGCTTTGGTATTTAGAACACGAAGGCAGTTTTAATGGCTGCCCAAATGTCTATACATTTTCCTCCCCCACTCGCTTTACTTCAGTAAACATACTGTCAAAATACCATCGTGAAAGAAAGGTTAAAGTGTTTATTATTATTATTATTATTATTAAATAAAGGCGTTTGTTGGTTTCCAAAGCACAACATGACTAATTATGTGCTCTTTTGAAGTTCACTTCCTCACTTGTAAGGTCCAATGTGGCATTTATAATGTTTGAGGCTTAGTTAAGTTCAACAAAACCAATCACAATATTAAATATTTAGCCTATGTACCATATACGAACAGGAAAAAAGCAGAAAATCAGTCATGCACTGGACCAGCCACAAATTTCTCCTATAATGTAAGCTTTCTTTTCTTGAAATAGCAGTAACAGGAAGCCCCAAATCTCCAATAATTGTAGGTGTTATAAGAGTAGTGAAAGTATACATATAACTAATTAAATAAAGAAGCCATGATTCATTTATTCTCACAAAGATCTACTGTGTTCCTTTAAAAGGCCAATGTTAGTGGAAATGTGATAACCTTGCTGTAATGAAATAACATGGGTACTTATTTAGCAACCTTGAAAAGCTCCCTTCATGAGTAAGTTTTGCCCCTTTTTCACATTTAACAAAACTTGCTATAGTTATTTTATGTTTTTAAAGTTACCATATATACAAAACTATTCTCAAGAGTTTCTAGACTTAGTGGTTTGTGACTAAGTCTCCATATACGCTATAGTATTTTAAAGGTGCTGTGCCTTTTTTATGTTATACATGATTTTAATATTGTTACGTGAAGTAGTTTTAGTTTATATTTTTAATTCTGAATAATAATAAGCAAATGCCAAAACTGCACTGCATTTCTAGGATTGCCTGAGTGCTGTTTGGATAATGCTTGAGTTTTTAAACATAACCCATTTAAGTGTGAACAATCTTTTGGATTGTAAAATAAACAATGGGAAAGAATAGATACTTGATTGATCAGGCATCTGACAGTTAGTAGGCTATGTCATATCTCACTTGATAAACTGAGATAAAGCCGGTTTAATTGCATACTGTTTTGCTGATGTGTAAATTGTATTCTTTTGCTTTTTATGGGTACAGAACTAAGAACTGGATATGTTTACATCTGATAGGCGAGATAATTGTGCCCTAAAACACGAACAGTCTAGAAAATGTCTGTGGGGGTGTTTTTTTCACTCCAATACAACTACTAGATCCACCTGTGCATGCTTGAATAAACTGGTTTTGACTCCTCAATTGCTACACTTTCTTTTACACTTGTTTAAAACTTCCAAATCACTGCAACAAAGTATAAACCACTTTTAACCTTTATTCAGCATGTTAGCTGAAATGAGGTTAGCAAAGATTTATACTCAAAGGCTTACTCCGAAGTTTGCTAGAAAGTTCACAACAGAATTTGTACTCTTTCCAGAAGCCATAGCGCAAAAACACTCAAGCCGGGGGATATTAAATTAATCATCATCATCTGAATGGTCAAATGTTCTGCACCAAATCTATATAAAAAATGCTACAGGAAACTGATTTGATAAGAATAATTAATTCTCATTTGTGTAATTCACCACCCTACCCCATCCTCTGTCTTATGAAGTCCTTGGAGAGGAGGTTCTAGCTTTGAGTTAGGCTTGAGGATTATTGGGTCATGCTTTGTTACCCAGCTGTAGAAAACTCCCCCATTCACAGAGGAGGGGGTTGGTGTGTGTGTTTGGGAGGGTGGTTAAAAGAGTATAGCTTTTCACAACGGAGCACAAAGCTGTGATGTGAAACCTTAAAAAACCCTCTTCTGTGGTTCGGAAGCAAAAGTTTGGTGGGGCAAGAAGAGCCACTGAGAGGTTGTTTAGCCCTCTGTAAAACCCAGACAAGCCCTGAATTGAGTTATGTTACTCTCCTGCCATGTGACTCTGAAGTCTTCAGGTTGATGGAGACTTAAACTCTCCTTTTAGGAAGTGGGTCTTTGTCAGTCCTTTGGTTTTATTACAGAAAGCCATAATTTTTCTGTCATGGGTTAACTTTTTTTGAAAAAGTTATTTTGGCAGCCAGTTTGTTTGAGTTTTAAGGATGGCCGCCATTACGCATTAGGCTAGGCCAGTGGCTGCTCTGTGATGTCACTAGGCCTGTTTTTAGCTCTTTGTCTCCTTTGAGTGTTGCCATCATTTTGGTCTTTGTAATCGGGACACATCTCATTCAGCACCATACAAGTTCAACAAGGGACCGCTAATTCTGCTCTATCTTTCATCAGCCGTACAGACAATATTTAATCAAGGTAATTAATTCCATGCCTGCAAGTCTCAAAGAAAATCACTTAAACAAATCTCCTTTTCACACTTATTAGCACTCTTAGTTTTGAAGGACACGGCCATTAACCCCCCCCCCCTTCTTTGTCTTTATCAAAGGAGGGAAATTAATTTTGAAATAGGGGAGAGTGTGGTTAGCCGACTTGTCAGCTAATCAGCAGCAACTGGAGCAAGGTGAAAAACAACTCGCCGCATTCCAGGACAAAAGACCTGTCAGAGACTTTGATCAGGTCCTTGTTTCCGAACACTGAGCTCAGACTTGATAATAAAGTGACGCAGTCCCACATACGGTTAGGTTTTTAAAAGCACGTCCATAGAAAAGCCTGTGCTATGTGTTTTTCACACAGTGTGACGAGTGTTTTTATTCCCTCAGTGGATCTGGCAGTGGCACCCACCCATGCTCTAAAAATCAATTGCAACCTTGCCCTCTTTGCATTCTGCTGCAGCTTGCCCCATACTCCTGATTTGGGTTTATCAGCGACGCACTCCTCAGACAAGGCCTTGTCTGCTTCACAGCTGTGTTTGAGGCAATCGGTTTAGTTCAGTATCTCTGCTCCTGCAAAATCTGATTTTGAGCCAGAGGCAAGGTTCCCGTCCATACTCTACCCATGTGCAGCTGGGTTTGCAGCATGTCTCCCTGCTGCAGCTTATCTGAGTTTTATTGGAACTCAGTGAGTTGTATGCACATGCGCATTCACCCATTTTACATTATTGCCCCTTAACAATCCTTGTTTAAAAGTGCTGGCTGTTAAAGGTCCCTTAAGATAGCTTTACCTCTTTGATCTCTGTACACAGGCGACTGATTATTTTGTCGATGTTTCGTCACGAAGTAGTCGCTTTAATGGAACTTTTATGCCTTTATGCTCTGGGAGGAGCGGAATATGGCTGGCGAGCCTTAAAGCTCCGATTTACACAAGATACACGTTTCAAAGCTTTTGGAAGTGTTGTAACCCTTTTTTTACTTTATCACTGGGAGGGACATGCCCCTTTTCTCTGTCTTTTTCCTCCCTCCTGCCTGCTTCTCTGTTTGGGTGTCATTGTCAGAGATAGAGGCTGCTGAGAGTTGCTCCTCTTTAAAGAAGGGGCCTCCAGACATGCCTAATAGGGCCTCATTTGGCTGTAATTGCCTAACAAATGTAAGAGAATTCCAGAGGAAACAAAAAGAGAGAAAGAAGGCAAGTCAACCAACCGAGAACAGAGGAAGGGGGGAAAAATTGGTTTGGAGGTGAGATTGAGAGGAAATGGAAGCATATTCTGAGACGACCTATGTTTAGGCAGGCAGAAAGTAAAGGACGGCCCCCTTCAATTTGCTAAGACGTGGAGGAAAGTCCTTACATCTGGGGCTGTAACACTAAACGCGGAGTGCAGGAAACTCAAGCAGCACTCAGGCAGCTACCCTCCCCCATAGAAGGCCTTTCATCCAGCTGAGATTTTGTGTGCGGGAGTTTTTGTGGCCAGTTCACATGGAAACTTAATTTTCTAAGTCTGGACGAGAGAGGAAGGATAATGTGTATTGGAGATGAGGTCAAATATCCTGCCAGAGGGTGGAAAGAAAGAGGCCCCAGTCGGTGGCAGTTAGCAATGTGCAAACTTCTATGCAAATGTTACATTGGAGGCTGTGGACTTTTTAAAGCCATCACTTCATATGTGTGTTTATTCTAGCCATTGCAATTCCTGTTTTTGGCTTGACTCGTTGCCAGCCACCAATCACACGTGTGTGCTGAAGGCCCCACCATTAGTACTGTGTGCTTTAAAAGGTCTCAGTGCGATGGTATTGATTCTAAAGCCATTTTTTCCCTGTTATTTAATTCTGCATTTTGAATTTGTGTGCTATTGATTTGTACCTATCTGTTTCAGCACCCTTTACTTTTTTTGTTGGTTTCTCCCAAAATCTCAGCCGTGTTTAATTTCTTGTGATCTTGTTTACTCTTTCTAGTATAGAAAAAAAAACCAGCAGATATTTTCATGTAGGTCAATGCAGTGTTTCCCAACCCTGTTCCTGGAAGCACACCAACACTACACATTTTCCTACTCTTCCTAATTGATCACACCTGAATCAACTCATCAGCTCGTTAGTAGAGACTCCAAGACCAGAAATATATGGGTCAGATAAGGCTATGTTTACACGGAAACGATTCTGAAGAGAAAACGCAAAAGTGGCGTTGCGTCATCACTTTTTTATTCTGCGTTTAGACAAGCGTTTTGTGTGGGAACTCCGCGTGCAAATGGTGACGCAGAAGTGTGTGAAATTCAATGTAGTATGCACTTCAGGCGGCTAGGAGTGCATACTACAACAACACCAAGTCCACGCGCCTGCGTACAACCTTCACTGTCAAGCAGACTTTTGCGTTTTTACCGTTTACACGGGAACGCGGCAGTGGAGCGTTTTTAAGATTTCCACTCTGGAGGGTGGTTTCACTTTTTTGCGTTTTTAAGCCTCAAAAACGCCGTCGCCATGTAAACGAAAGGTACATCCGATAAAATATTTTTACGTTTTCACCCGCGAGCATTCTCGTGTAAACAGGGCCTAAGAGAGACATCCAAAATGTGCACTGTTGGTGTGCCTCCAGGAGCACAGTTTCGCTCTGGCAGTTTAGTTTGGAACGGGGCACGGTTCACATGAAAAATAGCTAATATGAACGCTGTAATGGACCCGTGCGCACTGGGTACCGTTGTACTGAACCCGAGACTACCTGGAGGAGGTGGTCTGAGTTCGGTTGCTCCCAAACCGTACCGCGGTTCGTCTGAATGTAAAAGCAACACGGACTCGGGTGCACACTTGTTCAGGAAGTAAAGCGCATGCGTTTTAGCTTATTGTGATGTATTCAGTTAAATAAAACACTTGTAAGGAATGATAGCGTTGTTGATTTACCTTGAATACAAACAAGAGTGAGCCTGCAGTGTATTTGTGTATTGCACATGGAATCAGGGCAACTCATTTGGATATCCACTATCTCCTCAAAAGAGTCCCGCGGAATAATAAAAAAAAACACAATATTGACCCAGGTTCTGTTTTCTATCATGCGCCGTAGACTTTTGCGATGATGTAACATGCACGCGCACCACGGTTCGATAGAATCAAGATGAGTGTGAAACCAGACCAACGGTGGGCGCCGGGAACAAACACGCTTGGGCTCGGACCCCATCAAACGAGCCCAGCGTAAAAAGACCCTTAAGTTTAAAAAAGAATACAATAACAGTGCTATTTGTACGCACTATTTCTTGAATACAACTTCTGTGATGTTTGTGTTTTAATATATGATTTTAAATTTATTTATTTATTATTTTTTAATTCAGGTTTTAAAATGTCAAGGTGTGATTGACCAAAAAACATCTTCATGAAATTAATCAATTAATAATTCTTATTAGATTTTTTTTTTTTACTTAACCAACATGAGTAGAGATATTTCTTAGAACGTAACACGTTTTAAGCTTTTGTATAGGCTATATTGTGAACACTTATGTAATAATTGACCCAAGTATTGCAACCTACTTGCTGCCATTTCTTTGCCTTTATAATTAGATCTGTATGCAGATGGTAGAAGTCCACCTGCCCGTGGATATTTATCTAGTAGGATCCAGTTGCTTTGGGTTGACTGGTTCAAATTAATTGATACCAGAAATTCTGTTTTTATGTTGTTGTTTTTTTGAATATCAATTTTAGATCCTTTAGAAAGATTTTTAGAAAACTTTAAATACTAAAGGCCTGTTCACACCGGGACGAATTTCGCGCGCGATATTCGTCGACGTTTAACGCCTCGTGACTAAACAATGGGCGCCAATGTGAGTGTTCACACCTACGCGAAAAACGCCACGCGTAAAAGCGTCATTTTTAAAAAAACGCCTCGGGTTCGTTTTTTTGGTTTGACGCGCCGCGTCAAAACCTATCCGACCAACGAGATTGGCGGGTTTGCTCACGTGTCTGGTGCTTCTGAAGTTACAGTAAAACACAACTTGGGGGCGCTCAAACACAAAACGGTCTTGCCGAGCACACATACGGCGAAGGAGAGATAGCCTACAAGGCAAGTTGAGCTGCTGGTCTCGGAGCATAAGAGCTATATGATAATTAATATTTCTGTAAAAAAAAAAGTATAGTAGGGTGATCATAAGTCCTGTTTTCCCGGTACATGTGTAAAACGGTCACTTTGTGCTTTATAGAAATCTGAGTTGAGATGAGAACTGCGCATAGTGTGTAGTGTCAGTTAGATTTTGATATTAAGTGAGGAGAGGAGATAACCGCTCTGCCGACTCTTTGCATTCTTTCTTTTATTTTATTTTTCTATTATGACCAGATGTTTGTTTGTGTTTTTTTTCCTCGCTCGATCCCGAGGACGATGAGGACGAGTGTAACGTTTGAGTGGTTTTATTAAACGCGGGGAAATACGACAACTCTCGTCTCTAGCTGCATTTGTTCATCCAGTGCTAATATATGTTTTTATCTCTGGGCAACATCTCAACTTTGCGTTAAACATGTCCTGTTTTCACGTCCTGTCCTGGCTGTTTTTAAGTGATGAAAATGTCCTGGTTTTCAAAAAAACTGCTGGGAAAAATCAGTTCTACTGCAAAATATAGATGGGCAAACAAGGTGGATGAGGAAGAAAAACAGGATAAAGAAGATGAAAACTAAAGATATAAATAGATTTTGTTAGTTCGTTTTTGTAAGTTTGTGAGAGCTATTTTTTGTTACATTTGGAGGCATTTCTTTTAGTTATTTATTATTTATATATTTATTTTTCTAATACAGAAGACATTTTTTCTATCATTATTTCATTCGGGTTTTTTTTTTAATCTGTCATAATAAAACATTGAGACATGAATATGATCACCCTAGTATAGTATTCTATTATCTGTTTTACATTAAGCGCCATCTAATGTCAGGGAATGAATTTGCATGTTCACTCAGCTCATCGTCAGCGAAAAATGCTTGGGTGTGAACACAAAAAACGCGTTGAAAAACGCTGACGAATAACGCGCGCTGATATTCGTCCCGGTGTGAACAGGCCTTTAGAGTGAGATTCTTAAAGCGAAGCAGTGAGAGGACCCTAATCTAAAGATTTCAACAATTCAGCACAGCCTGCATCTGTTATTTTTGCATTTTATTATTTGTCTCAAGTGGGCCTTAGAAGGTCCGGCAGGGGTCTTTGTAGGGCTGAAGGGTCTTCAAACGTAAACCCCAAAGTATGTCAGTCCTCTTCTTCAAAAGTCTTCACACCACTAACTGAGGTGCCTTTTGTTCTTGCCTTCTCCCTGTACTTTCAAAAGAGGATGCACACTTACAGTTTTCACTTTTTCCATTGTGTGGAACAGGCAAGTTACGTAAATTTGTTGCTGTCAGTCTCAGCTCCCCTGAATAAACATTAATTGCCTTCGAAGCTTAAATATTAATATATAAATGTATATAATATTAATATTTAAATATTGTGACATGAAGTAATATATTACCCAGGATTGGTAAAAGTACTCAAGAGTTATACTCGAGTATAATTATACCTAAATAAAAAATTACTCTATTAAGTAGAAAGTCCTCCATTCAAACATCACTTGAGTAAAAGTACAAAAAGTATCAGATTTAAAACATACTTTTACAGAAAGTAAAATGTAAATATCATTAATTAATTCTACAGCTTAGAAGCGGCATTGTTCGTGACCACTGTCGTAAATAATATAGCCTAATCACAGTTGACTGTCGCACGCATACTCGCTGTTTATCCAACTCTGGCTTTAGAGTGAATGAGTAAACGCTTGCCGTAAAGCATGACAAATTTGTAGTTTTCTTATGTCTCATTTGAACTACAGAAACGTGACCCAATCTGGCAAACTTATATAGTGTGGTTGTAGCAGATATAGGACCAAAGCGAAGGCAGAAGTGCCGTTCACCCTGTTAAGACTTGCTTAAACGATTTTGTAAATAATGTTTTAATGTTGTAAAAATATATTTTAGTGTTGCTTTAACGTCAACTCACCTCAATATGTTTATTTTCAGATTTGAGGGTGGAGTTTTTAGTGCTGAAGTTTCATTCACCCGTGGGAAGCAAAGAAGACATATCAGCCGATATTAGTCTCCCTTGACTTCAGTGAATTTGAACATATAATTGAAATATGGCCATGGGTGATTCCTGTTGGAAATCTTGGGATCAAGATTAAATCTTTGTTAATGTTAGTTCACAACTTCACAGTACACTAGCTTATTTTAAAAAAATAGTCTAGTACTTTGTATTAAATGTTTTATACATATTTTTTTTTAATACATTTAATGTATTAAATCTGGAAATGTTTGTTAACAATTGAAACCTTATAGTAAAGCATTACCGGTTTATATGTTCTTCAATACTCTGGTATTTTTATGAGAACAAAGTATATTTATAATGCATAGCATTTATCACAGTATTAAATACTATAAAATATATTTTCTGCTCAATCTATTATAAGGAAACATCATATCACAAAAGGAAGTTATTGGACTAAAACATTATTATTATTATTATTTTTTTAACTTGAAATTCCCCTTGGGAATACCGCTTGTCCCTTTGGACAACAGATTTATAAACGCTTTTCCTATTATTCTATTCTCATTAGAAGTTTGGCACATGTTTTTCAAATGCATGTTACGTGACCCAAACACAGCGAACCTTTTACTGCAAAATGATCGAGTCGCTCTGATCACAGTGTTGAGCTTCATGAAACATTCTGTGCATATATTTAATTAAAAATCACAGCTTTTGCGATTTCATAATTCCACTAAGCCAAATTGCAATTTTTGTTTTATTTTGATTAATTTTGCAGCCCTAACTCTGGGATATTGTATCTTTGGTCCTAATCTCTCTAGACTTGAAAGTTGTTTCATGACTCAAAGCTTTGACCTCTCTTTGACTTACAAAGTAAGTATGACTTTGCATATTTTGTTGAAAACATGACTCTTGTTCTTGCGTTTTCCCAGCATATCACCTCTGAAACATCCTGCCTCCCCCTCAAGTAACCAAAGTGAATAGTTCCTGGCTGATACAAGCTTGTCAGCAGTGAGAAAGAAAACAAAACATGCAAGGAAGCACATCAGAGCGAGTACAGGGTTTCACAAGAACATCATCTTCCACCTCAAGATCACCGCTGGTGTTTAGCACAATGTGTTTTCCGTCATGTGATCGGGGTGGAAGAAATGGCATGTTCGTGCAGTTGCAGATGGCCGCACTCTCTATTATGCTTCATTAGCATCAAGTGTATTTCCATACCCATTCTCTGTCAATCATTACTCGCATATGAGAGGCATAAAAATGATTTGGCTACTGAATAATACAAGGACTAGTCATTAGCCAGCCTTACATTTGTACGCCCATTTTGCAGACAGGACCACCTCTTTTTTTCAGCATTAAAAAGATATTCTTGATGAAATATTGATAGCTCCTTTTTCAAAGCAGGGTTTGGAGGAAGGCGTCACATGCTGATCGTAGTGCCTTGGTAGGTCCGTACAATATAAATATCAATGGTTTTCTCCCCCTCTCCCTGCCTACTGGCTTCTTTTTCAATATAGCCTAATGACAGGCCTCTGTTTCCCTGCAGTGGCTGTGCTGATATGGCCCATTAGGCACCGGTTTCTCGCAGGCAGCTGAGTGAACAGATGACTGCAGGAAAATGGTTGGAGGAGAGAGGGGGAAACGGCAGAACTAAAAGGCAAATATGAAAGGCAGAGTAAATAACCAACCTGTCATCCCCTGCTCCCCACCTCCCCAGCCACCCTCCTCTGGAGGGCAAGAGAGACACGTGAAAGAGCGAGAGAGAAAAAAGAAGCATCTCATTAGTCTTCCAGCTCTCCCTGACTCTGGGACTGACACTGAGCACGTCAGTTCAGCAGCAGACATGCAGTGAGGGGGCTACCCCATCCCGCCCATCCTCTCGTACTCCAAACATGATTAATGTGCGCAACAGCCGTGGGGCTTTATGTCTGGACCGCTCCTCCCCACACCGCACGTTTTTGAGAGTTCCACCCCTCCACGTCCTCCCCGGGATGCCTGCATCCTAGTTCCTTGCCAGACTTGCAGAAGCGTTCTGGAACTGTAATTTGCTATGTCCTCCACAACCAGTGCTGTGGGACCCAGAACTTTGACTTCTGCACCGTTCAGCAGAAATAACAGTTCAGATAATTGGTTTTAGTCTCTCGTAATCCCCAATAGTAAGCTACGACTCCTGTGCAAGAAGCAATTGACAGGCTCCTTACATTTTGAATGTAAATGCCCGAGCGACTCAAGCTCCGTAATGCGCGTAGTGTGTGGGCAACCTGCGGTTTCCAGGTCATATTCGAACACCTGACTTTGCCGAGGCCCAACGCAAAAGTCATGTGCTGAAAGAAAACAATGCGATGAATAGGCTTGGCTCTTGTATAGGCAGAGGGGGGAGAATATGTGCTCTTCAATGGGGGATTGTGGTACTTGTCATGGTGTAACAGGATCAGCGTGCCCTCCACCCTAGAGCGCAGAGGGCAGCCATTGTTATGCTGCAGGAGAAAGGCAGCGGGGGCCGTCGACCCGGGCTGAGCTTGTCTTGTGGGGGTGATTGTCCTCAGAGCCCTACGCCTGAGACAAACGCAGAGGACACTTTTCTTGCTATTCTCAAAGGTCACTGGGGAAGACAAATAAAACTTATCAGAGATTAAGAGAAGAGCAGGGAGTAAAGATTTTGATTGTAACATTAATTTTTATCATGTTTGTCATTGTTGGGTAATGCACTTTGCAAGGGCATCCGTGATACCCTTCAGATAGACATGTCCGTCAGTACATCACAGTCACTGCTTAAGCATCTCGAGAGCAACATCTCGGCCGTCTTTTGATTATTAAATTCATTTTTTCCTAGTATAATTTCTCTTCGGAAGGAAGGAACACTAAGCACTTTTTGTGCTGTGGCAGCAGAATAAGGCAGGCGGCGTCAGAAAGTGTAAATCAGCGTTGAAAGAGCACGGCCTTATCTACTGGATAAAACCAGCCTGCAACAATGGCATTAAAGTACAACTCATGAAAGCTGCAATTAAACACTATCTGATCTGATTCTGTTCGAATGACATTTTTTTTTCCCTTCTACTACTTTCTGTATAATGAACGCCCTCCACTTTCGTTGAAAGACACCGAACTGTCTGTATAATTGGGAAGTAATCCTGATAGAACCGGACAGAAACTTGGTAGTTGCAGCCTAGCAACTGCGATGGTGTTCAACCCACCAGTGGTAAAGTTCTGTCAGGACTACAGTTTGGATTGGCGGTATGGTTCTGCTCTATGCAAAAACTCTCTGCCTAGCATGGATAAGAGCAGGGAGTCCCCCTTAGGGTAAAGCGTACAGAACCAACATGAATGTATTGTAGATATTATTAATGTTCAATGATTTAATGTACTGTATGATTTCAAGAAAAATGTGTCTGTTTGGAAGAGGAATATCAGAAGGCCAAGTCTTAAATGGACAAGAGAAGCTGGGGATGGAGGAGGGTAATTAGCTCCTGAGCAACTCAATAATGCTGCTGATAATACTGAATGAATCTATAGGGATGCTGTAATAAACACTGTATTCCTATGTGACATGTTGACATGACGTCCTAGACGTGGATCAGCTGAGAGTCAGCTGATCCGAGCTTGACTGACGTCACCTGCCAAAACTAACTTTTATTAACCGAAATTACTTTTTTTTTTCTTCTTTTAGGCGTGCAATGGATCACAAAACTCTCAGTTCACATCATATTATGTTTTTGGATCATTTTTAAGATCAGTAAAAAAAATTGTGTATGGGGCCGGGGGCAGGGCAAATATAAATTTGGTTTCTATTATTTAAAAAAAACACTTTGAGTACAATACCAATACAAAAAAAGACAAGTGAACAGTCAGTAAAATAATAATAATAAATAAACAAATTACAAACATAAATAAATGTAATAGAACAAGGATACGAATGAAATAAAACTTATTTCTCACTACCTGAATAACTTTTATAAAACAGTTTGAGTTTATGCCTATTTTAAATCGCTTATGAATGCCTGTGCAGCAGTATGCATTTTACTTTCGAATTAACAGCAATTTGTGGGTGGCAATTGCATAAATGGTGGGCTCATTATTATTCTTAATGAAAAACGCAACAGTAAAACAGTACTAAATTTGACCAAATAGGCACTTTAACATTTTGCTTTGGAACCAAAATCTTCCACTTGTCTTGTCAGTCTTAGCTCCCTGCACTCTCGTCATGTAATAAATTAAATCTGACCTGTGCTGCTGTCTGTGTTGCTACTCTCCTTGAAACACATTCAGTTTTTAATTGTAGTGTCTGTTCAAAATTATTTGTATTACTATAAAATAATCAAAACGGATGTAGGGGGTGGTGCCACGGTGGGCAAGTGATGTAACTGCTGTGCGGCTGAACACTGTAACAACGGTACTGTTTTTGAAGTAATATAATGATGTTCCAGGAAATCCCTAATCCAGCTAATACAGATTAATGTAGCTGAATAAAAAGATGATTACTGATTAAACAAGTCAATAAACACACACTCCCTCCAATACATGGTCTATTTGAGTTCAAGCTTTCTCTGGTTTTTCATAATAATGAAGTATATTTATATTGCAATGCTAATCGATATGGCCTTCATTACCATACTGTAGAATACTACACAATTATATATTGTCTGCCTCATTCTATGAGAAGCCACTTCATCTCACAAAAGCAAATTTCAAACGCTCAACTGACGTTATGTAGTGTGTAAAAACATGTTATTAAATGTCTTTTGTCGGACAACAGGTTTACGCTTTGCATTACAAGTTTGGGAAGATTTCTGAAGCATGTCTTTTTCAAATGTACGATTGCACTTTATAAGTGACTCAAACTCGCAGTGCTTTCAGAGATGAGCAGCATTTACTACTGGTCACTGAGCCGCTCGTCACTTACACACCGTGTATACATTCATTCAATTAAAAATCGAAATAATTGAATTTGCAATTTCATAATTGCACTTAAAAAGACTTAAAAACAAATGCAAACTTTCACTCTATAATGGTTAAACCTTACAATTAATCTGCGAATCACATGCATTCCGAACCGTGGGGCCTGGTCTGTACAGATCCATTACGATACATTACACCCCTACTATTATAATTGCTATTCATATTCACCCTGGTTTGTAAACAAATGTGTTGTGCACCACTTTTATTATAAACACTATTCTGAAGCATAAACTCTAAATGATATAATGATGCTAATACTAGCAGTTCTTTATTTATTAATTATTTGTTTGCTCTCACCTTCTCTTGTGTTGACTTTAGATATTGACATTGAGCCGGTGCTGCAGCATTACCTTCTTTATAAAACTATTACCATTCTAAAGATATTACAGAGTAATGGATTTGTCTTGCTGTATTTTGAGCTAGCCAATCTGTGCCTGTATTGAAGCACCCGGTGCACAATTTGTTTTCATCAGCAGTAAATGGTGGATCATTGTAGCCGTGACGGGAAAGCACAAAGACCAGCTAATGAAAGGCAATGGCTGTGGCCTCGGTCTCATCACCACTCACTGTGCTCATGGATGAAAACAGGTGTCCTCTTGGAGCTGGGGTTTCATTTAAAGAGGGATTTTAAAGGAATATTCATGACCACTATCTTTATTTGGGTGGGTGAAGGGAGGAAAAGAAGTGGGGGAAGAGAGCCAGTGATTGAAGAGGCCTGTCTGGGATAATTCAGTTTGATTGGACTCTCCGTCTCTCATTACCATTCCAGTTTCAACAGGGAGACGCCCCTCAGTTACCAATCCACCATGCTCATCTCCTTCTGAGGATGACAATGCCCTAGTGCAGGCGCTAAAATGAGCAGGATGCCTGGGGTACACATGGTTTAGTATTACTATTCTGCTGTGCACAACATTGAGTCCACTTATAACACCTCAGACTTGTTTATTTTGTCACAGATTGGAAACTTGTTGTGATGAAAAGCATCAGTTATTAGAGGCTATTGACACATTTTGGTTGAGTCATTGTATCCAAGATCCTGAAAATCTTAGGCACAAACACAGATTCAAAAACCTTGTGTTTTAGCCTAGACAATATAGTGAGTCATAGCATTTTAAGGTGGTGTTTACTTCTATTGCATTAAGGAACCTGGTTTCAATATGCTGCCTGCACAGGAAGTCAAGCTCATAATGCTTGTTCATGTACCGACAACTATTTCCTTTGTGGCATCTTTGTGGCTTGAGACCACATCATCTTCACCTGTGTCATAGTTTCATACAATCTGGCCTCTTTTTGTTCCATGTACCCAGTTTAAGGGTTGAGATTATGTTCCGCTGTGAATGCTGTATAGAGACCTCATTTCGCACCTGGCATGTTTGTTGTCACCATTGCACCATTTGCAACGACAGGTTAGATGTTGCAAATGGTGCAATGGTACTAGCTTTCATTGTCCTTTTAGATGGCAAAGCTGTTTCTGCTGTCCTTGGTAAACCGAGGAAGTTAGTGCTACTCTTGATTACAAAAGCCAAGTGCTGGGAACTCCCTAAGGGTGAACAGCCATTGGACCATGTTAACTGGACCCTTCAATTGTTCAATCCCTCCACCTCTAGGCACTTTTAAATCAATAAAAAAAGTCTACCGACGCAGATCTTGTATTGCTGGCATAAAATGGGGATTTATCTTACCTTGTAGCTCCCTCTAAGTACTAAAATACCTGTATGGTTACATCATTCACCCAGGATGCTGCAGGCCTTGAATACTGTCAAATCAAAACCAGCTTGAGTTGAAATAGTGATCCCTCATTCTATTCCTTATTCCTTTTGTGTAGTTCCTGCTTTATTTCACCGTGTTTCAGCATGGCTGGAGTTGAAGGGGTTTCCCTCTTCTCCCTCGGGTACCACGTTCTCTCGGAGTTCAGCCCATTTGAATAGTCTGTGCATGTGTCATAAACACACCCTGGCTTTGATGTCGATAGATCACCACAATGGACGTCTGCCTCTCAATTCCCCCAGTTGTAAACCTAGAAGCCCCTTTGTGCAATATACTGTCTTTTGGTTGAACTTCAAAGCATGGAGTTTGCTTCAGTCATGGAATAATGTATTCCAATGTGCTGTCCAGATGAATGTGATGCAGACCCATGTGTGCACCTGCATACATGGTTTTTCCTGCATAGAGAATTACAAGGCAGCCGCCTCCGTCAAATCTCGTGCCGTCTCTTGCTCTTGACAAAACTTGGACAGACAGTTACATGCAGATACACTCTTTTCATAACATTCTAATTAATCAATGGTGGATGGCAGATAAATCCTTATGGTTTGAGTTTAATAAAGACACGGAAACTCTCATCATGGTGAAACGCAATGAATGTGCTTCACTCTTTTACTTTTGTTTTCAACAACGTAATTCAGGGAAAACCAATCAAGGAAAACATGCCTCGGCTCGACATTAACGCTTGTTCAGGATACATGTTTTTTTTTTTTTTTAAGGGACAAATGAAAGAGAATTGTACTTGCCCAACCGGACAAATGCCCTGATTTAAGACAATTTTTAATATCAAAAAATAAGATATAAAATTACTAGGGAATCACTGAAACTGCAGGATGAATTTTCTAATTGTACTTCATTTAATATAAATGCCAATTGATAGCCTATAGTTGATAATAATAGGTCTACCTAATGTAGGCCTCCGGACGGTAACAACATAACATATACAGTTAAGAAACATCATACGGAGTGCTGTTTTCCTGAATACCATCACGATTCAAAGCGAGACACTGATTTCATTAGTTCCATTAAACAAATAGTTAAAATTAAAGGAAAACTCTGGTGCAAAATGAACCTTTGGTCTAATAACACATTGGTACCTAGTTGACCGTTCTCTGAGATTTGTTTTCATGATAATCAAATGTAAAGTGTTTTATCTCGAAAAACTGTTTAGCGTATAATGCTAGTATATCGGGGCATATAATAAGTTAAAAAAAAAAAAAATCGATAGTTAATACTAGCAAGGCTCAGAATAGCCTCAAACTGCCCCAGACAGTTTAATAAGAAGATATTTTATAAAGAGTCCACTTAGTGTATACAGGCAGGAGCCATCTTTGGAAAACAGACTCAAAGTCGAACCACGAACGCCGTTGATACAGTTCAGAAGTTCGCTGAACTTCATACTTATTTTCCAAAGATGGCTCCTGCCTGTATACACGAAGTGGACTGTCTTTATAAAATGATTGAGTGTTTTGAACGAATCGTTGAGTCAAAGATTCAATTACCCATTCATAAACTACCTCATTCTAAATAAATCAGCTGTTTGAATGAATCATTTGAATGAAGGACTCAATGACTCACTCATTAAGACGTCACTACTGGCTATTTAGTTTCAAAGTATCATTCTTTTCCACATTCCATATTTGTATATTCAAAAAATATTTAAAACAATCTCATAATCTCATTCAGTACAGTTGTAAGTTTTCAACACGGTTGCGCAGAATCAGAGAATCTGATTGATTTCAAACTAACCCTGCTCAATTACCTCAAAATATATAGGATATTTTGCGTTCCAAGGTTGCACAATATTACCATATTGGACATTAGCCAGTATTCATTTTTTTATGTCAGTATTTAATTTTGGATGCTCATTGTCTCTATTTTTTATTTTCTTAAAATGGATAGCCATTTTTCAGATTGTACATTATATTATGTTTTGAAGCCTGAATTCACTTGTAGCATTTAAAATGAGTAGACCTAAATGTAGTTTTTTGATTTTTATTTATATACACAACCCATATTTGAGTCAAATATGGACGAGTTTGTTAAAGTTGGGTTGGGTTAAAATTTGAAATTACATTTTATAACCTAACATTTGGGTTTGTCCATATTTTGTAAAATTAAAATTTGTAAAAAAATAAAATTGGTATTGAAAACTGTGAAATTTACTGGTTGAAATGTTGATATTGTGTAACACTAGTGCAATCCTATCTCATGTGTTCCCATCCATCAAGTGCTCCATCATACCAGTGTGTACACCGTCATTACCAGCATCCATGAGCCCTTGCTCAGATGCTCAAAATATTTGCCTCATCTCTTCACTGTGAAATGTTATTTGGATTTTGATCTGTCTGTGCTGATTAGACAGAAAAGCCCCCCCTTTCTGTCATCCTTCCATTAATATTTCTTTTCCAAGCCTCCTTCCTTGCATTATTAACAAGCCCTTCCCCAATTAAGATGGATGAGACTGCTCTTGAGGGTATTTGTTCAGGTAAGATCTCTGATTAGCATATCTGATGGATCTGCCTTCATGCGCTGATTAAAACCATCCTCTTTCCCCGGGGCAACTTTAAAGAAAGAATTGCTCAAAAGAGGACCCTCACACATTCTGCTAATACAAACCACAACAGACCATGCTACAGTGATGGTTTCATTTCCTGTATCCCTGCTAGGCCCGCCCTATACTGTCTCCTTATTACTTTAAGTTTCCTTCAAAGGACAAAACCGGCTTGTCATGCATTCCCTTTATTGTTAGGGCATGAATAACAGGATTAGCCCTAACAGAATTTATGAGGAACATTGCTGAAAGAATCTAAGTTAAGGAATAGTCAAGAGGAGCTGTGCTTGCTTAAATTTTTAAATGAAGCTGATTATCCGAAGCAAGTACTTAGAATAAAAAAAAAATCTTTAGGCTTCCTGTTTGGAAAAATTGAAGCCTTGTCTCAAGGACATGAAAAAGCAGACCAATGAAATTTCATGCCTGTGACCTTTAGATTCAGTCCAACTGGTGTCATTGTCATAACTCGTATGCTGTCCACATAATACAAGCAAGATCAAGAGTAATAAGCATTCAACAACTTCGATACAGCACAGATGGAACATTGCTAACTTAAACACAATGGAATGGAGGAAATTGTGGTGGTGTGCAGAGTTTGTTTGCATCAATACAAGGCTTTTTGCTTTTTTATATTGTTTTTTGCGTTTCAGGCTGTAGCTATGCAAATTTTGTAGACCACTCGCACCTGGATTTCCTGAGCATGTCGATCTAGTCTCTCAGGACTGTGGCAGTCGGGAAAATCTAGGGAGCTTCCTTGTTTTATCAGGTTGTGAGGCCGTGTGGTCTACTTAGTACATCTAAGGTCAGTGAAACCCTGATGAGGAGGGGACTGAGAGGAACCTTTTGCTTGCTCTCCGGCACCTGCTCCCAGTTTTGGGAGACAGAATGCACCAGTGTCTGCTGCAGCCAGGATCTTGGCAGGATCATCAGTAATACTCTATTTTTGTCTTATTCTGCAGCTACAATGGCAAGTGCTTGGATGGGCTTATTTTTGTACATCTGGATCAGCACTTGGGAGAGGGAAAGCTGTAGCATCGCTTGTTGTTCTGGTTTGTCGAGGAATATCGACGGTTGACAGTGGTGTCATGTTCTTGAATTTTCCAGATTTAGTCAAATATCTGCTGATGTTTCCATATGAAGTCCAGGTGTGTGGATGAAGAGCTCCTCACATGTTCCTTCACTGCCTAATCAGAGAAAATATACTCCTATCAGAAATGACCTATAACTTATGGTTATATTAGGGATGCCCTATAGATATGAAATGCAGTTTATAACGTATGGTCAATAACTGATCAATTATTATGCAGAATTCATCCATGCATGTTTACAGTGTTGTTGTTTTTTTATGTAATCAAAATGTGATAGCTGAAATGAAATCTCTTAAACCCGCCCCTTTCTTACCTCAACCTTAAGCTTGCAATCAGATCTGCCTAGAGCTATCCAATCAACAAACCACGTCCCCACCCTACATTTTTTTGATAATTAATTTTTCAGGGTTGTACATCACAATTCATAAGCAAATGTATGCCGTTACTTCCGTTACTGTTCCTTTGGCTTCTGTAGATATCATTTGATCCTGGAACTGTGGCTCTTTCTCTTTAGTGTCTCAATGGACCTCTATCCACTGTCTGATAATAGAATTGCCGTCACCCCTGGAATAGACTTCAGGCTTGGTTCCTGCATCTCCTCCCGCTACTCTGCCTCTTTTTTTCTTCTTCTTCATTTCTTCACTCCCTCCTCTTTTGTAATTATTGGAGTTTGGCTCTGTGCCCAGTTTTCTCCATTGATGTCTTCCTCCCTCCCCCTTCTCGCTGTCCCTTCATCTCTGTGAAGTCCACACACTCTGCTCTTTGTGGCTGCGGTAAAGGAGGCAGCGTGCCCGTGGAATTCATGTAACACATTCCACTGGATACCCCTCCTCTGCCTCACATGCACACTGAAACCCTCCTGTTGCCACCCAGTGCTGTGCCAGTTGTGTGTCTGTAGGCATTATGTTTGGCGCGTGGCCCTAGATGGGGTGTCCTGCCACCCCTCACCCCCTGCCTGATTTCACTGGGCCTTAGCAGATTCCTCCAGCTGACTCGGGACCCCTGTTTCTATGAGCCATATTGCTGGATTGACTGCTTCTTTTCCTTCCTTTTCTTTGCACATATATCCGCAAAGCAGTTATTTTGAGAAAAGATGGACATTTAATCTGGCGGTGGGATGTGCTTCCGGACTTCCATTTCTTAAAGCTTTCAATCAGACCCGTCTGAACAGATATTCTGGTAGGGCAGCACCTCCTCATCTTACCTCGTGGGATAAAAGAGCTTTTCAAAACTGGGTTTCCATTACAAATGCTAGAACGTCTTAGGGCTGACATCTATACTAACGTACAAAGCTTTTTTTAAATAGTACACAATCATACAAAACACTCTGCTAGCACAGGAGTATGAGCAATGTAACAGGAAACTCAAAAGACTGGTATTTTGTGGGGGGTGTACAGAATTGTATCCTCCCTCATAGTGGTCAAGGAAAGGGGCCAGATTGCTCTGGTTTAGGAGTGTATGTTTTGTTTGTTGTTGCTAGAGTGCCCGCGGTTCGTCTAAAGGCCTGCCAGGCCCTGCTGGGTCCTCTAATCTCAGGCGGTGAAGAAACACCCTTCACTTTCCACCAGAGTACTGCTGGAGCAAGCAAGAGAAAGGTGCCACCTGTCTCTATCCTGTTTATCCTTCACATTCACAGTTTGAATGAGAGGTAGAGGGTTATTTTGGTCCTCTAAACCACACTTGTGTTTCTCTACTCTAGGGTTGATGGTTGTTCAGGGCTTTCAGAGGCTCTGCCTCTACCTGGTAAGGTGGGTTTTTTCCAGCTTGCCTGTTGGGGCAAAGCCAAGCTCTGTGGTGCCAAGTTTCGAAGGGTCCAGCTGGCAAAAGCAAGGCCCTTTGTTTTACTGCACTCTACATTCAGGCCCAGTCGCACAATGTTTTGTCACTGGTCTGAGTCAGTATGCGATGGCGACGACCTTGGCAAAAGAGCAAGGTGAGATGCTCTGTATTGTGCGAGCTGTAATTGTTGCCTGTCAATTTAGATACTGCGGCGTGATAGTTTTATTCACGTTCAACGATGCTGAATGTCTCTATACGTGCTTTGAATTTTTTTAGACCATGCTTTCTGACATTTGCCGCTGTGTTTTTGAACAGCAGGGCACGTCTGCATAGTTAAGCAAACTTCTTAAGAGACCACAAGGACCTTAATTCCTAGCTTTCTCACAGAGACCTTCCTTTGGTCGCCCTCTTCAACAGGACATAGGGCAATTTATGAATATTCATTCAGCTGTCCTTGGTTACTAAAAGCAGTGCTTAAATCTACATAATTTGTGTTTAAGTGCCTTTCAGATGGCCTTTTCCTTTTTTGACACACTCAAGAAAAGGAGCCATACTTGGTAATCAAGCTGCCATTGTAGGATGGATCCTAACAGTTGAAAAGCTAGTCAAATGTTCTGACTAAAAGTAGTCAAAGGCTATTTTTTTTTAATTCCATTTTTAGTGTCCAGTCTCATAAAGCCTAAATGAATTACACTTTTTTGTATTGTCAAAGCTTTAGAGAAAATACAAAGGTGCTTTCTTGTAAGAAAAACTGATCTTAAGATTTACCATATTTGTTTGTCTACATTGATAATATACAATGTGTTTTACCTTATTCCATGTGTGCCTTTTCTGGCTTGCTGCAGAAAAGGCACAGAAAAGGGTGTCATTGGTGAGCTGTTCTTTTGAGAGCTTCAGGTCTGTTTTAAATGAATGGGTATCTGGCTGTAGGCCTTTAATTTGAACATAGAGCCCAGCTAAAGTGCATTGTGTTGTATTGTTTACAAAGTATTTTCTATTATTCGGAATACGAGCACATGAATGTCAATGAAATCCTTTAAACAGTCTGAAATAAGCTGTTTTACTTATTTAAGCTGATATTTTCTCCTAGAAGTCCTTGTCTTGCTGTCTTTTTATTTTTTAATGTTTTTTTTGTGCACCTGAACAGAACAAATCAGTTTAATGTGATTTGATCAGTCACTATATTGAACTTAATGCTGTAGGAGCAGCTTTGTCTTGTTCAATGGGCTTTATTAAATTAAAAAAATATATATATAATGAAACTTTATTCAAATAAATGTATTAAACATTAATATTTAAATGTGTTATGCTGTTGTTTTAGTTTATTAAATATTATTGATGATACTTTTTTCTCATCTGAGATTTTATTATTTTTACCTAATGTTGATCATTTGTCCCCATACTGGGAAAACTATCATCACAATACACGAGGGGCAACCATTCTGCACTTACAATAGGACATTGTCTCGCTTTGAGAGAAGACCAAGCACTTCAGGCCTCTTGGGTGCTTGAGTTTGTGCTTGTGTTCCTACTCTACATTCCTCTATCTCCTATCTGTTCTCTCCTGTTCTCCTCCTCTCCTGTCCGTCTGGGCCGCTGATCTCCTAGCAGCAGTGGTCGCACAGGACCCTGCTTCCAAGCTGACGCCTGCTAACCGCTGCTGGCTTTTTGTGGGCAACAATGGCAGGCCAGGCCCCAGCCTAAGGCCTAGACAGACCCGTCAACAACAAAGGCGGCCTGTGAATCTGAGGCCCAGTGGGCAGCCGGTGCAGAGGGAATAAAGCAGGTCAGGGCCAGATTAAGAGTGCTGAGGGGAACACAGCGCAGGCCTAACGGGTGCATGCCAGCTCAAAAGGCACTCCTGAGAGAGACAGAGGGAGGGAGGCCGCAGACAATGGGGAGTTTTGAGGAGGGGGGATAGTTGGAGGAGGAGCTTTTGTAATTAGAGATGCCGCCATTGCTGCCTCAGCTGATTCCTTAGCTGTGCACACCTTCAGGGTCTCATCACCGTAATGCATGCAAAAGCTAAGCTGGAAGGGCTTGTTAGGGACGATTCCTTTGTGTTTGCACTCCCCCTCTCTTGTTTTTTTGTCCTTGTCCATATGCTTAGCTTGGTTTGATGAGCATTTTCTGCAGGGAAACATAAGGAGGGGTTGATTGGATATTTTGTTTTAGCACTGTTTCATGGAAAACACAAAGATAATATGGTTTTGTTTTTAGACATTTAAGGCATCTTTATTAGCAATGAATTGAAATAATTTTCTCGGCTGAAACCATAAATGCTTACTTTAACAAAATTAGTTTATTTTAAAAAAAAGTTAGTTTTATATTGATAGTTTGAAGTGATTATACTTATTTTTCATTCAGGGAGAAGACAATTAGTTTTTATCTAATACAAGCACTAATAATACAATTTTTTCAGGAAAGTTTACAGGTAATATTTAGTAACAATTTAAATCAAGAGAGCGATCGCTTTAGTTTAGAGGGACTTGCACAAGTTGGAAAAACAAATAATTGTTTTCAATGGATTTTTTTTCTGTTATTGCATGCTAAAAGTTTGTTCACTTTTTTACTCAGTCTCTGAAATATCAGTGCATCCCTGGTTAGAGACAGAAAGAGAAAGAGTGGTTTAGTTAAGGCAGCAGGGAAGGAAGGAAATGCAGGCGACGTATTACTGCTGGGACAAGCCCTGAGTACATATTTACATTTTCTTACATTGTAGATGAAAACACAAAGCACACAACAGATGTGAGCTTATTGGTCCTCAGAAGTTTTTTTTTTTTTTTTCCATCTTTTATCTGATACTGGTTTTACAGCTGCGGGGCAAACTGAAGTCATACCTCCTCGTAGGAAACGGTTAAAGATGGAATCCTGTGGGAGAACAGAAAATATACTTGACGCTGTGAGGCCCGCACGAGTTATGCGCAAAAGAGTCAATCGGTTCTCTTTCCTTTTCTCATATTGATTAGGGATTTTTTTTTTTTTTTTTGTGAATGGATGAGTCATGAAATATAAGCTTCTTAAAGCATTATCTATCAGTGCAGGCTATGCTTCTAGTGTGAGCAGAGCTCAAAGGAGCCATTGTGTCCTGCAGACTGCTGCTTGTCAATTGCAGGCCAGCAGATGGTTTGTACATGTTCGCATATTAAACACAACCAAGTCGCATTTAGGGAAATGGTGAAAGTGGCAGAATAAAATCTTAGAGGGCATATGCTGATGCGCAAGGGCTGATGGTGGTTGGCTGTTCACAAACAATCCATCAGTGATCAGGGATTGTGCAGGCCGGTGACCTTTCCTAGCTGTCAGATTGTCTTATGTATGCAGACTGCTCACAAAACAATACCAAAACTCAGATTTCTATTCAGGCACTGGATGGCTTGATACTGATTGTATATAATATGGCTTATTTTGCATGAGACAAGCATTTTATTGATTTTTTTTTTTCGATCCTTTTAGCAAATGAAAATAGAACATGTTTTGTTGAGATTTGTTTTTCGTGTCACGTGTTTACAAAGCATGTTTGCTTTATCATCTGCGCAAAGATAAGAACAGTTTAAGAATTACAAGCTAGTATGTTCCGTGCACCGCACACTGCTTTGGAGAAGCACATGCTTTCCGTATTGAGCAGGCGAATGGAAACGTATGCATATTCAGCTTGCCTTTTAGATGCAATAGAAGAAAACCTTGAACAGAAATAACAATGAAAGGATATCCCCGCCTCTATTTCCACATCGCACGGTTTCACTTCAAGTGCATCTGCTTTTATCTCAAGCAGGACATCTGGTTGCACTTACGGCCTGTCCAAAAGTGCGATTCATCTCCTCCTTTTCGTCCTGTACGCCTTCAAATTCATCCTCCTCTCCGGCTTGTTTTCAGCCCTCACCGGGTGAATTATCTGAGAATAAAGGCTCTTCAGCCAGGGCTAGTTTGCATCAGATGCTAAATTGTTGGTTTTGAACTATCCGGCCCTGTATGATTAGCCCGGCTTTAATTTCCCCCTTCACTTCACGCACAATGCGCAAGGCTCAGGGCTAATGGTGACCGCATACTCCTCTCCGAGTCTTATCTGCGATTTCCATGGGCGTCAAACCTGCTGCTTGCCGCTAGTCCACTGAAAGGAATGCTGATTTAGCTCTGTGCAGCTCTTTCTCTTGGTTCACAATTCGGTGGATCAGAAATCAATTATGTGTGATCGTGACAAATGACTCAGGGGGGCTGCTGTTTGAGGGACATCACAAATGAATCAATCAAGCCTTTATCAGAGCTCATAGGAACCCCTGTGCACAATCTGAATGTGTGTGCCTGTGCATATGCATGTCTGTTGTGTCGAGATATATGAGTGGGGGGAGCTGGGATGGATGCTGATGCGGTGTTAACCATATTGCTGCTGGGACAGATGGAAGATGGAGAGGAGGGGAGGGTAAGGCCAGGAGGGGTGGAGGCTCTTCTGCATGCAGTGTTGGCCCAGTGCCTGCCGTACAGGACCCCGTTTGGCCTCCATGGCTGATTAGAGGTTAATGGTTTAAGAGTGTGTGGGGATGCTGTCATGATTGGCTGAAAGGTTCTCGAGTGGGCGTGTCTGAGGGGGTGGCAGATGGCACGGATAGAGTGAGGCTGAGAGTAAATGAATGAAAGAGGGGGACTCCTCTCCTGTTCCCTGATCAGTGACCATCGCAGCGGCGTGAGCTCCCCTCTATATGCATCCCTCCCCAACAGATGGCCAGTGGCTCAGAGCTCAGTGGCTAAAATGACTACAAAAGCCCAGGCTGGATGAGCGTGCATTAGCGGGCATCACCAGCGGATTAATTATGACTGTTACACTTACATAGTGAATCGTAACGTGGCTGGGTGATTCTGTTGGCGGCATGATTAGAGTCGGCCCAAGAGGGGTATGTTTCCTGAGAGAAACAGTCTCTTATCATTTGGGCGGTGACACGAAAGCTAGGGATGCACCGATACTCAGTATCGGTATCGGCTCCGATACTGCCATGTTTGCCGGATCGGGTATCAGTCAGACGAGGTCGATCCAAATCCGATATTGTGCATATACTATTCTGTGTTGTAGTTAAGCCCCACAAAAGGCAAAAAAAACCAAACAAACAAAAAAAAAAAACATTCTAAAGCACCATATAGTTTTTGTGCGCTTAGAAGATAGAAATTAATATTTAAGTCATTAAATTCAAGATCGCATAAAATACATTCAGCATCAGACAACGCATCGCGTTCGGTTACGACAGTCAACACAAGGAAATTCTCAATGTTGCTATTATTATGCTTGATCTGTAGATAAAGGTCTATGGTTTAGCGTAAAACAACTTTATCTTACTGGACTTTATTGCTGTAACTTAATCATGTTACTTTCTACTGAGTGTCTGTTGGATCACAGCACTAGGGTACATTCCGACCTCTATAATTGTTCTTTACGTGCACAGTAACTGAAATTTAAAACTGTTTAAAGAAAATAAACTATTTTGCTTAGAGATATACTGTATAATATACTGCGTATGATATGTATTTTCTTTGTGCTTTGAACTTTTCAATGCAAACTCGACGCGCTCCGCGCTGTGCCTCCGTGTTGCTTCAGGCGCATCATTCTGCGCTCGGGATGCGCATCAGCGCTTTGTGCTGCACTGTATTGGAGCCTTTCATATCAATACAGTGATGCAATGAAAGATTATTAATTTCTGTCTTATCTATCATAGGATAGATGCTGCCTCATTAAACAGCTGTGCTATACATTTAAAACGTGTCTCAATTTTATTGTAGCCTAGACTAGATCTAAAATAATTTGTCTTTTTGATGTTTTTTTATTATTTTGTTTTTAATGAATGTATTTTACAACAATACAAAGTGCAATGTTTAACGTTTTACCAGATTTAGTGTTACACTTATTGTCTCTTATTTGTTCCCCACTAAATGTTTTTTGTAGACTAAATTTTGCTGAATTATCCACTAATCTAGTTTATAGCATTTTTTTGTCAGATTATGATCTTATATATTTTTTTGATTTGTTGTTTTTCTTTTTAATGAAGTTGTTTGTATTAAGTAGATTGTGTTTAACACAAATGTAGGATTATAGAAATTCTACTTGATTTATAAAAAGAAAAATTGCGCTGGTATCGGTTCGATTCTGAAAAAGATGGTATGGGTGCATCGCTAATGAAAGCCAGCATTCCTTCTCCAGTGACTCATGTAATTCACTGTTACTCCATGTTTTAGTGTCTCAATGTGTAACATCCATTTTCAGTTACTTTTTTGAGTTTTTGCACGGAACTTTCCACTCCCATTGGCGCTTTTTTAGAATTGTGCTTTCACACTAATTTGCCCTGTTCGGTAAATCTGGCCCAAAGGATAAATAATAGGCCTGGAAGGAAAATACATAGAAGTGCATGGAATGCATTGACGCATCACAGTTCATCCCTAATTTATGTCTTGTTTCACATAAAACAAATCTCTAGAGCAGATGCTAATTGCTAGTATGGCAGCACCACTTAATACTGTTGTGTTAAAACAACGCAAATTTTTTTTTTTTTTTTTTTTTTTTTTACAAGCATTCTCAAGCATTCTTCACAAATACATTCTCGACAAGCCCACACTGAATGAACGGAACCAACTAGTTGTCTGCTATGTCATATGTGAGAGCCACACTAAACTGTATAATCATGAAATATCATAAACCGCATGCTAGATGTGCAGCTCAAATGTACTCTCTGCTCTCGGTTACAGAGCAAGTATTTTAAGTATTTTAAGTATTTTAAAATATGTGATGGATGGGCTCACACCTCGTATATTCAATAACATGCTGTCAATTGTGTTATGGTTGTGTTATTGATTAGTTTATCGAAACGATCGTTAGATACAGCCCTAATAAAGATATTAACAGTAAATTATAAGGTTTTTGATTTGGTTTTTCAGATTAGTGAAGTTTACACCACAGCCTTAACGACAGTGGAGCGTTAACGTTGAAATCACTTTCAGGATGACTTTTTCCAGCTGATGAGCGCTAAAAACATGGACAGCCAAACAGAATCCACTCGGCTTTAAAGAGTTTGAGCATTTAAAGCAGCAGATGATATAACTGCTGCTAACCGCACACTTATAATAACCAGGAAGATATTGTGCGTTGGTGTGGACGTTAATGTAGTTATTGTTTATAGTTCATTCTTGATGTAATGACCTTAAACCGTATAGTTTAGCAGGCCTCTGAAAAGGATGAAATCATCTGTAGTGACTGGTGCGGACACAACGGATTCTCGAGATTCTTTGTGTGGTCTGAATAACTGATATTCTCAACAGCAGTGTCATTATTTCTTCTAGATGACGTTGCATGGCTCATTTTGACTGATACCAACACTCCATCTGCTTATGACATCCACCCTCTTCATTTCCCAGCAGAGTTCATCTTTCTCTCTCTGTCCCATCCCCTTCCTCTCAGGTAGCAAATGATCGAAAAGCCTCTAAAGATGGGGGTGGGGGAGAGGGATCTATGCTCGCACCATGATGGAGTTTAGCCAGAAAAGAGCAGTTGTGGAGGGGTTGGTGGAGCAGCATTCAGTGCTAAGCAACAAAAGGCCTGGTGGAAAGGGTGGGGGGGAGAGCCAGTGATATGAGAGCGAGAATAAAAAGACAAGGAGGGCTCTTCATGTCCATCAGTAGCAGATGCGTGCTCTCTCCAATGCAACCTCTGTCACATGAGCCTATAGGCTCATCTGCTCATCCATAACCCCACCGATGTTGCCATAGACGGTGCCATATAGAACTATGCCATAGATGTCCATCAAAGGCAATCCTTACATACATCGCTCAGAAATCCACTGTCTGTGATTAGCAGTTTTTAATAGTCGTGTTTACAAAGGCTATCTCTTATTATTTTTATTAATCTGAACAAACCCCAAAACTTTAGTTTAACATTGCAATGTGTTAGGAAATGTACTTAAGCCATTGCTGCTTTTGATAGTGGGTGGGATGTGTCCTTCATGCGACTAATGCTGTTTAGTCTCAACTGTAGATTTTTACAGTCCAAGATAATGCATGATCTGATAATGCAAAGGTTCGCATGAAGGCACCCTGATTGCCCTGGGCATTTTTGAAATGTAAAACAATTCAGTCTTTGCATACTTTGTGGTAGGCAAGATGATCCATTGTTTGCCTTGCAAACGTGTATTGAGCCTAATACATTTTTTTACAAACAAAAAACCTCTGAAACCCCTTCATACTTTACGTTTTGTAACCAAGATCTGAGTACACTACACTCACAGTTGATGCCCTAGTGCTGCGCTCACACTATAAAGAAGTGTCAGTTGCTGCATGGCAAAAATGCACAGTTTGATCAGTCTTGCTGTAGTTCCTAAAAGAAAAATGAACCCTATAAATGCAGTCCTATATTACACACTCCTGTGGATCTTTGTGTCTCTAACTAAATTTACTTTGAAGTTGCATTGTGCCAAAAGTAATTTGCTACACATAGGGGCACTCCCTCTCCTTTTCTGTCTTTTATCAAAATGAAAACAGACATCACCATAAACTCCCCTTAATCAGATGGCTCTGTTGTGTTGGCTGTGCCTGAAAGGGTTTGGCAGTAAATTGGACGTCGGATTTCTTTCTCCAAAATCTCGGGGCTGAGGAGGGGGCCAACTTCTCAGAAGAACTCATCTGAAAAAGCCTTTTGTGGGATTTGGCAAGGGAACAGCCGGCTTTGCTCATGCTTATTAGGCACCCCTGTCACACCAGCCCGAACCCTAGAATTAATTGTGATGTGTGCGTTTGTCTGTCTCCTTGTACATGTTTATATGTGGGCACATGTAGAGAGACACCTTCTAGCTCTGGTAAAGTTTGTTCTGGTCATGGAGGCTCTATTTGTCAGCTGGACACATTTCTGGGCATATGGGGTGGTAACGAATAAGACTTGCTCTGTCTGTTTCTTTTGACAGCCCGTTCCTTGAATCATTTCAACTGTTTTCTCTGCAACGATGCATGGGATCCTGATTCTCTCACTTGTAAGCTTACAAAATGATTTGAGATTCAAAGGATCTCTGTGAATTCATGTAGTTCCTGTGGATTATGATAAACAGATCCATTGCAAAGGTTTAGAATGATACAGTAATTCTAGTCCCCCAACCCCCTTCCCTTGGCTTTCATCATTTATAATTCAACAGTCAAAGTGAAGAACAAGCCCTCCTATTGGCCACGAAGACATTTATGTTTTTAGGTCTTCAGTGAAGCTTTGTTGGGTTGTTTCCCTTGGATGTTGCAGAAACTAGAAATAAAGCAACATCTTTTCATGTTTGATTTTTTCTGTAATCTTTCGATGTCTCCAAACATGTTTTTCGACCAACCAGTGTCTTCAGGTGTTCTTGAGATTGAGTAAAATGTTTTGGATTTTATTTTGGCCATTTTTGCAGCAATTTTCTTATTAGGGTTACTTACCATGATCCTCTCGGATTTGGAGATAGTTTGCACTCCGCAATTGGAAAACATCTCACATATCTTGTGGTTTGGTAGCCACTAGTTACCAAACTAGTTTCTAGTATAGTCAAACAATTAGATGCGTATTTGGTAGCAGCCTAATTTGCCTTAGGCATTGCAGGTTACCAATCTTGACTTACACCCTCCAGATCCATTTACGTTCATATAGTTAGCTTGAGAATTTTGTTTAGAACTAATGAAAGACAAAGTCTCTGCTATTCAAATTGCGTCAAATGGCATTGTTAACTTAAGTTTTTCTCTCTGCCTGTTTCCATCCAGGTTTTCATCTCAGTGGCACAGTCACAGAGCCAGCCACACAATCCGAGCCAGAGACGACACACAAGGTGGCCATCAGCTTCGACCGCTGTAAGATCACATCTGTGACATGCGGCTGCGGCAACCGTGACATTTTCTATTGTGCGCATGTGGTGGCACTGTCTTTATACCGCATCCGCAAACCCGAGCAAGTCAAACTACGGCTGCCCATCTCAGAGACACTCTTCCAGATGAACAGAGACCAGCTGCAAAAGCTGGTGCAGTACCTTATCACGGCCCACCATACGGAAGTGTTGCCCACCGCCCAAAAACTGGCAGATGAAATCCTGTCCTCCAACTCTGAGATCAACCAAGTACATGGTGAGCAGTGCCTTTATGGTCACATGACCAAAATTCCTTTTCCACAGCCAAATGTTCCATAGAATTTAAAGAAAAAGATATTTTATGAGCTGGGCGATAAAACGATAACAATAATTGTTGTGATATAATTTTCATCAATACAGTTATAATAGGTTTTTATCGTGAAAATGATCAATATTATCAATTGATTTAGCCATATCGCCCAGCCCTTCTTATATCCTTTTTAAATCTCAACACATTATGCAAAGATAAATTCCATCTCTTCCTGATCGTTTGTCTAAGGATCCTCTGAAACCAGGAAGTTCATCCTCCTGCCCTCTTGTTTTGAATAGGAATCAAGGGGTCAGGCAGATGCCCCTTATCAATGTTTAATCAGTAGCTAGACGTTGAATCTGGAATGTGCAGAATGTGTTAACCTGCTAAGATGTTGGATCAAAAGTGCAACTAAGGACCTATGCTGCAGTCTTGCTTATACAATGACACTGAGGAACTTCTGTTTATATCAGTGTGCACCTCACTAGCCCATTGCATCCTTTATAAGGTACACTAATAATTTACTATTATGCTGAACATGGTTACAGTCTACCACAATCTGAAGCTTTAAAACAAGCTCTCTTATTTCAAAGCACTTTACATGCAGCACAGCTGGCTCAATAGATATCCTGTACATAGTATATAACACCAATGCTTATGTCACACACTGATGCTAATCTACTGTAAGTTGTTATTGCTCCCCTAAGTCCACCCAAGCCTTTTAAGAGCTAATCTGTAAACCAAGATGGATCTTATCATGTAAAGCTTGCCAAGGACAGGGAAAGGTGCAAATGATGCAGAATCAACCGTTCCACTTTCACATATAGCATTTATATATGTTTAATACAGGGGCACCCCAAGGGCGGCAATAGGTAGATCCACTCTCTGTGCAGTCTGTATATGAAGCAGCTTCATGGTGTCTTTAAGTGGAATTCAATAGGGCTGAATGTGCTAAAATGTTTTGTTCTGGAATGGATGGTGGGGGTGGCGTGTTGTAAACCTAAAGTGCATCGACATATTGGAAATACAGTAAGACCTTCCTCAGATAAAGTGATTGCCTCTAATGCATTTTTTTTCATAGTGGCAATGGGAAGCAATCTTTTAAGAATCAAACCTAGATAGCTATGATTCGACCTCACCTTTGTGTTATCAGTTTGTAATGTTGTAATGTTAAAAAAAAAGAAAAGAAACATGGATATTCCCACCGAAAGAAAGTGATATTATCGATTTCAGTTTTGGTTTAGAGTAAACGGGCTCAGGAAGTGCTGTTTTTCAATGTGTTGATGTTTTGTATACAAGCAAATTTTTCTGTCTACTGTTGAATTGCATAAGCTTGTAACCCAAGCCTCCACTCTGCTTTTCTACCAATAAATGAGATGTTATTGCTTAAAATATCAAAAATTTTCTGGATGTATTTCTCTCCCAGGGGCCCCAGATCCTACAGCAGGGGCCAGTATTGATGACGAGAACTGCTGGCACTTGGATGAGGAGCAAGTGAGGGAACAGGTCAAGCAGTTCCTCTCTCAGGGAGGATACTATGGCTCAGGCAAGCAGCTCAACTCCATGTTTGCCAAGGTGAGACACTCTTGCTGTGTGTGTGTGTGTGTGTGTGTGTGTGTGTGTGTGTGTGTGTGAGAGAGAGAGAGAGAGAGAGAGAGAGAGAGAGAGAGAGAGAGAGAGAGAGAGAGAGAGAGAGAGAGAGAGAGAAATGCTCAGTGCAAAAGGTGCTATTATGGTGAATTATGGGCCCATGAAATCCTTGGAGGCCCATTTAAATCAATGTATTTTAATTAAATGTCAAGCTCACTCTTATTTTCAATAGCCAGCGCAGTTCATTGCTTTACCTGTCCGCTATCTCAAGATTTGAAGAACTGCACTTTAACATTTAATATTGTTGCTGAATATAGTGCTCAAACACAAGTGTTCTGATCTCATAGTCCTTTCAGCAACATTTTTGCTTTTTGTTTAAAATATGCTTTATGTACAAATTACTTGCTTTGTCCTTCAAAATATGATGCTGGTTTGTGTCAGACACAGGTGCGTATTAGTCCTATACTTGATGCATGAGGCACGTAAACCAAGACTTTTGTGTGTTGTGCAGGTGAGGGAAATGCTGAGGATGCGCGACTCGAACGGGGCACGGATGCTCACGCTCATCACAGAGCAGTTCATGGCTGACCCACGTCTATCTCTGTGGCGACAACAGGGCACAGGAATGACCGACAAGTGCCGACAACTCTGGGACGAGCTGGGTGAGTTTTGGGCACATTTCTCAATCATCATCCTTGCTTCTTTAAATTCTTATCAACTAGTTAAAATTACCACTGATTTTAGGATGTTTAATGCTAGGGTTAATTGCAAGGTTTAGCTTATTGTCGTTTAAAAGGATGTGGTTTCTTTATCAACAACGTATTCAGGAAGGTATCCTACCATCCCCGCGTATTTCTGAGCAGCATGGGACAGTATGCAAAAGACCAGTTTTGTTTTTAAACACTAACGTACATCATCATCCCTCTTCTGTATTTCTACAGAATTGAATCTTAATCATTATTACCTACTCCTCTTCTCCTTGGTTCAATATCCTTAGCCTTAAGCACATTTGTCCACGTGCACCGTCTGACCTGCAGCAGTTCAGTCAGGGCAAGTGGATCAGTGCGTAACTGACTTAGTCTGCGGTGCATACACAGGACTGGCCGCCTGCCTCTATCGGTATGTCATGAAAGGGCCAGGATCAATGAGCTTTAAAGCTGCCTCCTATTGATCGGGCCATTTAAAGAGGTTGATGAAAGCACATCCTGAAGAGGCTCATTTGAGAGCTGCATTTCTGGCTTCCTCTTCCTCCAAAACGGTTGTAGCTGTAAACAAGACGCATCTGCCGAGATGACTGTGCATTCTGATTTTCTAGAGCAGGCACAATATGAGCGTCTAATTAATGTCCAAGACCAAGACAGTTTTGTGCTTCAGTTGACAGCCGTGTTGATTGGCCGGAGCACCGCAATTCGGCCAATAAGAGATGTGTGTATATGACAGCAGTGGAAAAAGATGCTGACCAGCCATCTGTTACCTAGATACAAAAAGGCATCACACAACCCCACCAGTTACACAAGCGCACCAGACAACTCTACACATGCCAAATTTCAAACTCTCCTCAGTACCAGAATTTGACTTTGATGTACTAGAAACCTCTTCGATTAATTGATTCCCATTTCACATTTAGTAACTGATCAAAAGACTAAACTGGTTTAAATAGTGCATAAAAATGGGAAAAGTGGCAACCTAAAATGCAATAGCTTTTTAGTTTCTCACTCTTTTATAAGCCACTCTTCAGTTATAAAGATGTCTGTGCATTGTGGGTTTGCAGGTGCGCTGTGGGTGTGTATCGTGCTGAACCCGCACTGTAAGAGCGAAGAGAAGAACGGCTGGCTGAGACAGCTGAAAAAATGGGGAGACATGGACATCTGCCCTCTAGAGGATGGCAATTACGGCAGCGAACTGCCCAACATCACCAACGCTCTGCCACAGAGCAACCTGGCTCAGGGTAAGCTTCCCTTCAGTTGATTCAAACCTGACATTGTTGACTTATCTCAATGTCTGTTGCTCACATAACTGTATTTTACTCTGTGTAGACTCACTGGCCCGGCCTAGAAGAACGGTGTTCACAAGAGCAATGGAGGCCTGTGACCTGCACTGGCAGGATAGTCACTTGCAGAGAATCATCAGTAGTGATTTCTACATGTCCCCAGCCTACCAGAGAGAGGGAGAGAGTCTGCTCTTCAACCCCCAGGGCCTGCCACTGTGGTTGGGTACGTATTTACATACTTCTCAGCCATTTTTCGAGCTATGTTTGACCGTGTTTATTCTGTTCTGAGAAGCCAGTCAGTTGAGGGATCTTTAGTGGGAGAGTTTTTCCTAAATCAGACACTTGAACAAGGCCTGTTCACACCAAGGACAATGACAACTATGAAATTTTAATAATTGCTCTAATTCTATGAGAATTACAGCTATAACGATAATTACAGAGAAGAGCGATATCGTTGGAACCACTTTTCCAGCTGATGAATGATAAAAACTTTGACAGCAGTCCCACTCGTGCTTGAGAATTTAAAGCAGCAGACTTCAAATCTCAACGTGTACTTATAAACCAAATGTTACCGTGCATTGGTCTGGACACTAATGTGGCCAGGGTTATAGTTCTCGTCCTTGGTGAGAAACGGAGAGTCTGAAAGGAAACTTTGCTCTCAGTAAGACCCTTTCTGCTGTGTGTCGTTATCCATCTGATTGCACTTTTGTATGATCCAGGAACTAAAATAAGCAGTTTCCATTTAAGATATGGTCTGAAACATGTAACTTGAATGAAACTGCCTCATCTGAGAGGAGCCCCACCATGTTTATACCCTGTCATGTGACTTTTTTCCAGATCACGTGCCTACAGCCTGCGCCAGGGTGGATGCTCTACGTTCCCATGGTTACCCGAGAGAAGCCTTGCGACTGGCTGTTGCAATAATCAACACCCTCCGGCTCCAACAGCAACGGCAATTAGACATATACAAGCATCAGAAGAAAGGTAACACGCATTGTTCTGATTTGAATAATGTATGGCCTAACTCCAAGTGCTCACAAATTTTTATTTATTACTGCCTAATCCCAAGCCTTATCTTTTCAAGAATAATTTCAACGTATTTGTAGACGCTTTAAAAGAACTAGTACAGTCAATTTCAGAACTTTTCCAAAGTAAGGGTAACTTTAGAAACAGCCATGTGCACTGCTAAAATTAAAAAGTGCTTGTTCTGATAGTAATTTAAGCATTGACATGTTGATTCATTTTCCCAATACAAGTAAATATCTCTGGTATTTCTGTCCTCAGAACTGCTGCAGAGGGGAATGACCAACACCACCAATCTGGAGGGCTGGGTGGGCCATCCCCTTGACCCTATTGGCTGCCTTTTCGCCACCCTCACAGAGACGTGTCGAGTGGAGGATGACAATACCATGGATACTGGAGGTACACAATTATATGCTGTCATCGGGCTTCTGTCCTTTTACAACTCTCTGAGATGCCTTGGGCATTATTCGGTTCCTCGCTCAGCAACTGGCCTGTGTCTTTGAGAGCTTCATTCAGTCTGCTGGAGCCACATCTCCTCGCTCTTTACAATTGCACTCCTATTCTGTGCAGTGTTAAGGGGTGCTATTGTATCAGAAAGGTCATTCTATCCTCTCAGTGGTGTAAAACGTATAAAATCAATCAGCATTTGCATTCCATACATCCCTCCCTGCTCAGGCCAATGGAAAGTGTCGACCATTGTATTCCTGTAATGAGGAACCCACAGAGAGGCATTGTGTCCCTGAATAATACTGGCAAATGGTACTGTGACTTGGAAGAGTTTGTTCATATCTGTGCGCTTGTCCCATTGTAGCACTCCCCTTTTGGCCATGGCACTGTAGCGGTTGTGTTGGGGTGTGTTTGCGTCTGTTGTGTAGTACACTGTATGTTTGTATATGTGTTAGAGAGCGTAGCTCTTTGTTTGACTCTGTTGCACAGTTGGAAACATCTGGCATGTGCTGAGATGGGGGCGGACTCTCGGTTTTAACCAATCAGAATGTCCGAAGGTCAGGATCTTAGCTTAGCAGAACCAGCAACAGCAGCTGCAGCAGCGGCCACAGCATTGTGGAAAGCCAAAACAATGCTCTCTCTAATCTCTCTGCTTTGCTACTTTGGCAATTTATTGTAAACCAAAACCAAATCAGGATTGGGCAACATAGCTTGGTTAAGTTGTTTTGTATGGGTTTTTTATTATGATTGTGAAATGCCAATAGAGATGTTTTTTTTTACAGTGTAGCCAGATGATGGTGAACCCATTGATCCCTGTCCGCTGCCTACTGTACAAACAGGATTGAACAGTATAAATTGCAAGGGGGATTTAAGTGAGCTGGTGTTGATGGTCTAAATTCTTACCAAACAGATGGTGTTTTTTTTTCTTCTCAGCTTTCATGCAAACATCATCGGACATTTATATAGATGCCTTAGTCTGTGATGTTTTATATGTGCAAGTTTGTGGTCAGTCAGTAAGAATGTGTTTTTTTATTATTTTTTATTAAAGAAATGCTTTTATTTAGCAAAGATACATTTAAATTGATTAAAAAGTGACACTTTTATATTGTTACATTATAGTAATATTTCACAATATTATGGTTTTCACTATTATTGATCAAATAAATACAGCCTTGGTGAGCAGAGACTTCATTCAAAAACAATTAAAAAGTCATATCGTCACCAAACTTTTGAATAGTAGTGTATATATACTTGCCTTATCTTTACCAATGCAATTTTATATTTGCTTAAATATAAACCTTTAACAAACACTACTTTGTTTCCTAATAGATTCTGGTGAGCCCAAGCCTCCAGTGTACCAGCATGTACCAGTCTGGGGATGTCCTGATGGAGGAGAGTCATACCTGGCGCTGGCGCTAGAGGTGGCGCTGATGGGTATGGGGCAACAGCGGCTGATGCCCGAGGGGCTGTATGCCCAGGACAAGGTGTGCCGAAATGAGGAGCAGATTGTGGCCAAGCTGCAGGAAATGGAGCTGGATGACGTATTGGTGCAGACACTCCGCAAACAAGCCATCCTCCTTTTAGAAGGTACAAACTCTCTGTGTTCTCAATATTATGCAATATTATATAGGCAGTATGGAGTGATATATATGTATATGTGTGTGAGAGAGAGAAAGAGAGGGAGTGCTATGCCTGTAAAAAGATCTGCAGGCTGGCCTCTGCAGTGTCCCCAACTCCCTTCCCCAAAACAGGCCACCCTGCATCTGAGCCTCCCACTGACATGCGGTGTAACCTTAGAGGAGACATCTGCGCTGCTACTAGGGAGGACAGACTCTGTCAAAGCCCATGAGGCCTTGCCGCCTGTTTGCCTTCTCATCGTCCTCCCCAGCCATCCCAGCGATACGCTCGACTCAGATTTCTCTCTCTCTTGCTGTGCGTGCCCTCACTGACTCACTAGCCTCCTGTCCATCAAGCCTGACTCAACCCTGCAATCTGATAAGATGTAGAGCTCAGTTTTTATGTGGTCTTCTCTCTATCTCCTTCCCTCTATTTCTCTGAATGTACAGGTGGTCCCTTCAGTGGTCTGGGGGAGGTCATCCACAGGGAGAGTGTACCCATGCACACATTTGCCAAGTACCTATTCACTGCTCTCCTGCCACATGACACTGACCTAGCTTATAAACTGGGCCTTCGTGCAATGAGGTAAGCATTCAGGTTGCACTTTACTGTTGCAATTTCTTCCAAAAATTGTCTCGCATCCTCCAGCGTTTATGGTTTCACATTGATTCACATCAATACAGATCCACTTTATTAAAAAACAACAACAACACTTTTTTTCATGTACTACTCATGAAAACTTGGATCAAGCATTTGGCCCACAATTTTAGAACAAATCAGCCTATCCAGGTGAGCTTTGAGTTGAACAGAAAGACAGCTATACCATGCACATTTTCCACTTTGTACAACACTCTGTCCATGTTTATTAGCTTTGAGGTCTATGTATGCTAGTGTCATAAATGTTCAAAATTCACTTTTTACACATTTGATATTGTAGGATTGAAAATAATCCAAGACATTTGAAATGATCTTTACGTAAAGATCATTTCAAATGTCTTGGATTATTTTCAGTCCTGCAATATGTAGTCTATATTTCCTTGCTGAATAAAGTAATTTTTTAGAAAAAAATCTTACTGACTGATATTTGAACAGTGCTACATATTAAAGCTAAAAGAAAACTTGTGTCTGTAAATGACACAATCATGCTGCAACTTGCCAAATAATGTTTTTCTCAAGTGTTTAATGTGCATTTTAAATGTGTGCATTGTTTTGACTTTTAATTATGGAGTACAGAACCTTAAATTAGATTGAATCTCCACATTGTGTGTGACTTACACTCTAGCTTCAGCCATATAAAGCCTTTATGGGACCTTATTACTGTATATCTGCACCGAGGCATTATTATCTGAGTCTAGCTCATCACAGTCCTCACTAATACACAATCAATAGCACTGCTCCCTCTGCGCACCTTCTGTGAGTCTGAGCTAGTGTCGTGTTCACTCAGATAGGAGTAGCAGAGCATAGAGCGCTATTTCGAATTACTTGCATTCAGACAGAGCTAGCAGAAACATGAGTACTGGTATGTGTGGAAGTAGCACTCGGTTTACTTGGACATCATGATCAGAATACAGAGTAAAAGGCTGTAGAAATCAGGGAATCGCAACAGAAAATTGGTTGTTGAGCTTATTTATTTGTCCTTTTATAGGCTATGTGAATAACTAGAGTATTATATGTGTGAATACAGTATAAACATGTTTACTGCAGGCTTCCAGTGCTGGAGTCCACGGCTCCCTCAGGTGACGTAGGGCACCCTCACCACGGCATCTCCATTGTGCCCAGCAGATACCCACGCTGGTTCACGTTGGGCCACTTGGAGTCTCAGCAGTGTGAACTGGCCTCCACCATGCTTACTGCCGCTAAAGGTGAGTGCTACACACGATCACTCATGACGAGTCACGTGATGTTCACTTTAAACAAACTTTTATGTGCTGTGCCTATGTTTAGCTAAGAGAAGTCTGTTTTGTGTCTTAGGTGACATGTTGAGATTGCGGACTGTTTTGGAGGCCATTCAGAAGCACATCCACTCCTCTTCCCTCATCTTCAAATTGGCTCAGGATGCATTCAAGATTGCCACTCCGGCAGACAACCCTCCTGACATCACGCTGCTCAATGTAGCGCTGGAGCTCGGCCTCCAGGTAAATCTAAATGGATCCTTATATGTCTGGTTTGACTGTTCATCATTGAGTCTGATTACATTTTTGATCTTAGACCAACTATCCCAACATGTAAAGTCATCTTAAAACATTAATTTATTGGACATCCAATAAGCCCACATAGGTTTTCCCATCACCAACCCCTCATACCTTCAATTTCTCTCTGCAAATAAAACTGTTTTGAGCCTTTTTTTTATGTTTACACAAGATGTCCAGTTTAAACAGATGTGCATATTATGTACACTTTCATTCAAAAAAATGGTGGTTGTTAATGACTTTTTTAGAAAGAAGTCTCTTATGCTCACCAAAGCTGCATTTATTTGTTAAAAAAATAGTTTAAAAAAGAATTGTGAAATGGTATTACAAATTATAATCAATTCTATTTTATATATTATTTTAAAATGTAATTTATTCCTAGTTTCAGTGTTATGATCATTCAGAAATCATTCTAATATGATGATTTTCTGCTAAAAAAATATTTTATATGTTGAAAACAGATGTGCTGATATGTTTGTGAAAATGTGAAAAAAAAAAAACATTCAGGAATCTTTGATAAATATAAAGGTCAAAAGAACAGCATTTATGTCAAATAATATAAATATTTTGTAACATACATGTCAATTTAATTTAACCTTGCTGAAGTGTCAATTTGTTTTATTTTTTAAAGTACTGACCCAAAGCCTTTGAACAGTAGTGTAAAGAATAATTTATTTTATAGTCTGGTTTTATTTCTGGTAGTTGTGTTTTGATGTATATACTCTTGTATATTTGCTCCAGTACACTGTTCTGCATCTTTTGTGTGTCTAATGTGATATGATATTTCTCTGCAGGTGATGAGGATGACCCTTTCCACACTCAACTGGAGGCGTAGGGAAATGGTCCGCTGGCTAGTCACATGTGCTACTGAAGTCGGTCTGTATTAAGCAACACTCTGATTTTGATGTTTAAATTAACAAGACATTCAAGACACTGACATGCACTTTTAATATTGTTGCCTTTTTAAAATGTCACGTAAAAGCTTTATTCTGACGGAAATCGTATCCGTCCTATTTTGGCTAAATCAAACTAGACCTAGATTGTTGCAATGTGTTTAAACTGCAGTACTATGCAAAATCAGATAATTGTTTCAGTAAAAATGATACGTTTCTAAATGCAGGTAGAACCAAGACAGATGTTTTCTCTGTTCTGATTGGTTCTTTTGTCTCATTGCAGGGTTAAGAGCATTGGTCAGCATATTGCAAAGCTGGTACACTCTCTTCACTCCCACTGAGGCAACCAGCATTGTGGCAGCCACAGTGATGTCCCACAACACCATCCTGCGCCTGAGCCTCGACTACCCGCAGCGGGAGGAACTTGCCAGTTGCGCGCGCACCCTGGCCCTGCAGTGCGCCATGAAGGATCCCCAAAACTGTGCCCTGTCCGCCCTCACTCTTTGTGAGAAAGACCACATCGCCTTCGAGACGGCTTACCAGATAGTCATCGACGCTGCCTCCACAGGCATGACCTACTCTCAGCTCTTCACCATCGCCCGCTACATGGAGCACCGCGGCTACCCCCTTCGAGCCTTCAAATTGGCGTCTCTCGCCATGACCCACTTGAACCTGGCCTACAACCAAGACACGCATCCGGCCATCAACGACGTGCTGTGGGCTTGTGCTCTCAGCCACTCGCTGGGCAAGAACGAGCTGGCCGCCATCATTCCCCTGGTGGTTAAAAGCGTTCACTGCGCCACGGTGCTCTCGGACATTCTGCGGCGCTGCACCATGACGGCCCCCGGCCTGGCCGGCATTCCTGGCAGACGTAACTCGGGCAAGCTCATGAGCACTGACAAAGCCCCTTTGAGACAGCTACTGGACGCCACCATCAGCGCCTACATCAACACCACCCACTCCCGCCTCACGCACATCAGCCCGCGCCACTACGGAGAGTTCATTGAGTTTCTCAGTAAGGCACGCGAGACCTTCCTATTGGCCCAAGATGGCCACATTCAGTTCGCCCAGTTTATAGACAACCTCAAACAAATCTATAAGGGCAAAAAGAAACTCATGATGTTGGTACGGGAACGTTTCGGTTGAACCTCGCCCGACCGCGGGAAATTCTTTCTTCTTTTATTCTTCCTTTTATTTAAGACTTTATTTTATTCTTCCTTTTTTGGTCATCTTTGGTGAATTTTAAAATTTTATCCATTTGTTTTGTCTTTTTTTTTTTGTGTGTGTGAACAATTCCTGTTCACCAAATTATTCTACCAGGTCGAACCTGTGGAGGGGAGAACAACAACTGTAATTATGACCATTTATGTTTTTGTTCTGGCACATTCTTGATTTTGTTTAATCAAGATATTGTGATAAAAATGTAAACGTGGCACATAAAGAGAAACCAAATGATTTTGTGGTAAATTGAGCGTGGGGAGGCGTTTCGGTTGGTTTTGGAAAGGGGCTTGAACGCTTGAATCAAAACGGTCATTCCTGAAACACTACAGTGTTGTCAGCATACCTCGATCGTATTTTACGGATCAGCTTTAACTCTCTCTGGAAAAGGCCTGATTTTAGGAGTGAGACAGGCACATCACATCACCTCAAACGCTGTCGAACCTCCCAACCACGACTCAAGCGAGCCACAAGACATGAGCCCTCCCCTCTGTCCTGTGTTTGTTACTATCGGCTTATCTTAAATCTCTGTTCGAAAATTCAGTGCAGGAAAGACAACGACCTAAAAGAATACCTGTGTGCTCAATCCTTCCATGCTGTTTCCTGGTCTTACTGAATTTGAACAAAACCAAGATATTTACCCATCGATATCAGCCATATATGTTTCTCTGTTACCTCAGTGGAAAAGCAGAAACAAAAAGACTTGTGTGAGTTTGAGTAACAGTAATAATATATATGTACTAGCACTTCATTCGATTCCATCCCCTACACGACGCATTCGGATACGCAATTACTTGCTGTGTAAAGATTAGGCGAATTGTATAGATGTTGTTATTGGCAGAATAAGAAATTAGCTGGCTTTAAACTGTAATATCTTCCACATTCCATGACCTCCGCCCTCCACAAGTGCCCCAGTGGATCCGAACACTTAGAATGCACTCTGCGGCTTCCATCTGAAGGAAAACGAGAAGAGGGGAAACAAGAAAAGATATGCTCAACTCCGTTCTCAGGGAATCACTTAAAGAAACAAAACAGAAAAAAAATAGTAGCATAAGCATTTAAGATATTGTAAATATGAAAGTGTCAATTCAAAAAATTGTAAAGTTATAATTATTTATGATGACTGTATGTTTTTCTTTTCGGATACTTGAATTCGTCGGGCTGGGAATGTGATGACCGTAAGAGGAAAGACTTCAGAAACATTTCTCAGGTGCTCCTGTGTACATTTCTGATTTACTGTTTTATTTGTATCCTATTTTGTTTTTGTAATACCTTTTTGCAAGAAGAAGCATGTAAAGAATAAGAAGAAAGGAGAGGACAAACATTTATGAACAGACTATGCAGAACCACTTCATGATTTGCCCTCTTCCCTCACCCCCGCCCCGATCCTCCTCCGACTTTTCTCCTCGTTTGGCTCGGGGCTGGGGGGCGCTCTCCCGAAATTTCAACCGTTTGTATCTGTAAGTAAAGTAATCTGCACGAGCTTCAAGTTTGGATGGATTTTGCCTTTGATCTACATACAACTCTTTACTTTGAAGCCTTATAGTCTTCTGAAAGCACTGTACGTGTTTCAGGACATTGTGTTGCTAATGTCAGTGAAGTACAGCGTAGAGAGAATGGACCTACACCTTCAACTGTCCCAAACAAGGAAGAAGGGCATCTGGCATTCTATTCTCCTTCGCTTCGACATGGTCAACATACTTTAGGGTCGTGACTATCTTGTATTGGGGCTTTTTGAGGGCAGCGAGGCCTGTTTTGAGGTTGCGTCTTACTATTGCCTAATTGAGACCTTGTTAGATGCTCCATTAATGGTTGGATCTTGAGGAGATTTCTCAATGTTGTTGGTTAAGGTTGGTCACTTCCATTTAAGTAGTTTGCTGGTTTCAGTTTTTGGTTATTTTCGTTCTTAGAGTTTGTTTAAAAATTCATACTAGTTGCCTCAACTGTGGCATACTCAAACCACAAGGTGTTAGTCACATTATGCAGCCTTTGCTCCTCAACCTGCTCTGTCAGGGAGCTCAGTGAATGGACCTGAGAGGAAGCTCACAGATTAGGAATTTTTTTTTTTCCCAACACATTTGCAGAAGGATAATAGTGCTGCCTGTTTGATTAAAAAAAGAAGAAAAAACAACTATATAAAAAAAGAAAAGAAAAGAAAAAGGTTAAAAAAACAAGCATTTTCTGTAGCTAACTAGTTGGTCCAATGGCATCTCAAAAAGAAAATAACCTCCTCTGGCTTTTGATTTCTCTCTTCCATACTCTTAAGTGTCCTGTATGTGTTAACTGTACCAGTGTTTTGATCTGTCCCTAGAGTTTAGAAGGAAAAAAAAATATCGCTGGTAGAGATTGTTCACTAGTTCATCTACTGTTTGATTTTGTTTCGTTTTAATTTAAGGGAAAGTGTTTGTCGCCTCTTTGTGCTACTGAATTATAAAAAGGTATCCAGTATTTGTTGCCACAAAAGTATAGTTCATCAACACTTTTTGTTTGTGCAACCTCTTGAGCTAATGTCTATAAACAAAAATTTATTACTATTTATGTAATGCTACTACCATTTTATATGATTTGTGTTGAATTTCAGTGCTTTTCTATGAATAAAGTGTGAAACACGTCTTTGCCTATTTCAATGTAACAGGATATACAGCTACTATAATCTTGGCTCAAATTTAAATATAGATATTGGGTTAAATGATATATAGCAGAGATTTTTTTTTTTTGGTGGGGTAAAAAAAAATCAGTAGCCTTTAGTTGGTCACGGTCCAGAAATGCCACAAGGTCATGTAGAAGCTTAATCTATTATTATGAAACTCTTTCAATAGTAGTATTTACCGATATCAGGGCTGCAAATAAATTGTGATGGACCTTTTTCATAGACCGTGGTGATGCCTTTCCAGTCGTCAATGCCGCAAATCATTGCACATTTTTATTAAAAAAAAAAAAATTATAATAATTATAACGCTATGTTTTGTGTTCTACATTGGCAGTAAATCTGTGTGGTCAGTCTATATTCCCTCTTTTGGGTAGTTGGAGAAATGGTACCATGGAATTTTAATTTTGATATTGGAGCAAATAGGAAAACAAAAAAAAATGTTTGCTGTTTTTTCCCATTCACTAGAATTTTACCCAATTATGCTGACGTTCGCTTCTAAGAAACCCGTAAATGTGAAAAGGGTCTTATGACCCAAGCCACTGCATTTGTGCTCAACTGAAGTTACAGTAAAGGCATTTAACTTGCAGCAACATTCAAATAAATACTGTTCTTTTCAACTTCAATAAATCTTGAATGTTTCCGCAAATCAGCATTAGAATGATGGGATGCTGAAAATTCAGCTTTGCCGTCATGGGAATAAATTAAATTTTAAATTGTATTAAAATAGAAAACATTTTAAATATTTCATAAATAATTGTGTTATTGATCAATTAAATGCAGCCTTGAGACTTAATAATTTCTTGATCCTACTGACCTCAAACCATTGAGTGGCAGTGTGTGAAGGGGATGTTTGTTTGTTTTTTACGACTAAATGCTTACAAAAGCTTTGTTTATTCTGTCAACTTTTTAGGTTAGGTGTGTTAGTCTGTATGCTAACATACATTCTTAGAAAAAAAGGGTTCATTGGGGTTCTATATATGAAGGGTTCTTTACTCAACTCCAAAGAACCTTTTATGCTAAAAAAAAGGTTCTAAAATGTCAAGAAAGAATCCTTTTTGGCACAAAGGTTCTTTATATGCTATTATTCATTCATATATTACATTATTCTGCAACATTTTGGTGTAATTTAATTATTGTTTATTAAACTGTTATAGTAACTTAATATATTTTAATCATGCTGATTTTTGGAGGAGAAAAACTGAAATGGCACTCTTTGCGTGCTATTGATTAACTACATAAAATGATGTATACATTTTCTAACCCTCTAACCCTGATTTTAGAATCAAGATTGAAGATTGTAAAATCTTGAATTTTGTGATGATTCACATGCATTCATAAATACATTTTAGGGTATTGATGTTTGTCAATAACATGAAATATTCAATCTGGAAAGGACAAAACAAATGATAATGAATGAACCCAAAAGGTTCCATATAGAACCTTTTTCATGGTTACAAAGAACCCTAAAGGGTTCTTATTATTGAATTCTGTATAGAACCTTTTATGGGTTCCAAATACGTAGCGCTAATAAAACCTTTTAAGGTTCTATATAGGTCCTTTTCTTCTAAGAGTGTAAATGCATCCCATGAATGAAGTCTTTAACCCACAAAAAATGACTGCAGTTGTAAAAAAATTCTTGATGCCCCGACACATGATGTCCAGCTCTGTTTAGAAACTCTGTGACTAAAACCACAATAAACTCCATGAAAACCTTGTGTCAGAGTGATTGACTGTGTTAGAGATGCAGTCGACAGGAACAATGCTCCCTGGGCCTGCTTATACAAACTGCACCATCCATCAGGGTCCCTCACAGCTGCTGCTCTTCATTGTGTCTTGGACCCAGTGCAGCGCTCTGCTCCTGTGAGGACCACTGAGTAAGTGTTTGTCAAGCATGGCTGTGCTGCTGGCTGAAATATGGATGGGTTTGGCTCTGTTAGACACGCTGCAAAGAGAAGGCATTTCCTTAGCTCAGTGATTTACCAGAAGTGACACGCCAGGAAAAAGAGGCGAGTAATTGGCTTTCCCACCTTGTTCTGAGCTTCCAGCGCAGGCTGAGGCTGTCATATTTGGAGCGAGGAGTAGGTGTTGGGATTGGGCATTGTTTATACGTGTAACAATGTTACAGAGGCTTTTCTTTAATTAGAACCCAACCCATCATCAGAAAGAGGACGTCTAAATGCAGTCATGGAGCACACAAGCCTGTCAGGCAACTCTGAGAACTGTTGTGCTTCTGGGCAGGTTTGTGCAGTGAGAGGAAGCTTTGTCCTTTGCACCCTGCATGGCAGGTTCTGCTGTCAGCGTAATCACATATTGTGTTCTTCGGGGAGCTGATTTGCAGAGCTTTGTTCTGCTGCTCTGATTTTCCCAGAATCCCTCTGTAATTGGGGTGTCAGAAGACATGGGTGAGGAGGGGTGGGGCAGCTTGGGACTTTTTTTAAGGTGGGAGGTGGTGTGGGATAAGAGGGTATGGAAAGCTGGAGTGGATTATGGAGGAACAGTTTGAGATGAACAGAATTGAAGATCAAAATGCAATAGTGCGCTCCTCGAATTTGATTAGCTGAACACTATATAGTCCGACTTTTCACTGATTGTATCACTCCACTTTCTGTTTGCACATTACATACAGACTGTCAGTCTGTGTATAGTGGTGGGATTTTTCAGTAACAATTTTACGGTTTACGATACGCCGGTCGGTGACAACATTTCTTTTTTTAAGCAAGTCATTGGATCATTCACTCACTCAAGCAATGTGCTCAAATCACTGATTCAAGGGGGAACAAAGCGCCATTACGATGCATGGCTCAGAGAAGTACAAACTTTTACTTACTATTGCATTAACTGTTTACAATTACGGATAATGTGTGTACTGGGGCTCGTTCTTTGTACGTTGCTTAAAACATTCGAGATCAAATGAGACGTCTAAGATGATATCATCGTGCTAATCATGATCCGGCTAATTGGGTTCTTCGAACACTCCTGCCGGTAATGATTAGTATAGCTGGATTGAGTTATCTGAGATAACGGCACGTTCTCGCGTTGGTTTATAAGGGGACATGTATCAATAGCAGAAACAGTGATCAGCAACGCTGCTATAGCTTGTTTTCACCTGACGTCACGCCACTGCGTTGCCATGGCGCGAAACGCAGATGGAGGGCAGGAAGGGAATTCTATATTTAGGAAGCACTATAACACACTCAAAATGCCTATGTTTTACATCGTTTATGGTTGCTCGAATCGATCAAACCACGAGGAGTTTTTATCGTGTGACAAAAGTTGTTGTTCATAAGGGGGGAAAATACAAGAAATTGACAGAAAAACACCGGGAAAAATGCCTTGCAAACCTACGTCTGTGGTCGGGAGAAGCCGAATGGAAAAATGCCTGTATTAGTGTGCAGTGATCACTTCGTCAAAAGTGAGTTAATACATTATTTATGTGGCTTATAATTACATTATTCAGGCGTTTAAATACACTTATGTGGCTGTTTGTGTAACGTACCAGTTTCCGAACTTTGTAAAGTCAAAGTATGTCTATAAGAAGATGAGTTAGTTGCTGATATCTACAGCCTTGATGGCAGACAAATCTCACAATTCAGTTGAAAATCGGTCCTCTTCATAACGTAAGGATCACGTCCAACATATGTTTCGATTTTCTGTTAGTATATTTCTCTTGTAATAGCGTCTAAAGTAGTACAGTACGGATTTTCCTCCATCTCATCCATTGCGCTCGTCGCTCCTTGCCCTCCATCTGCATTCTGCGCGTCAACACAATCACGTGACTGCAGACCACATATTGGCTGTTCAGCATGGCCAAAGAACATGCCCATTTTTTTTCCCAAGCAGAGCAAGAGCTTTTAATGGAAGGTTATGCCGAATTGCAGGTCTTTAATTAAAACGGGGCTCTAGACCCTTCCAGAGCTGAGATATGGAAACTCAAAATTTTGACCAGAAAAAAAATTGACAGTGTTACCCCTTACGTTTTTTTTTTTGGGGGGGGGGGGGCAAAAATTAAGTATCCCCAATCTTCTCAAAACTCTGGATTCTGATAGAGGGCCATGAGACTTAGACCTGAGTGCAAAAATGGAGGCTCTAGACCCTTCCAGAGCTGAGATATGGAAACTTAAAATTTTGACCAGAGAAAAAAAAATGACAGTGTTACCCCTTATGTTTTTTTTTTGTTTTTTTTTTTGGCAAAAAAATAAGTATCCCCAATCTTCTCAAAACTCTGGATTCTGATAGAGGGCCATGAGACTTAGACCTGAGTGCAAAAATGGAGGCTCTAGACCCTTCCAGAGCTGAGATATGGAAACTCAGGGTCTAGAGCCTCCATTTTTGCGCGCTGGTCGAAGTCTTGTGGCCCTCTGTCAGAATCCAGAGTTTCAAGAAGATTGGAGGGGTTCAAAATTTTGGCCAAAAAAAAAACAGTGTTACCCCTTATGTTTTTTTTTCGGGTCGAAATTTTGACTTTCAATATCTCGGCTCTGAAAGGGTCTAGAGCCTCCATTTTTGCGCGCTGGTCGAAGTCTCGTGGCCCTCTGTCAGAATCCAGAGTTTCAAGAAGATCGGAGGGGGTCAAAATTTCGGCCAAAAACGACAGTGTTACCCCTTATGTTTTTTTTTTTCAGGTCAAAACTTTGACATCCGATATCTCGGCTCTGGAAGGGTCTAGAGCCTCCATTTTTGCGCGCTGGTCGAAGTCTCGTGGCCCTCTGTCAGAATCCAGAGTTTCAAGAAGATCGGAGGGGGTCAAAATTTCGGCCAAAAACGACAGTGTTACCCCTTATGTTTTTTTTTCGGGTCAAAACTTTGACATCCGATATCTCGGCTCTGGAAGGGTCTAGAGCCTCCATTTTTGCGCGCTGGTCGAAGTCTCGTGGCCCTCTGTCAGAATCCAGAGTTTCAAGAAGATCGGAGGGGGTCAAAATTTCAGCCAAAAACGACAGTGTTACCCCTTATGTTTTTTTTTTCAGGTCAAAACTTTGACATCCGATATCTCGGCTCTGGAAGGGTCTAGAGCCTCCATTTTTGCGCGCTGGTCGAAGTCTCGTGGCCCTCTGTCAGAATCCAGAGTTTCAAGAAGATCGGAGGGGGTCAAAATTTCAGCCAAAAACGACAGTGTTACCCCTTATGTTTTTTTTTTCAGGTCAAAACTTTGACATCCGATATCTCGGCTCTGGAAGGGTCTAGAGCCTCCATTTTTGCGCGCTGGTCGAAGTCTCGTGGCCCTCTGTCAGAATCCAGAGTTTCAAGAAGATCGGAGGGGGTCAAAATTTCGTCCAAAAATGACATTGTTACCCCTTATGTTTTTTTTTTTCAGGTCAAAACTTTGACATCCGATATCTCGGCTCTGGAAGGGTCTAGAGCCTCCATTTTTGCGCGCTGGTCGAAGTCTCGTGGCCCTCTGTCAGAATCCAGAGTTTCAAGAAGATCGGAGGGGGTCAAAATTTCAGCCAAAAACGACAGTGTTACCCCTTATGTTTTTTTTTTCAGGTCAAAACTTTGACATCCGATATCTCGGCTCTGGAAGGGTCTAGAGCCTCCATTTTTGCGCGCTGGTCGAAGTCTCGTGGCCCTCTGTCAGAATCCAGAGTTTCAAGAAGATCGGAGGGGGTCAAAATTTCATCCAAAAATGACGTTACCCCTTATGTTTTTTTTTTCAGGTCAAAACTTTGACATCTGATATCTCGGCTCTGGAAGGGTCTAGAGCCTCCATTTTTGCGCGCTGGTCGAAGTCTCGTGGCCCTCTGTCAGAATCCAGAGTTTCAAGAAGATCGGAGGGGGTCAAAATTTCGGCCAAAAACGACAGTGTTACCCCTTATGTTTTTTTTTTCGGGTCAAAACTTTGACATCCGATATCTCGGCTCTGGAAGGGTCTAGAGCCTCCATTTTTGCGCGCTGGTCGAAGTCTCGTGGCCCTCTGTCAGAATCCAGAGTTTCAAGAAGATCGGAGGGGGTCAAAATTTCGGCCAAAAACGACAGTGTTACCCCTTATGTTTTTTTTTTCGGGTCAAAACTTTGACATCCGATATCTCGGCTCTGGAGGGGTCTAGAGCCTCCCTTTTTGCGCGCTGGTTGAAGTCTCGTGGCCCTCTGTCAGAATCCAGAGTTTCAAGAAGATCGGAGGGGGTCAAAATTTCGGCCAAAAAAAAACCACAGTGTTACCCCTTATGTTTTTTTTTCGGGTCAAAACTTTGACATCCGATATCTCGGCTCTGGAAGGGTCTAGAGCCTTCATTTTTTCGCGCTGGTCGAAGTCTTGTGGCCCTCTGTCAGAATCCAGAGTTTCAAGAAGATCGGAGGGGGTCAAAATTTCGCCCAAAAAAAAAAAAAACCACAGTGTTACCCCTTATGTTTTTTTTCGGGTCCAAATTTTGACCTTCGATATCTCGGCTCTGGAAGGGTCTAGAGCCTCCATTTTTGCGCGCTGGTCGAAGTCTCGTGGCCCTCTGTCAGAATCCAGAGTTTCAAGAAGATCGGAGGGGGTCAAAATTTCGGCCAAAAAAAACCCCACAGTGTTACCCCTTATGTTTTTTTTTTTTCGGGTCCAAATTTTGACCTTCGATATCTCGGCTCTGGAATGGTCTAGAGCCTCCATTTTTGCGCGTTGGTCGAAGTCTCGTGGCCCTCTGTCAGAATCCAGAGTTTCAAGAAGATCGGAGGGGGTCAAAATTTCGGCCAAAAAAAAACACACATTTTTACCCCTTATGTTTTTTTTCAGGTCCAAATTTTGACCTTCGATATCTCGGCTCTGGGAGGGTCTAGAGCCTCCCTTTTTGCGCGCTGGTCGAAGTCTCGTGGCCCTCTGTCAGAATGCAGAGTTTCAAGAAGATCGGAGGGGGTCAAAATTTCGGCCAAAAAAAAAAAAAAAACAGTGTTACCCCTTATGGTTTTTTTTTTCAGGTCCAAATTTTGATCTTCGATATCTCAGCTCTGGAAGGGTCTAGAGCCTCCATTTTTGCGCGCTGGTCGAAGTCTCGTGGCCCTCTGTCAGAATCCTGAGTTTCAAGAAGATCGGAGGGGGTCAAAATTTCGGCCAAAAAAAAAAAAAACCATAGTGTTACCCCTTATGTTTTTTTTTTCAGGTCCAAATTTTAACCTTCGATATCTCGGCTCTGGAAGGGTCTAGAGCCTCCATTTTTGCGCGCTGGTCAAAGTCTCGTGGCCCTCTGTCAGAATCCAGAGTTTCAAGAAGATCGGAGGGGGTCAAAATTTCGGCCAAAAAAAACCCCACTGTGTTTCCCCTTATGTTTTTTTTTTTTCGGGTCCAAATTTTGACCTTCGATATCTCGGCTCTGGAATGGTCTAGAGCCTCCATTTTTGCGCGTTGGTCGAAGTCTCGTGGCCCTCTGTCAGAATCCAGAGTTTCAAGAAGATCGGAGGGGGTCAAAATATCGGCCAAAAAAAAAACACACAGTGTTACCCCTTATGTTTTTTTTCAGGTCCAAATTTTGACCTTCGATATCTCGGCTCTGGGAGGGTCTAGAGCCTCCCTTTTTGCGCGCTGGTCGAAGTCTCGTGGCCCTCTGTCAGAATGCAGAGTTTCAAGAAGATCGGAGGGGGTCAAAATTTCGGCCAAAAAAAAAAAAAAAAACACAGTGTTACCCCTTATGGTTTTTTTTTTCAGGTCCAAATTTTGATCTTCGATATCTCAGCTCTGGAAGGGTCTAGAGCCTCCATTTTTGCGCGCTGGTCGAAGTCTCGTGGCCCTCTGTCAGAATCCTGAGTTCCAAGAAGATCGGAGGGGGTCAAAATTTCGGCCAAAAAAAACCCCACAGTGTTACCCCTTATGTTTTTTTTTCAGGTCCAAATTTTGACCTTCGATATCTCGGCTCTGGAAGGGTCTAGAGCCTCCATTTTTGCGCGCTGGTCAAAGTCTCGTGGCCCTCTGTCAGAATCCAGAGTTTCAAGAATATCGGAGGGGGTCAAAATTTCGGCCAAAAAAAAAAAACACAGTGTTACCCCTTATGTTTTTTTTTTCAGGTCCAAATTTTGACCTTCGATATCTCGGCTCTGGGAGGGTCTAGAGCCTCCATTTTTGCGCGCTGGTCAAAGTCTCGTGGCCCTCTGTCAGAATCCAGAGTTTCAAGAAGATCGGAGGGGGTCAAAATTTCGGCCAAAAAAAACCCCACAGTGTTACCCCTTATGTTTTTTTTTTTTTCGGGTCCAAATTTTGACCTTCGATATCTCGGCTCTGGAAGGGTCTAGAGCCTCCATTTTTGCGCGCTGGTCGAAGTCTCGTGGTCCTCTGTCAGAATCCTGAGTTTCAAGAAGATCGGAAGGGGTCAAAATTTCGGCCAAAAAAAAAACACACAGTGTTACCCCTTATGTTTTTTTTCAGGTCCAAATTTTGACCTTCGATATCTCGGCTCTGGAAGGGTCTAGAGCCTCCATTTTTGCGCGCTGGTCGAAGTCTCGTGGCCCTCTGTCAGAATCCTGAGTTTCAAGAAGATCGGAGGGGGTCAAAATTTCGGCCAAAAAAAAAAAAAACATAGTGTTACCCCTTATGTTTTTTTTTCAGGTCCAAATTTTAACCTTCGATATCTCGGCTCTGGAAGGGTCTAGAGCCTCCATTTTTGCGCGCTGGTCAAAGTCTCGTGGCCCTCTGTCAGAATCCAGAGTTTCAAGAAGATCGGAGGGGGTCAAAATTTCGGCCAAAAAAAAAAAACCACAGTGTTACCCCTTATGTTTTTTTTTTTCGGGTCCAAATTTTGACCTTCGATATCTCGGCTCTGGAAGGGTCTAGAGCCTCCATTTTTGCACGCTGGTCGAAGTCTCGTGGCCCTCTGTCAGAATCCAGAGTTTCAAGAAGATCGGGGGGGTCAAAATTTCGGCCAAAAAAAAACCACAGTGTTACCCCGTATGTTTTTTTTTCAGGTCCAAATTTTGACCTTCGATATCTCGGCTCTGGAAGGGTCTAGAGCCTCCTTTTTGCGCGCTGGTCGAAGTCTTGTGGCTCTCTGTCAATATCCTGAGTTTCAAGAAGATCGGAGGGGGTCAAAATTTCGGCCCAAAAAAAAAACCACAGTGTTACCCCTTATGTTTTTTTTTTTCAGGTCCAAATTTTGACCTTCGATATCTCGGCTCTGGAAGGGTCTAGAGCCTTCATTTTTGCGCGCTGGTCAAAGTCTCGTGGCCCTCTGTCAGAATCCAGAGTTTCAAGAAGATCGGAGGGGGTCAAAATTTCGGCCAAAAAAAAAAACCACAGTGTTACCCCTTATGTTTTTTTTTTCGGGTCCAAATTTTGACCTTCGATATCTCGGCTCTGGAAGGGTCTAGAGCCTCCATTTTTGCGCGCTGGTCGAAGTCTCGTGGCCCTCTGTCAGAATCCAGAGTTTCAAGAAGATCGGAGGGGGTCAAAATTTCGGCCAAAAAAAACCCCACAGTGTTACCCCTTATGTTTTTTTTTTTTTCGGGTCCAAATTTTGACCTTCGATATCTCGGCTCTGGAATGGTCTAGAGCCTCCATTTTTGCGCGTTGGTCGAAGTCTCGTGGCCCTCTGTCAGAATCCAGAGTTTCAAGAAGATCGGAGGGGGTCAAAATTTCGGCCAAAAACGACAGTGTTACCCCTTATGTTTTTTTTTCAGGTCAAAACTTTGACATCCGATATCTCGGCTCTGGAAGGGTCTAGAGCCTCCATTTTTGCGCGCTGGTCGAAGTCTCGTGGCCCTCTGTCAGAATCCAGAGTTTCAAGAAGATCGGAGGGGGTCAAAATTTTGGCCAAAAAAAAAAAAAAACACAGTGTTACCCCTTATGTTTTTTTTCAGGTCCAAATTTTGACCTTCGATATCTCGGCTCTGGAAGGGTCTAGAGCCTCCCTTTTTGCGCGCTGGTCGAAGTCTCGTGGCCCTCTGTCAATATCCTGAGTTTCAAGAAGATCGGAGGGGGTCAAAATTTCGGCCAAAAAAACCCCCACAGTGTTACCCCTTATGTTTTTTTTTTTTCGGGTCCAAATTTTGACCTTCGATATCTCGGCTCTGGAATGGTCTAGAGCCTCCATTTTTGCGCGTTGGTCGAAGTCTCGTGGCCCTCTGTCAGAATCCAGAGTTTCAAGAAGATCGGAGGGGGTCAAAATTTCAGCCAAAAAAACAAAAACACAGTGTTACCCCTTATGTTTTTTTTCAGGTCCAAATTTTGACCTTCGATATCTCGGCTCTGGGAGGGTCTAGAGCCTCCCTTTTTGCGTGCTGGTCGAAGTCTCGTGGCCCTCTGTCAGAATGCAGAGTTTCAAGAAGATCGGAGGGGGTCAAAATTTCGGCCAAAAAAAAAAAAAACACAGTGTTACCCCTTATGGTTTTTTTTTCAGGTCCAAATTTTGACCTTCGATATCTCGGCTCTGGGAGGGTCTAGAGCCTCCATTTTTGCGCGCTGGTCAAAGTCTCGTGGCCCTCTGTCAGAATCCAGAGTTTCAAGAAGATCGGAGGGGGTCAAAATTTCGGCCAAAAAAACCCCCACAGTGTTACCCCTTATGTTTTTTTTTTTTTTTTTCGGGTCCAAATTTTGACCTTCGATATCTCGGCTCTGGAAGGGTCTAGAGCCTCCATTTTTGCGCGCTGGTCGAAGTCTCGTGGTCCTCTGTCAGAATCCTGAGTTTCAAGAAGATCGGAAGGGGTCAAAATTTTGGCCAAAAAAAAACCACAGTGTTACCCCTTATGTTTTTTTTTACAGGTCCAAATTTTGACCTTCGATATCTCGGCTCTGGAAGGGTCTAGAGCCTCCATTTTTGCACGCTGGTCGAAGTCTCGTGGCCCTCTGTCAGAATGCAGAGTTTCAAGAAGATCGGAGGGGGTCAAAATTTCGGCCAAAAAAAAAAAACACAGTGTTACCCCTTATGGGTTTTTTTTCAGGTCCAAATTTTGACCTTCGATATCTTGGCTCTGGAAGGGTCTAGAGCCTCCATTTTTGCGCGCTGGTCAAAGTCTCGTGGCCCTCTGTCAGAATCCAGAGTTTCAAGAAGATCGGAGGGGGTCAAAATTTCGGCCAAAAAAAAAAAAACACAGTGTTAGCCCTTATGTTTTTTTTTTTGACCCCCTCCAATCTTCTTGAAACTCTGGATTCTGACAGAGGGCCACAAGACTTCGACCAGCGCGCAAAAATGGAGGCTCTAGACCCTTCCAGAGCCGAGATATCGAAGGTCAAAATTTGGACCCGAAAAAAAAAACATAAGGGGTAACACTGTGTTTTTTTTTTATGGCCGAAATTTTGACAACCTCCGATCTTCTTGAAACTCTGGATTCTGACAGAGGGCCACGAGACTTCGACCAGCGTGCAAAAATGGAGGCTCTAGACCCTTCCAGAGCCGAGATATCGAAGGTCAAAATTTGGACCCGAAAAAAAAACATATGGGGTAACACTGTGGGTTTTTTTTTTTGGCCGAAATTTTGACCCCCTCCGATCTTCTTGAAACTCCGGATTCTGACAGAGGGCCACAAGACTTCGACCAGCGCGCAAAAATGGAGGCTCTAGACCCTTCCAGAGCCGAGATATCGAAGATCAAAATTTGGACCTGAATAAAAAAACATAAGGGGTAACACTGTGTTTTTTTTTGGGGAAGAAATTTTGACCCCCTCTGATCTTCTTGAAACTCTGGATTCTGACAGAGGGCCACAAGACTTTGACCAGCGCGCAAAAATGGAGGCTCTAGACCCTTCCAGAGCCGAGATATCGAAGGTCAAAATTTGGACCTGAAAAAAAACCATAAGGGGTAACACTGTGTTTTTTTTTTTTTTGGCCGAAATTTTGACCCCCTCCGATCTTCTTGAAACTCTGCATTCTGACAGAGGGCCACAAGACTTCGACCAGCGTGCAAAAATGGAGGCTCTAGACCCTTCCAGAGCCGAGATATCGAAGGTCAAAATTTGGACCCGAAAAAAAAAAATTAAGGGGTAACACTGTTTTTTTTTTTTTTTTGGCCGAAATTTTGACCCCCTCCGATCTTCTTGAAACTCTGGATACTGACAGAGGGCCACGAGACTTCGACCAGCGCGCAAAAATGGAGGCTCTAGACCCTTCCAGAGTCGAGATATCGAAGGTCAAAATTTGGACCTGAATAAAAAAACAAAAGGGGTAACACTGTGTTTTTTTTTTTTTGGCCGAAATTTTGACCCCTTCCGATCTTCTTGAAACTCTGGATTCTGACAGAGGGCCACGAGACTTCAACCAGCGCGCAAAAATGGAGGCTCTAGACCCTTCCAGAGCCGAGATATCGAAGGTCAAAATTTGGACCCGAAAAAAAAACATAAGGGGTAACACTGTGTTTTTTTTTTTTGGGCGAAATTTTGACCCACTCCGATCTTCTTGAAACTCTGGATTCTGACAGAGGGCCACAAGACTTCGACCAGCGCGCAAAAATGGAGGCTCTAGACCCTTCCAGATCCGAGATATCGAAGGTCAAAATTTGGACCTGAAAAAAAAAAACATAAGGGGTAACACTGTGGGTTTTTTTTTTGGCCGAAATTTTGACCCCCTCCGATCTTCTTGAAACTCTGGATTCTGTCAGAGGGCCACAAGACTTCGACCAGCGCGCAAAAATGGAGGCTCTAGACCCTTCCAGAGCCGAGATATCGAAGATCAAAATTTGGACCTGAATAAAAAAACATAAGGGGTAACACTGTGTTTTTTTTTTTTGGCAGAAATTTTGACCCCCTCCGATCTTCTTGAAACTCTGGATTCTGACAGAGGGCCACGAGACTTCGACCAGCGCGCAAAAATGGAGGCTCTAGACCCTTCCAGAGCCGAGATATTGGATGTCAAAGTTTTGACCCGAAAAAAAAAAACATAAGGGGTAACACTGTCGTTTTTGGCCGAAATTTTGACCCCCTCCGATCTTCTTGAAACTCTGGATTCTGACAGAGGGCCACGAGACTTCGACCAGCGCGCAAAAATGGAGGCTCTAGACCCTTCCAGAGCCGAGATATCGGATGTCAATGTTTTGACCTGAAAAAAAAACATAAGGGGTAACACTGTCGTTTTTGGCCGAAATTTTGACCCCCTCCGATCTTCTTGAAACTCTGGATTCTGACAGAGGGCCACGAGACTTCGACCAGCGTGCAAAAATGGAGGCTCTAGACCCTTCCAGAGCCGAGATATCGGATGTCAAAGTTTTGACCCGGAAAAAAAAAACATAAGGGGTAACACTGTCGTTTTTGGCCGAAATTTTGACCCCCTCCGATCTTCTTGAAACTCTGGATTCTGACAGAGGGCCACGAGACTTCGACCAGCGCGCAAAAATGGAGGCTCTAGACCCTTCCAGAGCCGAGATATCGGATGTCAAAGTTTTGACCCGAAAAAAAAAAACATAAGGGGTAACACTGTCGTTTTTGGCCGAAATTTTGACCCCCTCCGATCTTCTTGAAACTCTGGATTCTGACAGAGGGCCACGAGACTTCGACCAGCGCGCAAAAATGGAGGCTCTAGACCCTTCCAGAGCCGAGATATCGGATGTCAAAGTTTTGACCCAAAAAAAAACATAAGGGGTAACACTGTCGTTTTTGGCCGAAATTTTGACCCCCTCCGATCTTCTTGAAACTCTGGATTCTGACAGAGGGCCACGAGACTTCGACCAGCGCGCAAAAATGGAGGCTCTAGACCCTTCCAGAGCCGAGATATCGGATGTCAAAGTTTTGACCCGAAAAAAAAAAACATAAGGGGTAACACTGTCGTTTTTGGCCGAAATTTTTACCCCCTCCGATCTTCTTGAAACTCTGGATTCTGACAGAGGGCCACGAGACTTCGACCAGCGCGCAAAAATGGAGGCTCTAGACCCTTCCAGAGCCGAGATATCGGATGTCAAAGTTTTGACCTGAAAAAAAAAACATAAGGGGTAACACTGTCGTTTTTGGCCGAAATTTTGACCCCCTCCGATCTTCTTGAAACTCTGGATTCTGACAGAGGGCCACGAGACTTCGACCAGCGCGCAAAAATGGAGGCTCTAGACCCTTCCAGTGCCGAGATATCGGATGTCAAAGTTTTGACCCAAAAAAAAAAAACACAAGGGGTAACACTGTCGTTTTTGGCCGAAATTTTGACCCCCTCCGATCTTCTTGAAACTCTGGATTCTGACAGAGGGCCACGAGACTTCGACCAGCGCGCAAAAATGGAGGCTCTAGACCCTTCCAGAGCCGAGATATCGGATGTCAAAGTTTTGACCCGAAAAAAAAAACATAAGGGGTAACACTGTCGTTTTTGGCCGAAATTTTGACCCCCTCCGATCATCTTGAAACTCTGGATTCTGACTGAGGGCCACGAGACTTCGACCAGCGCGCAAAAATGGAGGCTCTAGACCCTTCCAGAGCCGAGATATCGGATGTCAAAGTTTTGACCTGAAAAAAAAACATAAGGGGTAACACTGTCGTTTTTGGCCGAAATTTTGACCCCCTCCGATCTTCTTGAAACTCTGGATTCTGACAGAGGGCCACGAGACTTCGACCAGCGCGCAAAAATGGAGGCTCTAGACCCTTCCAGAGCCAAGATATCGGACGTCAAAGTTTTGACCCGAAAAAAAAACATAAGGGGTAACACTGTTGTTTTTGGCCGAAATTTTGACCCCCTCCGATCTTCTTGAAACTCTGGATTCTGACAGAGGACCACGAGACTTCGACCAGCGCGCAAAAATGGAGGCTCTAGACCCTTCCAGAGCCGAGATATCAGACGTCAAAGTTTTGACCCGAAAAAAAAAAACATAAGGGGTAACACTGTCGTTTTTGGCCGAAATTTTGACCCCCTCCGATCTTCTTGAAACTCTGGATTCTGACAGAGGGCCACGAGACTTCGACCAGCGCGCAAAAATGGAGGCTCTAGACCCTTCCAGAGCCGAGATATCGGATGTCAAAGTTTTGACCTGAAAAAAAAAACATAAGGGGTAACACTGTCGTTTTTGGCCGAAATTTTGACCCCCTCCGATCTTCTTGAAACTCTGGATTCTGACAGAGGGCCACGAGACTTCGACCAGCGCGCAAAAATGGAGGCTCTAGACCCTTCCAGAGCCGAGATATCGGATGTCAAAGTTTTGACCCGAAAAAAAAAACATAAGGGGTAACACTGTCGTTTTTGGCCGAAATTTTGACCCCCTCCGATCTTCTTGAAACTCTGGATTCTGACAGAGGGCCACGAGACTTCGACCAGCGCGCAAAAATGGAGGCTCTAGACCCTTCCAGAGCCGAGATATCGGATGTCAAAGTTTTGACCTGAAAAAAAAACATAAGGGGTAACACTGTCGTTTTTGGCCGAAATTTTGACCCCCTCCGATCTTCTTGAAACTCTGAATTCTGACAGAGGGCCACGAGACTTCGACCAGCGCGCAAAAATGGAGGCTCTAGACCCTTCCAGAGCCGAGATATCGGATGTCAAAGTTTTGACCTGAAAAAAAACATAAGGGGTAACACTGTCGTTTTTGGCCGAAATTTTGACCCCCTCCGATCTTCTTGAAACTCTGGATTCTGACAGAGGGCCACGAGACTTCGACCAGCGCGCAAAAATGGAGGCTCTAGACCCTTCCAGAGCCGAGATATCGGATGTCAATGTTTTGACCTGAAAAAAAAAACATAAGGGGCAACACTGTCGTTTTTGGCCGAAATTTTGACCCCCTCCGATCTTCTTGAAACTCTCGATTCTGACAGAGGGCCACGAGACTTCGACCAGCGCGCAAAAATGGAGGCTCTAGACCCTTCCAGAGCCGAGATATCGGATGTCAAAATTTTGACCTGAAAAAAAAAACATAAGGGGTAACACTGTCGTTTTTGGCCGAAATTTTGACCCCCTCCAATCTTCTTGAAACTCTGGATTCTGACAGAGGGCCACGAGACTTCGACCAGCGCGCAAAAATGGAGGCTCTAGACCACTTCCAGAGTCAAGATATCGGATGTCAAAGTTTTGACCTGAAAAAAAAAACATAAGGGGTAACACTGTTGTTTTTGGCCGAAATTTTGACCCCCTCCGATCTTCTTGAAACTCTGGATTCTGACAGAGGGCCACGAGACTTCGACCAGCGCGCAAAAATGGAGGCTCTAGACCCTTCCAGAGCCGAGATATCGGATGTCAAAGTTTTGACCCGAAAAAAAAAACATAAGGGGTAACACTGTCGTTTTTGGCCGAAATGTTGACCCCCTCCGATCTTCTTGAAACTCTGGATTTTGACAGAGGGCCACGAGACTTCGACCAGCGCGCAAAAATGGAGGCTCTAGACCCTTCCAGAGCCGAGATATCGGATGTCAAAGTTTTGACCTGAAAAAAAAACATAAGGGGTAACATGTCGTTTTTGGCCGAAATTTTGACCCCCTCCGATCTTCTTGAAACTCTGGATTCTGACAGAGGGCCACGAGACTTCGACCAGCGCGCAAAAATGGAGGCTCTAGACCCCTCCAGAGCCGAGATATCGAATGTCAAAGTTTTGACCTGAAAAAAAAACATAAGGGGTAACACTGTCATTTTTGGCCAAAATGTTGACCCCCTCCGATCTTCTTGAAACTCTGGATTCTGACAGAGGGCCACGAGACTTCGACCAGTGCGCAAAAATGGAGGCTCTAGACCCTTCCAGAGCCGAGATATCGGATGTCAAAGTTTTGACCCGAAAAAAAAAAACATAAGGGGTAACACTGTCGTTTTTGGCTGAAATTTTTACCCCCTCCGATCTTCTTGAAACTCTGGATTCTGACAGAGGGCCACGAGACTTCGACCAGCGCGCAAAAATTGAGGCTCTAGACCCTTCCAGAGCCGAGATATCGGATGTCAAAGTTTTGACCTGAAAAAAAAACATAAGGGGTAACACTGTCATTTTTGGCCAAAATGTTGACCACCTCCGATCTTCTTGAAACTCTGGATTCTGACAGAGGGCCACGAGACTTCGACCAGCGCGCAAAAATGGAGGCTCTAGACCCTTCCAGAGCCGAGATATCGGATGTCAATGTTTTGACCTGAAAAAAAACATAAGGGGTAACACTGTCGTTTTTGGCCGAAATTTTGACCCCCTCCGATCTTCTTGAAACTCTGGATTCTGACAGAGGGCCACGAGACTTCGACCAGCGCGCAAAAATGGAGGCTCTAGACCCTTCCATAGCCGAGATATCGGATGTCAAAGTTTTGACCCGAAAAAAAAAACATAAGGGGTAACACTGTCGTTTTTGGCCGAAATTTTGACCCCCTCCGATCTTCTTGAAACTCTGGATTCTGACAGAGGGCCACGAGACTTCGACCAGCGCGCAAAAATGGAGGCTCTAGACCCTTCCAGAGCCGAGATATCGGATGTCAAAGTTTTGACCTGAAAAAAAAACATAAGGGGTAACACTGTCGTTTTTGGCCGAAATTTTGACCCCCTCCGATCTTCGTGAAACTCTGGATTCTGACAGAGGGCCACGAGACTTCGACCAGCACGCAAAAATGGAGGCTCTAGACCCTTTCAGAGCCGAGATATCGGATGTCAAAGTTTTGACCTGAAAAAAAACATAAGGGGTAACACTGTCGTTTTTGGCCGAAATTTTGACCCCCTCCGATCTTCTTGAAACTCTGGATTCTGACAGAGGGCCACGAGACTTCGACCAGCCCGCAAAAATGGAGGCTCTAGACCCTTCCAGAGCCGAGGTATCAGATGTCAAAGTTTTGACCTGAAAAAAAAAAAACATAAGGGGTAACACTGTCGTTTTTGGCCGAAATTTTGACCCCCTCCGATCTTCTTGAAACTCTGGATTCTGACAGAGGGCCACGAGACTTCGACCAGCGCGCAAAAATGGAGGCTCTAGACCCCTCCAGAGCCGAGATATCGAATGTCAAAGTTTTGACCTGAAAAAAAAACATAAGGGGTAACACTGTCGTTTTTGGCCGAAATTTTGACCCCCTCCGATCTTCTTGAAACTCTGGATTCTGACAGAGGGCCACGAGACTTCGACCAGCGCGCAAAAATGGAGGCTCTAGACCCTTCCAGAGCCAAGATATCGGATGTCAAAGTTTTGACCTGAAAAAAAAACATAAGGGGTAACACTGTCATTTTTGGCCAAAATGTTGACCCCCTCCGATCTTCTTGAAACTCTGGATTCTGACAGAGGGCCACGAGACTTCGACCAGTGCGCAAAAATGGAGGCTCTAGACCCTTCCAGAGCCGAGATATCGGATGTCAAAGTTTTGACCCGAAAAAAAAACATAAGGGGTAACACTGTCGTTTTTGGCTGAAATTTTGACCCCCTCCGATCTTCTTGAAACTCTGGATTCTGACAGAGGGCCACGAGACTTCGACCAGCGCGCAAAAATTGAGGCTCTAGACCCTTCCAGAGCCGAGATATCGGATGTCAAAGTTTTGACCTGAAAAAAAAAACATAAGGGGTAACACTGTCATTTTTGGCCAAAATGTTGACCCCCTCCGATCTTCTTGAAACTCTGGATTCTGACAGAGGGCCACGAGACTTCGACCAGCGCGCAAAAATGGAGGCTCTAGACCCTTCCAGAGCCGAGATATCGGATGTCAATGTTTTGACCTGAAAAAAAACATAAGGGGTAACACTGTCGTTTTTGGCCGAAATTTTGACCCCCTCCGATCTTCTTGAAACTCTGGATTCTGACAGAGGGCCACGAGACTTCGACCAGCGCGCAAAAATGGAGGCTCTAGACCCTTCCAGAGCCGAGATATCGAAGGTCAAAATTTGGACCCGAAAAAAAAAACATAAGGGGTAACACTGTCGTTTTGGCCGAAATTTTGACCCCCTCCGATCTTCTTGAAACTCTGGATTCTGACAGAGGGCCACGAGACTTCGACCAGCGCGCAAAAATGGAGGCTCTAGACCCTTCCAGAGCCGAGATATCGAAGGTCAAAATTTGGACCCGAAAAAAAAACATAAGGGGTAACACTGTCGTTTTGGCCGAAATTTTGACCCCCTCCGATCTTCTTGAAACTCTGGATTCTGACAGAGGGCCACGAGACTTCGACCAGCGCGCAAAAATGGAGGCTCTAGACCCTTCCAGAGCCGAGATATTGAAGGTCAAAATTTGGACCCGAAAAAAAAAACATAAGGGGTAACACTGTCATTTTTGGCCAAAATGTTGACCCCCTCCGATCTTCTTGAAACTCTGGATTCTGACAGACGGCCACGAGACTTCGACCAGCGCGCAAAAATGGAGGCTCTAGACCCTTCCAGAGCCGAGATATCGGATGTCAAAGTTTTGACCTGAAAAAAAACATAAGGGGTAACACTGTCGTTTTGGCCGAAATTTTGACCCCCTCCGATCTTCTTGAAACTCTGGATTCTGACAGAGGGCCACGAGACTTCGACCAGCGCGCAAAAATGGAGGCTCTAGACCCTTCCAGAGCCGAGATATCGGATGTCAAAGTTTTGACCTGAAAAAAAACATAAGGGGTAACACTGTCGTTTTTGGCCGAAATTTTGACCCCCTCCAATCTTCTTGAAACTCTGGATTCTGACAGAGGGCCACGAGACTTCGACCAGCGCGCAAAAATGGAGGCTCTAGACCCTTCCAGAGCCGAGATATCGAAGGTCAAAATTTGGACCCGAAAAAAAAAACATAAGGGGTAACACTGTCGTTTTGGCCGAAATTTTGACCCCCTCCGATTTTCTTGAAACTCTGGATTCTGACAGAGGGCCACGAGACTTCGACCAGCGCGCAAAAATGGAGGCTCTAGACCCTTCCAGAGCCGAGATATCGGATGTCAAAGTTTTGACCTGAAAAAAAAAACATAAGGGGTAACACTGTCGTTTTTGGCCGAAATTTTGACCCCCTCCGATCTTCTTGAAACTCTGGATTCTGACAGAGGGCCACGAGACTTCGACCAGCGCGCAAAAATGGAGGCTCTAGACCCTTCCAGAGCCGAGATATCGAAGGTCAAAGTTTTGACCCGAAAAAAAAACATAAGGGGTAACACTGTCGTTTTTGGCCGAAATTTTGACCCCCTCCGATCTTCTTGAAACTCTGGATTCTGACAGAGGGCCACGAGACTTCGACCAGCGCGCAAAAATGGAGGCTCTAGACCCTTCCAGAGCCGAGATATCGGATGTCAAAGTTTTGACCAGAAAAAAAAACATAAGGGGTAACACTGTCGTTTTTGGCCGAAATTTTGACCCCCTCCGATCTTCTTGAAACTCTGGATTCTGACAGAGGGCCACGAGACTTCGACCAGCGCGCAAAAATGGAGGCTCTAGACCCTTCCAGAGCCGAGATATCGGATGTCAAAGTTTTGACCTGAAAAAAAAAACATAAGGGGTAACACTGTCGTTTTTGGCCGAAATTTTGACCCCCTCCGATCTTCTTGAAACTCTGGATTCTGACAGAGGGCCACGAGACTTCGACCAGCGCGCAAAAATGGAGGCTCTAGACCCTTCCAGAGCCGAGATATCGGATGTCAAAGTTTTGACCTGAAAAAAAACATAAGGGGTAACACTGTCGTTTTTGGCCGAAATTTTGACCCCCTCCGATCTTCTTGAAACTCTGGATTCTGACAGAGGGCCACGAGACTTCGACCAGCGCGCAAAAATGGAGGCTCTAGACCCTTCCAGAGCCGAGATATCGAAGGTCAAAATTTGGACCCGAAAAAAAAAACATAAGGGGTAACACTGTCGTTTTGGCCGAAATTTTGACCCCCTCCGATCTTCTTGAAACTCTGGATTCTGACAGAGGGCCACGAGACTTCGACCAGCGCGCAAAAATGGAGGCTCTAGACCCTTCCAGAGCCGAGATATCGGATGTCAAAGTTTTGACCTGAAAAAAAACATAAGGGGTAACACTGTCGTTTTTGGCCGAAATTTTGACCCCCTCCGATCTTCTTGAAACTCTGGATTCTGACAGAGGGCCACGAGACTTCGACCAGCGCGCAAAAATGGAGGCTCTAGACCCTTCCAGAGCCGAGATATCGAAGGTCAAAATTTGGACCCGAAAAAAAAAACATAAGGGGTAACACTGTCGTTTTTGGCCGAAATTTTGACCCCCTCCGATCTTCTTGAAACTCTGGATTCTGACAGAGGGCCACGAGACTTCGACCAGCGCGCAAAAATGGAGGCTCTAGACCCTTCCAGAGCCGAGATATCGGATGTCAAAGTTTTGACCCGAAAAAAAAACATAAGGGGTAACACTGTCGTTTTTGGCCAAAATTTTGACCCCCTCCGATCTTCTTGAAACTCTGGATTCTGACAGAGGGCCACGAGACTTCGACCAGCGCGCAAAAATGGAGGCTCTAGACCCTTCCAGAGCCGAGATATCGGATGTCAAAGTTTTGACCTGAAAAAAAACATAAGGGGTAACACTGTCGTTTTTGGCCGAAATTTTGACCCCCTCCGATCTTCTTGAAACTCTGGATTCTGACAGAGGGCCACGAGACTTCGACCAGCGCGCAAAAATGGAGGCTCTAGACCCTTCCAGAGCCGAGATATCGAAGGTCAAAATTTGGACCCGAAAAAAAAAACATAAGGGGTAACACTGTCGTTTTGGACGAAATTTTGACCCCCTCCGATCTTCTTGAAACTCTGGATTCTGACAGAGGGCCACGAGACTTCGACCAGCGCGCAAAAATGGAGGCTCTAGACCCTTCCAGAGCCGAGATATCGGATGTCAAAGTTTTGACCTGAAAAAATAAACATAAGGGGTAACACTGTCGTTTTTGGCCGAAATTTTGACCCCCTCCGATCTTCTTGAAACTCTGGATTCTGACAGAGGGCCACGAGACTTCGACCAGCGCGCAAAAATGGAGGCTCTAGACCCTTCCAGAGCCGAGATATCGGATGTCAAAGTTTTGACCTGAAAAAAAACATAAGGGGTAACACTGTCGTTTTTGGCCGAAATTTTGACCCCCTCCGATCTTCTTGAAACTCTGGATTCTGACAGAGGGCCACGAGACTTCGACCAGCGCGCAAAAATGGAGGCTCTAGACCCTTCCAGAGCCGAGATATCGGATGTCAAAGTTTTGACCTGAAAAAAAACATAAGGGGTAATACTGTCGTTTTTGGCCGAAATTTTGACCCCCTCCGATCTTCTTGAAACTCTGGATTCTGACAGAGGGCCACGAGACTTCGACCAGCGCGCAAAAATGGAGGCTCTAGACCCTTCCAGAGCCGAGATATCGAAGGTGAAAATTTGGACCCGAAAAAAAAAAACATAAGGGGTAACACTGTCGTTTTGGCCGAAATTTTGACCCCCTCCGATCTTCTTGAAACTCTGGATTCTGACAGAGGGCCACGAGACTTCGACCAGCGCGCAAAAATGGAGGCTCTAGACCCTTCCAGAGCCGAGATATCGGATGTCAAAGTTTTGACCTGAAAAAAAAAAACATAAGGGGTAACACTGTCGTTTTTGGCCGAAATTTTGACCCCCTCCGATCTTCTTGAAACTCTGGATTCTGACAGAGGGCCACGAGACTTCGACCAGCGCGCAAAAATGGAGGCTCTAGACCCTTCCAGAGCCGAGATATCGGATGTCAAAGTTTTGACCCGAAAAAAAAAACATAAGGGGTAACACTGTCGTTTTTGGCCGAAATTTTGACCCCCTCCGATCTTCTTGAAACTCTGGATTCTGACAGAGGGCCACGAGACTTCGACCAGCGCGCAAAAATGGAGGCTCTAGACCCTTCCAGAGCCGAGATATTGGATGTCAAAGTTTTGACCTGAAAAAAAACATAAGGGGTAACACTGTCGTTTTTGGCCGAAATTTTGACCCCCTCCGATCTTCTTGAAACTCTGGATTCTGACAGAGGGCCACGAGACTTCGACCAGCGCGCAAAAATGGAGGCTCTAGACCCTTCCAGAGCCGAGATATCGAAGGTCAAAATTTGGACCCGAAAAAAAAAACATAAGGGGTAACACTGTCGTTTTGGCCGAAATTTTGACCCCCTCCGATCTTCTTGAAACTCTGGATTCTGACAGAGGGCCACGAGACTTCGACCAGCGCGCAAAAATGGAGGCTCTAGACCCTTCCAGAGCCGAGATATCGGATGTCAAAGTTTTGACCTGAAAAAAAAAACATAAGGGGTAACACTGTCGTTTTTGGCCGAAATTTTGACCCCCTCCGATCTTCTTGAAACTCTGGATTCTGACAGAGGGCCACGAGACTTCGACCAGCGCGCAAAAATGGAGGCTCTAGACCCTTCCAGAGCCGAGATATCGAAGGTCAAAATTTGGACCCGAAAAAAAAACATAAGGGGTAACACTGTCGTTTTGGCCGAAATTTTGACCCCCTCCGATCTTCTTGAAACTCTGGATTCTGACAGAGGGCCACAAGACTTCGACCAGCGCGCAAAAATGGAGGCTCTAGACCCTTCCAGAGCCGAGATATCGAATATCAAAATTTGGACCCGAAAAAAAAACATAAGGGGTAACACTGTCGTTTTGGCCGAAATTTTGACCCCCTCCGATCTTCTTGAAACTCTGGATTCTGACAGAGGGCCACGAGACTTCGACCAGCGCGCAAAAATGGAGGCTCTAGACCCTTCCAGAGCCGAGATATCGGATGTCAAAGTTTTGACCTGAAAAAAAAAAACATAAGGGGTAACACTGTCGTTTTTGGCCGAAATTTTGACCCCCTCCGATCTTCTTGAAACTCTGGATTCTGACAGAGGGCCACGAGACTTCGACCAGCGCGCAAAAATGGAGGCTCTAGACCCTTCCAGAGCCGAGATATCGGATGTCAAAGTTTTGACCCGAAAAAAAAACAGAAGGGGTAACACTGTCGTTTTTGGCCGAAATTTTGACCCCCTCCGATCTTCTTGAAACTCTGGATTCTGACAGAGGGCCACGAGACTTCGACCAGCGCGCAAAAATGGAGGCTCTAGACCCTTCCAGAGCCGAGATATCGGATGTCAAAGTTTTGACCTGAAAAAAAACATAAGGGGTAACACTGTCGTTTTTGGCCGAAATTTTGACCCCCTCCGATCTTCTTGAAACTCTGGATTCTGACAGAGGGCCACGAGACTTCGGCCAGCGCGCAAAAATGGAGGCTCTAGACCCTTCCAGAGCCGAGATATCGAAGGTCAAAATTTGGACCCGAAAAAAAAAACATAAGGGGTAACACTGTCGTTTTTGGCCGAAATTTTGACCCCCTCCGATCTTCTTGAAACTCTGGATTCTGACAGAGGGCCACGAGACTTCGACCAGCGCGCAAAAATGGAGGCTCTAGACCCTTCCAGAGCCGAGATATCGAAGGTCAAAATTTGGACCCGAAAAAAAAACATAAGGGGTAACACTGTCGTTTTGGCCGAAATTTTGACCCCCTCCGATCTTCTTGAAACTCTGGATTCTGACAGAGGGCCACAAGACTTCGACCAGCGCGCAAAAATGGAGGCTCTAGACCCTTCCAGAGCCGAGATATCGAATATCAAAATTTGGACCCGAAAAAAAAAACATAAGGGGTAACACTGTCGTTTTGGCCGAAATTTTGACCCCCTCCGATCTTCTTGAAACTCTGGATTCTGACAGAGGGCCACGAGACTTCGACCAGCGCGCAAAAATGGAGGCTCTAGACCCTTCCAGAGCCGAGATATCGGATGTCAAAGTTTTGACCTGAAAAAAAAAACATAAGGGGTAACACTGTCGTTTTTGGCCGAAATTTTGACCCCCTCCGATCTTCTTGAAACTCTGGATTCTGACAGAGGGCCACGAGACTTCGACCAGCGCGCAAAAATGGAGGCTCTAGACCCTTCCAGAGCCGAGATATCGGATGTCAAAGTTTTGACCCGAAAAAAAAACATAAGGGGTAACACTGTCGTTTTTGGCCGAAATTTTGACCCCCTCCGATCTTCTTGAAACTCTGGATTCTGACAGAGGGCCACGAGACTTCGACCAGCGCGCAAAAATGGAGGCTCTAGACCCTTCCAGAGCCGAGATATCGGATGTTAAAGTTTTGACCTGAAAAAAAACATAAGGGGTAACACTGTCGTTTTTGGCCGAAATTTTGACCCCCTCCGATCTTCTTGAAACTCTGGATTCTGACAGAGGGCCACGAGACTTCGACCAGCGCGCAAAAATGGAGGCTCTAGACCCTTCCAGAGCCGAGATATCGAAGGTCAAAATTTGGACCTGAAAAAAAAAACATAAGGGGTAACACTGTCGTTTTTGGCCGAAATTTTGACCCCCTCCGATCTTCTTGAAACTCTGGATTCTGACAGAGGGCCACGAGACTTCGACCAGCACGCAAAAATGGAGGCTTTAGACCCTTCCAGAGCCGAGATATCGAAGGTCAAAATTTGGACCCGAAAAAAAAAACATAAGGGGTAACACTGTCGTTTTGGCCGAAATTTTGACCCCCTCCGATCTTCTTGAAACTCTGGATTCTGACAGAGGGCCACGAGACTTCGACCAGCGCGCAAAAATGGAGGCTCTAGACCCTTCCAGAGCCGAGATATCGAATATCAAAATTTGGACCCGAAAAAAAAAAACATAAGGGGTAACACTGTCGTTTTGGCCGAAATTTTGACCCCCTCCGATCTTCTTGAAACTCTGGATTCTGACAGAGGGCCACGAGACTTCGACCAGCGCGCAAAAATGGAGGCTCTAGACCCTTCCAGAGCCGAGATATCGGATGTCAAAGTTTTGACCTGAAAAAAAAAAAAACATAAGGGGTAACACTGTCGTTTTTGGCCGAAATTTTGACCCCCTCCGATCTTCTTGAAACTCTGGATTCTGACAGAGGGCCACGAGACTTCGACCAGCGCGCAAAAATGGAGGCTCTAGACCCTTCCAGAGCCGAGATATCGGATGTCAAAGTTTTGACCCGAAAAAAAAACATAAGGGGTAACACTGTCGTTTTTGGCCGAAATTTTGACCCCCTCCGATCTTCTTGAAACTCTGGATTCTGACAGAGGGCCACGAGACTTCGACCAGCGCGCAAAAATGGAGGCTCTAGACCCTTCCAGAGCCGAGATATCGGATGTCAAAGTTTTGACCTGAAAAAAAAAACATAAGGGGTAACACTGTCGTTTTTGGCCGAAATTTTGACCCCCTCCGATTTTCTTGAAACTCTGGATTCTGACAGAGGGCCACGAGACTTCGACCAGCGCGCAAAAATGGAGGCTCTAGACCCTTCCAGAGCCGAGATATCGAAGGTCAAAGTTTTGACCCGAAAAAAAAACATAAGGGGTAACACTGTCGTTTTTGGCCGAAATTTTGACCCCCTCCGATCTTCTTGAAACTCTGGATTCTGACAGAGGGCCACGAGACTTCGACCAGCGCGCAAAAATGGAGGCTCTAGACCCTTCCAGAGCCGAGATATCGGATGTCAAAATTTGGACACGAAAAAAAAACATAAGGGGTAACACTGTCGTTTTTGGCCGAAATTTTGACCCCCTCCGATCTTCTTGAAACTCTGGATTCTGACAGAGGGCCACGAGACTTCGACCAGCGCGCAAAAATGGAGGCTCTAGACCCTTCCAGAGCCGAGATATCGAAGGTCAAAATTTGGACCCGAAAAAAAAAACATAAGGGGTAACACTGTCGTTTTGGCCGAAATTTTGACCCCCTCCGATCTTCTTGAAACTCTGGATTCTGACAGAGGGCCACGAGACTTCGACCAGCGCGCAAAAATGGAGGCTCTAGACCCTTCCAGAGCCGAGATATCGGATGTCAAAGTTTTGACCTGAAAAAAAAAACATAAGGGGTAACACTGTCGTTTTTGGCCGAAATTTTGACCCCCTCCGATCTTCTTGAAACTCTGGATTCTGACAGAGGGCCACGAGACTTCGACCAGCGCGCAAAAATTGAGGCTCTAGACCCTTCCAGAGCCGAGATATCGGATGTCAAAGTTTTGACCTGAAAAAAAAAACATAAGGGGTAACACTGTCGTTTTTGGCCGAAATTTTGACCCCCTCCGATCTTCTTGAAACTCTGGATTCTGACAGAGGGCCACGAGACTTCGACCAGCGCGCAAAAATGGAGGCTCTAGACCCTTCCAGAGCCGAGATATCGGATGTCAAAGTTTTGACCCGAAAAAAAACATAAGGGGTAACACTGTCGTTTTTGGCCGAAATTTTGACCCCCTCCGATCTTCTTGAAACTCTGGATTCTGACAGAGGGCCACGAGACTTCGACCAGCGCGCAAAAATGGAGGCTCTAGACCCTTCCAGAGCCGAGATATCGGATGTCAAAGTTTTGACCTGAAAAAAAAAACATAAGGGGTAACACTGTCGTTTTGGCCGAAATTTTGACCCCCTCCGATCTTCTTGAAACTCTGGATTCTGACAGAGGGCCACGAGACTTCGACCAGCGCGCAAAAATGGAGGCTCTAGACCCTTCCAGAGCCGAGATATCGAAGGTCAAAATTTGGACCCGAAAAAAAAAACATAAGGGGTAACACTGTCGTTTTGGCCGAAATTTTGACCCCCTCCGATCTTCTTGAAACTCTGGATTCTGACAGAGGGCCACGAGACTTCGACCAGCGCGCAAAAATGGAGGCTCTAGACCCTTCCAGAGCCGAGATATCGAAGGTCAAAATTTAGACCCGAAAAAAAAACATAAGGGGTAACACTGTCGTTTTGGCCGAAATTTTGACCCCCTCCGATCTTCTTGAAACTCTGGATTCTGACAGAGGGCCACGAGACTTCGACCAGCGCGCAAAAATGGAGGCTCTAGACCCTTCCAGAGCCGAGATATCGAAGGTCAAAATTTGGACCCGAAAAAAAAAACATAAGGGGTAACACTGTCGTTTTGGCCGAAATTTTGACCCCCTCCGATCTTCTTGAAACTCTGGATTCTGACAGAGGGCCACGAGACTTCGACCAGCGCGCAAAAATGGAGGCTCTAGACCCTTCCAGAGCCGAGATATCGAAGGTCAAAGTTTTGACCTGAAAAAAAACATAAGGGGTAACACTGTCGTTTTTGGCCGAAATTTTGACCCCCTCCGATCTTCTTGAAACTCTGGATTCTGACAGAGGGCCACGAGACTTCGACCAGCGCGCAAAAATGGAGGCTCTAGACCCTTCCAGAGCCGAGATATCGAAGGTCAAAATTTGGACCCGAAAAAAAAAACATAAGGGGTAACACTGTCGTTTTGGCCGAAATTTTGACCCCCTCCGATCTTCTTGAAACTCTGGATTCTGACAGAGGGCCACGAGACTTCGACCAGCGCGCAAAAATGGAGGCTCTAGACCCTTCCAGAGCCGAGATATCGGATGTCAAAGTTTTGACCTGAAAAAAAAAAACATAAGGGGTAACACTGTCGTTTTTGGCCGAAATTTTGACCCCCTCCGATCTTCTTGAAACTCTGGATTCTGACAGAGGGCCACGAGACTTCGACCAGCGCGCAAAAATGGAGGCTCTAGACCCTTCCAGAGCCGAGATATCGGATGTCAAAGTTTTGACCCGAAAAAAAAACATAAGGGGTAACACTGTCGTTTTTGGCCGAAATTTTGACCCCCTCCGATCTTCTTGAAACTCTGGATTCTGACAGAGGGCCACGAGACTTCGACCAGCGCGCAAAAATGGAGGCTCTAGACCCTTCCAGAGCCGAGATATCGGATGTCAAAGTTTTGACCTGAAAAAAAACATAAGGGGTAACACTGTCGTTTTGGCCGAAATTTTGACCCCCTCCGATCTTCTTGAAACTCTGGATTCTGACAGAGGGCCACGAGACTTCGACCAGCGCGCAAAAATGGAGGCTCTAGACCCTTCCAGAGCCGAGATATCGAAGGTCAAAATTTGGACCCGAAAAAAAAAAACATAAGGGGTAACACTGTCGTTTTGGCCGAAATTTTGACCCCCTCCGATCTTCTTGAAACTCTGGATTCTGACAGAGGGCCACGAGACTTCGACCAGCGCGCAAAAATGGAGGCTCTAGACCCTTCCAGAGCCGAGATATCGGATGTCAAAGTTTTGACCTGAAAAAAAAACATAAGGGGTAACACTGTCGTTTTTGGCCGAAATTTTGACCCCCTCCGATCTTCTTGAAACTCTGGATTCTGACAGAGGGCCACGAGACTTCGACCAGCGTGCAAAAATGGAGGCTCTAGACCCTTCCAGAGCCGAGATATCGGATGTCAAAGTTTTGACCCGAAAAAAAAACATAAGGGGTAACACTGTCGTTTTTGGCCGAAATTTTGACCCCCTCCGATCTTCTTGAAACTCTGGATTCTGACAGAGGGCCACGAGACTTCGACCAGCGCGCAAAAATGGAGGCTCTAGACCCTTCCAGAGCCGAGATATCGGATGTCAAAGTTTTGACCTGAAAAAAAACATAAGGGGTAACACTGTCGTTTTTGGCCGAAATTTTGACCCCCTCCGATCTTCTTGAAACTCTGGATTCTGACAGAGGGCCACGAGACTTCGACCAGCGCGCAAAAATGGAGGCTCTAGACCCTTCCAGAGCCGAGATATCGAAGGTCAAAATTTGGACCCGAAAAAAAAAACATAAGGGGTAACACTGTCGTTTTGGCCGAAATTTTGACCCCCTCCGATCTTCTTGAAACTCTGGATTCTGACAGAGGGCCACGAGACTTCGACCAGCGCGCAAAAATGGAGGCTCTAGACCCTTCCAGAGCCGAGATATCGAAGGTCAAAATTTGGACCCGAAAAAAAAACATAAGGGGTAACACTGTCGTTTTGGCCGAAAGTTTGACCCCCTCCGATCTTCTTGAAACTCTGGATTCTGACAGAGGGCCACGAGACTTCGACCAGCGCGCAAAAATGGAGGCTCTAGACCCTTCCAGAGCCGAGATATCGGATGTCAAAGTTTTGACCTGAAAAAAAAAACATAAGGGGTAACACTGTCGTTTTTGGCCGAAATTTTGACCCCCTCCGATCTTCTTGAAACTCTGGATTCTGACAGAGGGCCACGAGACTTCGACCAGCGCGCAAAAATGGAGGCTCTAGACCCTTCCAGAGCCGAGATATCGGATGTCAAAGTTTTGACCAGAAAAAAAAAACATAAGGGGTAACACTGTCGTTTTTGGCCGAAATTTTGACCCCCTCCGATCTTCTTGGAACTCTGGATTCTGACAGAGGGCCACGAGACTTCGACCAGCGCGCAAAAATGGAGGCTCTAGACCCTTCCAGAGCCGAGATATCGGATGTCAAAGTTTTGACCCGAAAAAAAAACATAAGGGGTAACACTGTCGTTTTTGGCCGAAATTTTGACCCCCTCCGATCTTCTTGAAACTCTGGATTCTGACAGAGGGCCACGAGACTTCGACCAGCGCGCAAAAATGGAGGCTCTAGACCCTTCCAGAGCCGAGATATCGGATGTCAAAGTTTTGACCTGAAAAAAAAAACATAAGGGGTAACACTGTCGTTTTTGGCCGAAATTTTGACCCCCTCCGATCTTCTTGAAACTCTGGATTCTGACAGAGGGCCACGAGACTTCGACCAGCGCGCAAAAATGGAGGCTCTAGACCCTTCCAGAGCCGAGATATCGGATGTCAAAGTTTTGACCTGAAAAAAAAAACATAAGGGGTAACACTGTCGTTTTTGGCCGAAATTTTGACCCCCTCCGATTTTCTTGAAACTCTGGATTCTGACAGAGGGCCACGAGACTTCGACCAGCGCGCAAAAATGGAGGCTCTAGACCCTTCCAGAGCCGAGATATCGAAGGTCAAAGTTTTGACCCGAAAAAAAAACATAAGGGGTAACACTGTCGTTTTTGGCCGAAATTTTGACCCCCTCCGATCTTCTTGAAACTCTGGATTCTGACAGAGGGCCACGAGACTTCGACCAGCGCGCAAAAATGGAGGCTCTAGACCCTTCCAGAGCCGAGATATCGGATGTCAAAATTTGGACACGAAAAAAAAACATAAGGGGTAACACTGTCGTTTTTGGCCGAAATTTTGACCCCCTCCGATCTTCTTGAAACTCTGGATTCTGACAGAGGGCCACGAGACTTCGACCAGCGCGCAAAAATGGAGGCTCTAGACCCTTCCAGAGCCGAGATATCGAAGGTCAAAATTTGGACCCGAAAAAAAAAACATAAGGGGTAACACTGTCGTTTTGGCCGAAATTTTGACCCCCTCCGATCTTCTTGAAACTCTGGATTCTGACAGAGGGCCACGAGACTTCGACCAGCGCGCAAAAATGGAGGCTCTAGACCCTTCCAGAGCCGAGATATCGGATGTCAAAGTTTTGACCTGAAAAAAAAAACATAAGGGGTAACACTGTCGTTTTTGGCCGAAATTTTGACCCCCTCCGATCTTCTTGAAACTCTGGATTCTGACAGAGGGCCACGAGACTTCGACCAGCGCGCAAAAATTGAGGCTCTAGACCCTTCCAGAGCCGAGATATCGGATGTCAAAGTTTTGACCTGAAAAAAAAAACATAAGGGGTAACACTGTCGTTTTTGGCCGAAATTTTGACCCCCTCCGATCTTCTTGAAACTCTGGATTCTGACAGAGGGCCACGAGACTTCGACCAGCGCGCAAAAATGGAGGCTCTAGACCCTTCCAGAGCCGAGATATCGGATGTCAAAGTTTTGACCCGAAAAAAAACATAAGGGGTAACACTGTCGTTTTTGGCCGAAATTTTGACCCCCTCCGATCTTCTTGAAACTCTGGATTCTGACAGAGGGCCACGAGACTTCGACCAGCGCGCAAAAATGGAGGCTCTAGACCCTTCCAGAGCCGAGATATCGGATGTCAAAGTTTTGACCTGAAAAAAAAAACATAAGGGGTAACACTGTCGTTTTGGCCGAAATTTTGACCCCCTCCGATCTTCTTGAAACTCTGGATTCTGACAGAGGGCCACGAGACTTCGACCAGCGCGCAAAAATGGAGGCTCTAGACCCTTCCAGAGCCGAGATATCGAAGGTCAAAATTTGGACCCGAAAAAAAAAACATAAGGGGTAACACTGTCGTTTTGGCCGAAATTTTGACCCCCTCCGATCTTCTTGAAACTCTGGATTCTGACAGAGGGCCACGAGACTTCGACCAGCGCGCAAAAATGGAGGCTCTAGACCCTTCCAGAGCCGAGATATCGAAGGTCAAAATTTAGACCCGAAAAAAAAACATAAGGGGTAACACTGTCGTTTTGGCCGAAATTTTGACCCCCTCCGATCTTCTTGAAACTCTGGATTCTGACAGAGGGCCACGAGACTTCGACCAGCGCGCAAAAATGGAGGCTCTAGACCCTTCCAGAGCCGAGATATCGAAGGTCAAAATTTGGATCCGAAAAAAAAAACATAAGGGGTAACACTGTCGTTTTGGCCGAAATTTTGACCCCCTCCGATCTTCTTGAAACTCTGGATTCTGACAGAGGGCCACGAGACTTCGACCAGCGCGCAAAAATGGAGGCTCTAGACCCTTCCAGAGCCGAGATATCGAAGGTCAAAGTTTTGACCTGAAAAAAAACATAAGGGGTAACACTGTCGTTTTTGGCCGAAATTTTGACCCCCTCCGATCTTCTTGAAACTCTGGATTCTGACAGAGGGCCACGAGACTTCGACCAGCGCGCAAAAATGGAGGCTCTAGACCCTTCCAGAGCCGAGATATCGAAGGTCAAAATTTGGACCCGAAAAAAAAAACATAAGGGGTAACACTGTCGTTTTGGCCGAAATTTTGACCCCCTCCGATCTTCTTGAAACTCTGGATTCTGACAGAGGGCCACGAGACTTCGACCAGCGCGCAAAAATGGAGGCTCTAGACCCTTCCAGAGCCGAGATATCGGATGTCAAAGTTTTGACCTGAAAAAAAAAAACATAAGGGGTAACACTGTCGTTTTTGGCCGAAATTTTGACCCCCTCCGATCTTCTTGAAACTCTGGATTCTGACAGAGGGCCACGAGACTTCGACCAGCGCGCAAAAATGGAGGCTCTAGACCCTTCCAGAGCCGAGATATCGGATGTCAAAGTTTTGACCCGAAAAAAAAACATAAGGGGTAACACTGTCGTTTTTGGCCGAAATTTTGACCCCCTCCGATCTTCTTGAAACTCTGGATTCTGACAGAGGGCCACGAGACTTCGACCAGCGCGCAAAAATGGAGGCTCTAGACCCTTCCAGAGCCGAGATATCGGATGTCAAAGTTTTGACCTGAAAAAAAACATAAGGGGTAACACTGTCGTTTTGGCCGAAATTTTGACCCCCTCCGATCTTCTTGAAACTCTGGATTCTGACAGAGGGCCACGAGACTTCGACCAGCGCGCAAAAATGGAGGCTCTAGACCCTTCCAGAGCCGAGATATCGAAGGTCAAAATTTGGACCCGAAAAAAAAAAACATAAGGGGTAACACTGTCGTTTTGGCCGAAATTTTGACCCCCTCCGATCTTCTTGAAACTCTGGATTCTGACAGAGGGCCACGAGACTTCGACCAGCGCGCAAAAATGGAGGATCTAGACCCTTCCAGAGCCGAGATATCGGATGTCAAAGTTTTGACCTGAAAAAAAAACATAAGGGGTAACACTGTCGTTTTTGGCCGAAATTTTGACCCCCTCCGATCTTCTTGAAACTCTGGATTCTGACAGAGGGCCACGAGACTTCGACCAGCGTGCAAAAATGGAGGCTCTAGACCCTTCCAGAGCCGAGATATCGGATGTCAAAGTTTTGACCCGAAAAAAAAACATAAGGGGTAACACTGTCGTTTTTGGCCGAAATTTTGACCCCCTCCGATCTTCTTGAAACTCTGGATTCTGACAGAGGGCCACGAGACTTCGACCAGCGCGCAAAAATGGAGGCTCTAGACCCTTCCAGAGCCGAGATATCGGATGTCAAAGTTTTGACCTGAAAAAAAACATAAGGGGTAACACTGTCGTTTTTGGCCGAAATTTTGACCCCCTCCGATCTTCTTGAAACTCTGGATTCTGACAGAGGGCCACGAGACTTCGACCAGCGCGCAAAAATGGAGGCTCTAGACCCTTCCAGAGCCGAGATATCGAAGGTCAAAATTTGGACCCGAAAAAAAAAACATAAGGGGTAACACTGTCGTTTTGGCCGAAATTTTGACCCCCTCCGATCTTCTTGAAACTCTGGATTCTGACAGAGGGCCACGAGACTTCGACCAGCGCGCAAAAATGGAGGCTCTAGACCCTTCCAGAGCCGAGATATCGAAGGTCAAAATTTGGACCCGAAAAAAAAACATAAGGGGTAACACTGTCGTTTTGGCCGAAAGTTTGACCCCCTCCGATCTTCTTGAAACTCTGGATTCTGACAGAGGGCCACGAGACTTCGACCAGCGCGCAAAAATGGAGGCTCTAGACCCTTCCAGAGCCGAGATATCGGATGTCAAAGTTTTGACCTGAAAAAAAAAACATAAGGGGTAACACTGTCGTTTTTGGCCGAAATTTTGACCCCCTCCGATCTTCTTGAAACTCTGGATTCTGACAGAGGGCCACGAGACTTCGACCAGCGCGCAAAAATGGAGGCTCTAGACCCTTCCAGAGCCGAGATATCGGATGTCAAAGTTTTGACCAGAAAAAAAAAACATAAGGGGTAACACTGTCGTTTTTGGCCGAAATTTTGACCCCCTCCGATCTTCTTGGAACTCTGGATTCTGACAGAGGGCCACGAGACTTCGACCAGCGCGCAAAAATGGAGGCTCTAGACCCTTCCAGAGCCGAGATATCGGATGTCAAAGTTTTGACCCGAAAAAAAAACATAAGGGGTAACACTGTCGTTTTTGGCCGAAATTTTGACCCCCTCCGATCTTCTTGAAACTCTGGATTCTGACAGAGGGCCACGAGACTTCGACCAGCGCGCAAAAATGGAGGCTCTAGACCCTTCCAGAGCCGAGATATCGGATGTCAAAGTTTTGACCTGAAAAAAAAAACATAAGGGGTAACACTGTCGTTTTTGGCCGAAATTTTGACCCCCTCCGATCTTCTTGAAACTCTGGATTCTGACAGAGGGCCACGAGACTTCGACCAGCGCGCAAAAATGGAGGCTCTAGACCCTTCCAGAGCCAAGATATCGGATGTCAAAGTTTTGACCCGAAAAAAAAACATAAGGGGTAACACTGTCGTTTTTGGCCGAAATTTTGACCCCCTCCGATCTTCTTGAAACTCTGGATTCTGACAGAGGGCCACGAGACTTCGACCAGCGCGCAAAAATGGAGGCTCTAGACCCTTCCAGAGCCGAGATATCGGATGTCAAAGTTTTGACCTGAAAAAAAAACATAAGGGGTAACACTGTCGTTTTTGGCCGAAATTTTGACCCCCTCCGATCTTCTTGAAACTCTGGATTCTGACAGAGGGCCACGAGACTTCGACCAGCGCGCAAAAATGGAGGCTCTAGACCCTTCCAGAGCCGAGATATCGAAGGTCAAAATTTGGACCCGAAAAAAAAAAACATAAGGGGTAACACTGTCGTTTTGGCCGAAATTTTGACCCCCTCCGATCTTCTTGAAACTCTGGATTCTGACAGAGGGCCACGAGACTTCGACCAGCGCGCAAAAATGGAGGCTCTAGACCCTTCCAGAGCCGAGATATCGAAGGTCAAAATTTGGACCCGAAAAAAAAACATAAGGGGTAACACTGTCGTTTTGGCCGAAAGTTTGACCCCCTCCGATCTTCTTGAAACTCTGGATTCTGACAGAGGGCCACGAGACTTCGACCAGCGCGCAAAAATGGAGGTTCTAGACCCTTCCAGAGCCGAGATATCGAAGGTCAAAATTTGGACCCGAAAAAAAACATAAGGGGTAACACTGTCATTTTTGGCCAAAATGTTGACCCCCTCCGATCTTCTTGAAACTCTGGATTCTGACAGACGGCCACGAGACTTCGACCAGCGCGCAAAAATGGAGGCTCTAGACCCTTCCAGAGCCGAGATATCGGATGTCAAAGTTTTGACCTGAAAAAAAAAACATAAGGGGTAACACTGTCGTTTTTGGCCGAAATTTTGACCCCCTCCGATCTTCTTGAAACTCTGGATTCTGACAGAGGGCCACGAGACTTCGACCAGCGCGCAAAAATGGAGGCTCTAGACCCTTCCAGAGCCGAGATATCGGATGTCAAAGTTTTGACCCGAAAAAAAAACATAAGGGGTAACACTGTCGTTTTTGGCCGAAATTTTGACCCCCTCCGATCTTCTTGAAACTCTGGATTCTGACAGAGGGCCACGAGACTTCGACCAGCGCGCAAAAATGGAGGCTCTAGACCCTTCCAGAGCCGAGATATCGGATGTCAAAGTTTTGACCCGAAAAAAAACATAAGGGGTAACACTGTCGTTTTTGGCCGAAATTTTGACCCCCTCCGATCTTCTTGAAACTCTGGATTCTGACAGAGGGCCACGAGACTTCGACCAGCGCGCAAAAATGGAGGCTCTAGACCCTTCCAGAGCCGAGATATCGAAGGTCAAAATTTGGACCCGAAAAAAAAAACATAAGGGGTAACACTGTCGTTTTGGCCGAAATTTTGACCCCCTCCGATCTTCTTGAAACTCTGGATTCTGACAGAGGGCCACGAGACTTCGACCAGCGCGCAAAAATGGAGGCTCTAGACCCTTCCAGAGCCGAGATATCGGATGTCAAAGTTTTGACCTGAAAAAAAAACATAAGGGGTAACACTGTCGTTTTTGGCCGAAATTTTGACCCCCTCCGATCTTCTTGAAACTCTGGATTCTGACAGAGGGCCACGAGACTTCGACCAGCGCGCAAAAATGGAGGCTCTAGACCCTTCCAGAGCCGAGATATCGGATGTCAAAGTTTTGACCTGAAAAAAAAAACATAAGGGGTAACACTGTCGTTTTTGGCCGAAATTTTGACCCCCTCCGATCTTCTTGAAACTCTGGATTCTGACAGAGGGCCACGAGACTTCGACCAGCGCGCAAAAATGGAGGCTCTAGACCCTTCCAGAGCCGAGATATCGGATGTCAAAGTTTTGACCCGAAAAAAAAACATAAGGGGTAACACTGTCGTTTTTGGCCGAAATTTTGACCCCCTCCGATCTTCTTGAAACTCTGGATTCTGACAGAGGGCCACGAGACTTCGACCAGCGCGCAAAAATGGAGGCTCTAGACCCTTCCAGAGCCGAGATATCAGATGTCAAAGTTTTGACCTGAAAAAAAAAAAAACATAAGGGGTAACACTGTCGTTTTTGGCCGAAATTTTGACCCCCTCCGATCTTCTTGAAACTCTGGATTCTGACAGAGGGCCACGAGACTTCGACCAGCGCGCAAAAATGGAGGCTCTAGACCCTTCCAGAGCCGAGATATCGGATGTCAAAGTTTTGACCCGAAAAAAAACATAAGGGGTAACACTGTCGTTTTTGGCCGAAATTTTGACCCCCTCCGATCTTCTTGAAACTCTGGATTCTGACAGAGGGCCACGAGACTTCGACCAGCGCGCAAAAATGGAGGCTCTAGACCCTTCCAGAGCCGAGATATCGAAGGTCAAAATTTGGACCCGAAAAAAAACATAAGGGGTAACACTGTCGTTTTTGGCCGAAATTTTGACCCCCTCCGATCTTCTTGAAACTCTGGATTCTGACAGAGGGCCACGAGACTTCGACCAGCGCGCAAAAATGGAGGCTCTAGACCCTTCCAGAGCCGAGATATCGAAGGTCAAAATTTGGACCCGAAAAAAAAAACATAAGGGGTAACACTGTCGTTTTGGCCGAAATTTTGACCCCCTCCGATCTTCTTGAAACTCTGGATTCTGACAGAGGGCCACGAGACTTCGACCAGCGCGCAAAAATGGAGGCTCTAGACCCTTCCAGAGCCGAGATATCGGATGTCAAAGTTTTGACCTGAAAAAAAAACATAAGGGGTAACACTGTCGTTTTTGGCCGAAATTTTGACCCCCTCCGATCTTCTTGAAACTCTGGATTCTGACAGAGGGCCACGAGACTTCGACCAGCGCGCAAAAATGGAGGCTCTAGACCCTTCCAGAGCCGAGATATCGGATGTCAAAGTTTTGACCTGAAAAAAAAAACATAAGGGGTAACACTGTCGTTTTTGGCCGAAATTTTGACCCCCTCCGATCTTCTTGAAACTCTGGATTCTGACAGAGGGCCACGAGACTTCGACCAGCGCGCAAAAATGGAGGCTCTAGACCCTTCCAGAGCCGAGATATCGGATGTCAAAGTTTTGACCCGAAAAAAAAAACATAAGGGGTAACACTGTCGTTTTTGGCCGAAATTTTGACCCCCTCCGATCTTCTTGAAACTCTGGATTCTGACAGAGGGCCACGAGACTTCGACCAGCGCGCAAAAATGGAGGCTCTAGACCCTTCCAGAGCCGAGATATCAGATGTCAAAGTTTTGACCTGAAAAAAAAAAAACATAAGGGGTAACACTGTCGTTTTTGGCCGAAATTTTGACCCCCTCCGATCTTCTTGAAACTCTGGATTCTGACAGAGGGCCACGAGACTTCGACCAGCGCGCAAAAATGGAGGCTCTAGACCCTTCCAGAGCCGAGATATCGAAGGTCAAAATTTGGACCCGAAAAAAAAACATAAGGGGTAACACTGTCGTTTTGGCCGAAATTTTGACCCCCTCCGATCTTCTTGAAACTCTGGATTCTGACAGAGGGCCACGAGACTTCGACCAGCGCGCAAAAATGGAGGCTCTAGACCCTTCCAGAGCCGAGATATCGAAGGTCAAAATTTGGACCCGAAAAAAAAACATAAGGGGTAACACTGTCGTTTTGGCCGAAATTTTGACCCCCTCCGATCTTCTTGAAACTCTGGATTCTGACAGAGGACCACGAGACTTCGACCAGCGCGCAAAAATGGAGGCTCTAGACCCTTCCAGAGCCGAGATATCGGATGTCAAAGTTTTGACCTGAAAAAAAAAACATAAGGGGTAACACTGTCGTTTTTGGCCGAAATTTTGACCCCCTCCGATCTTCTTGAAACTCTGGATTCTGACAGAGGGCCACGAGACTTCGACCAGCGCGCAAAAATGGAGGCTCTAGACCCTTCCAGAGCCGAGATATCGGATGTCAAAGTTTTGACCTGAAAAAAAAAACATAAGGGGTAACACTGTCGTTTTTGGCCGAAATTTTGACCCCCTCCGATCTTCTTGAAACTCTGGATTCTGACAGAGGGCCACGAGACTTCGACCAGCGCGCAAAAATGGAGGCTCTAGACCCTTCCAGAGCCGAGATATCGGATGTCAAAGTTTTGACCCGAAAAAAAAACATAAGGGGTAACACTGTCGTTTTTGGCCGAAATTTTGACCCCCTCCGATCTTCTTGAAACTCTGGATTCTGACAGAGGGCCACGAGACTTCGACCAGCGCGCAAAAATGGAGGCTCTAGACCCTTCCAGAGCCGAGATATCAGATGTCAAAGTTTTGACCTGAAAAAAAAAAAACATAAGGGGTAACACTGTCGTTTTTGGCCGAAATTTTGACCCCCTCCGATCTTCTTGAAACTCTGGATTCTGACAGAGGGCCACGAGACTTCGACCAGCGCGCAAAAATGGAGGCTCTAGACCCTTCCAGAGCCGAGATATCGAAGGTCAAAATTTGGACCCGAAAAAAAAACATAAGGGGTAACACTGTCGTTTTGGCCGAAATTTTGACCCCCTCCGATCTTCTTGAAACTCTGGATTCTGACAGAGGGCCACGAGACTTCGACCAGCGCGCAAAAATGGAGGCTCTAGACCCTTCCAGAGCCGAGATATCGAAGGTCAAAATTTGGACCCGAAAAAAAAACATAAGGGGTAACACTGTCGTTTTGGCCGAAATTTTGACCCCCTCCGATCTTCTTGAAACTCTGGATTCTGACAGAGGACCACGAGACTTCGACCAGCGCGCAAAAATGGAGGCTCTAGACCCTTCCAGAGCCGAGATATCGGATGTCAAAGTTTTGACCTGAAAAAAAAAAACATAAGGGGTAACACTGTCGTTTTGGCCGAAATTTTGACCCCCTCCGATCTTCTTGAAACTCTGGATTCTGACAGAGGGCCACGAGACTTCGACCAGCGCGCAAAAATGGAGGCTCTAGACCCTTCCAGAGCCGAGATATCGAAGGTCAAAATTTGGACCCGAAAAAAAAACATAAGGGGTAACACTGTCGTTTTGGCCGAAATTTTGACCCCCTCCGATCTTCTTGAAACTCTGGATTCTGACAGAGGGCCCCGAGACTTCGACCAGCGCGCAAAAATGGAGGCTCTAGACCCTTCCAGAGCCGAGATATCGAAGATCAAAATTTGGACCCGAAAAAAAAACATAAGGGGTAACACTGTAGTTTTGGCCGAAATTTTGACCCCCTCCGATCTTCTTGAAACTCTGGATTCTGACAGAGGGCCACGAGACTTCGACCAGCACGCAAAAATTGAGGCTCTAGACCCTTCCAGAGCCGAGATATCGAAGGTCAAAATTTGGACCCGAAAAAAAAAACATAAGGGGTAACACTGTCGTTTTGCCCGAAATTTTGACCCCCTCCGATTTTCTTGAAACTCTGGATTCTGACAGAGGGCCACGAGACTTCGACCAGCGCACAAAAATGGAGGCTCTAGACCCTTCCAGAGCCGAGATATTGAAGGTCAAAATTTGGACCCGAAAAAAAAAAACATAAGGGGTAACACTGTGGTTTTTTTTTTGGCCGAAATTTTGACTGAAAGATATTTAACTCTTTCAGTCCCATGAACAATCTCGGCCTTCTTTAGATTGATCTTCCTTCTCCTCACACTGTTTCTCAGCATCCTTCGCCTTTTAGTATGGAACACAACATAAAGGTAATAGATTTTTTCTTTTACTACTTACATGCATAATACTGGTTAAATTCCATTAATAAAGCATTCTTGTTACAATGTGTTTCTGTGTCTTTCTTATAAAACCAATAAACATTTGTTACAATATGTTTCTGTGTATTTATTATAAGCAGTTTACATATAAAAACTGTATAACAAAAGACTATCTATAAAGTCTTTTACATATGGTTTCATATAAAAGATGTTTTACATAAAAGACTGTTCTATAAAGTCTTTAGAAGCAGTTTACATATCGTTTCATATAGAAAGCTGTTTTACATAAGACTGTTCTATAAAGTCTTTACACGCAGTTTACATATAGTTATTATAAAATGAATTGCATAATTCCAAACAACATCACAAAAAAAGACTTCGACCAGCGCGCAAAAATGGAGGCTCTAGACCCTTCCAGAGCCGAGATATCGAAGGTCAAAATTTGGACCCGAAAAAAAAAACATAAGGGGTAACACTGTCATTTTTTTTTTGGCCGAAATTTTGACCCCCTCCGATCTTCTTGAAACTCTGGATTCTGACAGAGGGCCACGAGTCTTCGACCAGCGCGCAAAAATGGAGGCTCTAGACCCTTCCAGAGCCGAGATATCGAAGGTCAAAATTTGGACCCCAAAAAAAAACATAAGGGGTAACACTGTCGTTTTGGCCGAAATTTTGACCCCCTCCGATCTTCTTGAAACTCTGTATTCTAACAGAGGGCCACGAGACTTCGACCAGCGCGCAAAAATGGAGGCTCTAGACCCTTCCAGAGCTGAGATATCGAAGGTCAAAATTTGGACCTGAAAAAAAAACATAAGGGGTAACACTGTCGTTTTGGCCGAAATTTTGACCCCCTCCGATCTTCTTGAAACTCTGGATTCTGACAGAGGGCCACGAGACTTCGACCAGTGCGCAAAAATGGAGGCTCTAGACCCTTCCAGAGCCGAGATATCGAAGATCAAAATTTGGACCCGAAAAAAAAAAATAAGGGGTAACACTGTCGTTTTGGCCGAAATTTTGACCCCCTCCGATCTTCTTGAAACTCTGGATTCTGACAGAGGGCCACGAGACTTCGACCAGCGCGCAAAAATGGAGGCTCTAGACCCTTCCAGAGCCGAGATATCGAATATCAAAGTTTTGACCCGGAAAAAAAACATAAGGGGTAACACTGTCGTTTTTGGCCGAAATTTTGACCCCCTCCGATCTTCTTGAAACTCTGGATTCTGACAGAGGGCCACGAGACTTCGACCAGCGCGCAAAAATGGAGGCTCTAGACCCTTCCAGAGCCGAGATATCGGATGTCAAAGTTTTGACCTGAAAAAAAAAAACATAAGGGGTAACACTGTCGTTTTTGGCCGAAATTTTGACCCCCTCCGATCTTCTTGAAACTCTGGATTCTGACAGAGGGCCACGAGACTTCGACCAGCGCGCAAAAATGGAGGCTCTAGACCCTTCCAGAGCCGAGATATCGAAGGTCAAAGTTTTGACCCGAAAAAAAAACATAAGGGGTAACACTGTCGTTTTTGGCCGAAATTTTGACCCCCTCCGATCTTCTTGAAACTCTGGATTCTGACAGAGGGCCACGAGACTTCGACCAGCGCGCAAAAATGGAGGCTCTAGACCCTTCCAGAGCCGAGATATCGGATGTCAAAGTTTTGACCTGAAAAAAAAAACATAAGGGGTAACACTGTCGTTTTTGGCCGAAATTTTGACCCCCTCCGATCTTCTTGAAACTCTGGATTCTGACAGAGGGCCACGAGACTTCGACCAGCGCGCAAAAATGGAGGCTCTAGACCCTTCCAGAGCCGAGATATCGGATGTCAAAGTTTTGACCCGAAAAAAAAAACATAAGGGGTAACACTGTCGTTTTTGGCCGAAATTTTGACCCCCTCCGATCTTCTTGAAACTCTGGATTCTGACAGAGGGCCACGAGACTTCGACCAGCGCGCAAAAATGGAGGCTCTAGACCCTTCCAGAGCCGAGATATCGGATGTCAAAGTTTTGACCTGAAAAAAAACATAAGGGGTAACACTGTCGTTTTTGGCCGAAATTTTGACCCCCTCCGATCTTCTTGAAACTCTGGATTCTGACAGAGGGCCACGAGACTTCGACCAGCGCGCAAAAATGGAGGCTCTAGACCCTTCCAGAGCCGAGATATCGAAGGTCAAAATTTGGACCCGAAAAAAAAAAACATAAGGGGTAACACTGTCGTTTTGGCCGAAATTTTGACCCCCTCCGATCTTCTTGAAACTCTGGATTCTGACAGAGGGCCACGAGACTTCGACCAGCGCGCAAAAATGGAGGCTCTAGACCCTTCCAGAGCCGAGATATCGAAGGTCAAAATTTGGACCCGAAAAAAAAACATAAGGGGTAACACTGTCGTTTTGGCCGAAATTTTGACCCCCTCCGATCTTCTTGAAACTCTGGATTCTGACAGAGGGCCACGAGACTTCGACCAGCGCGCAAAAATGGAGGCTCTAGACCCTTCCAGAGCCGAGATATCGGATGTCAAAGTTTTGACCTGAAAAAAAAAACATAAGGGGTAACACTGTCGTTTTTGGCCGAAATTTTGACCCCCTCCGATCTTCTTGAAACTCTGGATTCTGACAGAGGGCCACGAGACTTCGACCAGCGCGCAAAAATGGAGGCTCTAGACCCTTCCAGAGCCGAGATATCGGATGTCAAAGTTTTGACCCGAAAAAAAAACATAAGGGGTAACACTGTCGTTTTTGGCCGAAATTTTGACCCCCTCCGATCTTCTTGAAACTCTGGATTCTGACAGAGGGCCACGAGACTTCGACCAGCGCGCAAAAATGGAGGCTCTAGACCCTTCCAGAGCCGAGATATCGGATGTCAAAGTTTTGACCTGAAAAAAAAAAACATAAGGGGTAACACTGTCGTTTTTGGCCGAAATTTTGACCCCCTCCGATCTTCTTGAAACTCTGGATTCTGACAGAGGGCCACGAGACTTCGACCAGCGCGCAAAAATGGAGGCTCTAGACCCTTCCAGAGCCGAGATATCGAAGGTCAAAATTTGGACCCGAAAAAAAAACATAAGGGGTAACACTGTCGTTTTGGCCGAAATTTTGACCCCCTCCGATCTTCTTGAAACTCTGGATTCTGACAGAGGGCCACGAGACTTCGACCAGCGCGCAAAAATGGAGGCTCTAGACCCTTCCAGAGCCGAGATATCGGATGTCAAAGTTTTGACCAGAAAAAAAAAACATAAGGGGTAACACTGTCGTTTTTGGCCGAAATTTTGACCCCCTCCGATCTTCTTGAAACTCTGGATTCTGACAGAGGGCCACGAGACTTCGACCAGCGCGCAAAAATGGAGGCTCTAGACCCTTCCAGAGCCGAGATATCGGATGTCAAAGTTTTGACCCGAAAAAAAAACATAAGGGGTAACACTGTCGTTTTTGGCCGAAATTTTGACCCCCTCCGATCTTCTTGAAACTCTGGATTCTGACAGAGGGCCACGAGACTTCGACCAGCGCGCAAAAATGGAGGCTCTAGACCCTTCCAGAGCCGAGATATCGGATGTCAAAGTTTTGACCTGAAAAAAAAAACATAAGGGGTAACACTGTCGTTTTTGGCCGAAATTTTGACCCCCTCCGATCTTCTTGAAACTCTGGATTCTGACAGAGGGCCACGAGACTTCGACCAGCGCGCAAAAATGGAGGCTCTAGACCCTTCCAGAGCCGAGATATCGGATGTCAAAGTTTTGACCCGAAAAAAAAAACATAAGGGGTAACACTGTCGTTTTTGGCCGAAATTTTGACCCCCTCCGATCTTCTTGAAACTCTGGATTCTGACAGAGGGCCACGAGACTTCGACCAGCGCGCAAAAATGGAGGCTCTAGACCCTTCCAGAGCCGAGATATCGGATGTCAAAGTTTTGACCTGAAAAAAAAACATAAGGGGTAACACTGTCGTTTTTGGCCGAAATTTTGACCCCCTCCGATCTTCTTGAAACTCTGGATTCTGACAGAGGGCCACGAGACTTCGACCAGCGCGCAAAAATGGAGGCTCTAGACCCTTCCAGAGCCGAGATATCGAAGGTCAAAATTTGGACCCGAAAAAAAAAAACATAAGGGGTAACACTGTCGTTTTGGCCGAAATTTTGACCCCCTCCGATCTTCTTGAAACTCTGGATTCTGACAGAGGGCCACGAGACTTCGACCAGCGCGCAAAAATGGAGGCTCTAGACCCTTCCAGAGCCGAGATATCGAAGGTCAAAATTTGGACCCGAAAAAAAAACATAAGGGGTAACACTGTCGTTTTGGCCGAAAGTTTGACCCCCTCCGATCTTCTTGAAACTCTGGATTCTGACAGAGGGCCACGAGACTTCGACCAGCGCGCAAAAATGGAGGTTCTAGACCCTTCCAGAGCCGAGATATCGAAGGTCAAAATTTGGACCCGAAAAAAAAACATAAGGGGTAACACTGTCATTTTTGGCCAAAATGTTGACCCCCTCCGATCTTCTTGAAACTCTGGATTCTGACAGACGGCCACGAGACTTCGACCAGCGCGCAAAAATGGAGGCTCTAGACCCTTCCAGAGCCGAGATATCGGATGTCAAAGTTTTGACCTGAAAAAAAAAAACATAAGGGGTAACACTGTCGTTTTTGGCCGAAATTTTGACCCCCTCCGATCTTCTTGAAACTCTGGATTCTGACAGAGGGCCACGAGACTTCGACCAGCGCGCAAAAATGGAGGCTCTAGACCCTTCCAGAGCCGAGATATCGGATGTCAAAGTTTTGACCTGAAAAAAAAAACATAAGGGGTAACACTGTCGTTTTTGGCCGAAATTTTGACCCCCTCCGATCTTCTTGAAACTCTGGATTCTGACAGAGGGCCACGAGACTTCGACCAGCGCGCAAAAATGGAGGCTCTAGACCCTTCCAGAGCCGAGATATCGGATGTCAAAGTTTTGACCCGAAAAAAAAACATAAGGGGTAACACTGTCGTTTTTGGCCGAAATTTTGACCCCCTCCGATCTTCTTGAAACTCTGGATTCTGACAGAGGGCCACGAGACTTCGACCAGCGCGCAAAAATGGAGGCTCTAGACCCTTCCAGAGCCGAGATATCGGATGTCAAAGTTTTGACCCGAAAAAAAACATAAGGGGTAACACTGTCGTTTTTGGCCGAAATTTTGACCCCCTCCGATCTTCTTGAAACTCTGGATTCTGACAGAGGGCCACGAGACTTCGACCAGCGCGCAAAAATGGAGGCTCTAGACCCTTCCAGAGCCGAGATATCGAAGGTCAAAATTTGGACCCGAAAAAAAAAACATAAGGGGTAACACTGTCGTTTTGGCCGAAATTTTGACCCCCTCCGATCTTCTTGAAACTCTGGATTCTGACAGAGGGCCACGAGACTTCGACCAGCGCGCAAAAATGGAGGCTCTAGACCCTTCCAGAGCCGAGATATCGGATGTCAAAGTTTTGACCTGAAAAAAAAAACATAAGGGGTAACACTGTCGTTTTTGGCCGAAATTTTGACCCCCTCCGATCTTCTTGAAACTCTGGATTCTGACAGAGGGCCACGAGACTTCGACCAGCGCGCAAAAATGGAGGCTCTAGACCCTTCCAGAGCCGAGATATCGGATGTCAAAGTTTTGACCTGAAAAAAAAAACATAAGGGGTAACACTGTCGTTTTTGGCCGAAATTTTGACCCCCTCCGATCTTCTTGAAACTCTGGATTCTGACAGAGGGCCACGAGACTTCGACCAGCGCGCAAAAATGGAGGCTCTAGACCCTTCCAGAGCCGAGATATCGGATGTCAAAGTTTTGACCCGAAAAAAAAACATAAGGGGTAACACTGTCGTTTTTGGCCGAAATTTTGACCCCCTCCGATCTTCTTGAAACTCTGGATTCTGACAGAGGGCCACGAGACTTCGACCAGCGCGCAAAAATGGAGGCTCTAGACCCTTCCAGAGCCGAGATATCGGATGTCAAAGTTTTGACCTGAAAAAAAAAAACATAAGGGGTAACACTGTCGTTTTTGGCCGAAATTTTGACCCCCTCCGATCTTCTTGAAACTCTGGATTCTGACAGAGGGCCACGAGACTTCGACCAGCGCGCAAAAATGGAGGCTCTAGACCCTTCCAGAGCCGAGATATCGAAGGTCAAAATTTGGACCCGAAAAAAAAACATAAGGGGTAACACTGTCGTTTTGGCCGAAATTTTGACCCCCTCCGATCTTCTTGAAACTCTGGATTCTGACAGAGGGCCACGAGACTTCGACCAGCGCGCAAAAATGGAGGCTCTAGACCCTTCCAGAGCCGAGATATCGGATGTCAAAATTTGGACCCGAAAAAAAAAAACATAAGGGGTAACACTGTCGTTTTGGCCGAAATTTTGACCCCCTCCGATCTTCTTGAAACTCTGGATTCTGACAGAGGACCACGAGACTTCGACCAGCGCGCAAAAATGGAGGCTCTAGACCCTTCCAGAGCCGAGATATCGGATGTCAAAGTTTTGACCTGAAAAAAAAAACATAAGGGGTAGCACTGTCGTTTTGGCCGAAATTTTGACCCCCTCCGATCTTCTTGAAACTCTGGATTCTGACAGAGGGCCACGAGACTTCGACCAGCGCGCAAAAATGGAGGCTCTAGACCCTTCCAGAGCCGAGATATCGAAGGTCAAAATTTGGACCCGAAAAAAAAAACATAAGGGGTAACACTGTCGTGTTGGCCGAAATTTTGACCCCCTCCGATCTTCTTGAAACTCTGGATTCTGACAGAGGGCCCCGAGACTTCGACCAGCGCGCAAAAATGGAGGCTCTAGACCCTTCCAGAGCCGAGATATCGAAGATCAAAATTTGGACCCGAAAAAAAAAACATAAGGGGTAACACTGTAGTTTTGGCCGAAATTTTGACCCCCTCCGATCTTCTTGAAACTCTGGATTCTGACAGAGGGCCACGAGACTTCGACCAGCGCGCAAAAATGGAGGCTCTAGACCCTTCCAGAGCCGAGATATCGAATATCAAAGTTTTGACCCGGAAAAAAAACATAAGGGGTAACACTGTCGTTTTTGGCCGAAATTTTGACCCCCTCCGATCTTCTTGAAACTCTGGATTCTGACAGAGGGCCACGAGACTTCGACCAGCGCGCAAAAATGGAGGCTCTAGACCCTTCCAGAGCCGAGATATCGGATGTCAAAGTTTTGACCTGAAAAAAAAAAACATAAGGGGTAACACTGTCGTTTTTGGCCGAAATTTTGACCCCCTCCGATCTTCTTGAAACTCTGGATTCTGACAGAGGGCCACGAGACTTCGACCAGCGCGCAAAAATGGAGGCTCTAGACCCTTCCAGAGCCGAGATATCGAAGGTCAAAGTTTTGACCCGAAAAAAAAAACATAAGGGGTAACACTGTCGTTTTTGGCCGAAATTTTGACCCCCTCCGATCTTCTTGAAACTCTGGATTCTGACAGAGGGCCACGAGACTTCGACCAGCGCGAAAAAATGGAGGCTCTAGACCCTTCCAGAGCCGAGATATCGGATGTCAAAGTTTTGACCTGAAAAAAAAAACATAAGGGGTAACACTGTCGTTTTTGGCCGAAATTTTGACCCCCTCCGATCTTCTTGAAACTCTGGATTCTGACAGAGGGCCACGAGACTTCGACCAGCGCGCAAAAATGGAGGCTCTAGACCCTTCCAGAGCCGAGATATCGGATGTCAAAGTTTTGACCCGAAAAAAAAAACATAAGGGGTAACACTGTCGTTTTTGGCCGAAATTTTGACCCCCTCCGATCTTCTTGAAACTCTGGATTCTGACAGAGGGCCACGAGACTTCGACCAGCGCGCAAAAATGGAGGCTCTAGACCCTTCCAGAGCCGAGATATCGAAGGTCAAAATTTGGACCCGAAAAAAAAAAACATAAGGGGTAACACTGTCGTTTTGGCCGAAATTTTGACCCCCTCCGATCTTCTTGAAACTCTGGATTCTGACAGAGGGCCACGAGACTTCGACCAGCGCGCAAAAATGGAGGCTCTAGACCCTTCCAGAGCCGAGATATCGAAGGTCAAAATTTGGACCCGAAAAAAAAACATAAGGGGTAACACTGTCGTTTTGGCCGAAATTTTGACCCCCTCCGATCTTCTTGAAACTCTGGATTCTGACAGAGGGCCACGAGACTTCGACCAGCGCGCAAAAATGGAGGCTCTAGACCCTTCCAGAGCCGAGATATCGGATGTCAAAGTTTTGACCTGAAAAAAAAAACATAAGGGGTAACACTGTCGTTTTTGGCCGAAATTTTGACCCCCTCCGATCTTCTTGAAACTCTGGATTCTGACAGAGGGCCACGAGACTTCGACCAGCGCGCAAAAATGGAGGCTCTAGACCCTTCCAGAGCCGAGATATCGGATGTCAAAGTTTTGACCCGAAAAAAAAACATAAGGGGTAACACTGTCGTTTTTGGCCGAAATTTTGACCCCCTCCGATCTTCTTGAAACTCTGGATTCTGACAGAGGGCCACGAGACTTCGACCAGCGCGCAAAAATGGAGGCTCTAGACCCTTCCAGAGCCGAGATATCGGATGTCAAAGTTTTGACCTGAAAAAAAAAAAACATAAGGGGTAACACTGTCGTTTTTGGCCGAAATTTTGACCCCCTCCGATCTTCTTGAAACTCTGGATTCTGACAGAGGGCCACGAGACTTCGACCAGCGCGCAAAAATGGAGGCTCTAGACCCTTCCAGAGCCGAGATATCGAAGGTCAAAATTTGGACCCGAAAAAAAAACATAAGGGGTAACACTGTCGTTTTGGCCGAAATTTTGACCCCCTCCGATCTTCTTGAAACTCTGGATTCTGACAGAGGGCCACGAGACTTCGACCAGCGCGCAAAAATGGAGGCTCTAGACCCTTCCAGAGCCGAGATATTGAAGGTCAAAATTTGGACCCGAAAAAAAAAAACATAAGGGGTAACACTGTGGGTTTTTTTTTGGCCGAAATTTTGACTGAAAGATATTTAACTCTTTCAGTCCCATGAACAATCTCGGCCTTCTTTAGATTGATCTTCCTTCTCCTCACACTGTTTCTCAGCATCCTTCGCCTTTTAGTATGGAACACAACATAAAGGTAATAGATTTTTTCTTTTACTACTTACATGCATAATACTGGTTAAATTCCATTAATAAAGCATTCTTGTTACAATGTGTTTCTGTGTCTTTCTTATAAAACCAATAAACATTTGTTACAATATGTTTCTGTGTATTTATTATAAGCAGTTTACATATAAAAACTGTATAACAAAAGACTATCTATAAAGTCTTTTACATATGGTTTCATATAAAAGATGTTTTACATAAAAGACTGTTCTATAAAGTCTTTAGAAGCAGTTTACATATCGTTTCATATAGAAAGCTGTTTTACATAAGACTGTTCTATAAAGTCTTTACACGCAGTTTACATATAGTTATTATAAAATGAATTGCATAATTCCAAACAACATCACAAAAAAAGACTTCGACCAGCGCGCAAAAATGGAGGCTCTAGACCCTTCCAGAGCCGAGATATCGAAGGTCAAATTTTGGACCCGAAAAAAAAACATAAGGGGTAACACTGTCATTTTTTTTTTTGGCCGAAATTTTGACCCCCTCCGATCTTCTTGAAACTCTGGATTCTGACAGAGGGCCACGAGTCTTCGACCAGCGCGCAAAAATGGAGGCTCTAGACCCTTCCAGAGCCGAGATATCGAAGGTCAAAATTTGGACCCAAAAAAAAAACATAAGGGGTAACACTGTCGTTTTGGCCGAAATTTTGACCCCCTCCGATCTTCTTGAAACTCTGTATTCTAACAGAGGGCCACGAGACTTCGACCAGCGCGCAAAAATGGAGGCTCTAGACCCTTCCAGAGCTGAGATATCGAAGGTCAAAATTTGGACCTGAAAAAAAAACATAAGGGGTAACACTGTCGTTTTGGCCGAAATTTTGACCCCCTCCGATCTTCTTGAAACTCTGGATTCTGACAGAGGGCCACGAGACTTCGACCAGTGCGCAAAAATGGAGGCTCTAGACCCTTCCAGAGCCGAGATATCGAAGATCAAAATTTGGACCCGAAAAAAAAACATAAGGGGTAACACTGTCGTTTTGGCCGAAATTTTGACCCCCTCCGATCTTCTTGAAACTCTGGATTCTGACAGAGGGCCACGAGACTTCGACCAGCGCGCAAAAATGGAGGCTCTAGACCCTTCCAGAGCCGAGATATCGAATATCAAAGTTTTGACCCGGAAAAAAAACATAAGGGGTAACACTGTCGTTTTTGGCCGAAATTTTGACCCCCTCCGATCTTCTTGAAACTCTGGATTCTGACAGAGGGCCACGAGACTTCGACCAGCGCGCAAAAATGGAGGCTCTAGACCCTTCCAGAGCCGAGATATCGGATGTCAAAGTTTTGACCTGAAAAAAAAAACATAAGGGGTAACACTGTCGTTTTTGGCCGAAATTTTGACCCCCTCCGATCTTCTTGAAACTCTGGATTCTGACAGAGGGCCACGAGACTTCGACCAGCGCGCAAAAATGGAGGCTCTAGACCCTTCCAGAGCCGAGATATCGAAGGTCAAAGTTTTGACCCGAAAAAAAAACATAAGGGGTAACACTGTCGTTTTTGGCCGAAATTTTGACCCCCTCCGATCTTCTTGAAACTCTGGATTCTGACAGAGGGCCACGAGACTTCGACCAGCGCGCAAAAATGGAGGCTCTAGACCCTTCCAGAGCCGAGATATCGGATGTCAAAGTTTTGACCTGAAAAAAAAAACATAAGGGGTAACACTGTCGTTTTTGGCCGAAATTTTGACCCCCTCCGATCTTCTTGAAACTCTGGATTCTGACAGAGGGCCACGAGACTTCGACCAGCGCGCAAAAATGGAGGCTCTAGACCCTTCCAGAGCCGAGATATCGGATGTCAAAGTTTTGACCCGAAAAAAAAAACATAAGGGGTAACACTGTCGTTTTTGGCCGAAATTTTGACCCCCTCCGATCTTCTTGAAACTCTGGATTCTGACAGAGGGCCACGAGACTTCGACCAGCGCGCAAAAATGGAGGCTCTAGACCCTTCCAGAGCCGAGATATCGGATGTCAAAGTTTTGACCTGAAAAAAAACATAAGGGGTAACACTGTCGTTTTTGGCCGAAATTTTGACCCCCTCCGATCTTCTTGAAACTCTGGATTCTGACAGAGGGCCACGAGACTTCGACCAGCGCGCAAAAATGGAGGCTCTAGACCCTTCCAGAGCCGAGATATCGAAGGTCAAAATTTGGACCCGAAAAAAAAAACATAAGGGGTAACACTGTCGTTTTGGCCGAAATTTTGACCCCCTCCGATCTTCTTGAAACTCTGGATTCTGACAGAGGGCCACGAGACTTCGACCAGCGCGCAAAAATGGAGGCTCTAGACCCTTCCAGAGCCGAGATATCGAAGGTCAAAATTTTGACCTGAAAAAAAAAACATAAGGGGTAACACTGTCGTTTTTGGCCGAAATTTTGACCCCCTCCGATCTTCTTGAAACTCTGGATTCTGACAGAAGGCCACGAGACTTCGACCAGCGCGCAAAAATGGAGGCTCTAGACCCTTCCAGAGCCGAGATATCGGATGTCAAAGTTTTGACCTGAAAAAAAAAACATAAGGGGTAACACTGTCGTTTTTGGCCGAAATTTTGACCCCCTCCGATCTTCTTGAAACTCTGGATTCTGACAGAGGGCCACGAGACTTCGACCAGCGCGCAAAAATGGAGGCTCTAGACCCTTCCAGAGCCGAGATATCGGATGTCAAAGTTTTGACCCGAAAAAAAAAACATAAGGGGTAACACTGTCGTTTTTGGCCGAAATTTTGACCCCCTCCGATCTTCTTGAAACTCTGGATTCTGACAGAGGGCCACGAGACTTCGACCAGCGCGCAAAAATGGAGGCTCTAGACCCTTCCAGAGCCGAGATATCGGATGTCAAAGTTTTGACCCGAAAAAAAAACATAAGGGGTAACACTGTCGTTTTTGGCCGAAATTTTGACCCCCTCCGATCTTCTTGAAACTCTGGATTCTGACAGAGGGCCACGAGACTTCGACCAGCGCGCAAAAATGGAGGCTCTAGACCCTTCCAGAGCCGAGATATCGCATGTCAAAGTTTTGACCTGAAAAAAAAAACATAAGGGGTAACACTGTCGTTTTTGGCCGAAATTTTGACCCCCTCCGATCTTCTTGAAACTCTGGATTCTGACAGAGGGCCACGAGACTTCGACCAGCGCGCAAAAATGGAGGCTCTAGACCCTTCCAGAGCCGAGATATCGGATGTCAAAGTTTTGACCCGAAAAAAAAACATAAGGGGTAACACTGTCGTTTTTGGCCGAAATTTTGACCCCCTCCGATCTTCTTGAAACTCTGGATTCTGACAGAGGGCCACGAGACTTCGACCAGCGCGCAAAAATGGAGGCTCTAGACCCTTCCAGAGCCGAGATATCGGATGTCAAAGTTTTGACCTGAAAAAAAACATAAGGGGTAACACTGTCGTTTTTGGCCGAAATTTTGACCCCCTCCGATCTTCTTGAAACTCTGGATTCTGACAGAGGGCCACGAGACTTCGACCAGCGCGCAAAAATGGAGGCTCTAGACCCTTCCAGAGCCGAGATATCGAAGGTCAAAATTTGGACCCGAAAAAAAAAACATAAGGGGTAACACTGTCGTTTTGGCCGAAATTTTGACCCCCTCCGATCTTCTTGAAACTCTGGATTCTGACAGAGGGCCACGAGACTTCGACCAGCGCGCAAAAATGGAGGCTCTAGACCCTTCCAGAGCCGAGATATCGGATGTCAAAGTTTTGACCTGAAAAAAAAAACATAAGGGGTAACACTGTCGTTTTTGGCCGAAATTTTGACCCCCTCCGATCTTCTTGAAACTCTGGATTCTGACAGAGGGCCACGAGACTTCGACCAGCGCGCAAAAATGGAGGCTCTAGACCCTTCCAGAGCCGAGATATCGGATGTCAAATTTTGACCTGAAAAAAAAAACATAAGGGGTAACACTGTCGTTTTTGGCCGAAATTTTGACCCCCTCCGATCTTCTTGAAACTCTGGATTCTGACAGAGGGCCACGAGACTTCGACCAGCGCGCAAAAATGGAGGCTCTAGACCCTTCCAGAGCCGAGATATCGGATGTCAAAGTTTTGACCCGAAAAAAAAACATAAGGGGTAACACTGACGTTTTTGGCCGAAATTTTGACCCCCTCCGATCTTCTTGAAACTCTGGATTCTGACAGAGGGCCACGAGACTTCGACCAGCGCGCAAAAATGGAGGCTCTAGACCCTTCCAGAGCCGAGATATCGGATGTCAAAGTTTTGACCTGAAAAAAAAAAAACACAAGGGGTAACACTGTCGTTTTGGCCGAAATTTTGACCCCCTCCGATCTTCTTGAAACTCTGGATTCTGACAGAGGGCCACGAGACTTCGACCAGCGCGCAAAAATGGAGGCTCTAGACCCTTCCAGAGCCGAGATATCGAAGGTCAAAATTTGGACCCGAAAAAAAAACATAAGGGGTAACACTGTCGTTTTGGCCGAAATTTTGACCCCCTCCGATCTTCTTGAAACTCTGGATTCTGACAGAGGGCCACGAGACTTCGACCAGCGCGCAAAAATGGAGGCTCTAGACCCTTCCAGAGCCGAGATATCGAAGGTCAAAATTTGGACCCGAAAAAAAAAAAAACATAAGGGGTAACACTGTCGTTTTGGCCGAAATTTTGACCCCCTCCGATCTTCTTGAAACTCTGGATTCTGACAGAGGGCCCCGAGACTTCGACCAGCGCGCAAACATGGAGGCTCTAGACCCTTCCAGAGCCGAGATATCGAAGATCAAAATTTGGACCCGAAAAAAAACATAAGGGGTAACACTGTAGTTTTGGCCGAAATTTTGACCCCCTCCGATCTTCTTGAAACTCTGGATTCTGACAGAGGGCCACGAGACTTCGACCAGCGCGCAAAAATTGAGGCTCTAGACCCTTCCAGAGCCGAGATATCGAAGGTCAAAATTTGGACCCGAAAAAAAAAACATAAGGGGTAACACTGTCGTTTTGCCCGAAATTTTGACCCCCTCCGATTTTCTTGAAACTCTGGATTCTGACAGAGGGCCACGAGACTTCGACCAGCGCACAAAAATGGAGGCTCTAGACCCTTCCAGAGCCGAGATATTGAAGGTCAAAATTTGGACCCGAAAAAAAAAACATAAGGGGTAACACTGTGGTTTTTTTTTTGGCCGAAATTTTGACTGAAAGATATTTAACTCTTTCAGTCCCATGAACAATCTCGGCCTTCTTTAGATTGATCTTCCTTCTCCTCACACTGTTTCTCAGCATCCTTCGCCTTTTAGTATGGAACACAACATAAAGGTAATAGATTTTTTCTTTTACTACTTACATGCATAATACTGGTTAAATTCCATTAATAAAGCATTCTTGTTACAATGTGTTTCTGTGTCTTTCTTATAAAACCAATAAACATTTGTTACAATATGTTTCTGTGTATTTATTATAAGCAGTTTACATATAAAAACTGTATAACAAAAGACTATCTATAAAGTCTTTTACATATGGTTTCATATAAAAGATGTTTTACATAAAAGACTGTTCTATAAAGTCTTTAGAAGCAGTTTACATATCGTTTCATATAGAAAGCTGTTTTACATAAGACTGTTCTATAAAGTCTTTACACGCAGTTTACATATAGTTATTATAAAATGAATTGCATCATTCCAAACAACATCACAAAAAAAGACTTCGACCAGCGCGCAAAAATGGAGGCTCTAGACCCTTCCAGAGCCGAGATATCGAAGGTCAAAATTTGGACCCGAAAAAAAAAACATAAGGGGTAACACTGTCATTTTTTTTTTGGCCGAAATTTTGACCCCCTCCGATCTTCTTGAAACTCTGGATTCTGACAGAGGGCCACGAGTCTTCGACCAGCGCGCAAAAATGGAGGCTCTAGACCCTTCCAGAGCCGAGATATCGAAGGTCAAAATTTGGACCCCAAAAAAAAACATAAGGGGTGACACTGTCGTTTTGGCCGAAATTTTGACCCCCTCCGATCTTCTTGAAACTCTGTATTCTAACAGAGGGCCACGAGACTTCGACCAGCGCGCAAAAATGGAGGCTCTAGACCCTTCCAGAGCTGAGATATCGAAGGTCAAAATTTGGACCTGAAAAAAAAACATAAGGGGTAACACTGTCGTTTTGGCCGAAATTTTGACCCCCTCCGATCTTCTTGAAACTCTGGATTCTGACAGAGGGCCACGAGACTTCGACCAGTGCGCAAAAATGGAGGCTCTAGACCCTTCCAGAGCCGAGATATCGAAGATCAAAATTTGGACCCGAAAAAAAAACATAAGGGGTAACACTGTCGTTTTGGCCGAAATTTTGACCCCCTCCGATCTTCTTGAAACTCTGGATTCTGACAGAGGGCCACGAGACTTCGACCAGCGCGCAAAAATGGAGGCTCTAGACCCTTCCAGAGCCGAGATATCGAATATCAAAATTTGGACCCGAAAAAAAAAACATAAGGGGTAACACTGTCGTTTTGGCCGAAATTTTGACCCCCTCCGATCTTCTTGAAACTCTGGATTCTGACAGAGGGCCACGAGACTTCGACCAGCGCGCAAAAATGGAGGCTCTAGACCCTTCCAGAGCCGAGATATCGGATGTCAAAGTTTTGACCTGAAAAAAAAAACATAAGGGGTAACACTGTCGTTTTTGGCCGAAATTTTGACCCCCTCCGATCTTCTTGAAACTCTGGATTCTGACAGAGGGCCACGAGACTTCGACCAGCGCACAAAAATGGAGGCTCTAGACCCTTCCAGAGCCGAGATATCGGATGTCAAAGTTTTGACCCGAAAAAAAAACATAAGGGGTAACACTGTCGTTTTTGGCCGAAATTTTGACCCCCTCCGATCTTCTTGAAACTCTGGATTCTGACAGAGGGCCACGAGACTTCGACCAGCGCGCAAAAATGGAGGCTCTAGACCCTTCCAGAGCCGAGATATCGGATGTCAAAGTTTTGACCTGAAAAAAAAAACATAAGGGGTAACACTGTCGTTTTTGGCCGAAATTTTGACCCCCTCCGATCTTCTTGAAACTCTGGATTCTGACAGAGGGCCATGAGACTTCGACCAGCGTGCAAAAATGGAGGCTCTAGACCCTTCCAGAGCCGAGATATCGAAGGTCAAAGTTTTGACCCGAAAAAAAAACATAAGGGGTAACACTGTCGTTTTGGCCGAAATTTTGACCCCCTCCGATCTTCTTGAAACTCTGGATTCTGACAGAGGGCCACGAGACTTCGACCAGCACGCAAAAATGGAGGCTCTAGACCCTTCCAGAGCCGAGATATCGGATGTCAAAGTTTTGACCTGAAAAAAAAAACATAAGGGGTAACACTGTCGTTTTTGGCCGAAATTTTGACCCCCTCCGATCTTCTTGAAACTCTGGATTCTGACAGAGGGCCACGAGACTTCGACCAGCGCGCAAAAATGGAGGCTCTAGACCCTTCCAGAGCCGAGATATCGGATGTCAAAGTTTTGACCTGAAAAAAAACATAAGGGGTAACACTGTCGTTTTTGGCCGAAATTTTGACCCCCTCCGATCTTCTTGAAACTCTGGATTCTGACAGAGGGCCACGAGACTTCGACCAGCGCGCAAAAATGGAGGCTCTAGACCCTTCCAGAGCCGAGATATCGAAGGTCAAAATTTGGACCCGAAAAAAAAAAACATAAGGGGTAACACTGTCGTTTTGGCCGAAATTTTGACCCCCTCCGATCTTCTTGAAACTCTGGATTCTGACAGAGGGCCACGAGACTTCGACCAGCGCGCAAAAATGGAGAAGCTAGACCCTTCCAGAGCCAAGATATCGGATGTCAAAGTTTTGACCTGAAAAAAAAAACATAAGGGGTAACACTGTCGTTTTTGGCCGAAATTTTGACCCCCTCCGATCTTCTTGAAACTCTGGATTCTGACAGAGGGCCACGAGACTTCGACCAGCGCGCAAAAATGGAGGCTCTAGACCCTTCCAGAGCCGAGATATCGGATGTCAAAGTTTTGACCCGAAAAAAAAACATAAGGGGTAACACTGTCGTTTTTGGCCGAAATTTTGACCCCCTCCGATCTTCTTGAAACTCTGGATTCTGACAGAGGGCCACGAGACTTCGACCAGCGCGCAAAAATGGAGGCTCTAGACCCTTCCAGAGCCGAGATATCGGATGTCAAAGTTTTGACCTGAAAAAAAAAACATAAGGGGTAACACTGTCGTTTTTGGCCGAAATTTTGACCCCCTCCGATCTTCTTGAAACTCTGGATTCTGACAGAGGGCCACGAGACTTCGACCAGCGCACAAAAATGGAGGCTCTAGACCCTTCCAGAGCCGAGATATCGGATGTCAAAGTTTTGACCTGAAAAAAAACATAAGGGGTAACACTGTCGTTTTGGCCGAAATTTTGACCCCCTCCGATCTTCTTGAAACTCTGGATTCTGACAGAGGGCCACGAGACTTCGACCAGCGCGCAAAAATGGAGGCTCTAGACCCTTCCAGAGCCGAGATATCGAAGGTCAAAATTTGGACCCGAAAAAAAAAAACATAAGGGGTAACACTGTCGTTTTGGCCGAAATTTTGACCCCCTCCGATCTTCTTGAAACTCTGGATTCTGACAGAGGGCCACGAGACTTCGACCAGCGCGCAAAAATGGAGGCTCTAGACCCTTCCAGAGCCGAGATATCGGATGTCAAAGTTTTGACCTGAAAAAAAAAACATAAGGGGTAACACTGTCGTTTTTGGCCGAAATTTTGACCCCCTCCGATCTTCTTGAAACTCTGGATTCTGACAGAGGGCCACGAGACTTCGACCAGCGCGCAAAAATGGAGGCTCTAGACCCTTCCAGATCCGAGATATCGGATGTCAAAGTTTTGACCCGAAAAAAAAACATAAGGGCTAACACTGTCGTTTTTGGCCGAAATTTTGACCCCCTCCGATCTTCTTGAAACTCTGGATTCTGACAGAGGGCCACGAGACTTCGACCAGCGCGCAAAAATGGAGGCTCTAGACCCTTCCAGAGCCGAGATATCGGATGTCAAAGTTTTGACCTGAAAAAAAACATAAGGGGTAACACTGTCGTTTTTGGCCGAAATTTTGACCCCCTCCGATCTTCTTGAAACTCTGGATTCTGACAGAGGGCCACGAGACTTCGACCAGCGCGCAAAAATGGAGGCTCTAGACCCTTCCAGAGCCGAGATATCGAAGGTCAAAATTTGGACCCGAAAAAAAAAACATAAGGGGTAACACTGTCGTTTTGGCCGAAATTTTGACCCCCTCCGATCTTCTTGAAACTCTGGATTCTGACAGAGGGCCACGAGACTTCGACCAGCGCGCAAAAATGGAGGCTCTAGACCCTTCCAGAGCCGAGATATCGAAGGTCAAAATTTGGACCCGAAAAAAAAACATAAGGGGTAACACTTTCGTTTTGGCCAAAAGTTTGACCCCCTCCGATCTTCTTGAAACTCTGGATTCTGACAGAGGGCCACGAGACTTCGACCAGCGCGCAAAAATGGAGGTTCTAGACCCTTCCAGAGCCGAGATATCGAAGGTCAAAATTTGGACCCGAAAAAAAAAACATAAGGGGTAACACTGTCATTTTTGGCCAAAATGTTGACCCCCTCCGATCTTCTTGAAACTCTGGATTCTGACAGAGGGCCACGAGACTTCGACCAGCGCGCAAAAATGGAGGCTCTAGACCCTTCCAGAGCCGAGATATCGGATGTCAAAGTTTTGACCCGAAAAAAAAACATAAGGGGTAACACTGTCGTTTTTGGCCGAAATTTTGACCCCCTCCGATCTTCTTGAAACTCTGGATTCTGACAGAGGGCCACGAGACTTCGACCAGCGCGCAAAAATGGAGGCTCTAGACCCTTCCAGAGCCGAGATATCGGATGTCAAAGTTTTGACCTGAAAAAAAAAACATAAGGGGTAACACTGTCGTTTTTGGCCGAAATTTTGACCCCCTCCGATCTTCTTGAAACTCTGGATTCTGACAGAGGGCCACGAGACTTCGACCAGCGCGCAAAAATGGAGGCTCTAGACCCTTCCAGAGCCGAGATATCGGATGTCAAAGTTTTGACCTGAAAAAAAAACATAAGGGGTAACACTGTCGTTTTTGGCCGAAATTTTGACCCCCTCCGATCTTCTTGAAACTCTGGATTCTGACAGAGGGCCACGAGACATCGACCAGCGCGCAAAAATGGAGGCTCTAGACCCTTCCAGAGCCGAGATATCGAAGGTCAAAATTTGGACCCGAAAAAAAAAACATAAGGGGTAACACTGTCGTTTTGGCCGAAATTTTGACCCCCTCCGATCTTCTTGAAACTCTGGATTCTGACAGAGGGCCACGAGACTTCGACCAGCGCGCAAAAATGGAGGCTCTAGACCCTTCCAGAGCCGAGATATCGGATGTCAAAGTTTTGACCCGAAAAAAAAACATAAGGGGTAACACTGTCGTTTTTGGCCGAAATTTTGACCCCCTCCGATCTTCTTGAAACTCTGGATTCTGACAGAGGGCCACGAGACTTCGACCAGCGCGCAAAAATGGAGGCTCTAGACCCTTCCAGAGCCGAGATATCGGATGTCAAAGTTTTGACCCGAAAAAAAAACATAAGGGGTAACACTGTCGTTTTTGGCCGAAATTTTGACCCCCTCCGATCTTCTTGAAACTCTGGATTCTGATAGAGGGCCACGAGACTTCGACCAGCGCGCAAAAATGGAGGCTCTAGACCCTTCCAGAGCCGAGATATCGGATGTCAAAGTTTTGACTTGAAAAAAAAAACATAAGGGGTAACACTGTCGTTTTTGGCCGAAATTTTGACCCCCTCCGATCTTCTTGAAACTCTGGATTCTGACAGAGGGCCACGAGACTTCGACCAGCGCGCAAAAATGGAGGCTCTAGACCCTTCCAGAGCCGAGATATCGGATGTCAAAGTTTTGACCCGAAAAAAAAACATAAGGGGTAACACTGTCGTTTTTGGCCGAAATTTTGACCCCCTCCGATCTTCTTGAAACTCTGGATTCTGACAGAGGGCCACGAGACTTCGACCAGCGCGCAAAAATGGAGGCTCTAGACCCTTCCAGAGCCGAGATATCGGATGTCAAAGTTTTGACCTGAAAAAAAAACATAAGGGGTAACACTGTCGTTTTTGGCCGAAATTTTGACCCCCTCCGATCTTCTTGAAACTCTGGATTCTGACAGAGGGCCACGAGACTTCGACCAGCGCGCAAAAATGGAGGCTCTAGACCCTTCCAGAGCCGAGATATCGAAGGTCAAAATTTGGACACGAAAAAAAAAACATAAGGGGTAACACTGTCGTTTTTGGCCGAAATTTTGACCCCCTCCGATCTTCTTGAAACTCTGGATTCTGACAGAGGGCCACGAGACTTCGACCAGCGCGCAAAAATGGAGGCTCTAGACCCTTCCAGAGCCGAGATATCGAAGGTCAAAATTTGGACCCGAAAAAAAAAACATAAGGGGTAACACTGTCGTTTTGGCCGAAATTTTGACCCCCTCCGATCTTCTTGAAACTCTGGATTCTGACAGAGGGCCACGAGACTTCGACCAGCGCGCAAAAATGGAGGCTCTAGACCCTTCCAGAGCCGAGATATCGAAGGTCAAAATTTGGACCCGAAAAAAAAAACATAAGGGGTAACACTGTCGTTTTGGCCGAAATTTTGACCCCCTCCGATCTTCTTGAAACTCTGGATTCTGACAGAGGGCCACGAGACTTCGACCAGCGCGCAAAAATGGAGGCTCTAGACCCTTCCAGAGCTGAGATATCGAAGGTCAAAATTTGGACCTGAAAAAAAAACATAAGGGGTAACACTGTCGTTTTGGCCGAAATTTTGACCCCCTCCGATCTTCTTGAAACTCTGGATTCTGACAGAGGGCCACGAGACTTCGACCAGTGCGCAAAAATGGAGGCTCTAGACCCTTCCAGAGCCGAGATGTCGAAGATCAAAATTTGGACCCGAAAAAAAAAACATAAGGGGTAACACTGTCGTTTTGGCCGAAATTTTGACCCCCTCCAATCTTCTTGAAACTCTGGATTCTGACAGAGGGCCACGAGACTTCGACCAGCGCGCAAAAATGGAGGCTCTAGACCCTTCCAGAGCCGAGATATCGAAGGTCAAAATTTGGACCCGAAAAAAAAAAACATAAGGGGTAACACTGTCGTTTTGGCCGAAATTTTGACCCCCTCCGATCTTCTTGAAACTCTGGATTCTGACAGAGGGCCACGAGACTTCGACCAGTGCGCAAAAATGGAGGCTCTAGACCCTTCCAGAGCCGAGATATCGAATATCAAAATTTGGACCCGAAAAAAAAAACATAAGGGGTAACACTGTCGTTTTTGGCCGAAATTTTGACCCCCTCCGATCTTCTTGAAACTCTGGATTCTGACAGATGGCCACGAGACTTCGACCAGCGCGCAAAAATGGAGGCTCTAGACCCTTCCAGAGCCGAGATATCGGATGTCAAAGTTTTGACCCGAAAAAAAAACATAAGGGGTAACACTGTCGTTTTTGGCCGAAATTTTGACCCCCTCCGATCTTCTTGAAACTCTGGATTCTGACAGAGGGCCACGAGACTTCGACCAGCGCGCAAAAATGGAGGCTCTAGACCCTTCCAGAGCCGAGATATTGGATGTCAAAGTTTTGACCTGAAAAAAAAAAACATAAGGGGTAACACTGTCGTTTTTGGCCGAAATTTTGACCCCCTCCGATCTTCTTGAAACTCTGGATTCTGACAGAGGGCCACGAGACTTCGACCAGCGCGCAAAAATGGAGGCTCTAGACCCTTCCAGAGCCGAGATATCGGATGTCAAAGTTTTGACCCGAAAAAAAAAAAAAAACATAAGGGGTAACACTGTCGTTTTTGGCCGAAATTTTGACCCCCTCCGATCTTCTTGAAACTCTGGATTCTGACAGAGGGCCACGAGACTTCGACCAGCGCCCAAAAATGGAGGCTCTAGACCCTTCCAGAGCCGAGATATCGGATGTCAAAGTTTTGACCTGAAAAAAAACATAAGGGGTAACACTGTCGTTTTTGGCCGAAATTTTGACCCCCTCCGATCTTCTTGAAACTCTGGATTCTGACAGAGGGCCACGAGACTTCGACCAGCGCGCAAAAATGGAGGCTCTAGACCCTTCCAGAGCCGAGATATCGGACGTCAAAGTTTTGACCCGAAAAAAAAAACATAAGGGGTAACACTGTCGTTTTGGCCGAAATTTTGACCCCCTCCGATCTTCTTGAAACTCTGGATTCTGACAGAGGGCCACGAGACTTCGACCAGCGCGCAAAAATGGAGGCTCTAGACCCTTCCAGAGCCGAGATATCGAAGGTCAAAATTTGGACCCGAAAAAAAAAAAACATAAGGGGTAACACTGTGTTTTTTTTTTTTGGCCGAAATTTTGACCCCCTCCGATCTTCTTGAAACTCTGGATTCTGACAGAGGGCCACAAGACTTCGACCAGCGCGCAAAAATGGAGGCTCTAGACCCTTCCAGAGCCGAGATATCGAAGGTCAAAATTTGGACCCGAAAAAAAACATAAGGGGTAACACTGTGGGGTTTTTTTGGCCGAAATTTTGACCCCCTCCGATCTTCTTGAAACTCTGGATTCTGACAGAGGGCCACGAGACTTCGACCAGCGCGCAAAAATGGAGGCTCTAGACCCTTCCAGAGCCGAGATTACGAAGGTCAAAATTTGGACCCGAAAAAAAAACATAAGGGATAACACTGTGTTTTTTTTTTTTGGCCGAAATTTTGACCCCCTCCGATCTTCTTCTTCTTCAAAAAAAAAATGACAGTGTTACCCCTTACGTTTTTTTTTTTGGGGGGGGGGGGGTGAAAAATTAAGTATCCTCAATCTTCTCAAAACTCTGGATTCTGATAGACGGCCATGAGACTTAGACCTGAGTGCTAAAATGGAGGCTCTAGACCCTTCCAGAGCTGAGATATGGACACTCAAAATTTTGACCAGCAAAAAAAAAAATGACAGTGTTACCTCTTACGTTTTTTTGGGGGGGGCGAAAAATTAAGTATCCCCAATCTTCTCAAAACTCTGGATTCTGATAGAGGGCCATGAGAAATAGACCTGGGTGCAAAAATGGAGGCTCTAGACTACAGTTGAATAACATTCTTCCAGTTTCACCTCTGATATTATAACAGTAAGTTACTCTAAAATAGTTATGAATTATTAAATTCAAATGACTTCTTCAATGGTGTAGATAGATTAATGTAATAATTACTATCTCTAGAACGTATTGGTCTACATATTACTAAATCATATATCAACCTCAACCACTTGATTAATACAAGGAGGAGAGACAAGAAACTGCACTTTTAATGCTTTCAAATTAACAATATACAATTGCATGAATTATTCTTGAATTGATTAAAGTGTGTAGAGGGAGAAGTTTACATAAAAAAAACTTTTAAAAATGTATGTTAAATCCACTATTGTTTTATACTGAATTGGTCTATAGTTTATGCAGTAGGCCTATTTATTGTAATTGCATCATATTTTATTTTAAATTACAGAAGAATTAAGAGTAATCCCATTAATTAAATTACAATATTTAGATTACTTAGTAATTAATTACACCCAAAACCTCTTTTTGTCTGGCGCTGTTGCCATGGTGACTCATGATATTTGCGCTCCATTGATAATGGCTTTTTATAGTTGTTGTGCACACGCTTAACTCAGAGTCAGTCAACTCAGAGTTGATTAAACTAACTCATTTCAGCTGTTCTGTAATAAAAAACTCAGAGTTTCCCATCTCGGAGTAAGTCAACTCAGAGTTCAAGCTTTAACTCAGAGTTAGTTGAACCTCCTTATTGAAACGGGCCCCAGTTTCCAGTGGGGCAAGTATGTATGTGTGTGTGTGTGCGAGTGTACGTGTGCTTATGTGTGAGAAAGTGTGTTGGTGTGTGTGAGAGAGAGAGAGAGAGAGAGAGAGAGAGAGAGAGAGAGAGAGAGAGAGAGAGAGAGAGAGAGAGAGAGAGAGAGAGAGAGAGAGAGAGAGAGAGAGAGAGAGAGAGAGAGAGAGAGAGAGAGAGAGAGAGAGAGAGTGATTAAAAAGGAAGTGTGGAATGAAGACAGGCTGAGGCTGACGCAAAGCTCCAATACAAAACATTTACTCAAAAACTCCAAACAGGTACAAGGAAGACTGGCAGAAGATTACACACACTTTGTCCCCTTGGAATTATAAAGTTCTATCTGCATTCTGAGCAGTTTTGAGATATTAAGTTTTTGCATTACATATAGGAAAATTTATATGGGGAACAAGTTTCATTCAAACATGAAAATAACAGGGACCCTAAATGTATTCTAAACATACAATATCAAAATCCTCTCAAATTTGTAAATGGGGATTTTTGGAATGGGTCAAATGCAGATAGAACCTTCTAATTCTAAAAAAAACACTTTTCGCTTAGAATTATAAGGTTCTACCTGCCAAAACATTATTTGAACATTTAAATAAAAAAAAAACAATGTTGTAACAATGTCTCAACATGTGTTAGAAAGTAAAATTTTATCCGTCTATGACATTTATTTAATATTTTTTTAGCACTTCCATGTATTTAGGACATTTCAAATTAAGCTAGGTCTAAATATTTTCCCTAGTGCATAATCTTCATTTTTGATATCAATTTGGTGGGTAATAAAACACACTGCAGAAATTATAATTTTAATCTTTAGAAATCTTAAAAACTTTAAATCTTAATCTTTAAAAGGAGCCACTGTAATACATCCGAGCAGGACTTTATTTCAGCTAAAGTGGGCCAGGTAAAATGGCTTTCTCTCTAGACCTCAATATGGCTGAAATAACATGCAAATGTTTATTGTTGTAATTAAGACCCCATTAATTAAATGGTTAAATATTTGATCTATAAGCCTTATAATAATGGTAAAAATTAAGACATTTTAAGACTTTAAAAACGGCAAGAAAATCGACATGCTTCAGCAAATTAATTCATAAAGTTTAATAATCATTGAACAATTATACACTGACAATATAATTGTCAGAGTCTTTGTCTGCACCATTCTGTCTTCATCATCTTCACTACACTTTCCAGCATCCTCTTCCCAGTCTCCACACCTGAACTCACTCCTTCAATCATCCACCTGTTCATCGTCCTGATCATCTGTCACCTGTCGTCACCTTGTTAGTGTTCATTTGTATCTGTATTTAGTTCTCTCTGTTTCAGTCTGAGCTTGTCGGTTCTTGATTGTGTTTCATGGACAGTGTGTGTAATCTTCTGCCAGTCTTCCTTGTGCCTGTTTGGAGTTTTTGAGTAAAAGTCCTACGTGTGGGACTCAGTGGCGGCTCCTGCAAAATCTCTCAGGGGGGGCAAATATTTGGATGATTGATAAGGACAAGGCCCACCCATGCAATGGATAAATTAAGTGCTTAAGCATGTAAAGTCAACTTCACTGTAATATTAATGACAAATAAAGTGACTTAATAACAATAAATCTTCTTGTTCCTATACTCACTATTATTACACTTATTACATCACATTAAAGAGATTCGGCACACAAATTAAGATATTTTTGATTATATCTGAGAGCTGGATCACTCCTCCATACACAGCAAATTCTGGTTTTTGGAATAAACTCCGTTAGTTAAAATCAACTCAATCTGAATGTACATGTGAGACCATCAAATAGACTCCAGAGCAGAGTTAAAATAACTCCGCTCTTGGAGTTGAATTTTTAACACTTTTTCAGAGTTAAAATTTATGGAGTTAAAATATTAAACCTACGGAGAGTAAATGTAACTCTAAAAATAATTATATGAACTCATTAACAGTGTTAAAAAGTAACACTTAAAAATGTTTAGTTTAACACTAATTTAACATTTAGTTAAATTAGTAGAGTTAACATTAATTTAACACAATATAATGTTTGGTGTGGAAATTACTACACTGAACACCATATTCTTGATTTACTGCCTTTATTTCAACAAATCCATTTGGTTCAGATTTGAGGAGGAGTAACCTTCAACCGCTTGCTGCAGCAGGACAGTCATATCTGAAGATCACAAAAACAGTATATGAGGCATAATCTAGCACCATTCATTGAGAATGCAAAAATATATTAGCTGAAAATCACGCACATTGTGGGTCACCACTAATACGTAGCCTAACGTTATAGCTGTTACAATTCAAATTATTGCAGGCCTACACAGCACAGATATATCTTATTTCCCAGGGTAACGTTACACTGCAATTGTGTAACCATGCCTGTAATGCATTGATGCATCAATTTCACGGTAAAACACTCATTTTCAGAAACACGGTGAATGGAAAGACGGTTAGCTAATGTTAAATCATTTACATCGACAAAAAACCCTAGCAAACAGCCATTTCAAAATTTCAAACAAGTAAACAAACGTTCAACAGCAAGTTTGTCAGTCAGTGACGTTAGTAAACAGTATAACTAGCCTATAACGTAACAGCTACGCGATGACAAAGCGTGTTTGTCAGAACATATGAAGAGTTCAGATGCAAAAGCCTCTAAGTGCCATTTGAAATTTTCTTCTAAAATTATCATTTTTATCAAGCTTGTATATATAAGTTCAGTAATTTCACTTAAATGGCTATGAAGATTACCTATTAATTGTCATTTAAGTGAAATTACTGAACTTAAATATACACGTTTGATAAAAATGGTCATTTTAGAAGAAAATTTCAAATGGCATTTAGAGGCTTTTGCATCTGAACTCTTCATATAGAACATTTTTAAATAGTTTTATATACACTTTTACCTACCTCCCGACGAGGCACATAAGTCCATTATTCCTTTGTCCAGCGGCAGGGTCGTGTCGTGGCGCACGTCTCAAACTCCAGGAGATGTCCCAATAGTCTCTCTCGCTCTCGTTTTTTTATAAATCAATTTGATAAAGATAATAAACTAGTGTTTCATTTTTTTATTGTTGTTGTTTGAATTCAAAATTGCTTTAAATATTATTTGTCACTTAATCTTAAAGATTTTTAATAGTGTATGTTTGTTCCCACCAATCGCTGCACAAGTTAAGGATACGTATGATGATGTAAGCACGTTAGTGCGAGCCCTCCCGGACCCATAGAGAATGCGTTGCAGTGCCTGCAATTCGAAAAAAAACATCTTTGAATGTAAGTCTATGGGAACACTCTGGGCGATTTTCAGTCAGAGTGAAATCGCCCAAAAAGAGGCGGTACTCCACAGAACGTGACATGACGCTGATTGGACTATATCCAGTGACGGCTAGCGTAACTCTCTGGTTGAATGAGATTGTGAATGTGATTGACACTTTGGTGGTGCGTCGCCCAATCGCCCCGATGAAGAAACCGCCCCTGGTGGGACTGAACAACACCACTCTAACACAGTTGTCTGGGGAACCACCTCAAGGAGGGGTCTTCACCACCTGAGGGGTCTTCACCACCTGAGGGGTCTTCACCGCCTGAGGGGTCTTCACCGCCTGAGGGGTCTTCACCGCCTGAAGGGTCTTCACCACCCTGGCAACGCTCTCAGCCTGCTCCGCCCTGATCACGCCCTCAGCCTGTTACGCCATGCCCTGGTCCTGCTCCGCCCTCGTCCTGCTCCGCCCTCGTCCTGCTTCGCCCTCAGCCTGCTCCGCCATGTCCACATCCTGCTCTGCACTGGTCACGCCCTCAGCCTGCTCTGCCCTGGAGGCTTCCTGCTCTAATTCAGCCATGCCCTCGTCATCCTCCAGGGCGCCCTCCCACCCCATTGATGTTCTACGGCGCGAGGTCACGCCTTTGTAAAGGGGGGCGTTCTGTCACAGTCTTTGTTTGCATCATTCTGTCTTCGTCAACTTCACTACACTTCCCAGCATCCTCTTGTCTCCACACCTGAACTCACTCCCTCAATCATCCACCTGTTCATTGTCCTGATCATCTGTGTCACCTTGTTAGTGTTCATTTTGTATCTGTATTTAGTTCTCTCTGTTTCAGTGTGTGCTGGTCGGTTTTTGATCATGTTTCATGGACAGTGTGTGTAATCGTCTGCCTTTACCTGTTTGGAGTTTTTGTGTAAATGTTTTGTATTGGAGCCTCAGCCTGTCTTCATTCCACACTACACCATGACAATAATCACAAAAAATGTCAGACTCCCTTTTTAATCACACACACTCTCTCTCACTCTCTCTCTTATACACCAACACACTTTCTCAAACATACACGGACACACACACTAATACTTTCAAACACACACACACTTGCATGTTGAATGGTTTTCTAAAATAGTCAATTTACTCACTGCATATTTGTATAATTCAGATAATAATAACTATAATAATGAAAGTTATTAATAATAACTAAAAGATAAAGAAAATGAATAAATATAAAGATAAACCACTTCATTAGACTACACAATTTAGTGAATTTTTAATTTATAGTAAATGTGGGGTTTCTTCTTGTCTTCAAGGAAAAAGCAGGCAACCCGACATATAAAAGTTGATTCTGATTGGTCATCTTCTGTGCGTTCGAAGTGTTGATTGGCTTATGCAGATATAACCTTATAGAGCCAAGTTAGAGTTCAACTTTGTAGATAGAACCTTTTTGTTTTTTTCAATAAAAAGTCCCACAATGTACACAACTTAAAACACATCAAACAAGTCACAGAATAAGAAAATGCGAATAACTCAATTTTGACAAAAATGTCAGATAGAACTTTATAATTCTAAGGGGACAACTATCCATGAAACATAAATCAAGAACCGACAAGCTCATACTGAAACAGAGAACTAAATACAGATACAAAATGAACAATAACAAGGTGACACAGATGATCAGGACGATGAACAGGTGGATGATTGAGGGAGCGAGTTCAGGTGTGGAGACGATGATGCTGGGAAGTGTAGTGAAGATGACGAAGACAGAATGGTGCAGACGAAGACTGTGACAGCACGCCCCTCTTTACAAAGGTGCGACCTCGCTGCCTCAGGCGGACGGTCTCAGGCTGGACGGTCTCGGGCATTGGAGTGGGGCTGGTGACGTCATCGAGAGTGAAGGATGATCCGCAGGACCCCAGCAGCCACTCCACAAATTGGGCAAAGCTTCCTTGAGGTGGTTCCCCAGACAACTGCGTTAGAGTGGTGTTGTTCAGTCCCACACGTAGAAACGTGCAGAGGCAGGCATCTGGGAAACTGGTTTGAGGTACAAAATCCAGGAAAACCTCCAGGTGTTCCTCAAGAGAGCTGTTTCCCTGCTCAAGGCACATTAGTCTTATTGCAGGGAAAACCTTGTTTGGTCGGTTCTTCTGTCACGGTGTAGTGTGGAATGAAGACAGGCTGAGGCTTCAATACAAAACATTTACTCAAAAACTCCAAACAGGTACAAGGAAGACTGGCAGAAGATTACTCACACTATCCATGAAACACAATCAAGAACCAACAAGCTCAGACTGAAACAGAGAGAACTAAATACAGATACAAATGAACACTAACAAGGTGACGACAGGTGACACAGATGATCAGGACGATGAACAGGTGGATGATTGATGGAGTGAGTTCAGGTGTGGAGACAAGAGGATGCTGGGAAGTGTAGTGAAGATGACGAAGACAGAATGGTGCAGACAAAGACTGTGACAATTCTATAGTCAGTGAATAATTTTTCAATGATTATTAAACTTTATGAATTAATTTGCTGAAGCAAGTTGATTTTCTTGCAGTTTTTAAAGTCTTAAAATGTCTTAATTTTTACTATATTAAGGCTTATAGGTCAAATATTTAACAATTTATTTAATGGGGTCTTAATTACAACAATAAACGTTTGCATGTTATTTCAGCCAAAAGAAAGATTTTCAGCCAAAAGAAAGTTTTCAGCAAAAGAAAGATTAAAATTATAATTTCTGCAATGTGTTTTATTACCCACCAAATTGATATCAAAAATGAAGATTATGCACTGGGGAAAATATTTATACCTACCTAGCTTAATTTGAAATGTCCTAAATACATGGAAGTGCTAAAAAATATTAAATAAATGTCATAGAAAGGATAAAATTTTACTTTCTAACATATGTTGAGACATTGTTACAACATTATTTTTTTTTATTTAAATGTTCAAATAATGTTTTGTCGGATAGAACCTTATAATTCTAAGCGAAAAGTGTTTTTTTTTAGAATTAGAAGGTTCTATCTGCATTTGACCCATTTACAAATTTGAGAGGATTTTGATATTGTATGTTTAGAATACATTTAGGGTCCCTGTTATTTTCATGTTTGAATGAAACTTGTTCCCCATATAAATTTTCCTATATGTAATGCAAAAACTTTGAAGCTCAATATCTCAAAACTGCTCAGAACGCAACCTTCTAATTCCAAGGGGACGACCTGCCCTAACTGTCACAAAAAAAAAAAAAGTCACGTTTTTAATGAAATAGCCTAATACCCATAGGTTTAACCCCCCTCAAACGTGAAATTTACACGTTTGCATTAACACGTTCCAGTGGAGAGATATCCGGATGTTAACTTATTCTACAGGCAATCGCCTCTGACATAACGACCTATTGGTTTTCATTAAACCGATAAAAATGGAATTATGTTTTATTAACGATGACTGAGAAATGTTCTATTATTTAAAATGCAAAAAAAAAAAACATTTATTATTTTCAAGGTGAAAATGATTGTTTGAAAGTGATTGTTGAAAATGATTGTTTGAAATGAAAGTTGTTTCATTTAAAAGGACTGATTCATTGATGTCAGAAACTAAATGGCTAACATGAACATAATTATATTATACTTATTAACTTATTTATTCAACTGCAGAATAAAATCAGTTTCAATAGGCCTACTTCACACATTTGCAATAGGCTACTGCTGTTATTTGGTGAAAAAGTACTCTGTGTGTAACATTTCTTAACTATATGAAATGATAGCCTATGTAAAGGACAAAAACTCATACAGGGACATAGGCTACTCGATCATGGATATCGCATATTGTTTAACATTTGAGCACCCTCACTATTTTCAAAAGCACCCTCAGTGATTTGGTTCTAGAACCGGGCCTGGTAAGTTTCACGTTTGAGGGGGTTAAACCATACAACTACACGTTTTCCAAAGTGGACCAACATGATTATTTCACGTTCTCCTAATACTGGGTTGGATAAATGTTGTTTTGGCCACTTTGTTTGATATAATCACAGCAATTTAACGTAAGCAAGAATGGGATTTGAACTCTGTCTCCTTGATTAAAGCTCAACGCTTTATCAACTGAGCCACTGAGTCTGTTGAGTTCAAGGGTGTATTTGATTGGTTTTTATTGCGGGTTTGGTTTTATTTGTTGGAAAAATAAATATAGAAATATAATTTGACACAAGAGGACAGTATAGCCCTCTTTATGGTTTTGAGTTTGCAATGGTTCTCGAGTCGAGAACTGGTTATCGCAGTTCTTGAATCACCAGTAAAGAAACGAGAACTGCTTGTTTCGGACACGTTCGATACGGAGAACCGATGAGCTTGAGAAACTGTGCATGTGTGATAGCACCATCTCTGAACAGAACTTTCTTTCGGCCGGCTGATCCTGTGTTGCTGATACATGAGCACACAGTACGGGTGAACCCAGGACTTAAAGGAGAGGGCGAATTGACGAAATGTAAGATTATTTATTAACAAATAAAATGATAAAACCATTTATGCGTTAGCACATGGCCTAGGCTGCAGCAGGGTTCGTTTTCAAAATGTTAATGTAAGAAACTTATCCAAGATAATTATGACGATGTGTACTATTATTTAACTGAAGTTATGATTACAAATGCCTTTAATTTAAAGTATTTTTATATCCGCCGGGATGATAGAACTGTCGTCATTACGTGATAACGTAAAAGAACTGGTGAACTGGTTTTTTGAACCGGTTCATTAAAACGAACTGTCCGAAAGAACCGGTTCATGGAAAAGATGGGCCAAGCAGAGAAGGAACCAAACACCTTCACGTTTTCCCTATTTAAATACAGTTACTCGAGCAGTGTAACTTGAACTTAGGACGGTGACACAAAATAAAACGTTGCGCTTTTCTAAGCGTGTAAAATGGACAACTAGATTGTATGGCGGAATACCACAGCAAGTGCTTTGGAGCACTTCGACTCTGCTGATGATCACCTAACCCGGCCCCACTGCAACACTAAATCTAACACACACACACAAAAAACAACAACTAAATATTAATGACCATACATGCTGAAAATTACCAATCAGTTTTACAAGATGTGACTCCACCGAACTGACACCAACTTGAAGACCTCTATCTCTCTTCCCCCAAATTTCAAATCAATCTTGAGCCGAACCCCCCAAAACCATCTCATCTGATAAAGTAGTGATAGAGCAAGGACCTGACAAATGATGTACAGCCTGCTGTCTTCAGGAACATATTGGATTTTCAGGCCGGCTGATTTGCTGAAAGATTGAGCCCAAACCCCCACTTTCATCCCCCTTGTGGCATCTTAAAGGAGGCCTTGGGGAATTCAGCTTCGTTTTATTAGATTCATTGTTGCAATTAAAAATAATGCCAGGAGCCCCTTGAGGTATCACAGAATAAGTGTGGGCACGTGTGTATGTTCTTGTGCCTCGCTAGGAAACAGGCCCAGCCCCCCAATCACAGCTGTGCTCCATGGAAACAAACTAGTGGCGAGTCGGCAGGGGCTTAAAAACCCAACAACACTAATCAGCAAATTGATTACAGGACGTTTCTTCTTTCAGCAGGGCTTACAGCACCTAACACACAATCAAGGCCAGACTTATCCTGCATTGACAACAACGGACACCAGCGGTGCAGCTGCCACCATTTCAAACTAAACCACTGTAAGCAAGTGTGGGACAACATCCATAATGTTGTTTCAATTTACAGTCTGTGGTCCCTTTTAAAACAGACAGTAAACAATTTTGACTGAAATGAATGCTAACGCCAACAAATAACGGATTTGAAAACCTGTTTCAGAATGATGTGTTTTCATACAGATAAATAGGGTTCAGAAAGCACTAACATGATTGAAAACAAGTTTAATTCCAATAAATCCTTGTTTTGAATTTCAGGGTTCTTCAAAAACCTCTTGCGTACGTCACGTCATGTGATGTGTTGCTGGGGAATCCCACTCCCGCCTTCCCAAAAAAACAAAAACAACTGGATTTAAGGATTTGTTCTTATTCGTCATTTGGTATTACGTCCTCTGGGATTAACATTTCTATTACTAAATGCGAAAGGCAGAAAGAGAGACAGTAATCATAGATCAAGGAGGTAAACCCCTCACCGAAACACTCCTGCAAAACAAAGGGAATAGAAAATCATATGATTTAGTTATGCGACATTCGACTCGGAGAAATTCCCCAGGGGGATGTTCGTCTTAAAAGGAAGATTACTCTTTATTTCGCTTCTTATAAAACATCCATTGAAATGTACACACATTCTTAGTGGTTCATTAGTGTCAGTCACTATTCCAGTGAAGACAGTCTCAGCCCAGATGTTACTATGGCACTGCATTAAAAACAAACCTATACAGCACTTCAGACTAAATCAGATTCCATCCACCTACTCCACGTTCTCCAGTGTAGTGCGTCGGCTTTGATGAAAGCACATTAATCTAGCTAAAAAATTATATTAAAGATGAGATGGATTGGTGTGGAGCTATTATAAAATGTAGATAAAATAGAAAGACGGCCTACATAATAATTGAAACGAGTCGGGCCCAGCCTTTTTATTCCAATCTCTCAAAAGCCTGTCAAGAAATATCTGGGTCACACTTCACCACAAAATCATTAGAAAAAATTGTATTAAGATTTTGCATAAAGAAGACGAACCCTACATTTCAGTAAAATTAAGATATTGTTTATTGTAACATTATTTTCATGACAAGAAGGCACATTTAATCTCAACTGTAATGCTTGAAGTTTTACATTGTCTTGAAGATTCTTATTACTGCAATACAGACATTATATATATATATATATATACACAAAAATTCATAATATGGTATTGGTGTAATTTTGTGTCTCTTTTGATTTTAGAGTGAAATACAAATGGATTTTTTGGTGAGATTCATCCTAGAACACATGATGCTACAATGAGCGCTTAACTCCAACAGTTGTCATTTCTCATTGGCTTCAGGTGTTCTGATAGGAGAGTAACGTCTTATTTGCAGTTGAGGAGCTGGCGAGAGTGTGTGTGTACGGCCTCCACAAACGCGCCCACATTTTCTGGATCCATATCAGGGTACAGGCCATGACCCAGATTAGCGATGTAACCCTTGGTGCCAAAGCCCTCCAACATCCTCCTAACGATCTCTGATATGCGCTCCTGATCACACATAAAGAGAAGTGTTTAGGTTGGATATCATACATAATAATTTATCCTCTGTCAAAATCTTCGAGCTAATGTTTTTCAAATATACTTGGCAGTCACACCCCTATAACTTCTGAAATGATGGTGGGAATTTTTTTTTATAATTGGGAGGCATCAAGACAATGTTAAGAAAGCCATGCTTGTAATGAATGAGCAATGAAAGGCAGAGACGGCTCTGTGTGGAAAACAGCTGTTCTTGAGGCTCATATTTCTAGCAGGGCCTAAATTTGTAAAAACAAAATGGCCTCTCTAACGGAACTGAAGCATTGCGTTTCAAGCACAAAACATTTCAATATAGCCTAGACTAAACTGAAGTGATGCAGAGTATTGGTTTGTTTTGTGTTGTTTTGACGTTCCTGTCCTCACCTTTGTGGAATATAGAGCGCAGGGATCCATGTTGCCTTGCAAACTCACTTTTCCTCCAGTCCTGACACTGAGAAACACAAACAAGATTGTATACACTGCCATTCGAACGTTTGTGTTCAAAAAAACTTTTTGGGGTTTTGAAAGAATTTATTACTATGATGGCAAATATGTATTTTTAGTAGCCATTACGCCAGTCTTCAGTGTCACATGATCCTTCAGAAATCATTCTAATATGCTGGTTTGGTGCTCAAGAAATATTTCATATTATTATCAGTTGAAAACAGTCGATTTGTTTAAGATAGTAGCTACATAATTCCCATACTTACATTTGTAAGCGACTCTACCATTATTTTAAAATATATTGAAACAGCTATAACAAAGAATAGAAGAAAGTATTCAGACTCTAACAAAGCATTTAATTTTATATGTCCTATATTGACATCAGGTTGGCTGTGATTATATATCTGCAATTCTAGAAACTGAAGTGTTCTGTTTCAGTTTACACAGATAAAAAAAAAAAAAAAACTAATGAAAATGTAATGAGGACACAACTGTCTTACAACTGACCTCTACATATGAAGCATAAAACAAGAAAAGCTAAACAATAAAGAGTAAAGAGCTCTTTATCTTATTCTTATTTAGTCTTATCAAAACAATGGATGGATGGTGTGAATACATATAGGGAAAGATAATCTTTTCTAAAAAACAAACAGGAAAATGTCTTATAATGGTCCATTATTAAAAATTATTACTAAAAAAAAAAAAAAAAAAAAACATTGTCACCAAATAAATTGCCATCTATCTGGAGCAAATCTGTCTCATAAGAGGCCAAAAGAAACAGTCACCAAATAAATTGCCATCTATCTGGAGCAAATCTGTCTCACAAGAGGCCAAAAAAAAAAAAATCACACCTACATAAACTTGAGTTTCAGTGCTTTGAAATAAAACCATCAAGGAACAAAATGACAGTATAGAATCTTGAAGCGAGAACTGCTTAAGAGTCTGAACACTCCTGGCAAAATCAGAAATCAGAAAACATCACATCTCTGTGACTGACCGTGCTGAACGAGGATCTATGGTCCAGTCGAGACTCACGACTTCATAACCAGACTCAGACAGGTCCTCAAGTCCATAATGACCATCTTTAGCAAAAACAATCTACAAATGAAACAGAAAAGACAGAAGTTAGAGAGGGCCCAATAGATAATGAAAGAAGACACTTTGGGACTCTTTGTGACCTGCAACAAAACCTGACCTGATACTGACAACTAGTGGCAAATGATGTTATTACAAGTGTGGATTAGTGTGATGTGCGTTGTGGAACATAGCTGGTCTCTGCATACTTATGCTCAAAAAGAAAATGTTAGCACTATATAATAACTAAGTAAAAAAACAAAAACAAAAAAACAACATTACATAACACATCATTTTGATACTCATTCAAACAAGAATATATGAAAATATACTCTTAAATATATAAACATTAGGTGATTTTATATATTTTAAAATGTTAAATCTATTTCACAATTTTAACTTAAAAGGTGCACTGTGTAATTTTTCACGGCATCTAGTAGTGAGATTGCGAACTGCAACCAAGAGAAGTTACAGTGGCCGACAGGAAAAGATTGTCTGAGAGTAGCCAGTTAAGCGATAACGTTTCTTTACAAAGATAAATTAAAGCAGCAGTACACAGTTTTTCCTCTTTGTCGCCATCTCTGTTCGAAATCTGCAATTGCAGTCATTCACGGAATTATCAACTTTATGCAAATTGTAGCCAAGTCGAATTAAAGTGCGATTACATGGAAATTGCGATTAATAGTGCAGCCTTATTTAACTGTCAAGTGTGAGATGCTGTAAAACACGGTAAAAGAAGTCTGTCTAGCACAGGTTTCAATCTAAAATAATGAGAAAATGGCACAGTGGAATGGAAAAAAAAAAAAAAAAAAAAACGCATTTGACTGTGCTACTAATGGTCCAGTCAAAACCCACAAGTATTTACGTTCTTTTTTTTCAATCTTTGTCATGCACATGAGGTCTTTTGCAGCATATAACACATGATGATGCGGAGTTCTAAAAACGCACTGTCCGAGTTCTGGCATGTCTAGACCTTTTTTTGTTCCACTGAACTGTGTCTCATGTTTTTAACAGGAAAAACACATTCTGTGTGAACCTACCCTAAAAAACTTCTTTCAAAAACAAAAATATCATGGTATGTAACAATTAGCACTTCTCATGGTACTAACTTCTTGGGATGAATTATGTTGTTGTATTCCATCTTTGAAAGACATCAGCTAATTATTAATTAATAGTTATTATAATATGTTACAAAAATATATTCAAGAGCGAAGAAAGAAGTTGATAAAGTTAACAAAAGTTAAAATAAATGTATAATAACTAAATACAGTGCTTAAGCTCAAAAGATTAACTTTACTCACCATAGGCACATTGTCTAAACCAGATTCTTTGATCTTGTCCTTAACACGGAGAGCAATGTCTCTCAGATATGGCAGAGAAAACTCTTTAAACTCCACTGGGCCCAAACAACCAGCATGAGACTCGAAAACCTGCAACGCCTAAAGGAAAGACATTTAATGACAACTTTTTAAAATACATTCTGTCTGTAAAAACATAATAGTGCTACTGAATTTCAAACAGTTCCCCTCCTTCATATCGTCTCACTCTTTCTCTCACCTGAGCTCCGGCTTTCACCTGCCCAAGAAGATACTCCACGATGACATCTGTTATCTGGCTCAGTAGTTTGTGGCTGGCCTCTGGGTACCTGTAGAGCCAGCGTTTAGCCTTCGAGTGTGTCACAGAGCCTCCTCCTTCAATCATGTAGGACATTAGAGTCCACTGGCATTCATAAAAGACAGAACAGATGACGATTGAGGCCATTGTGTTCCTTTTAAAGCAGTATCTCTAGTTATGTTGTTTTTCTCACCGGAGCTCCAGTGAAGCCAATGAGAGGAACTTTTCCCTCTATTCTGTGTCGTGTCAGCGTGATGGCTTTAAAAACGTAGTCGAGTTCAGACGACACGTCCACTTTAGTCTTTAGTCTCTGCAGATCTTCAGGCTCCTTCAGTGGTTCTGGGAATGTGGGGCCTTTTCCTGGACTCATCTGAACCTCCATTCCCATGGCCTGCTCATACACATTTCACATATGAAAAGACACGCACACTGATGTACAATGTTAATGCGGTAAGATAGAGGTCAAATTATGTGTCAATGACCTGAGGGACCACCAAAATGTCAGAGAAGATGATAGCAGCATCAAATGGGAATCGTCGGAGTGGCTGAAAACAGATAATTGAGAGTGTTAAAACTCAATATGCTACAATTATAAGGAGGAAGCAGGTAAGAAGGTGCTCAGGGATGTTAACCTGTAATGTAAGCTCACAGCAAGCTTCAGGGGAACGGCATGTCTCAAAGAAATCTTTCCCTCCCCTAAATTCCCTGAACTCTGTAAAACAGATAATAAAGGATGAAAAGAATAACTTTGTGAGAAATGACAGCATGTAGCACTGGTGGTGCTCATTAGCACCTAAAACTGATATATACCTGGCAGATAACGGCCAGCCTGTCTCATACACCACACTGGAATGTGCTCAATCTCCTCTCCTCGTGCAGCTCTTAGGAATGTGTCATTTCTCAACTCTGGAAAGCCTTTGGGGCTGGGATGGAAAACAGCAAAGACAAAATATGTCAATATTTCATTTACAACATCACTTTTCTTCAAATCTGAATTCATATATCATTTGATTCCCCTCCCTCAGGTCCTGATGATCAGGTTTCACAGATGTTGTAAGCAGCAAGTGAACAGAGTAGATAAGGGCTTCTGAGTTTAGGGGTCTAACGGTTTACAGATGATCACAGCTTGATATGCATTTGTCACAAAACACACCCTGTTGATCCACATTCCAGAGGCATGCATTTATAAAACACCATTAAAAATGGTTAGTAAGATATTTTTTAAAGAAATTAATACTTTAATTCAGCAAGGACACATTAAATTGGTCAAAAGTGATATTAAATACATTTACATAGTTGCTGGTTAATGTTTTTCTATGTTTGATCAATAGAAAGTAACAGTGTGATGAAAATAATAACTTACTAACGTAAATAAAGAAGACAGTAGAGTGTGAATGCTCCAAATGCTTCATTAAATATTAATAATTTCATAATAATACCCTCTAATTCATTATTACATATTCAGGTTGACATAAAATGCTGTTTGTACATTCACTTTATTATCCCTCTATTGTGATTTATTTAAAGAACTACATTTCGGAATGCCATTTTTATTGGTTATTTTTACTTTATGTTTGACACTTTGAACAGTACAAATTTATCAAGAAAATATGCTTTCAAAACGAAACTGCTTAACATGTTACTTCTCTGACAGTAGCTAAGTTACGTCTTGAAGCCCTGTAAAAAAAAACGTCTTAAGTTTTTGAAACAGGGTGCAAGTAAAGCATCCTCAACTTAAACGTTATATTATCACGTCAGTGAGCTCTGGCCCTATAACAATACATATAAAGTAATCATCCAACAACAATCAGCATTCATTCATCATTAACTTACAGTATCAGACTGTCCTTGTCCATTATTACCGGCTTCAACGGAGAGCTTCAATGGAGAGCTGCAATGAAATTGCACAAGTTGTTTTACCGTTTGACAGTGTTGTAACTATATGAATAACGTCACGCCTCCAAACTGAAGGGCGCGGCCATCTTGGAATCCTCACGTGACCATTCGAGGGCATGCGACTTAAAGGAACATACTACCCACAAATCATGATTTACTCACCCCTATGCGATTTCAAAGCTGTATGAGTTTCTTTGTTCTGTTAAACTAAAATTGGGAAGAAAAGTAAGTTGGTAACCACACAGTTGACAGTAGCCATTGACTTCCACAGTATTTTTTCAAGTATGAATGTCAATGGCTACCATCAACCGTTTGGTTACCAACAATCTTCAAAATATCTTATTTTGTGTTCAACAGAACAAAGAAACTCATACAGCTTTGGGACAACATGAGGGTGAGTAAATCATGATAGAATTTAAGTTTTTGGCGAACTTCCCCTATAGAGGATAATCATCAGTAAAACTGTAACAGATCCTTAGGTTTCAGCAGCATTGTATTTTTATGATCCAGAATTCTTTACAATTTAGAACTGCGTTACTAATCACGAAATATTCACTTTATTAGGTTTAATGTACAAATGTGATTATTTTAAATGTACAAAGCATTTAATTCTTAGCTAATCAAAGGCAGGGCATTGTATAGGTTTAATTACAAATGTATGATAAAATATGCCACTGTTCATTATTGTAACATTTTCAATTTTATTAAAAACTAGAGAGAATGCCATTTGGCATGGTTTACAGTACATGGATTTCATTTGATCATAATTGTAAGGACCTCCAAATATTAATGCTCCCAAAATAGTAATAAAGGTAGCTGTATAATTTTATGCATAAATTATTTTGACCAATTTCAAATACATGGGAGACATAAAGAAACATGTTTTTCAACATTAATTTTATGTTTATTTATATCATTACAGTAGGACTACTGCTAATTTTAATTAAATTAAAATTTATTGGCATAGCTCCTTTCACAATAAACATCCTTCCAATTCAGCTTCACGGCTAACTGTCTTGGAAGTCCCTAAATATATATATATATATATATTGTAAAAAAAAAAAAAAAAAACAAACAAAAAAAAAAAACTTTTATTTTCTCTTAATTCTTTTCCAGAACTCATAGTGACCCAGATTCTAGTTTTCAAACTCTTAGTATTTAAAATACAACATGTTACGGTGTGTAAAAACAACAATTAAACTTTGTTATGGTACTTTGGAATGTAATATAATTTATAAATTGAAGTGTGGCCATGGAAATGTGAATATGAAGAGCAAAAGTTGCAAATAGGCAGTTAAAACTTCAATTTGAAGCAGAGATAGAAAATGAACCTTGCTTACATATAAGTAAGCAAATTCAATCATTAGTTACATATTAGTACATTGATTCATAGATAAACCACAGATCTTTTGATCATCTTATAACAGTACAAAAATACAATGGATGATTTTGCATCCTCATGTCTGCTGTTGGTACTGGCCCTCAGTGGCTGTGTAGAAGTCATCTAGTACACTCTGAATATAGTCAAACGTGGGCCGGTCATCTGGTTTAGTCTTCCAGCAAGAGTTCATGATCTCGTAAAGTTCAGCGGGACAGTTATCCGACCGGGGCATCCGGTATCCTCTCTGGACTGAGCTCATGACTTCACTGTTACTCATGCCTGAAGCAAAGAAAAAAGAAGGAAGTGGAAGGGTAAGTGCAGATAAAGAAGAGGAAGAAACTGAAAGAGTCTCATTTATTGTGTTTCACCTTTCAATAAGCTGCCTATACAGTTGGAAGTTGAATCTTTTTTTTTTATCTATGCTACAGTACCTGACAAGAGAAAACAGAGAAAAAGGCTGTTGTCTTCCCTTTTGCAAAAAAGGTAAGAAACACCCATAATGCACTGGTCATGTTGCTGTCCAAGGCCACTCCCACCAGCAGGGTTGCCAAATCTGCAGTTTTCCCACTGAATTAGATGCCCTGCAATACATCTAAACTAGTCTGGATGCCAGCCCGAACTCCGCCCACAACATTTTTTGGACGGGAAGTTCGGTCTGGACTCGATCCATTGAGGACTAATTATGATCGGTTCAGAAATCATCGGGCCAATCAAATTGCCAGGGCGGGCTTTATACGATGATGGACAGATTGATCTGCAAGTAATCATCACGTTATCAACGAGCGCTTAACTGATTTCCCTCAGAGATGACTGCAGCTGGAGATATAGATTCCGCTGTCGCTTCTGTTGTAAAATAAATCGACTGCGCATTAATTTTAATAGACAAACAGAGAACTGCAATCGGCATTTGTCGATCAGAAAGATATTGTGCCGTCCTTCCTACATGATCCGGGAAAAGTGTAACTTATCAGCTGGCTCCGATGGTCACTAAGAAGATGGGACTTAATGAAAAGCCTGTGGTCGTTGTGGTTTCTCCTTTGGTCGCACTCGTGGAGAAGTAAGTAAAAGAAGCAACACTCGTTATTAACTTCTAAAATAAGTAAGTTCTGTAGTTGAAAACTGCGCTATCCAAAGGAGTTGACTTACTGTGTTGCTCTGATTGGTTGTAGGTTTACCGACTATCCAATTGAGTGCAGAGGAGTTGTTTTTTCCTGGTTCGGTTACGACACGCCTCATAATCAAAGCTTAATGGAGCGGTCTCAGACTCATATTCTCATTAGAATATGAGTATGACGAAGTCAGGCTACATCTAAACTGCAATACGTCTAAAATCCGCTAGAGGGAGGTCCCAAAAGGGAGCAAATATCAATAGACAGCATGTTAAGATTTCCAGCATAAATTCATGCTTTTACAGGTTGGTCCCATGGACTTTTATTGTATTTTTGGATAGGTCCCGAGTGCCTGACAACTGTGAGGGGGGTGAATTTTTTTTTCTAACTCGTTAGTTTAGATCGTATTTAGATATAAAATGTATGACAAATAAGGGCATTAACTTTGATTGACAGCTGATAACGGGCTGCTACACATCATACCACCTCTGTATCCTTTCTGAAAATTTGTATTTTGTATTTCCCAAGATTTTCCAATATAGCACCGCCCATACCCCCACTGTTCTTCAGAAAGTCTATGGGTGACGTCACAGACGCTTTGTCCATATTTTTTTTTTTTCACAGTCTATGGTGTGGCCTAGATGCTGCCCATGTAAAATTGTGCTCCCCTTTGTTATATGGTTCCCTTGACTACATGTAGTCATGTCCGTCCCAAGTCTCATGGGTTATGTTGTTATGTTATGTAACAATACAAAGGATTGAAAATCGGCAGTTACACTTTACTTCCCTAGTTGAATAATCACAGTAGAAGACAATTGTTTTGTATTACAAGTTTTCTGAATTGTAAGTTTGATGCATTATCTAATTAAATATTCACTAATTTGCTGACATTTCTATCCAGGTTAAGGTATTGTATCTTTTTCTTGACAGATTAGAGTTGAAGATTTTTACATCGGGGATAAAATCAGAAAATACTGCTTGTCAAAATTTCACTAAAAGGGAAATGTAGTGCACGAGAAAACACTCATTTTCAGAAAAGTGCCTTTAAAGATATGTATTGTAATTAATGTCCACAGATGCAAATAGATCAAAACATAATAAATAAACACTTAAATGTGTATTTTTAGAGGTTTTATTTTCACTAGTCTGAAGGAAGACATTATGGAAGCAAAATGGCTCAAAATCATAAAATTGACCAGTGCATGAGCAACAACAGTTTTGCCTGTAGTGTCTTACCTTAATTTAGCGAAACAATATTAAGTTTAATACGTGACCAGTCCAACATAGGAACATGGCTCAACCAATGTAAGTTTATTTAACCTGTATCAAATTGACCAAAACTGCAATGCTTAAACGTATCTAGCACAATATGACAAGTAGATGGCGACAAACTCCTAACAAAAGATTTAGTTTGGTCACCATTACTCCACTGCAGCGCTCTCCTGGAATCATACTCAGATGTAATCACGGTGCCATTAACAAAATTATATTACCTGGATAAGGAATTTTCCCATATGTTATAATTTCATACAGGAGAACCCCAAATGACCACATATCCGATTTGATGGTAAAAGATCCGTAGTTGATGGCCTCAGGCGCCGTCCATTTGATAGGAAATTTTGCTCCTGAATTAAAGAAAGACAGAACACATCCTCAAATTCACTCATATCAGTCAGCTCTAATTCCATCACTGGCGCAGGAAAACCATCACAATATCAGTATGCCTAACAGCCTTAACAAGCACAGCTTGGAGCTGCGTCTGACATGCTGTAGAAAATGACCAGTCCATCCAGTATGCTGTTAAACCTCTGAGAGGTGTCACACTCACCTTCTCTGGCTGTGTATTGGTCGTCCTCGATTACTCTGGCCAGGCCAAAATCAGCTATTTTGCACAAAAGGCTTTCTGAAACCAGCACATTGGCTGCTCTCAGGTCACGGTGGATATAATTCTTCTTCTCAATGTAGGCCATACCTTCAGCTATCTGCAGAGACACACACAAGCTCTGCATTACTGACAAACAGACATATACTATCTTCTGGAGTTTATGGCAGTCTGATAAAAAATTAAAAAAAATAATACTTTTATTAAGCAAGGATGCATTAATTTGATCGAAAGTAACAACATGACACTGAAGACTAAAAATTCAGTATTGCCATCACAGGAATAAATAACATTTTAAAATACATTAACAGAGCACAGTTATTTATGATTGTAATAATATTTCAAAATATTACTGTTTTACTGTTATGATATGAATAAATTCAGCATTTTGTTTCTCAAAAACACTTTTATAACACCAAACTTTTGAACAATCATGTATGCATAAGTCGTTAACACTTTACTTAAAGGGGGTGTGCATAAGACTAACATGACACCTTCATAATCATGACATGACCATGAATGATAGTTGTCATAAACACACATAAAACTTCCTTCATATTCATAACATGTCATGATGACATATGTTATGAATATGAAGGAAGTTTTATGTGTGTTTATGACAACTGTCATTAAGTGTCATTTGCTCAATTATGACATTTTTAATGCAAATATGACGTTGTTTGAGATGTCTTGTTTATTGACATAAACCAATAAATCATAACCTGTCTGAGTCTCTGTCATGACAACTTGACATTACTAAGTTTATTGTAATACTACTATTTGCATTCAAAATTTCATTATTGAGAGACTGACACTTAATGACAGTTGTCATAAACATGCATAAACCCTATTTCATATTCATGACATATAACATGTCATGGTTATGAGGGTGTCATGCCAGTCTTATGCACACCCCTTCAAGTAAAGTGTTACCCATGTGTCTATGTGAACATAATGCATCATTTAGGTTATTAGAGTATAACAGTAAGTGAGCAATTATTGGGGTTTTCCACTATAGAATTGGGTTTATTTGTCAGTTAAATGTAACTAAGTAATAGTTGCTTTAACACAGGGAAAAGATGTTCTCACTTTTCCATCAGCATCCTCTTTCACTCTCTGAAACAGGAAGTGCACTTTTGCCATTTGGTGCCGTTTTACCAGACGTAAGACGAATCCTAATTGAATTTAATGAATTCAAATGA